>OX465407.1:1225000-1837500 GCA_950005105.1 Lycophotia porphyrea
ACTTAAACATAACTTGCAAAATGTGGATGTACCATTAGGTACAACCCTGTCTAATCCTTCCAGGGTTACAGGCGTGATGTTATGTTAAGGTTTATTTTCAGCCTGGGGTCGTCCCAGCAGGACAAAGACCTCCCTATCTCCTTAGAGACTAGAACTCAAACTAGAGAGGATTGGAAAGGTCCTATCCTCTCTAGTTTTAGCTAGTGTGGACCAATCCTGCCTGTAGGCTGTAGGTATCGAGCTCGTCCCGCAATGTTTGCCTGGGTATGCCGCGGTGTCGCCAGACGTTTTCTGGACCCACACTACGGTTGATTTAGCTAGACATGCGGCAGATGAATCTTACCCAATCCCACTTTAGTTTGGCTGCTTTTTGAATAAAGTTAATACGATATCCCATGGTAAAATTTGTTGTCAGACTTTCGGGCAACTTACTACCTGTAAGGACAGTCAAAGATCTACAAATTACAGCCGAGACCAACGAGTGCTTTCCGAGCTACGAAGGATACTCGGTATGTAATGGATCACCCATCCAAGGACCAAATTTGGCAAGCGCTGCTTAACTCTGAAGATCGACCCGATCTCCCGACTCGATCGATTGTGGCTGTTATTATTTAGCCACGAGCTCCAGAGAATGAATTAGTATTTAAAAAATTATAAGTTTCAACGAAGTCGGAGAACGGATACGTAAAGACATTCACGTAAGTAGGTATAACAGTAATCTTATTTATATTCACTGTAATCAGATGATTACATAATTTACCGCATCGTTTAAGTCAGTGTTTTCTCCTTTGAGAATGACGGTCGCCCCACCTTGTTGCCTTTCTCCTTAGCCTCACCTTTATCATAAGCATAATCAGCCTATAATGTTCCCACAGCTGGGACACAGGCCTCCTCTCTATGAGAGGCTATAATCCACAACGCGGGCCCAGTGCAGGTTGGTAGATGTCATATGTTTTCGAATTTTTTATTTTGACTCTAGGACATGCCGGTTTTCTCATGACATTTTCCTTTATCGTTTTGAGAGCAGTGGTGATGAAATAAATTACACAAAGTAATGCGCCTGCCTGATTTCGAACCCATGACTTACTGCTCGTAAGTCGGGGCCGCCACCACTGGTGCACCGCAGCTCCTATGAGACTTACCTATGTTGGTTACCAATGAACTAGCCCAGATGTGGCTGAGAATTACTATTATCATCACGGGCCAATAGCGTTGCCTAAAAGTTATGGATCTCTGTTTTAATTACGGAAAGTTCAGTATTTATATGGAGTTTACTGTCCGCACCTACATCCTCGAAATCAAAGAGGCAATAGAGTGCACGGTTTTTAAGACCCATTCCCAAAAACCGTGTGCACTGTGCATTCTGTTGACTGCTTTGAAGTAAAATTTCTAAATCGCCAACGTGATCTCCTTCAAATCTTCTGTCACCGGCTTGGCATATATGTAGTTCCTGATTTATTAATAAGTTTAACTTATTTAAACAGGGCCACAGCAGACGCTTTGAGCAAAGGTCAAATGACAAATGGTCTTATAAGCATTTTAGTGACTTTCAGAAGCTAGAATTGTAGTTGCAGTGGCTTAGTAGCTGATGGCTAATGTTGAAAGTATCGTGTTTGCATTGACTCATAGACTATCATCAGACCACGGCTTTAATTTCAAGATACCTATGCAAAACCTTGCGTATTTTCGGGGATTTTTGCAAAAAAATCTTTGGACAGGTTTTTCACAAATATTTAAACTCAAATACACAAACAGCCATACCCTGAGAGACTGCCAAACAAATATTTGTTCCGAACTTGAATCGAACCCGCGACACACAGCGGAGTAGCCAATCGCTCAGCCACTGCACCAATAAAACAGAGTCACTCGGTAATCAAGCGAGTACTCTAGTCCTTCTGACTAGAGTACTCGCTTGATTACCGAGTACCTATCACATCGTCAGGGTAACCTTACGCAAGAACAATTAACCTAACCATCGTCAGCACGCGGTAACATTACGTAGGAGTTCAAATTCGTAATCCTGTGTCAGGTTACTGTTAATCGGATGATCGCGTAACGGTCCGATATCTGACTGGTGACTACTGTTTACGATCGATTGTAATCTTTAACGGCAGCGGCTTTTGGTGGCGAACATAGACGCTTACTGAAAGAAAAGGATTTATTGCGTAATTTCCATGGCGCTTGGAAGGCATCTTTGACGAAATAGAAACTATGTTTTTCTAACTCCACCGATATTCTTTTCAGAATAACGTCGTTGCGGGATCCATCGAAGGGACTTCCTCGGGCCCAGGGCTGCGGGACTTTTCGAAAGAGATACCGCGGCCCTGGAACACAAAGGGCAAGGAAGGAACATGGATGGGTTTTAGTCAGTCTAGTCAAGTCTGACACTCCCTTCCGTTGTGCCCGGAGCGGGAGAAGTCATTTGATGATTTCCCAACCGTAAAAAAAACAAAAGAGGGACTTCCTCGGGCTTCATTGCCTCGACGCTTTTCTGTAGTTACCACTGTTGAGTCTAGTTTTCAGGACCTGCAGTGGTGTGGGAATAGAGTGGCAAGCTTGTCCATAAAAATAAACTCTAATTTTAGTCCGCGTTTATTTTAATAAGCATAATCAGCCTATAATGTTCCACTGCTGGGACACAGGCCTCCTCTCTATGAGAGGGAATGGGCTATAATCCACCACCCAGGCCCAGTGCGGGTTGGGATATGTCACGTATCTTAGAATTTTTAGTTCTAGGACAAGACGGTTTCCTGACGATATTTTCCTTCGCTGTTTTGAAAGCTGTCTTGATGTTATGAATATCAATCACAAAGTAACCTGTCTGGGTTCGTCACTAAACACACGAAACAAAAAAAAAACAACGGGTTGCACTCCGGGAGTGCCGGCAGAAGTGAAAACTTGAAACAACGCCGTCTAGCTTAAATATCAGAAATTTCAATAGCTTACTGCAAGAACGAAAGATGTCGCTGCCGTAGAAAAAAACTTGAAACAACGCCATCTACTTAGCTTAAACTACACGCACACTCCCGCAAGCGCCCTGCGCCGCTGATTCAATCTGACGATCTGACGCGAGTTTAACTGTTTTTACCCATCCCAAAACTTGCACAACGCCGCTTAAAAAGTTTTTACTTCAAAAAACAGATCACACAATTACTATTCACAAGCAGTTCTTCATCCTTAAATTACAAATTCCTCGGCCGTTAAAATAATTAAAAAACCGAATCACAAAAACATTTCCAGCACAATCTTCCTCCTACCGTCCTTCACTTCCTGAGCAACAACGTTGACACCTCGTCTTCGCAAAAATCTTCCGCGGAATAACCGGAACGTTTTCCGTAAACACCGACTCGGCATGCATAATGTATGAGGAATAGTATGGGTCTGACCTAGACCCACAGACTACAGGCCTGAGGGAGAGACGTGATCATTTAGTGTGTATCTACAGGGCGATTTTGTTCTGTTTTGTCGATTTATTTGGAATGCTAACTCGTGGCAAGATTGTTGATTGTGTATGCGTCGACAGTTATGACGAAGCAAATAATATAACATTTGAAACGGTAACTCGCAGTGAGGTGCTAAGAAACGATTGAACATCATCTGCCTAGCCTTCTCCCAACTATGTTGTGGTCGGCTTTCATTATTTTACATGGAGCGACTGCCTATCTGACCTCCACAACCCAGTTAGTACTGGGTAATACGATACCTTGGTAAGACTAGTTGTCGGACTTTCGGGCCACTGACTACGTGTAACCACTGTCAAAAATCTACAAATGACTGCCGGCACCAACAGCTTAACGTGCTTTTCGAGACACGGAGGAAACTCGATGGTCACCCATCCACGGACCAACCTAGGCAAACGTTGCTTAACCTGAAGGTTGTCCTGAACGGCTGTTATTTATTGGCCACGAGCTCCTCAAAAAATTGAACGCTGCTTGTGAATTCGGTGTCTGAAAATTACAAGTTAAATAAGAAATGCCACACTTGTTTTTGCGGTTTTTATTTTTCACAGACATCCCTATAATATAGAAAAGCATTCATATGACTTAGTTCAGGGGCAATGATTTTGTTGACTGAAATGAAAATCAAAATATTTCTCTCGAAATAAGCACGGTGGTCGTTTCCTATGGAGAAGAACTAGCAACTGAAGGCCCGGGATCTTGAGGAATCCAAAGGTGACACTTGAACGCAAGTTATCTCCCTTCGTATTTTCTAAAAGACAAAATCAGTCGGACAAAATCAAACATACGTTAATCAAAGTGACCCTAAGGTATTCATTAATTCCAGGGCTGCGGGACTGTTTGAAAGAGATACCGCGGCCCTGGCACAAAAAGAGCAAGGAAGGAACATGGATGGGTTTTAGTCAGTACAAGTCTGACACTCCCTTCCGCTCTGCCCAGAGCGGGAGGGAAGTAAAAAAAAAGGTATTCATTATTTATTTGAACCATTTACATTAAATTAAATGATCATTGATTAACAAAACAGATAGGTAAATCATTGTCAATCAAACCGCTGCTAATTGTAATCATTTTATCAATCCATCAATCAAAGGCAGCCAATTTGAAGGTATATACTTATGTTATAATGTAATTATTTAAGTCAGTACCATAATCATACAGAACCAGTTAATAGTTTATCATTTAAATGATTTCATGCATTCAGTTGTGTCAAAATCACTGTCTAATTATAATTTTTACTTCAGTTTGTTGAATGAAGTTTAAAGTGAACTGTTTTTCACGCGGCTTCACTCGCGTTAATTATGGCCGGGAATTATCCCTCGGAAACTTTTTAATAGCCTATAACACTCGGGGATAATGTAGACACTAGCGAAAAATTTTTCGGAATCTGATCTTTAGTTACAAAGATTACCTCTTACATCCAAACTCACAAATAAACACATTATACCTCTTTATAATCATCATCTTCCTGCCCTTATCCCATTCTACTTCGCCGCAACACGTTTTCTTCTTCCATTCTCCCCTGTCAGACGTCACGGCATCATTTACTCCTTTCTCTTTCATATCATTCCTCACACAATCCATCGAGCTTTTCTTTGGCCTTCCTCGCCCTCGCCATCCATCAACTCTTTATAACATTAGTACCAACCGATATAGATCATACAGATGTAAATACAAAATAAACTCACGCCCTTTTCCAATGGGGGTAGGCAGAAACCACAGAACGCCACCTGCTACGATCCTTACATACTCCTTTTGCCTCGTCCACGTTCATACATCTGGTCATACACGCACGCCGGTTGCGAGTACTACGCACCTAACCTCACCGATGAGGTCAGCGTATGTTCTATGTCCCAGATGTAAATAATGACTTTTATACGGAATATATTTGAATGAATACTAATTAATTCATTGAGCGAGTGCCTACTTAACCAACCGCAAATCAATCCGTTTTGCTATATTTGGGAGAAGCCATTGCCATGTCCAAATATAGACTGTAAAGCAAATAAGTACACTATAAAAAACACACCAACAAAATTGTATCAGGTTGTTTTCTGTAGATTCTGTCTGGCTCAGTTTATAAATGAATAGAATTAGGTAAGCTATTAGGTACTTTTTAGGGTTCAGTACCCAAAAGGTGGGAACTGGAACCCATTACTAGGTCTCGGATTTGTCGGACTGTCACAGGACTGTATCTTTTGACCCGTAATAGCGGACACTTGAAATTTTTATCTAAAACAACAAATAATAAAATAAATCAAAGAATCAAAGGCACCGTTTCATTCATTCCCATACAAGAAACGGGTTTTTTCTGCCATTTTTGCTCAACTAAGAACTTTGTTATGGAACCCTTTATGTGCGCTTCCGACTCGCACTTGGCCCGTTTTCAAACCCTCCACAATTTGAGCACATGAAAGATATGGTTATTTTATGTGTCAACCGCAAATTACCGACCTCACAGTTCTGCTAAAATATTATATTTTACGCAAAAAAACGGTTAGTCTCTAAATTACCAAATTACTACATTAAGTTATTAAAGTGACTAACCTAACCTTTTCATTAGGTCAAATCTAAAATAAACTATTTCGAAATCCCAAATAGGATATTCAATAAAAAAAAACAGTTATTAAACTGCCCATGGTATTAAAAACTAGATCAATAAATTAATATTGAAGGCCGAGAGTCAAACCAGACACATTATGACCAAGTGACCAACTGACCGGACAACTACATATATCAGATAATATATTAATTCCTTATTGCTCATTATTTTCGTAATAAAACATTTTATATTAGTTACCGAATTAATTTAACTTACAAACATCCTGTAAACAATTCAAACTATCGCTTAGTAAACGATATATCGACAAACATATATTTACTATTCTCGAACTCATAATAACTGATTACCAACCTTAACACAAGTGTTCACAGTTGAAATTCGGTAGTTTTGGGTTTGGTAATTGAAATGCAAGTTGGTAATACAAGACATTGCCATTTGTGATGGTCACAAGCCGCAGGGGAAGGAAATAAGGTCGCGGCGATAGTACACTCGCAAGCACTGATATGTAGACGCTTTGCAACTATATGTATTCAAAAATTCATGTTGTAGTTGTTCATGTTGTTTTGGAAACCCTATTAACGTAACCCTATTACTAAGACTCGGTTGTCTGCTCGTTCTTCTGTCACAGGACTGTATCTTTTAAACCATAATAGCTAGCTATACACTTGAAATTTTATGGTCACTTTGTAAACAAATTTAATATTAAAAATAAAATAAAGCAAAAAATTAAAGGCGGTTCCCCATACAAGAAACGTCTTTTTTCGGCAATTTTATTGTTAAATATTGTACGATGTTACAGAACGCTTTATGCGCGAGTTCGATTTGCATTTTGCCGAATTTTATGGTACATACATAGGTCGTATTCAAATTTAGTAAGTTGCAAACGTTATTTCACGAGAAATGCGGTTCTGACTTTACATAAGTGTATACTGTACGTATTCTTACCAGTGACAGTACCGTCATGTTTTTGCGCGGTATCGTGTAGCCCGGGCAATGTCAGCATACGATATGGCGACATTGAGGAGTGAGATCATATAGGTAGGTAATGTAAAGAATAACATTACGGGTAATTGTTTAATGATAATGAGCGATTATGGAGAATTAGTTCGAGAAAAATGGTTTGTTTTTAGAGTTAAACGTTGCCTACGCTTTTAAACACGTGGTCATTATAGATGTAAAAGGACTTCAAGAATATAGGCAAAAGCATAGTACATCTGCAATTTTTAAGCTATTGCTTAGCTTCTATCGCGGGCCTTGAGCGTGGAGACCGAATCCAGAAATTCCGTAACGAAAATAACACCTAGTGCCTAACACGTAGTGTCAAAAAATAATAACCTAGGCTTGTCAATATCTGACGCTACGAAAGTGAATAAATAATTATTATTACATAAGTTGATAAAAAATACTATGCAATAGCTTTACCGCGGCAGTCTCCGAGTGCCACACGTCTTTTTTTTATAATTTGTTCAAATAACCACTTTTTGGACGTCTAATATCACATAAGGCAGATCCCCAAACGCCTATAACCTTAGCTGGGCATTAACTCGTTAATCGTTAACGAAGTTAACATTTCGACTAACGGATTAACTTTCAAGTTAACTTTAGAAAATGTTAACGCACTCGTTAATTTCCGTTAAATTTCCTCAAGTCCGTTAATCGTTAATCCAGTACCTAATATTTACAAAGCACCGCCGCGTTGCTTTGTAAATATTAGACGCCGCGCGCCGTCGCCGTCGTAAAAACACGTTTTGACCAGTAAATTCGGGCCGGTCGACAAGTGCGGCACGGCGTGTGCCGCGAGTGAAACGAAACTAGGTAACTAGTTAAGTATTGTCGGTGCGTGTGAGTGAGAAAAAAAACTTCCAGAACCCAAACCAATATTTTTTAAAAGTGGATCATTAGCGCAACGATATAGAAAATTCAATTTTAATCACGTGTTAACGGATTAACGATTAACGTTAACTTGCGTTCAATTTTACGAAATGTAACGCTTTAACTTTTAACGAAGTTAACTTTTTTAGTTACGGATTAGCGATTAACGAAGTTAATTACTATGCCTATAACCCTTTCCGACTTCCTATTGATTTATCTAGGGAGAAAAAAAGGCAGAACAACTCCCCAGCTAATTTTAGAATATCAACTTCTAGCACAATTATTTGAGCAATAATTAAGAGAACCATGTTATTTAGAGTGCAATTAAAGACTGCTAGTTATAATAAGGTCGTTCACACACACAGGTCGAAGATACATCTAGAATTTGAGCGCAACATAACGGTAATCAGAATGGTTAAATGCAGAAAAATATAAGGAAAGCCAGTCGGAAATTATGACAGGAACCGGATACGTAATAGCGCTTGCCAATATGTTACATAGGTGTTAAAACATCTTAGTCAGAGATTAAGATTCAAGGCAAACGGTGTCGTTAGGATTTTTTCTAGTTTTTCTAGCTATGAATAATTGAGTATGAATGTGGATGGGTATAACAGAAGGGAATAACCAAAGACACGATGGATGGACTGTGTGAAGGATGATATGGCAAGAAAGTAGGTGACTGATGAGATGACGAGTAATAGAGAAGTATGGAAGTAGAAGACATGCTGCGCCGACCCCTAATGAATTGGGATAAGGGCAAGAGAATGATGATATTATTTAACATGAAAACTGCATCAATATCGGACTAGTAGTTTTGGAGAAAAATGGCAACATGGATTTGCACAAACAAACAAACATCCTCTCACCCCAAAAGCATATGTACGGTACATACTCCGTTCCGTCGTGGGTAAAAATACTTATATTTTCTACAATGTTGTCTAATGGTTGCAAACGCTACTGCTTAGTATGAGGTCTTGGGTTCAATTGTCAGATCAGGCTGATCTGAGGCAGTGTTATTCGGTTCTTCAGTCAGGAATTTCTCAGTAGCCTTGTCATAAATCGAGACCCCGTGGCTGCTACTGAGAAATTCCTGATGGAAAAACCCAATAACACTGTCCGGCCGATCGAACCCAGGACCTTATGTTCAGCAGTCGCGCTTGCGACCACTCGACGAACTAGGCAGTCAACCAACTAATCGATTTAACTAATTACACATTACGAGTTAAACAACCAATGTTTGCCAAGTTTCAAACAAGTTAAGCTAACTAACAGTGCATCAATTTCTAAGTCATCATCAGCCTATAATGTTCCCACTGCTGGGACACAGGCCTCCTCTCTATGAGAGGGAATGGGCTATAATCCACCACGCGGGCCCAGTACGGATTGGTAGATGTCACATGTCTTCGAATGTTTGGTTCTAGGACATGCCGGTTTCCTCACGATGTTTTCCTTCACCGTTTTTGAGAGCAGTGGTGATGAAATAAATTACACAAAGTAATGCGCCTGCCTGGGTTCGAACCCACGACTTACTGTTCGTAAGTCGGTGTCGCTACCACTGGGCCACCGCTGCTCTCCGATAATTTCTAAGTAGTTATCGGGTATTTCCAAATTCCCCTGTGCCTGTATATTTAGTTTTACCAGGGGTCACTGAGTCAAGGGCCTACGTGACTTAACCATATTTACTTTTGGAGTTAAAATCTGTTTTTTTTTTAAGGTTTTTTTGGGGGATTTCGGTGAAAGGGGGCTGTCGCGTCCGGGGAAGTACTGCTCACAAACGGTTAACTCGTATTCAGTACATCATTCTGAAAAATATAATTATATCGTATATAATCTGAAAGATCCCATAATTGAAAATATAGGGTGAACCTGAAGGGGTTCACCCTGTTTTTTCTGAAAAGACCCCACAAGTTAGAAGCGTGTGGGCTGTTTTTAATCCCCATCCGTTGATGACCCATTGAAAATCAGCTTTGAAGCGACAATACGCACACGCATAAGTTAGCACACTTAGCACAATTAGTAATAGAAAGGAAGAATGAAAGATTTTTCTTCTTTCTTTCTAATAGGTGCCCCTTTGCCGCTGAAAAATTAAATCAATCCACGTCCACTGCTGGATGAAGGTCCGCCTTTAGCATTCAGTCTCAACTAGCCACCTTGTTAAAGGATGAAATAAATGAAAATTGATCTTCATTAAACCTCATTTCTCTAGGAATAACAGCCTTGTTTTTTTAATTGGAAATCCTCAATGGATGTCCTCCGCCGTGGGGCGGACAGAGGGGTTTCTTAGACTCCTAGTCACTAACACCACACGGTGTTCCTCGTCACTTCTGGCTAGTTTACGTGGACCAATTTATATTCTACATAATCACCCCAGCAGTGATGATTATGCTTGCGTCAATTCCCGTCTCTGGTAAAGGGAGCTACACAGCCCAACCCAATCCAATTTGTCTATAACTACAGCCACAAATCTACCAGCCAACAAGAAACAACCAAATACAATACCAAATAATTGCCTCCTCCGTCTGCCATCCATCATCCTCTGTATAGCCTAGAGCACATTATTTGTCAGAGGTGACAAACCATGAGAGACTGTAGTCGATCGACGTCTCGACCAGTCGACATTGATCGGTTTTTGTTTCGGTACCGCAGCTTGAAAGAGGTATTTCCACCCACCATAAGGAAGGAAGCTGCGATCGACATCTTCAATACTAGTTTGGTTAAATTGAAGAAAATGTTATGTAATAGCTTCTTCGAGCGTAAATAGCAATTTTCCTGTTTGGTGTTATTTTGTCTATCAAGGATTTTCTATATATACAATTTACTTGTGGAAACTCACTGTCTGTTTAGCTGTAAGTTTTCCTAAAATTAAATAAATAAATAATGACAACTTATTCATGTTAAGAACCATCACTGTCTCACTCACTCATGTCAGTCAACCATCATTACTTCTCTCAGATATCATCAACTGTCTAGCCTTCTCCCAATTATGTGAGGGTCAAATTCCAGTGTAACCGGGTGCAGCTGAATACCAGTAGTTTTTACATAGAACGACTGCCATTCTGACCTCCCTACCCCTTGGTAAAACCGGTTATCAGACTTTAGAACTTTTCTCAGATGTCATTGGAAAATTGTATTGAAGTCATCTTCATCTGTCTAGCCTTTTCTAACTATGTTGAGTTCGGCTTCCAGTCTAACCGGATGCAGCTGAATACCAGTATTATACATGGAGGGATTACCTATCTGACCGCCACAACCCAGTTAGTACTGGGTAATACGATACCCCTTGCTAAAACTGGAATTATTTTCTAAATTATTTTATGCATTTCAAAAGGTTTGCCATCTCCGATATATGTCATCCACCAGGTGCAGGGATCACTGGCGGCGAGGGAGGGTCGAGCGGGGAGCGCGGGGGGGCGACCTGATGTGTCACTCACGATACTTTCAATGCCAAAATATAATAGGGTCAAGATCGCGTGTGTGTACTTATGTCGGTAATGTAAAGGATTTCGGTGTGGTACAGGTTAGGAGCAGCAGCGAGGATGAGACTTGATAAGATAAGATTTATTTGTTTTTGTCAGCAAACAGGGAGGGGCCCGCAAGGGTCGATGCCGATGCCAGGGCTGCGGGCTGTTCGAAAGAGATACCGCGGCCCTGGAACACAAAGGGAAAGGAAGGAACATGGATGGGTTTTAGTCGGTACAAGTCTGACACTCCCTTCCGCTCTGCCCAGAGCGGGCGTAGTCATTTGATGATTTCCCATCCGTAAAAAAAAAAAGTACATGTTTCATTACGGTTAGTAAGACCTACATGACTCTGTTTGTCTCGAGAAAGTCCATGGAATATCTTATACATCAAATAGCAACATTCTTCTTGCGGTCCACTAACTGCGATCATCAATCCATGCAAAACCTACATTAAATGCGTAAACAGTTGAAATAACAAAAAAAAATATGGGCCAAAAAAAAACAGTTCTGCCATATATCCATCGCCCGACCCACAGTCAAACCCCTGCTTGGTCTAAAGTTCAACCTGTATTGTTCTACCCCTTTTTTTTCGGATGGGAAATCATCAAATGACTTCTCCCGCTCTGGGCAGAGTGGAAGGGATTGTCAGACTTGTACCGACTAAAACCCATCCATGTTCCTTCCTTGCCCTTTGTGTTCCAGGGCCGCGGTATCTCTTTCGAACAGTCCCGCAGCCCTGGCCGATTGTTCTACGCCTAGGGGTGGATTTTATTTCTCAATTCATTAATGATTATAAACAGCGTCCCCTCACAATGTCATTCAATCGCCAAAACAACCGTGCGGAAATGTATCTCTGCATTTTAGTTCTTCGAGTTCCTTCCCGCTACCTCTCAAGCCTAAAAATCAACAACTTTATGAAAGGCTTAAAGTTTTCGCTCGCCGTAGGTTATCAAGTGTGTATGTATGTGCCATATAGGCTTGTATAAAATGTACCAGCTAATGCCCGCAGCTTCGCTCGCCTTATAGTCGGAAATATTAAAATATAGCCTTCTAGCTTTTAAGCTCGCGTTAATTTAGAATTTGAGAGTCAATTACTGTGCTGGTTGCAATAATATAATTCAGTCATGATTTGAAAGACACGTGACCATCTATTATCAGAACGTTAGTGTTGTTTGTTTTGCTCGGGAGCAGCACCTTTTTCGGGATGAAATTGTATGTCCGTTTCTGTACACCTGACAACGTGTATGCAAAATTTCCGGATGATCGGTTCAGTGGTTTAGGCGTGAAAAGGTAACAAACAAACATACAAACTTACCTTCGCATTTATAATATTATTATTAAGTTAAGAAGTTACACTACCTTATGCCCACCGCTACGCTCACCTTATGTTCGGAAATTAATCCACGGAAATTTACAAATTTACCTTATGACACTCGGGGATAATGTAGCTTCCCATTAGTGAAAGAATTATCGGAATTAGATCTGTAGTTGCGAAGGTTACACCCTTCATACAAACATACATACTTAACTAGAACTTTAATATTAAAAACGCTGCTTAAAATCACCTGGCACACTGAAGGATTTCAACAATAAATACATGTGGCAAGTGACATTTTAGCATTTATGGCTATTTGACTTATTCGCTTGATTGACTTGAGATAAGTTTTTAACTTAAATGTTTAAGGTAACGGTGGTTAGTAAGTAACTAGTTTCCTTGCCTCGTTGGTCTAGTGGTCTCAAGCGCGGCTGCTGAGTGTAAGATCCTGGTTTCGATTTCCAGGTTGGACAAAGTTGTTGGTTTTCCATCAGGAATTTCTTAGCAGCAGCTACGGAGTCTAGATTTATGGCCGGTTGCTAGCAATAGGCTCGCCGAAATGTTGGTGTAGTGTTAGATTCGCATGTTTATGTAACTTTTGAGATTAAACATTTGTATTTTTAAGATCATGGTTATCAAATTATTTGAATACAGTTAAGCTAACTAAACATACTTTTTGCCAAGTATCTGAGAACATCCATAGTGCTCGAACTATACATACAAATTCGAAACGTAAGCTTACAACACGTCTTTCCTCTTTGATTTTTCTGGGATTAGAAAGAAAGAAAAAAAGAATAAAGTTTATTTGACGTCAGTTCATTGAGCACACAATAAAAAAGATGCAAAATAAAAAGATAAAAAATAAAAGATAAATGACGAATAAAATAAAAAATAAAAAAGGAAAATACATGATAATTATGTGCTGTGTGCCTCACGGCTGCGCCAAAGAAGTCCATTTCAGCATTCATGCCAGAGGATTAGCTAAAATCGCGCTTATTTGAAGATCTGTGTCCTCATCGACAGGACTAGCCACATACCCCCAATTTAACCTAAATGAAAATCCACGTCATATTTGCACAAATTGGGCTACTGTTCGTCATTGACCTCCTGTAGATCAACAGCCGCAAGGGTCGTTCTCCAAGGTTAAGCAGTATTTGCCAAGGTCAATTCGTGGATGGGTGACCATCCATTGCATACTGAGTGTCCTCTGTGCCTCGGTAAACACGCTAAACCGTTGGTCCTGGCTGTCATTTGTAGATCTTTGACAGTCGTTAGGTACTGGTAGTCAGTGGCCCGAAAGTCTGACAACCAGTCTTACCAAAGGCTATCGTATTACCCAGTACTAAGGTTGTGGGGGTCATATAGGCAGTCGCTCCATGTAAAATACAGTTGGGAAAACGCTAGGCAGATGATGATGACTTCGAACCTTAGAGAAGCACTAAAAACAACAGAATTCCATTATTTACCCAGCTTATACATGTATGTATGTACTTATATGTATGTACTTATACCTTTAGACAACATAATTCAAAACGTAAGCTTCTTCAGTAAACATCATGTAATCTTCACAAGGTCTACCGCTAATATTATTTTGTTTATATTTTTTGCTCAGTCATATTTTTTGTGGTCTCCGTTATGTAAGTAATAGGAAACTAAATTATTTATAGCGGTATCTTGTCGTGAATCAGATGTTAGAATACGCAATTATAATTATGGTTTTAATTGATTAGGCCTTGTAGTAATTTTTAAGTAGGCGGAATTTTTCATAAATTTTAAACAAAATCATTATCATCTTATGTTGCCAAGAAAATACTAATCTTAAAAATTTACTGAAATACAGGATGTAAACAGACTCATCACAAAGCCGTTAACCAAGCATTATGTACATCAAACTAAGTAACTTTACGCAAAAATTAGTGCTGGGAAACGACTTTTTTTTGGGTTGAAAAATCACGTTTTACAGTAACACTCAATGCAGCGCACTCAAAACATTGTGCTGATGGAAGGATTGAATAGTAAGAGGTCTTGAAGGTGTTTAAAGTAAAAAACTTACATTAAAAACATGTATTTAAAAAAAAAAAAACTTGTGAAAAAGTTGGACCTTTGACCCCGAATACTCCGTAACTAGAAGTTTACCAGGTGTGGTCTAGAACAAAAAAATGATCGCAATGACGGAAACAACAAGTGCCTTTCGGCTACGTTAAGAGCCTGACTGAGGACTGACTCATTTAAATTAGTCTAGTAGTCGCAACTGCGATTTTGGGGCGTAGGTGCGACCTATTAGGAATTTTTCAGCAGGAGCATCGTCATCATCAGCCTATAGCAGTCCACTGCTGGACTTAGACTTCTCCAATTGCACGCCACGCAGCTCGATTCGAGGAAGCTCTCATCCAGCATCGTGGCTCCATCTAGCATAAGGAGTTGGTTGATGGCAATTGACTCGCCCCTATTACATGGAACTTGAATAACAATACATACCCTCTGACTACCCCTTTAGGTAAGATGTTCTTTAGAAGGATGATAAAGAATCCTTGCATGATTAAAGTTTGGACAATTTTAAATGCAACAATTATTAACACCTATTAAAATAATTAAAATAAACGCACTAAAAATTTAACTTATCTTGTTTGCGGAAAAACCAGTTATATATTTTTTTCTTGAAATCGATTGACACACATAAAGTGCGGTTGGGCGACCTCCACTTTAAAGTGAACCGCTTTATGTCATGTGTAACTCATTCTACAGTTCACTGTAAAGACTATGTGACCTCTGATTTATTCGTGTGGGAATAGAGGAAAAAATATTGTTTCTTTGTTTATGTGGTAAGGTAATTGATGTCAGAAACTTACCAAAAAGGTCAGCAAATAATTTTAGATCTCCAACCGTTGAAATTTTACGCCATTTAAATAAAAAAATACTTGTTCTGTGCTATACACGGGCAAAATGTATGCTGATTTTTTCCGTAAATACGTCGATTTTTGAATATAAATACAATTATCCTATACTTTTTTTTTCAATTAGTTTGCAACGAGCATAATCAGTATCATCCATAAATAACGAATGAATTCTTAAAATTATGAAAACATGATTTACTAAAGGAGTCTTTTTAATTTTAAAATCGACGTATTTATGTTACGTTCAAACACCGCGCGCTCGTGCTGTAGGGCCTCTTGTCTCGAAAGTGTGACAGAAACAAACTTACTTGTTTTGGATATCCCCAAAACTCCTTACTTAATTTTTTGGGCTACTAGTATTGGATTCTGCAATTTCAGCACTCTTTACTTGACTTCTACTTTATATTCCTAAAATTCTCGTCCGATACAACAATAGCTATACAATGCGCGTACGCAAGACTACACTACATACTATTAATAGACGCGCTATAATGGCCCGCGTGTGACCTGCTGCAGTTCTATTAATATATCATGTGTTTACTTACTCGTGGTTCCGTATTTTGATTCACTTCTGGTTGCATGGTCATGGCCGATGTCGTTTATATTATTGTACCAGCTTAGTTTGGCCTTTGGAAAAATCTTTCTTATAATATTATCTATTTGGAAAGTATTCTTTCACCTTTCATAATATTGAACATCAGTCTCCATGGTGATATAGTGTATATAAGTATATGCTTCTTCTTCTTAGCGTGTCTATGGCAAAAATGTTAAAATAGGTTTCGGCCAAAATTCAGCTATGCGAACTCCGTTCGCTGCAGCAGTCATAAGATCATCTTGTATGCAGGTGTCAGAACATGCAGCGTAAGATGGAAGGTTGGAAGGTGTAAAAACACGCCACAACATACACACTAAGATCTGAGCCGTCCATGAACCTCCATCTATAGATATTGTCTCCAAAAAATCTGTCATCTCCACAAAATTAGTAGTTTTTTAATGGGGTTGATATACCAGCAATGATCAGAGAAATGCTGATCTAGATCCTAGAACTCTTAGATGTAAACTAAAAGCTTCAGAAGTTCAGGTGATGAAATCAACTTCAGAATTAGAACATCGTTTGTCGGAGGTAAATAAAAACCAATACGATAGGCACGAAAGATTTCCTCAACAGCATTTATAAATGCAGAATAGTGGCAATAGTTATAATGATTTATTAGGACATACTTAACAGAAGATAATTTTAGACTGACCTCAAACACAGAACAAAGGTTTTAAAGGAACTTGATGACTCCACCTCTTCACTCAAGGGTGTTAATTCTAGAGCTGCCCTTAGAAGGACTTAAGACCTTATTAACTTAACCTAGTGAAACAAGAAGCGTGTTAGAAGCAGGAAATGCAACACGGAAGCAAACATAACATTACTAGCAAGGTCTGTGGGGATGACTGCAGTTGCATACGACGGAGCAATTATATACATCAATATTCTTATAAAGTTACACTAAGTAGTGGTTAATGAAGAGCTAGGAGTGATTAGAAGTATCAATCATAGGAAGATCTATCAAAATACATTTGATTTGAAAAGCTTGACATTTTTTGCAATGCTTGGAGATGCTTATTTAATTTCCTAGCAGTGGACGAAAGTCGGCTGAAATGATAATGAAATTCTAAAAAGTTCAATTCTGTGATACCGACCAATCGGCTTCGCTGACTGGCTGTTGATCAAAATATAAACATAATAGTAATAAGAAATGGAATTTTAAATAACTATTTGATCTTCTAGGCCCATCTCTTCCGAAACTAGCCATGGGTTCAGGATCGATGGAGGAGGCTTGGGCCAAAGTGTGTCTGCAAATACAGGTGCAGTCGCTCTTCCTTCACGAGCATGGTGGTGTGGACTATGAGAAAAGTCAGATGGGGCAGCAAACCGACACCAACGGAGAGAGATCTGACGTAGGAACTAGCGCAGGAAAATAATAGTAGTAGCTAACAGACTTCCGCCAAAATGGTACTGCTATGAAAGAGTTCATAGCAGTACCATTTTGGCGGAAATTCACGGACAGACCCCGTCAGATAACATCCTTGCAAATGCCTATATACAGACCTTCTAGAAAAAGTATACGCTTCAGTAGCGCAACGTTCGTTCTTTTTCGAAAACAAAAAGTTTACCGAAGCGCGTACATTTTCTGGTTTAACTGTACTTGGAAACACAATAGAAAGCTAGGGTAACGACTCCACAACTATCTGATTGGTTTGAATAAACAGCATGCAAATGTGCGAATTGGAATGTAAGTCTTGCCATAGATAAACACCAAGTAATCTAGCCGCAGTTCCTACTGTATGTTGACTTTCTTCTTTGACAAATTGCTACCTCCACTAAAATCTACCTATTTTGAAGTTTTCAGGTAACGGCGGTCCGTGCGGCTGTCTAAATAGGGGTCGTAATATATATATTTTTTAATTGAAAACCATTGCCCCACACTAGGAATTTCTCCTGTATCGTGGGTATATTCACAAACATTTAAACTCATATACACAAACAGCCAGACCCGGAACAACTACCTATAGGCCATACAAATAGTTGTTCCGGAGATCGAACCTGCGACACGCAGCGCAGCAGTCAATTGCTCAGCCACTGCGTCAAACGTGCCGTCAAATACAATATTATAATCACTTGATTAAGGCAAGGGGATGTTTCTATTTCTCATACTAAACCAGTTTTGCTAGAAAATCATATCCTTAACATAACATCACGCCTGTATTCCCTGAAGGCTAAGGTAGGGATGTACCTAATAGTATTTCACACATTTCACCTATTGCCATCAACCGGGCACAAATCCAGACTCCGTGGCTGCTACTGAGAAATTCCTGATGGAAAACCCTAATAACACTTTGTCTAACCTGAGAACCGAACGCAAGACCTCATGCTCAGTAGTCGCGCTTGACCGACCACTGTACAAACGAATCAAAAAAAAAAAAAAACGTATCCAATTCGTGAAGAAAATAAAATGGAAATAAATTATATAGAAAGACTGTTTCGAAGCATGTTTAAAAGAACGCAATACCTGACGTCACACCATAGTTTATTAGATTAAATATTTTGCCAAATATTTAGTTCTATTTTAGCAAAAATATAGAGATTTGGATGGGAAGCAGCACCTTCTAGCCACTAAAATATACAAAAGTGCGATGCATGCAACATTTAACCAAACCTACGTGTTTTTTTGGTTTATCTAGAACTTTTCTCGTCTTCTCTATATACCTTTGATAGTACATAGAAACACTTAATAAAACAAACACCAACATCTGTAGCTAATAATAAGCGGCCCTGCGCTCGCGCAGGAAGTGTAGATAACAGCGCCATTGCGAAAGTCGCGCAAGAGGAAGTAAGTCTAGAATTATCGCTAATAAGGATAAAACGGTGTTATTTATAGTATTGATAGCTTTAAGGTTTTAATTGTGGGTGGGTAAGGTTTCATTGTAGGTGTAAATTGTCTTTGTTCATATTATGTGGCGTTATGTCGTAACTGTTTGATGTTTTCTTTCTTTTAATTAGTTTATTTACGATATCGTGTTCACTTCCATAGATGAAACCAAAGAGCTGTTCCGTAAACTTTGACGGTTTATGCCATAGTTGGCTAGGTTGTTCCGTGGATGGGTGACCATACACACATAACGAGTTACCTCCGTACCTCGGAAAGCACGTTCAACCGTCGGGAGCCTGTCATTTGTAGATCTTTGACAGACGTTACTGGTCCGAAAGTCTGAAAACTGTGATAAAAGGGAGACCAATCGATCTTCCCACACGACCACCGTTTTACAAATCTGACGAACAAAACTTCAAGATCTTTTGGCTGTTTGAAAAGTTTACGATAACTTTTTGAAAGGCGCATACATTGTAATGGGAATGTTAAATACAAATCGATAAGAGACTGACATGAACATTAATATAAATCAACTTAAGCTTATCAATAGTTACGCACAGATCAGCAGCAGGAAGGAAGGAAAGGGTCGCCTTGACCGAAAGATATACAAATTCACGGCCGCCACGCGAAAACAAAACAAGATAATTGCCGTCTCATAATATAATAATAAGATAATACAGGAACATAACATTGTCACTATCTGTGATCAAACATAATTATAAATGAACCGTAATCGATCGATCTTTGCTCGATTTGTTTTCGTGCAGCTGGCATGGAAACCAGTGAAGCTCGAAGGGAATTGGAAACTAAGAATTTACACTAGGAATTTCACCTGTATCGTGGGTGCGTTCATAAACATTTAAACTCACGTATACAAACAGCCAGACCCGGAACAATTATCTGTAGGCCATACAAATATTTGTTTCGTGCGGGGATCGAACCCGCGACACGCAGCGCAGCAGTCAATCGCTCAGCCACTGCGCCAGTCGTGCCGTCATTTAATTTTTCAGTCATCAAGTATTAATGAGACTAAAGAGTAAGGCCCTGAATATTACTGTACACGTGAAAACAAAAATCAGAAGTCATTTGAATCAAATTAAGTTGAAAATCAATATGATGTTTTTATGCTACTTATTGAGTGGGACACTGTGATGGATGATATAAATGAGATGATTAACAGAGAATTATGGAAGAAAAGACATGCTGCGCCGACCCCAAATAAATTGGGATATGAGCACGAGAATGATGATAGACCTGGGATGAAGTGGTGCACTCACTTCCCAGTAACTGTGATCTTAACAATTATATTTTCTAAAAAAATGCATCATGTGTGTTGTCCGAAAAAGGATCCTCAATTTACACATCTGCGTAGGGATTCTGCCGGAACTTTTCATCCAGCAGGATAAAAGGAATGCAGTCTGACCTCCAAAAAGAGTGGGATATGTGGCGGTTCGTTTCTGGTTTCCCTGAATCACCAGAACCCCCAACATACTTATCAAATCATCATCATTCAGCCGAAAGATGTCGACTGCTGGAATCTCTCTTCCAAGGATCACCACATCAAACAGTCCTGTGCCTGCACCTCCATCCAGCGGATTGGCCTACTCCCTCATAGAGAGGAGGCTTGTGTCCCAGCAGTGGGAACATTGTAAGCTGATTATAGGAAAATCTGTCTCGTTGGTTTAGTGGTCGCAATCATGACTACTGAGCATGAGGTCCTGGGTTCGATTCCCGGGTCGGATATATTGTTATTGGGTTTTTCCATCAGGTATTTCTCAGTAGCAGCCACGGAATCTACATTTTTGCCCGGTTGATGGCAATAGGCTCGCCCCTTATTACACACCTCTGTCTAACCCTTCGGGGATTACAGGCGTGATGTCATGTTATGTTATAGGATAATCTAGAAGGATATTGGCTAAAGTCAATTCACCAGCTGGAAACAATTGTTAACATGTCGAACGTCGCCGGTGACAGATAAGAGCGTCATTGACATAGTAAGTGCGCCGGCGCACGACGCGACCTCTGATCACTACCGGTGAAAGATAACTGGTAGTGACAGCAACAGAACATAGGCCTAGTTGTTTGAGCTTTTGCTGTCATTTTTAGGGTTCCTTATCCAAAGGGTAAAATGGGACCCTATTATTAAGATTCCGCTGTCCTTCCGTCGGTCTGTCTGTCTGTCACCAGGCTGTATCTCATGAACTGTGATAGACGCTTGAAATATTCTCAGAATATTTAGTTGTATATTCACTTAAAAAAATAAATAATTAAAATAAAATAAATATTTAAGGGGGCTATAACGGTACAAAACCCTTCGTGCGCGAGTCCGACTCGCACTTGGCTAGTTTTGTATTACTGCCAATTGGCCAGACTGGATGGAAAATGGGCGAGAAAATTGCTGGAGAGGAGACCACAGGTCGGAGGAATGGGTTCAGAATGATATACTGCATACGTGGTAATCGTTTGTGCGTCGGTGTCACATCCACCCAGAATTTTACGAAATAGAAATATCCTTAATACTAGCAAAGCCTTTTTCCAAATCATGTAGTTTTCGATCCATTTCGAAAACAGTTTTATAACATTTCCTCAACGAAAAATTGAGTTATTATTTTTATAGTGTCAGTTTTTCTGCTGACGCTACATCCCGCATTAAACCGACCTTAACCAATGTCGCTCTAGTGACAATACCGACATTGCACCTTTCACAATTACACATAATACACACTACAAACACCTTGTTTCAAACCCCATAAGGCCTAAAATCCCTTGTTTCCAACCCGAAATATCTGGCAAAACATTTTCCAAGACTCCCACGCATATTTAGAATTTTAATTCAAGTGTCTTAAGGTTGGATTTCCTTTGAACCATAGTACAAACAGTAGGGCATATTTTCGGGCCTTATTACGATCATTCATAATTACGAACATTAGTATAACAATAATTTTGTAAGCCAAACATGATAATCAGTTAAGGAGTCGACACATTATTTTGAATTAAATTAAATATCATAATTGTGGAAGCTCGTAGCTAAATAATAACAGCCGCCCGGATCAATGTTCAGGTTAAGCCGCGCTTGCCAAGGTTGGTCCGTGGATAGGTGACTACCCATTCCGTACCGAGTTTACGCCGTGCCTCAGAAAGCACGTTAAGCCGTTGGTCGTTACAGGCAGTCAGTGGCCCGAAAGTGTACCAAACCAAAGAACGGGTATGGTAAGTAAGTCTTACCAAGGGGTATCGTATTACCCAGGACTAACTGGGTTATGGAGGTCAGATAGGCAGTCGCTCCATGTAAAGAACTGGAATTCAGATGCATCTGGCTAGACTGGAAGTGGATTTCAACATGCTTGGGAAAAGGCAGGCAAATGATGAAGAAAATCGTGAGAAAACGTGAGTTTATGTTTGAATTACAAACAGAACCCACCCTTAACCACTATCTCCGATCACCGAATTAAGCCCAACTCACTATCAGTACAAATCACTCGATAAAATCTCAGTACAACAAGACATAGCCCTCGGTCTCCGCTACTCTGTGACCGCAGTCCTTTCAAACTTATTACATCTGACAACAGCAACCGAAAAACCACCGTATTCCAATAAACCTAAAGTACACTGTAATTTTGACAGTGATGTCCTATCAGAAGTAGACTAAATCTGAAAGAACAGTATCCCACGTCTGATGTTATCCTTTGACACGGGTACGAGTGTCGCAACACTAATTAAGATGTAGAGATTGTATTAGTTCTTGTCACGATGTGAGATATGTCGTGTTTGTTTTCGGAGGCAATTAGGCTTTGGTTAAGTAGATTTGATAGATTTTTATGATACAAGTTGGTATTGAGCTGAGCTTGGAGACTATTTATTTTAGACTGGATGGAAGATGGGGTAAAAAGTGCTGGAGTGGAGACCACGGATGGGGTGCAGGAATGTGGGAACCAACCGACTAGGTGGACAGTCATTAAAGTGGCCGGAAGAAACTGAATGCCATGACACAAAACCGCCAAAAGTGGAGAGATTTGGAAGAGTCCTACACTCAGCATTAGGTGGCCAAAGGTTAAAAAAGTAGTAAGTTTATACCGAATTCCCTGTGTGTCTTTTTGGCCGTTGGGTGGTGGTTCGTAACGAGTAAACAGTGGCCCGAAAGTCTGACAACCAGTCTTACCAAGTCTCACCCAGTAACTGGGTTATGGAGGTCAGATAGGCAGGCATAGGTATATTCAGCTGCAGCCGGTCAGACTGGAATCCCACCCCCACATAGTTTAGGAAAAGATAATGATGGTAAAGTATGTGTAAATAGGCCAATAATCTCCTTGGTATATCACGCCTGTAATCCCAGAAGGGTTAGGCAAAGGTGTACTAAATAATACACTCATATTTCATCAGTAATATTTAAGACCCAAGTAATGTGGGGCGATCCTGTTCCATCAAACGTGTACAAATTTAGATTCCGTGGTTGCTACTGTAAAAATCCTGATGGCAAAACCCAATTAAACTTTGCCTGGGAATCGAACCCAGGACCTCATAATCAGCAGTCGCGCTAAGCCAACGACGCAATATATTACACTTTTTTGTGGCTTTATCAGATTCTCATGCTTTGCAGCTTATCAAAATAAAATAAATCAAATGTTTAGGCCAAAACAAATCAGTCAAAATATCAAACTCTAAATGCTCGCATCACGCACGAATCGATCTCCACTCCTTCATTGCACAACAAGTATGACACACACACACACACATACAGGTAAATTGTGTCCACATGTCAATAAGATTGTACGCACTGTGTACGACTGGTTCCATAGACTAGCGTCTGGCCCTGACTAACGCCGGGTTTTTCATAAAGCTTAAGGCTTAACCTATGACATTGATGCTAATGTATGTATGTGTTTGCAATGTTGCAAAGTAGTATTGTAGGTTTTTTCTTTTAAGCAGCTGACTAATTGTTTTCAAAACCAGCTAATACAAATCTGCTAATACAAATACAGCTGCTAGGTTGAAGTGGAACTGGGCTGGTCACGTCTGCCGCACGTCGGAGGAGCAATGGGCAAAAATTACCACTCAGTGGATACCAAATGGCAGGAAACGACAACGTGGCAGGTCTAGAAGGAGATGGCGGGATGAGCTGGACTCTTTCGCAAAGGATTGGCCTGCAATCGCACTGGATCGCGAAATGTGGAAGGAGGGAAGGGAGGCCTTTGCCCTGCAGTGGGACAATAATAATACAAATCGGACTTGCATACGAAATTACGAAGGGTTCCGTACCATCGCGGAATTAAACATGTTTGCTGTATGGTTTCCCTTTAATTTTTAACTTAATTTTTATTTAATTTTTTTGTAACAGCGGCAATAGCAATAAACATATGTGAGACTTCCAAGATACAGCCCTCTGATAAACGGACGGACGGACAGCCAGAGGTGTCTTAGTAATATAGTTCTGTTGACACGCTTATGGCCTAAAAAAGAAGCCTAATACATCGCTTTGGTTGTTTGTCAGCGTTAATCAGCGTAGAAGGCTCTCAGGCGTATAGAGGGCGTAGTGGGTGCGAAGTCTACTTAGTCACCCATCTTAGGGACAGAGTTACTCGCAAAAATCTTCGTCGAAATGTAGACTCATCGTTGATTACTCGCAGACCCCTCGCAGACCCTTATAGAACACTTGATTCCCCCTAAACTCACCGTTGCCCACTCGCAGACCCTCGCAATGTCACGAATACCTCCTGTTTGAACCGTTTCATCTAAGGGCCGACACATATCATCATCATTATAATTTCAGCCTGGAATCACCCATTGCTGGGTGACACCTACCCTGATTGTGCCATACTATTAGGTTATGTGCATCATCCAAGTGTTTTCTGCATCTTTGACGATATCGTCAACAACCCGACGAACTTTAGGACGGTTCTGGTTTCTTTGGCCCAACCTTGGCCACCATTCGGTTATAACTTTACTCAATGAACAATATACATAAGTACATACACTTTAACTAACAATACTGAACGATGATCATGCGCACAAAAGACGTGACAGATGCACCGCAATTCAACAAGGGTCGCTCACGTTTTGACGACACGAGCTTTTGTTCAAGGGCAGATTTTATGGTCTCAAAATGTTATAAGATTATTGTCACACCTTGTTTTGATATGGTTTTTTTGGCCTACAATCGCTTTAGTTTGCGAAACGTGGAAAGAGGGAGGGAGGCTTTTGTCCTGATGTGGGGCACACAAAATAAGTTCTTAATAAACATGAAAATATAAAAGTAAAAAAACAGATGCCAGCTTAGCTATAAAATAGGTATTAACATACTGTTAGGATCCTAAGGAGCTCGTGGCTAAATAATAACAGCCGCACAGGTTGATATTCATGGTTAAGCCGCACTTGCCCAGATTGATCTGTGGATGGGTGACCATCATAATATACCGGGTTTCCTCCGTGCTTCGGAAACCACGTTTTGTAGACTTAACAGTCAGTGGCCCGAAAGTCTAGCAACCAATTTTTGCAAGAGGTACCATATTACCCAGTACTAACTGGGTTGTGGAGGTCTGATAGGCAGTCATTCCATGTAAAACACTGATATACATGATGAGTGTCCTACTGTAAAGCGAAAGCACCTTTTCCTAGAGAGAAAAACGGCCCAGTCAGCTTCCTATTGTTATCAAGGGTTTCGTTTTAGATTTTCAAAGATTTCCAGAATATATCCTTTATAAGAAAAAAATGCTACTTAAGTTCTACTACATAATTAATACTATGGTACTGAAACACGTTTCTTGCTGTCTGTCACCAGGCTGTATCTCATGAACCGTAATACCTAACTAGACAGTTGAAATTTTCACAACAAGTAATAAAAGTTTAATATTATAAATAAGTTAAATACAATAACAGTAATTAAAGGGGACAAGAAATACCCTACAAGAAACCCGTACCATAAACCGAAAAAAAATAATTCTTGTATGGGAGCCCCTTGAATTGTTAATTTATTTTTATTATTTGTTGTTATAGCGGCCACAGAAATACATCATCTGTGAAAATTTCAACTGACTAACTATCACGTTTCATGAGATACAGCCTGGTGACATACAGCCAGACAGACAGATAGACAGACGGACAGCGGAGTCTTAGTAATAGGGTCCTCTTTTTACCCTTGGGTACGGAACCCCAAAAATCATCTTGGTCCTTGTATCCGTCGCTACGCTCGGGATTCTACTCTAGAATCCTTTGCTACTCTCCAGATCCAACTTACTCCCTCGAATAAAATTCCCTTTTTTCACTTGTTGCATCACATATTATACAAATCTACTATTATATGTGTAAAGGGTGTAAACAGACTCTTAACGAAAGTTCCAACTTTTTCATAAGTTTTTTTTAAATACATTTTTTTTAATGTAAGATTTTTACTTTATACACCTCCAGGACCCACTTACTATTCAATCCATCCATCAGCACAATGTTTTGAATGCGTTACATTGAGTTCTACTGCAAAACGTGATTTTTCAGACCAAAAAAAAGAAGTCGTTTCCCAGCACAAATTTTTGCGAAAAGTTACTTAATTGGATGTACCTAATGCTTGGTTGACGGCTTCGTGAAGAGTCTGTTTACACCTTGTACGTTACAAAGATTCTAAAAACAACTATGTTGAATTTAAGACGGATATGAACACTTAAAAAAACTAACAATTTAGAAGAAAAAACAAAAACTAATGCAAACTTCATAGGGGTAATTAAGTAATTACCACACACTCGTAATTATTAAAACATGATATTAGAACTGAAACCAGTCAGATAGGAATTCCCCAAAAATGTAAAAAACGAGCAGTAATGACTATGAAGTAATTAGTCGAAGTAGATATGGATGTGACTGATTCGAGACAGTACCAAATAACTCGCCATTGTATGCTAATGTCAGGCGGACTGGTCGCTAGGGATGTGCTGATGTGGATATTAGAGCTGTTGGTCTGTAATTTACAAGTAAGTCGGGGCTGATAAACAGTTTTTTTTAATTTTTGAACTTTTTAAAATGTAACTAATAACTGAATATTGGAATCTAAAGAAAAAAAAATATTTTAAACAAGCTGTTCCCCGCGAACTTCGTCCGCGTAAATTATTATTATTATATTACTTCCTTATTTGAATCGGATTTTGTTAACAATTTTAAGGGTTTAAGTTTTTTTGCACGGAACCCTTATTCTTTTTCTAAAATCTCTCTTCATCTTTTATCATATAAGTTATCAGCCTGTATAAGCCAAAAAGCAAAATCAAAAGTTATTTATTCAAAATAAGCTATTCTAAATAAGATAGTCAGCACGCTTTGAAAATACGATTATTTCTTATTCATGTTGCTGTCGACAAGTTATCCGAAAAGTGCAGCCCTATTTGAACGTGGTCTAAATACATTAAGCGCAGCTCACACGTGTGCTTATGAGGGCACTACACTATGTAGTTACGTAATACATGGCACATAATCTCATACAACACTACATATTCTGGTACCTACCTTCTAACAAAGGTAGTCAACCCTCTGAAAAGCGGCACAGGTGTTTTATGACTTGACTTCAAAATCAATTAGCTCAGTGTTCCTACGTGTATGGGGGTACTAAAGGGAGGTAGTTACTTCCCTGCCTAATCTTCCCGGCAGAGCAGGCGTCATGATGTTGACGACTTCCTGAAGATTTTGCCAAGCGTGCTTTACTGCCACCAAGTGTTAGAAAAAAAAGAAAAACGTTTAGACCAATTGAGATGAGAATCTCCTGCCTTTTAAAGTCGGTTAAAAAGAGCTTGCTACTAAAGAATACCTCAAGTTTAAAGCTTTCTTACAAGGAATTAATCCCGACAGAACGCACAATAGTCTACTTTAGGGATTAAGTGCGGAAACCAAACCTTTAACACAGAATCCCGACAGAGGTCACAAAAGGACCAAATTTCGTAGATCCTGAGTGACCTGTTGAATCTGAACCATTAACTGATCACTGATACAGCAAACTTCCAGTACAGTTCTGTAGTGAAACTGTAACTGTTTGTAAACTTGAACTGTAACTTCAACTGACCACTCAAAACGGTAACACGTTTATCATTAAGAGTGCGTATCAATCACGATTAGCTCCGGTTTAAGACCTCTAAGCTTTTTAAAGCTTTAAGTTTGAGCACCACTGGCTCATACGATTACTAATATTTAAGTTCACAAGTCTAACTAGAACCGGTCTGACTCTTGGCTAGACTTGTGAAATGATCTGTCACTCATGCAGTTCACATACAAGTTCTAGGAAATAAAGGTATTTGTCCTTCTCATTGCAAGGATTTGTGTGTGCAATAAAACTAGAAGTAATGTTTCTTGTTGCGTTATAATTTTTTTTTTTTTATTCAGTTCTATGAGAGTATAATGTATATGGAGCCAAAAGTTAAAAGTATTAAGTCGGCCAAGTATCGGAAACAACAGTGAACAGTGGATAACTTTAAGCTGATATGATAACATAACATCACGCCTGTAATCCCAGAAGGGTTAGGCAGTGATGTACCTAATATACTCACACATATTTCGCCAGTTATGTTTAAGTGCCATGTAATAGAGGGGTAGCCCATTGCCAAACGGGCACAAATCCTATCTCCGTGAGTGCCACTGAGAAGTTCCTGATGGAAAAACCCAATAACATATTGCCCGACCTGGGAATCGAATCCAGGCTGTTATGATGATAATGATAATTATTCATATGTTGTAAGAAACAATTTCTATCAATTTAATTGCAATACGTCGTGTATAAAAGACCCACTGTAATAAGTTGAATACTGATACGCCTATCAACCAGCGCCACATCAAAGTCCTGTACTTTCTTCTTAATAATCAACGATGCTTATCAATAAATATAGTGAGTATAACAGTATTATTTAATTGCCTCACTTTTTCAAAATCTGTCAAATAAAGAATGTGTCATATATGTATAGAATCTGTCATATGTAGAATCTGTCAAATGAAGATTATTATGTCAAAAGTAGAATCTGTCAAATATCGACTAAACGTCAGTAATTAATAATTTAATATGTACTGCAACGTGCTAGCTCAAATAATCCACAGTTATGGACCAGGAAAACGGAAGAAATTGTAACTTTAATTAATGAAACATTCACTCACACAGCTAATTCAAGTTCCAATCATAGCGACAAGTAAACTGCCGCAGCGAGACACAATATTAACGTAAAGAGAAAGTATCTTTTACACTCAAGATTATGACGAACTGTTTAATTATACACTTCTTAATTTATTAATATCTTTATTATGAAGACATTGACTACCGTAACAGTCGAGTGCATGTGCGTCACCCGGGACTTGATCTCCGGGTTGGTTGGGCAAAGCCTACTCTGATGCACAAAGTTACCGATGGATGGCCTGTGTGTAATGTGATATGGCTTAAAAAGAGGTGACTCTTGAAATAGAGACTGATAGCAAATTATAGAAGAAGAAGACAAGCTGTGCTGACCAGAAATAAGGTGGGTTGAGACCAGGAGAAGTCTATGATCTACATACTACAGCCTCTTGCTGTCTTGATGGTATACTGGTTCGATGGCTGGGTCAGTTGGGTAAAGCCTGTATTCTTGGTGCAATGCTTCCATTAACCGGAGTCAACAACATAGCCTGCAGAATTACATAGCAAGCTAAAGTAGCAGTGGGCCGCTGTCGAAAGAGCGGTAGCCTGTAGAAAAGTGGAGACCACGTATCGACGAGCGTAGTATAGGACTCCGATCAGCTAGGTGGACTGTCAATAGACACAGATACAGCTAGCCCTGGTGCAAACGGGAGACAGATGGATAGGCAGAGGGGACACACAGATTGACAGACGTATGGGTAGACAAACGGACTAACAGACGTATAGACAGACAGACAGGCTGACAGACAGTCAGAGAGACCGACAGTCAGTCAGACGGAAAGACAGTCAGACAGAAAGAAATATGGGCAAACAGATAGACAGGCAGACGGATGCAGAGAATGGTATACAGACAGCAGCGTCTTAGTAGTAGGGTCCCATTGACACCCTTTGAGTACGGAACTACGGAACCATACAAAAATGGGTGGGAGTTGGGACAGACTGGATGCAGGAGTATTTTCTGGCACAGCCAGCAGCATAGACTGTGATAGGCTGAGTTTATTTGATTTTGTAAGCCAAATCTGGGTGCAGCACCTCTGTATACCCGCTCGGAGAACTCTGGCGTGTTGTTATGAGATCAAATAATTAAATGGACAAAGCTATTCTTATCAAGGTCAAGTCCATTGAAGTGGGGCAATGACCATCCGGACTAATTGAATGTTTCGCAAATATCGTTACAATACAATGAGCTATTTATGTTTATACTCGTTGACAAGTTGCAGTTACTAAACTAACAATGGAAATGTAGCAATTACAAGAAAATATTCACAATTAAACATTTACAGGCATTTTTTAATAGTCGGTCAGGTAATAAGCTGCTTATTCCAAAACGTAGAACTCCATGGTATAGCAACTCGTTAAAATCAAGTTGGGTGATGTTAAAAAATCCTTGGCAGGATATTATTCTTCTTACAGTTTCTCATCATCACCTGCCTAGCGTTTTCCTAACTGTATTAGGGTCAATTTCCAGTCTGCAGAGAAAAACATGGGCCTATCTGACCTCCACAAAACATGGGTAATACTATACTTCTTGATAAGGTCGTCAGATTTTCGGGCCACTGACTACCTGTAATGACTGTCAATGATCTACAAATGACAATCGGCTCAACGTGCGTTCCGAGGCACGAAAGAAACTCGGTGTGTAATGGGTGGTCACCCATCCACGGAGCTACCTAGGGAAGCGCGGCTTAACCTGGAGATTGCTCCGAGCGGCTGTTGTTATTGGAAAAACCTTAATAACACTTAGCCCGAGTCGACCAGGAGATCGAATACAGGACGTCACGCTCAGCAGTCGCGCTAGCGATCACTAGACCAACGAAACAGAATCTTAATTAAATTAATTACTTGTAAACAAAATTAAGCCCAAAACGAAGATACAAATCTCCATATTGACACGGTACGGTAGTTCATCAAAACACAATATAATTTACAATGATAATCAAAAGTCGGAAAACACGTGAACTGCCTACGATATCCGCGTCTATAATATTGGACGCTATAAACTTTAATGACTTTTGACAAATTATGACTGAGGAACTTTGTAGTAAGTTATAACATAACCAATAAGTAATCGAAATCTGTCGTAAATACGGAGTGTTAAACGAGGAATTAGAAGTTCCTAATACGGTTGACGAATTATATTTATCTAGCCCATTGTGGTTTCCTCACGATGATTTCCTTTGCAGTTTTGAGAACACTCGTGATAAAACCATTTACATTTAACATCTTCAAGGAATAAACCAGATTTAAATATATACTTAACGAAAGACTTACTTTTGCTTTTGGTCATTACCACAATACCACCATATCAAATTAAATCATTACTTATTATAAAACAAAGTCCTCCGCCGCGTCTGTCTGTCTGACTGTCTGTTCGCGATGAACTCAAAAACGGCTGTACTGATTTTCATGCTGTTTTCACCAATGGATAGTGGTTCTCGAGGAAGGTATATAATTTGTCAAGTTTTTATATACATTGGCTACAATATTTGTTGGAGGTGTCTAAAAAAAATAAGCCGCCTGGGAGCTTTCAACGAAAATGCTGCCTAAACCCTTCGAGATATAACAAAATGATGTATGGTGGAATTATTTAAGGTAATCGTATCTTATATAAGGTCCCATTAAAATAGATGAACAAATTTGAACAAAGCGTTCAGTACGTCTAACCAAAGATATCCAAGCAAAAAAAACACTGATTAAAGTGATTTTATTTTGACCTACAATAATAAATTGCTGGCATTTTTCGTATATTTACGTTAGCTGATTTTTTTCTTGTATCTAATGCGTTTTTCTTGTTATTTTTTTACCATTGTTTTTATTTTGGTGGTCTGAATGATTTCTAAAACTTTGTCCATCTATTTCAATGGGACCTTATATAGGTCTACAGAAAAGTCCACGATGGCATATGTCTATCTCTTACTTTTGGTCGCGGTAACCGACATACACGCGGGCGAAGCCGCGGGCATCAGCTAGTAACCTGATAAAATCTTAGCCAAAGAAACGTACAACAACTTCATTTTCAAACAATTCTGAACACTAATGATCATTTTCTGGTATTACCAAATTAAGCTGTTCGCACACAAAAAGACGTGGTTTTAATAACCATTTATATTGTTACGTGGACCTACATAACTTGGACCGTCTAGTTAGTTCCACTCTAATGCACGCTGAATAATAGGCTACATAGTTCAGATTTCATTAAAATGAAGTTGTTATTTTTAAACGGTGTAGTTTGACAGCTGTCAAACTGCTGCACAGCCGTTCGGTTGGCTAACCTGCTTCGAATCAATTTTCGAAAAATCGTATGTGTGTCTCGCTCACTTTCATTATGCCAGAAAAGGATAGCAAAATCAAATCGAAGCGTTTGAGAATACGGGTGCCGAGGTTTGAATGAATGGCTCCTGAGAAGGCCTTTGCGCAGCAATAGGAGAGTAAATATACCTATTAAAAAAGCTTGTAAAAATAGAGAATTAACTATAGAGTCAACTAACCAACTGATTATATCTAATTAAAAATTCAAATCCTTAGTAACTGTATTTTAATAAGATCAATTTCATTTAAAAACTAATAAATAAATATTTATGTATACATTACGTTACAACGTAATGTCAAAGGTAGGCCTGACAAGGTCAGAACTGGGCCAAAATATAAAAGCTGGCAATATTACAAGCACTTAAGGAACAGTTCGCACTTGACAGGTTGTATAAAAATCAGTCGCCGGCCTTGACCGCGATGCAGTGCGTTGTCGTCAAACGACATGTGAGTGCAGGGGTGGCATGAGAGAGAAACTATAGCATTGGTGCCGATTCCGTTGTTCACAAACTAAGCTAAATTTAAGTTGTCCTTTTCATAATGAAATAGAAAGAAAAAGATGCACTCAAATTTAGTTTAGTTTGTGAACAAGGGAATCGGCACCATTGTCTAGATATATGCGACCAGTTGCTGTCAAATCTGATCTAGTCTTACCATGTCACCCAGTAACTGGGCTGTGGAGGTCTTAAAGGCAATCGCTTCATGTAAAATACTGGTATTCAGCTGCATCCGGTTACAATGGAATATTTCTGTGTTGATGGCTAGTTTAAAAACTCAATTACTTTGTGTCGCGACAACCCTAAGGCCGTTCACACATGTGCAGATAAAAGCCGAGCTTATTAGCATTACAAGAATAAATCCATATAGACAGAGCACTGATTGTTTGACTTGTGACAGTGACAGCTTGGTACTGGGCCCGTACCATCACCTTTTAAAACAGCATTAATTCAGGAAGATTTTCTAACTGTATCTTTTGCTGAAGTAACTTAACAAAGCTGAAGAGTTTGTTTGAACGCGCTAATCTCTGGAACTACCCGTCGGATTTAAAACATTTTTTGACATTTGAGTGCCTAATCCTTGAGGAAGGTTCTATTTAACATCATGATGTTGCATGCTAGAACCCTTAGGAGCCGAGCAAAAAATAATAAGTCAGTAAAAACGCTTAACTAAAAAACAAAGCTCAGGCGCGTTTTTTTTTAATTAAACAGCGGGTCCAACTGCGGGGCACAACTAGTACTGATGTAAGAGGTGATGGTAGGCCCTCTGGTACTGCCACGCTGGGTACGGCCGCTGCTTACCTTCCAGAGTTATGTCATTTCAAATATTTGTTTTGTTCAGCTACCGTTTATATCACATACAGGAACTCAAGTGACCAAGATCTGGACAAGGTTTCAGAAAAAACGGCATTCTGTTTTTTTTTTTAAAGTGCGCCTATAAATCAGCTGCTATGCTGGGACACAAGTCTTTATGAGATCCGAGGGGGTTATAATCCACCACGCGGGCCCAGTGCGGGTGGGTAGGTCCTCGTACATGCCGGTTTCTATAGATAGATTAGCTCATATTGTTGGTGCAAATTAGCCAATCAACAAGGTTGTCAAGAAACTAACTGCACAGGGTGCGACGGACGTAACAAATCAACCAAAATACGTATAATTTACAAATAAGTATCTATGTATTGAAAATTACAGTTACATGGCAATAAATACAAAATGTCTTAATTAATTCAATAGCCACTGACATTGATCTTTAGCAAGAATTGCCCACGCCCATAAATAAATTTATGAGTGTTACACACGTTTAAATTTATTTACCGAACTATATACTTATGTGCTGTAACTATATACGTTAGTGTGGCAGTATATCATTATGTACGGTCGTAAAATCACGCTTTTAATCGAACTGTTCGAGTTTGCATTGAGGCAAACACTTTAATTTCTTCTTTTCGCAATGGTACTATATTAAAATATTATATGAGCGCTAAGACTTCGAACATATAGTTACCAAAAAGGTTTCTATATTTACGCCGCTTGAAGTTCTTTACAGCTGCAGCGGCAGCGCCGGCACAGCACGATGAACTTGCAAGATGTAATGGCCACATTATCACTATTACTATCCCACACTAAGGGCCAACTCATCTTCCAAGGAAACAAAGACATGCCGTCCGGTCTCTTGCCATCGTCGCGTGCCAAGCCATTGGGTTCTAAAACAGCTGGAACGCTGACGGTGACAAAACATAGTGTTTAAATAACGAGGTTATAAGTCACTGGACGGGATCTTGACAGTGATACAAAGTGTGATAGCTGAGAGATCGATACCGGTAACCCGCAGACTTTTATCGCCCGGATATTGTGGCGGATAACGTGAACGGGTAATACATTGGTGAAGAGATTATCCAGCCAGCAAGGTTGGTATATATCGGTGTGGACTGCACTAGTGCAGCGGAAGTACTTACCTTTTTAAATGTCGAGGCTATATTTCCGCCCTTAGCATTGAAAACTGAAATTTTTATAGGAAGTGGTGTGTAAACATGTTAGATTAATACCAAACCGCGGCTAAGGTGGTGTGACTATCTGATTTTAATGTTTGCGGGGCGAACATGGCCAGATATCGCTCAAGATAGAGAGATTTAAAAGGAGAAAGGGGTGGCCTTTGGCCAGCTGTGGGACTCATGTCAGGCTAGCATTACCATAATCAGCATAATGTTTCCACTGCTGGGACACAGGCCTCTTCTCTATAAGTGTTAATGGGCTATATAATAATCCACCACGCGGGTCTAGTGCGGGTTGGCAGATGTTCCTTCACCGTTTTTGAGAGCAGTGTTCGAAGTCTGAAGTCGGGGCCAGCACCACTGGGCTACCGCTCCTAGTCTATAAAAAAAAAACCTTACTTATGTCGTTTTTTTCACAATGTTCCGAGTGGTGATATTTTTCGGAATCAATTTAGTTAAGTTTTTTTCAATCTCAACATGGATCTCATGGGCCTTTTAACACTTTTCCTGGAATCAAGTTTCGTTTCATTTCGTTTCGCAATAGGTTTATGCGCTTTTGCAAGACGAGAAATATCTGGTGAAATGTGGGTGTACTATGGACTCTCCACGAAGCCGTTGACCAAGCATTATGTACATCAAATTCAGTAACTTTACGCAAAAATTATTGCTGGGAAACGACTTTTTGGGGTGAAAAATCTTTCATTAAATTTAATCGTTTTACGGTAGGACTCAATGTAACGCATTCAAAACATTGTGCTGATGGATGGATTGAATAGTACGGGGGTCGTGAAGGTGTTTAAGTAAAAAAAAATACATTAAAAACATGTATTTAAAGAAAAAAACTTGTAATAAAGTTGAAACTTTGACCAAAATCTCAGTAACTAGAAGGTTCCCAGGTATGGTCTAGAACTCGAGAACAAAAAAATTAGCGCAATTTGTTAAGTCTTTTTACACCCTTTATAATACACATCAGCCTAACCCTGCGGGGATTACAAGCGTGTAATCATTTTCTAGAATTTGATTTTGTGACTGAAATAATCAAATTGTTTACTTTCCCAGTACTAATGCACTTATCAAAACAACAACAGTTTTATATTTATAAGCATACGGCACGTTTCAGTTAAACCTCGGCGCATGCTCAACGAGATTAGGGACATAACCGCACTGATGGCCACCAGGAAGAAACCTTACATTGCATGGGATTATATTGTACTGCAACTGCGTTCTGCGTATATACGTATGTTAACGCATAAGGGGCCGGTCATATACGCCGTAGAACTGATGAGTAGATGTGTTCTTAGCGAAGATGCGCTGAGGTAGCCCACGATATTCAAATTTTCTTACGTTTTTTACAATTTGCAGGTTAGTGTCAGGTTGTATGTTGATTAAAATATGATTCGCGCGAGTAACAAATAGGGCTTTACAGCGTTATAACCATTAAAATCATCAATACCACCCTCTAAGTTCATTTAATCCCATTGAATGACATATTTCTGAAATAAAAAAAAACAATTTACACGTGGTAGAAGTGAAAGCTTCAAAAATTTTGGCTTAAAGATAAACACTGTATAATGCTTCCTATCTCATTTTCTCCCACATAAGATCTTATGAATTTATGTGTCTGTCTCTTTTTACTGTCGCTTTTTCGTTTCATCAACTTTCAAATCACAACGATGCTAAAGAAGTTTTAAAAAATAACTCAACCACTCCTGGAGTCCCGACACAAGTGAAAACTTTTTTTTTTCAATATTCTGGTTTATTTTTAGAAAATATTTTTGCATAAGTCTTTTAATTTGACTGTACACTATATTTTTTTGGGCTTGTAATAAGGCTAACTCTGCAACGAAAAACGGTAACGTTGAACGGTGTCGCGAGTTCAATTGTTTTTCCCCATCTCAAAAATCCCCAACGCGCCTAAAGAAGTTTTCACTTCACGGGGTTGTATTGATGATTTTAGTAATTATAATTCGCTCGCGAAGTCGCGAATTATATCTTGTTCAACATACGACCTGGCACTGACCTGCAAATTGCAAAATAAGTAAAAAAAATGAATTTTGCGGTCCTGGTGCCTCCATCTTAAGTGGAGACGACGAATCTACAATTCTAAAAGCGTATGGTTGACGCCCTCAGGCTAGGCTAGGCGACGATCTTTGCAGGGTGGTTCGTAGCAGCTGGATTAGACTTGCTGAAGAGCTTGCTTGATTGAAGAGGTCTTTGTCCAGCACTGGACTGCTGGAAGCAGGTGATAATAATGAAAGCAAAATCCATTACGAAACTCAGACTGATTTCATGAAATAGTTTTGTAGATGACTTCAAACGACTTGTCTGCCTCGAAGGTCTAGTGGTCGCAAGCGCGACTACTGAGCATGAGGTCCTGGGTTCGATTCCCAGGTAGAGCAAGTGTAATTGGGTTTTTCCATCACAAATTTCTCAGTAGCAGCCACGGACTCTGGATTTGTGTCCGGTTGATGGCATTAGGCTCGCCCCAATTTGATGGGTCTTAAACATAACCGGGGAATGTGGGTTTACTATTAGGTACACCTCTGCCTGACCTTTCTGGGATTACAGGCGTGATGTTATGTTATGTTATGCATTAAAACGACTTCATGAGTTCAAAAACTTTGTCATACTAGCATTCCTAGAAATATTTTGTTAAATCGTTTATTCTTATTGAGGTACGCAGTTCGTATTATTAGTGTTCTAAGATTTTTGTCCCCTTCAACAAATAATTGCTAAGTTAATCCTTAACACCTGGCTTCAGATAAAATTAAATCGACAATTACTGTGACACGTACGGTGCGCAAAATAATAGTCTAATATGTATGTAAATCAATTAGGTTAATATATGCGTACGGCCAGCAAAACCAGCGGCTGTATCGGTCTGCTTATCGGTGGCCGATCGAGAGCGAATTATCTTCTATTTGATGTATTATTATTGTTGGTTTTGACTTTTGTGTAGAGTTGGCAAATTCAGTTTTTAGAAACAATAAATTTATATGTTATATTTTTTAAATAAGTATTGAAATCCAACACATTCCGCACAGTATTTTTAGACAATGTGAATTTACTTTTTTTTTTTTTTTTTTTTTTCTGGCTTCGCACGGTTTGTGCATTTAGCCAATGTCATGTTAGGAAATATGAATTTACTTGTTAGAAATGTAAACCATACCTCCCACCTTCTAGTTAAGAAGAAATTGGGTGTGAAAAAAGTGTTTTAACTTTACTTTAAAAACCTCCATAACCCTGTACTATTTAATGCATTCATCAGCAGTGTTTTGAGTGCGTTACATTGAGTCCTACCGTAAGACCTGAACTTTCACCCCAAAAAAAAGTCGTTGCGTATAGTTGATGTACAGAATGCCTGGTTGCCGGCTTCGTGAAGCTTCCTTTTACACCTTGTATGCCTTGACAGTAATTATAATGATCTTATCAGAACTTTCAGGTAAGCAATATAAATCGTGCATGAATGTTAACCAAACCGTAAAACTATGATTATTTCGTTGGCGGTACACATCATTTAGTAATTTATATTGCTGTCTGTACTCGCACATATGCACAAGGCAAGCGACCGCGCCCTGCACATGAGCAGGTCAATAGTGATGTGACCAAGTATCACTTTGCATACAGTATCGATACTACTACTTACCTTTATAGCCAATTATAAAGGTTTCATCGTGAAATTCAGAATTCGGGTTAAAATTCCGCTGAAAATATTTTGGAAAGAGTAACTATGCAGTTTTCCTGGTTTGTTTGTCTTTTACCTTGCAAGGCTTAACGGATGAATGTATTTCTATATTAAGTAGACAAGTGGACCAAAATGAAAGTCATTTACTCCAATAACGCTTAATAATCAGCTCTTGTTGAACGTCAAAATGAACCTTTTGGCAGGCCTCCAAAACGCGCATCCTTTTGCCACTTCCTAGAGTTCTATCTCTGAAGAAGAAGTGTCGGAACAACCTCCCCAGTAGCACATTGACTGTTATGTATAAAACCAGGACAAGATCTAGGACATAGGATACTTTTTAAGCTGTTATCTAGTCCGTTTTTGGGGGAGAATACCCGACCTTCACGGGGGCTGTACCACGAGTAAAAGCTAGTCAACAATAAAATATCGATAAAATCAGCGTCCCATCCCTACCGACGCATGCTTCCAGGCGACACATACTCTGCAGATTGCGACACTCGCGCTAGCGACCACCAGGTGGCGTAACAGCCAAGCCCACACGCTGCTCGTATCACCTCGCCTTCTACATGTGGGGCATAAGCAGACATACCGGTATGGAACAGGAAAACATAACATAGTATTTGACATAGGTTGACGCCGTGTGATCGTATAAGAAGTAGATTCAAACCGCAACCAGTTCGGATAGATTGAGCTCTTTACGTTCTGAGTTGACCACACGTTTACTGACCAATGCTTGCACTAACTAGACAGGTCCACTTAAATCTGTGTGGTTATTTATTTAAAAGACCATCTCAGACGAGAACCTGCATGTTCCTGACATAATCAGAATAGCCAGATATAGCAGTGATAGCCAGTGGTGTGACCGTCGAACTGCCAAATCATAGGTCTCGAGTTCGAACCCAAGACACACGCAAGGCTTCATGTGGTGTTTAATAATCATTTGCTTCGGAGAAGCATCGTGAGGAAACTATAAAAGCATGCCTTTTTTTTTACGGATGGGAAATCATCAAATGACTTCTCCCGCTCTGGGCTGAGTGGAAGGGAGTGTCAGACTTGTACTGACTAAAACCCATCCATGTTCCTTCCTTGCCATTTGTGTTCCAGCCCGCAGCCCATACCAGCATGCCTGAGAGATATTTCTCGACGGCATGAAAAGCCAAGTCAGAGGCCCATGGGCGGCATAAAAACTCACACCAGTTTAGGCAAACCACACGAAAAACAAAAAGAAATAATAGTCAGATTCAAGTCGCAATGAATAACAACAACTTATTTACACTGGACTATTAATCACTGTAATATCTCTTACATCCTCAGTACACAGTGTCTGACCTTTACCTATAAGGGTGATGTAGGTCGCTGTAGGTCTACCGGTGCGCAAGGGTCGACCCTGACCTCTTCCTCATGTCCATAGGAACCAGTTTCCGGTCTATCTCTATATGGATGCAATTGTACGAGTACGACTATACTTCTTGATTGGTTACGACATGTAATTTTACTGAGTCAGTAGATACCTTCAACCGCAAGGCATATTCCAGAACGAAATACAAGGTGTAAACGTATTATTATTATATATTCACGAATCTGCCAACCAAGAATTCTGATCATAAATATGCACTGTCCAACATATAAAATTTCAACTCCGTAAGATTTAGAGGAAGTTGTTCTTTAGCTTGCAACATTTACCTAAACAAACTCACAAACAAAATTGGAAGACCTTTGACATCCACGAATCCGCACTGGGCACTGCAACTAATAACTTGATTCTTGGACTAGCTCAAAGATTTCGGAGCAGACTACATTTTGTAATACATAACCTCAGCACGCCTGTATATTCGAGAACGTTTACACAGAGGTGTACTTATTAAAAAATTAAACACATAATATAACAATTCGCCAGTTCTAATTAAGTCCCATGTTGATCTCCTTTAAGGGCGGATCCTATTGCCATCAACATCAACCAGGCATAAATCCAGTATACTCCTCGCCTCATTAACGTTCATACACCTGGTCATACACGCCGGTATTTTTCAATACATACAGTGTGAATAGAGACTCTTCACGAAACCGTTAACTAAGCGTTATGTACAATAAGTAACTTTACGCAAAAAATTTTGCTGGGAAACAACTTTCTTTTTTGGGGTGAAAACTCACGTTTTACGTTATGACTCAATGTAACGCATTCAAAACATTGTGCTGAAGGATGGATTGAATAGTAGATACGGGGGCCGTGAAGGTGTCTTAAGTAAAAAAAAATACATTAGAAACATGTATTTAAAAAAAAAAAACTTGTAAAAAAGTTGGGACTTTGACCCCCAATATCTCCGTAACTAGAAGGTTCCCAGGTATGGTCTAGAACAAAAAAATCGCAATGACGGGGAGAACAAGTGCTTTTTGGCTTCGCTAAGAGTCGTTTTACACCCTTTATAATAAAGAAAGAGCCACATACCTATGTAGTGCGACATACACATGGATACCTGCATGAGATAGCCACAGACTACCGGTTGTCCTCAGTCGCCACTCGCCGCCATACTAGTATGATAATGTGAGGCTGTGATGAGGGCTGTCTTGTATGGAGCTAAGCACTTGATTAATACGAGATATAAACCCGTGTTAAGTCTGGTGTTTATTAATAAAATTAGGTGTCCTTAAGGGGTTCTAGGATTAGAGGGGCATCTGGCCAAATTAAAACAGCTGCACGGGTCAATCTTCAAGGTTAAGTAGCCCTTGCCAAGGTTGGTTTATGGATGGGTAACTTTACTTGCTGAGTTTTTTCTGTCTCGGAAAGCAGGCTAAGCCATTGGTCAATAACAAGCTGATAGTAAAAAAAACGTAAAAAATAAAACAAATTGAAAAATATATGTGTGACGGTATTTTTTTTCGTATTCTTCTTAGCAAATCCCTTTAATTAATACATATATCATGGGATTCATGGGGGTGCATATAAAAGAACAAGTCCGCCATCTTTGGGAGTCCAGCATATTGGATTTAGAATGACGTTACTTAGCTAACCATGCATTGTCATTAAAACTAAACGGGTATGCAAAATTTCAGCTCAATCGGTTGGGGATAACTGTTTTAAAATCAGTTGCAAGCACAAACATTGCAAGTTAAAGAAAAGCTTGACTTGAATGTGCCCTGGCGCGACGGTTAAGTAAGAGTATGTCATGCTCACTCAAATGTGTCGCTAATGGTGGCGCGTGTGTCGGATCATTCATTTCCCTTCAAAATGGTTGAGTTGAATGGTGCTGATATATGCATCATGTTCGTGAACGGGTGCTGTCAGTTGTGATCTCTTGGTTGTCATGGCTTATCTAAATTAATTATTTTATTTTTGGATTGTTTATTTTTTGTTTTTACTATGGATACTTTTAACGTGCATATCTTGCTACATCACATAATGTACCATATCAACATGAATGATGTAACCAAGGATTTGTAAAAATATACTGATTTAAAAGAGTGTCCATGGAGTTTCATGCCCGTTCTTCTCCATAGAGATCTACGTTAGAGAATGGGCAACTACAGTATTTATGCCTTACACAGTTTTTATGCCTTGTGACTGGGACTGTAGCTTAATTACGTTGTTATCTTGTCGTCAATTCAAAAGTGCCCGTAACTGGCCTATTTGAAATAAATGCTTTGATTTTGATCTTGTATACAAAAGAGAAATAAATCTTAAATACGTCAATCATCAATATGTATCTAGTAAGTAATTAGAACTGTACTTGCGTATACCTACATCATTATCTGTCTAACCTTTTCCCAATTACATTGGGGTCAGCTTCCAGTCAAACCGGATGCAGCTGAATACCAGTATTTCACACGGAGCGACTGCCTGTAATTACGTTCACATTCATATGAAATGTTTTTATTAATAAACAGACATATCCTTCGCTAATACTGACTACATTCATTCACTCGGTGACCGTGAATGTACGACTCATCCATTCATTGTATTTATCTTATTAATATACTAAAAGATATTTATATAACATCTGGTGTGTTTGTCTTTCAATAAAGTCAGTATTTACTTAGCTTTAAACCTACAACACACAATTCATCATCATCTGCCTAGCCTTTTCCCAACTATGTTGGGGTCGGCTTCCAGTTTAACCGGATGCAGCTGAATACCAGTATTTTACATGGAGCGACTGCCTATCTGACCTCCACAACCCAGTTCGTACTGGGTAATACGATACCCCTTGGTAAGACTGGTTGTCAGAGTTTTTGGGCCACTGACTCCTTAACGACAACCAAAGATCTACAAATAACAGCCGGGACCAACAGCTTAACGTGCTTTCCGAGGCACGGAGGAAACTCGGTATGTAATGGGTGGTCACCCATCCACAGACCAACCTAGGCAAGCACGGCTTAACCTAAAGATCACTCCGAGTGGCTGGCCAACACACAGAGAAGGCTTTATCATCATCCTGCCCTTATCCCATGTTACCTGTGGTCGGCGCAACACGTTTTTTTCTTCCATTCTCCTCTGTCAACCGTCACGCTATCATTTACTGCTTTTTTTCACATCATTCCCCATTTAATGCACCGATCGTTTCCTTGGTCTTCGTCCCCTCTCCATCCATCAACATTTATATTCATCACTCTTTTAGTCACATGCGATTCCTCCCTCCCCATCACACGCCCATACCAAGACAGTCGATTCCCTTTCAACTTTTCTGTAACTGGCGCAACTTTTTAAACTCCTCTGGTATTCAGCTGCATGCGATTAGTCTGTAAGCCCACCCCAGAAAAGTTGGAAAAAGGCTAGATAGACGATGAGTTTAATGATGAGACGATGCGTTCTAAACTCCAAAATATCCAGGTAAAGTCGCAGGCAAGAGCAATACTCCAAAATAATTTAATTCGCTAAGCAGATGTGCTCATAACTATCTCCTATCCTAATATAATAAGCAAGGAGATGATAAACAAAGGGCGCTGCCTGGCTCCCCGCCAATGGTGTCACGGCTCCTGGACTAGTCGGCTAAATACTTCATTTTATTCGGAAAACATCCGCACTGGCTTTATTACCGGGAGTATTGCCAGGGTTAGCAGATGATATAGTTTTTCGAATTTCAATATTAACTGATTGAAAGAACTAGAATTATACTGGACAGCGACCCAACTTTGTTGGGACACAGGCCTCCTTATAATCCACCACGCGGGCCCAGTGCGGGTTGGTAGATGTCACATGTCTTTGAATTTTTGTTTTTAGAACATGTCGGCTTCCTCACGATGTTATTCTTCACCTGCAGCCAAGGGGTTGCGGCTAAAACGCAACAAAAGCAATAAACGTTTTGACTTTGACTTTAAACCTAAGTTTACCGGCTAATTGTCAAAGTAAAAGTATATTTTCACACCCATATTTTGACATAAATATCATAAGATCGGTCTCGTACCATTTTGTGTAGCTTAGGTCGTAGGTAATTTCCATAATATTGCCCTAGGTTGGCTCACCTAAATATTATAATATGCTAATGCTGGCTATAAATAAATTATTGTCTACTTAAAATCGTGTTGATGGCGGTTTTACATAATATTACATTATTTAACATATTTACTTCTTGTAAACTTAAAACAAACATACAACACGATATATCCATGCTAATAATATTTTAAAGAGGTATTTCTTTGTAAGCTGTATGTAAGCGGTAATCTCCAGAACTAATAATCTTCAAAATTCCTTCACTGACAGAAAGCTACATTATTCGTGGGTGGCTATTAATTATATTAATATGTATAGTAGCCGAGCTATCACAATTTTTGCGGACGAAGTCGCGGGCGAAGTGCTAGTAACTTATAAGCGGGGATATAATAGCAAAGGATCCGTGCCAGAAAAATCCCAGATTCTTAGTAAAATGAAGTCAATTTGCTAAACAGGTAAAAATAACAAAATAAAAATTTTGTAGATTTTTTGAGAATTTTGTAAATTTTCCCGAAAAATGGTTCCCTAGAAACTTCCTAATCGCTTCTAATTACATTATTAGTTTAACAAAACTAGCAAGCGTGATATTAGACGCCCCCCAGTTAGATGGACTGACGGCCTAAAAAAAAGTGGCTGGGTCAGGTTTGCAGCGCAGGGTGGAGGATTGAGCGCTGTGGCGCAGGTTGGTACAGATTTATGTCCAGCAGTGGACTGCGTTAGACTGAGTAGATGATCGATGAAACTAAAAGAACAAGCATTCGTATGACGTACACCTTTTGTTAATGAAAGCCAGTGTCATATCCCACTGGGCAAAGGCCTCTCCCCATGACTTCCTGTTCATTCAAACCAGGGCTAATTTGGACCACTGGGTGCTGGTTATGTCAAAAATGCCTAATTTTTTGTGTTATTTTTTCTTTATGTCGACCTGCTATGTAAACCTAACATATCGCACACACTAGTACGGTCTACATACAACGCAGTACTGTCCGGTAGACGGTGGGTGTACTAGCCAAGTAGCCACTGGGTAGGGTCAGCACACGCGGATCTGCACGCAACGCGCCGCGCCCAAACTTCGACACATATTCAGTAGACGTACCGACAGCAGCTGAATGTTGCGTGTGTTATATTAATTTGTTTTTTTTTACGGTGATTTGGATACTTAACTACACATCTATGGCTACAAAACGCAAACCTAACTACATAACAACACGCTTGTAATATTTGATGGGTTAGGCAGAGGCGTTGGTAGGTAATACTTCGCCCACATTTTGCCAGTAATGTTTTTAAGTCCCATGTAATATGGGACGAGCCCTAACTACATTAGTATGACATAATATCACGCCGAGCAAACGATCATAATTATCATAGAACAAAAAGTCGATGGCATCCCACACCCACCAACCCGCATTGGGCTCGCGTGGTGGATTAAGTAGGTCCCACTCTCTCTCACACGCTTGTGTCCCAGCAGTGGCCACATCACATTTCTTATGAATTAATGATTTCCATGATTCATACTAAGGTAACTGCCTCGTTGCTCTAGTGATCGCAAGCGCGACTTCCTGAGCATGGCTTCAATTCTCGGGTCGGGCAAGGTGTTATTGGGGTTTTCCATCAGGAATTTTTCAGTAGCAGCCACGTAGTCTGGATCTGTGCCCGGTTGATGGCAATAGACATAAATACACATTCTGTGAAAATTTCAACTGTCTACCAATTATGGATCATGAGATACAGCTCGCTGACAGACAGACGGACGGACAGCAGAGGCTTAGTAATAGGTTCCCGTTGGTTATCCTTCGGGTATGGAACCCTACAAACTAATTACTATGGTTCTAGGTAAAACAAAACTGACTATCTTGCTGTCGGTACACAACACATATTGCTAAATAACGTAGATTGATACCTGTGATAACATGGACATGCGAGCCTGTGCCCCCGGCTACTGTCTAGGTACCTAGCCAGCTAGGCCGAGCCTGAGTACTCGCCCTGGTATGGCATGCTCAGGGACGCTGATAATAATTGATAATAAATACTCTATTATACATAGTAAAGAAACTATGCAGCCCTTTACACAACGTTATCTTTCTTGTACAGATTTCAGTTTTATTTGGTTTTTTTATACAGAATGTAACAAGACCCTTAACAAAGCCGTCCACCAAGCATTATGTACAGACGCCAGCAGGTCCAGCTACCAGAAACTGTAAGATTTTCCTATCTACTTAATAAAATCTACTAAAGAAATTTGACAGATTGTAGTAGCTTGATGTGCTGGCGTCTGTACATCGAACTAAGTAATTTAATGCAAAAATTATTGCTGGGAAACGACTTTTTTATTGGAGTGAAAAGTCACGTTTTACGGTAGAACTCAGTGTAACGCACTCAAATCATTGTGCTGATGGATGGATTGAATAGTACGGGGGTCGTGGAGGTGTTAAAAATCTCACATTAAAAACATGTAATTAAAAGAAACTTGAGGAAACTGAAACTTTGACCCCCAATAAATATCTCCGTAACTAGAGGGTTTCTAGGTATTTTCTAGAACAAATTTTAAATGATCGCAATGATGGGGAGAACAAGTGCCTTTCTTCGTTCTTCGTTAAGTGTCTTGTTATAGTGTGCCCCTTTATAGTATGTTCTGTGGGTGGAATTGACCAATAATATGTAGGACATTTTGACAAGTGGGGAAACTTTGTCATTGCATTCGAGGCGGAATTCACATGTTATGGAGCTTAGAACTGCAGTGACAAATACCCACATATGTATAAAAGGACATTATTCAATACACACTTGAAAAAATAATAGAAGAAAAAGTATTTTAGTCATAATTTATTATGGAACTACGATTTAATTTGCTTTTTTTCCGCAGGTTAAAAGAAAAACAAAGGCCGCAAAACAACCTAAATTTGAAAAAAATCAAATGTTTTTATATTTCGGTTAACATCTTAATCCATCAATCAGTCAGTCCGAGTCTACCCAAATGTGCTGTCCATTACCTATATGTGCTACCAACTTGAGTGACAGTTGAGGCATATACCCTGGTCACTGATGTCGAAGATCTATGTCCGAAAGCCCGATACTACTAATTTATACTTTTATACTATTACTGTATAAAGAGGTAAGAGTTATGTTTGTGGAGGTAACCTCTTATGATCCAATGTTAAAAATTCTTTCAGTGGCATAAAGCTACATTATTTGTGTCTTGCAAACTAACCGAGCTATCACAATTTTTGAAAACGAAGTCACGGGTGATGTTCTAGTAACTGATATTATTCCTTCGTATATTACGTTTTGCCGTGGCCTTATACACTAAATAATATGTAACTAATATCTCTCAAAGAAAACCACTTCAAAATTGCTCCAAAAATCTAATCCGTTTACGAGTCGACCTCGACGACCTCATGTGAGGCCGATAAGGTCAGTTTCGTCCGATGCGTCGAGCGGACGAGTCGTGAGGAGACTGTCACGAAGACTCGACGCTCGACCAATGGGAGGCTTGGACAGGTGCTCAGAGGAGAACATATGGTTGCGAAGATTCACGATGATCTATTAAAGTATGTTCAATGAAGGTAAACCTTGTGAAGACAATGCTTGCTAATGTTAGGGACAATAATGTTATTTTAGGGGTTCTATAAATGTGAACATGGACGAGGCAAAAGGAGTATGTAAGGATAAGATAGGTAGCCAGTGGCGTTCTGTGGTTTCTGCCTACCCCCATGGCATGGGAAAAAGGCGTAAGTTTATGTGTGTATGTTTGTTGTACGTAGATAACTTTTTATGAAGTTACTTAGTACTAACAGGACCTTACTCGCCAGTGTCGCCATCTGGTGAGCTCAAAAACGATAGAAACGTTAAAAAAAATTACAGGCACAATTAAAAAAATACTGTACAAAACCGGACTTGCCTTCGACATTTTCTATCAGTCAACCATACGGTAATGCAAACAAAACATTCTCGTTTTACCTTCTAGATTTACCATCAGGGATTTAACATAAACAGCCTTGTGACTGAATTTTTGACATGCTATGCTTGAATGGCAATAGGCTCGCCCCATAACATGGGACTTAAGCATTTGACGAAAATTGAGTGGCATATCGATATTTCAGACTAACCCCTCGGGGAGTATATTATATTATGTATGTAGTTATGACGTTATGTGTCGAGCTAAGACCTCGGTTCTTAAAGCAGTTTGACATCTAAAGTTACCTTAAAATCCTCGAAGGTCGGGACGAAGCCGCGGGCTATGGCTAGTGTTATTTACACATACACAAACATAATATATAATGTATCAATATCGTGCAGAAAGTGTAAGCTATCTGTGTCAAGTGCAACCTGTACATATGTGTTTAAAGCTGAGTACACAACATAACGTCAAAAATGACCTTTTGATCCTATGAATGTTTTTTTTTGTTCCTTGCGATACATCTACAACATGGTCATGCTATAATGTTCCCACGACTGATAGACCTATTCTGGAAGAAGGTTAAGGCGTTATCCGTCACACAGACCCAGTATGACCCGATGAGCCAGTGCGGTATCCACAAACGCGCTGGGCCGGCGTGGTGGAGAAGGGAGAAAGGCTGTAATCCACCAGTGAGGACGTTATACGCTGATGTTGGATCCAGAGCAGTTAGGTGGTGTCACAGTCACAATCATGTGTTCCATGTGTACAGAATTCACAGGCAACTTATATTTCTCCAAGCATAGAATGAGCGACTGGTTTATTCCTTCTATAATTTCCTAAATTATCGAAAACTTGGTATATCCCGTTTTTAGTGTAATGATAGTGTTACTGACCATGTCAGTTTAAAAACTTATATTTCCTAAATTGCAAGTACAAGTTTATGACAAGGGGATTTAGGGCAATGTCCTCATGTCCGTTGACCAACAATGAAAGATATGGAAGCACAAAATTGGTCCAATCGACGGTTGTAACTTAGAATTTAAAGAATTTAGTGGGTGTTAGTAACATTCATCATCTGCCTAACCTTTTCTCAACTATGTTGGGGTCTGCTTCCAGTCTAACCAGATGCACCTGAATACTAGTATTTTACATGCAGCGACTGCCTATCTGACCTCCACATCCCAGTTAGTACTGGCTAATACGATACCCCTTGGTACTGGTTGTCAGACTTTCGGGTCACTAACTACATAACGACTGTCGAAGATCTACAAATGACAGCCGGGACCAACGGCTTAACGTACTTTCAGAGGTACGGTATGTAATGGGTGACCCATCTACGCACCAACCTAGGCAAACGGGGCTGTACCCGAAGCTCGACCCCAGCGGCTAGTGTTATTATTTAGCCACGAGCTCCTCTGTAAGTCACTTTGTGTGAAGAAAAGCTGTGTGTGATTAAATGGTTCAATGAGTTTTGATACCCTGAAATAGACTGCTTAGTACTCAAATGTTTCGCTAAAGAAACCAATACCTAAGTAAGATTTACCGATAAGTATTAGAGGCCCCATTTCTTCTCTACATTGTTCCTGTTTTTCTTAGGATAAGCATGTTGTGGTTCTGCATATATTTTACTTATAGCTTCATTACATTAATTATATACTTAAAATAATGGAAATTCAACTGCATCCGGTTAGACAGGAAGCCGACCCCAACATAAAATGCTAGGCAGATGATAGTGAATGGTTATGTACTAGGTCTATAAGAGCGTTTAGGTACAATTGACACGGCTGAGGTCATGTGCTTGAGGCGAACCATTGACTCATTACATAAGGCCAAGATATTATAAGAAAAAACGTTTAATCACTTTAGGCTGAAAATCAATACTTTTTGATCGTCAAAATTACTGCATGTTTCTTGAGAAGCCTGATCTATCCCGACGCGATGTGCTCAAAGTTTCGAGTTCGCTTCTCTTTCTCTTGTATCCTTGTTGTCGTCGTTCTGAAGCTTTTGAAATCGACAAAGTAATTTCAATAATGTCATCTGTTACCTGAATCATATGTCATTATTCTCCTGACCTTACCCTCTTTAATTTGAGGTCGGCGCATCATGTCGTCTTCTTCCATACTCCTCTGTCACTCGTCATATCATCAGACATCTCCTTTCTTGCCATATCATCCTTCACACAGACACAGTCCATCCATCGTTTCTTGGGTCTTCCTCTACTCTTAGTTATATCCACATTCATACTCAAAACTTTGTTCATGATATTTTCCTCCTGGAGGAATGGCATCACCTGCCCCGATATGTATGAATGTAAAAAGAATATCTAATAAATCCGAGACGGAAATCAAAAACAAATCGAGATCACTCTTGGAATCTAATATTTGGAGCAAGTAAGTGTATGTCGACCAAAAACTTCTTTATCGACTAGTAAAATAAACTCTCCAAGAATGGTAAGATCGGACTTTAAGAGGTATGGACGGTACAGGGTTCATCTATTAAAATAATTTTACAATGTTTCAAACGTTTTGTGAACCACATAACAATTAGGCCTTAACACAGGTGTGTGTCTGAGTATACAGAGTGTAAACAGACTCTTCACGAAGCCGTTAACCAAGCATTACGTACATCAAACTAAGTAACTTTACGCAAAAATTAGTGCTGGGAAACGACTTTTTTTTTGGGCTGAAACATCACGTTTTACAGTAGGACTCAATGTAACGCACTCAAAAGTGTGCTGATGGATGGATTGGATAGTAAGGGGTCCTAGAGGTGTTTAAAGTAAAAATCTTACATTAAAAACATTAATAAAAAAAAAAACTTGTGAAAAAGTTGGAACTTTGACCCCTAATATCTCCGTAACTAGAAGGTTCCCAGGTATGGTCTAGAACTCTCTCTTTAGAATTTTGCATTTTGAGAGATTTGCATTCTATAAAAACGTGTCAAAGCATCCACCTATATTAATACATTTCTGTACTTTTCCAGCTCAATCAGCCACGGTCTGATCCACGCTAAGGACCACGTGTCCGTGTAGGGTATGCCATTGGTGATCACGGATGTGGACCCCGCCGCTGCCGAACCTGCAGCTGAGTCATTCAAGATGTACGTGGTGCGCGAAACCATCAAATTAGAGATACCATTCGTCTGGAAATGTCCGGCCTTTTAGCTGACTGTCCGAACTTCGTCCGGCCTTATGAGTTGTCCGGATTTTTGGTAAACAAAAACAAATGACTCAGGAAAAAAAGAAAGATTAAGAGCCCTGCGGAGGTCGCGCGGACTTGCAATTCGAAGCGAAGGAAAAAGCCGTAAAAATATTGTTATCTCTGTTTCACACTTTCACACTTCCACTGTTTCACATTGCGAAGCCGCGTGGGAGCATGTGTGGATAGTGTTTACCTAGCTACTATTCTATAACTATCGTTCATTCATATCACCGCTGAACATTTGTGATTAATTTGAATGTGTGCCGTAATACCAAAAATGATAAATGAAAACTCAATGTTTTTCCATTTTTTTTTATATTGTGTAATTTTACAATATAAGTCATGTTTCGAAATAAACAAAATTCAAAATACTACCGTTTCTTAATATAGAACAGATGAGATTAAAACAGCTTATTTATACTGTAAAAATGTGAGAAATTCCATTTGCTTACAATTCGTTTTAGGTAAATATTTTACGAAAAAAATAAAGTTGAAACCTAGGTAAACACTGTCTTGTTCCGAATAACAGCATAATAAGGTCGAAATATGCTTAAACTGAAAATGATTTCAGTATTACGTTTGTATGGACAATTCATCGTCCGCCGGCCTCTTTAAACTTAAAATGCCAAGTACTTTTTTCCAGTTTTCCGGCTTTTTGTCAGGACTTTTCAAATTTCGAAATAGTAACCCTATATCTAACCCATTGATGAATGAACTTCGTCGATCCTTTTCTACGTAATTGTGGATATTGGAAATCTGAAGTTAGTACCTACTTATTCCCTTTTCATAGTGTAAAACTCATATTAAATAAATACACCAAAAACAATTTAATTATCCCAAAATAAGTAGCCCTGTGATCGAAGAAAACACGTCCTATGCGAAGGTACGAGGCCGCCCTTACTGCTATTACGCCGGTTACGTCAGCCACGCGTTTTGACGGTCAACAACCGTATGTCGCGGTCACCGTGCTCGTTTTCATTGCGTTTCGTCTCACTTTCACTTTATACCGAGAAACTCCATGACTTAAAGCGCCATCTCTTAAGCAGTAGCAGAACTTAAATATAAAAATGTATAAAAAATAACGTCTAGTCGTAGTTGCAGTATCATCGAACGTTCCTAAATTACCCGCATAAACGTACCGTACAGTTACAAAATTGAAAATATTGAAAACAACAATTCCATATTGAACAACGCCATCTGTAAGAATCACAAGTGCACTAACTGTAATATTGTTTATGATAGTAAGCTACTAGTTGCCAAAAAAGTAAAACAGGATATTATAATATTGTAAGTGTGATGCATGATTTATTTGTAAAAACAACCAAATGCCTAACTTATTAACTTCTCACTTTTTAATTTTATTCGAAAATTGTAGTTTGTTGTTTGCTCAAAATTAAATTATAATCAGCTCGATATATTAAACGCGCCAAGGTTCTTTTGACGCTTGCTTGAATGACATTATCCGGAGGACGCTGTCGGCAGATAAAGACATTCATCATCATCTTCCTGCCCTTATCCCATTCTATTTGGGGTCGGCGCAACATGTTTTTTCTTCCATTCTCCCCTGCCAGACGTCACGGCATCGGCATCATTTACTCCTTTCTCTTTCATATCAGTCTTCACACAATCCATCCATCTTTTCTTTGGCCTGCCTCTCCCTCTCCATCCATCAACATTCATGTCCATCACTCTTTTAAATCCGTCTTTTTCGGCAGAGAGACATTAATTTGTGAAATTGCCTGTGGTATTGAAAAAACAAGATGGCAGCGTTAGTTCTAACTATAGCCGCTCGCCAAAAGAACTATGCAGCACTGTATCCTCTATGGTCATTGAAACTTCATCAAACTGATTGAATGACATTTCAAAAATTCTAACCTCGCAGCTAGTTGGTAGTGTTATTACTGTTAGAAACTTGTAAAAAAAGCAATTAATTGAAAATGGCTTCCATAAAGGTGTGCGAAGAAGAAGAGCTGATTAACCACTTATCTTCAACAATAGAGCAGATAGCAAATGATGCTATCGAGAACCGTGGAAAATTTTATGTTGGATTTTCGGGTAAGTTAATGAAGGTCATTTTGATTTTACGTGATTATGATTACAGTTTACAATCGTTACTAAGATGAGTCTCAGATCGATAACGCATTTGAAGAAATATTTGTAACGAAGCTGGAATGTAGCAAAGAAATGCTTAACAAATACATGCTAGAAGTAATTAATTCAATTCGCTCAATTAAGTAAAGCCGGCCGGGGACAGACCTCTCGTTCTGGCTATTCCTCAATTTATCGTCTTCCGTTACAGTATTGGAATCTGTAATGCCATTCACTTAGTTTTTATGGGTGGTGACTAATAACTATCGACTACGCCATTTCTATGGATAGAAACTTGTTACTTAATTCATCTAGCGCAAACCATGGGCGTTTCTGAATGTGCCCAGCCGGCACCGACCTTGATCAGTTGATCACTGATAGTATTGATTACTTGCTAAGAACGCGTCATACAATCCTGACAAAAACATTAGTAAATTAAAATAGGTACCGCATTTTTGCAGGTTATGTTTCACTAGATTAGAATGCTATCTCAATATCTATAATGAATCATTCATTTTCCTGTTTGAAATGAATACCAACACGAAACAACATCACACGAGTTTTATATTTATGGTGGAGTAGTAATTCAATGTGATTTTTTAAGTGTGTTTTTGTGACTGTACCTACGTTACATCCGAAGTTCATATAACAACTTGTCTGAAAATGCTAAATTAAATATGTCTAACACCGAGTCCTCCGTTAAGCGTTGCCATGTCAACTGGTCTATCACCTTTGCTATCTTTTCTATCAACTTATTTAGCTCTTTTTCAACTTAACCTTTCCCCTTTTGCATTAATTACCGAGGTCCTAATTTAGAACAATGTTCTAACATGAATCTAATTCTTAAACTGGATTATTTGTCATTATTTTGCACTTAAACTCTAAATGAATTAAACAAAAGTAGGCCAGCCCTTTAAAGGGATATGAACATAATTGCCAAAACTTGAGTGAGCTATAGGTACTCACTGCCAATTTGAGGAAAATACAAGTGTTTGATATTACGTTAAACTTAACTACAATTTATAATTAATAAAAATAAATATTGTATTTCCAGGTGGATCTTGGTTGAACTACCTCTGTGAGGCCCTGCAGACAGTCAACACTGAATGGCCCAAGTGGGTGGTGGCATTCTGTGATGAGCGTGTTGTGGCCGAGAATGATGAGGACTCAACATTCGGAACATACAAGAGGGAGCTTATTCCCAAGACCAAGCTGGTGGAAAAACAGTTCATTAAGATGAAGCAGGGAGTGTCAGGTATAGGAACTTCATTTTTCTTACTAAATTGGCTGGACTCAGAACTTATAGCACTAGCTATGAATTTGGTAGTGTCCAGCTAACAACAGGTCACCACATTTACACTCAGAAGCTCTTGAATCTATTAACCTTTTGAACGCCATATACAGGGTGTCCCAAAACTCAACGTCAAGCCGAAACGGGGTGACAGGATTGATCATAACCATCACGAGAAAAATCTGAAAAAAAATCTATCCCATGCAGTTTGAAAATTATGGGCATTTTAAGAAAAACCTAGAAATTTGATCAAACTGTACCATTTTTCGGTTATTGTGGTTATTATTTTTTATTTTTGTTCATTTGAACTTTAGAAACGTAATCCTAAATAACATTTCTAGAATCCCAATAAAAAATAATGACACAATTGCCTTAAGTTCCCGAGAATTGAGACTATTTGTTAAACTACGAATTTAAAATTTTCAAGATTCGTCGACTTTGACAGGCCCTCCTATAAAAAAAATGTACTAGAGTGCCTTGGCAAGTAGCATTAAAAGTTGGCGCATTTAATCAGAATTCTAAAATGGTACAATACTTGTTAGTTCCATACAATAGAAAAGAGTAAAAAAATTAAAACCTCAAGTAACCCGATTTTTGCTATCAGATTTTACTCAGTTAAAATGTTTTTAATTCGCACAAGCTCTAGGTAGGTTCTTAATTTTAAGGCAAAATGATGAGAGAGATGGATAATGGGTATGTTTGCCATGAGTGAGCGAGACAGATAGTGACGCCACGCAATGAGACGGAGATGCGTCGTTTAAACGAGTGCGAATGAAACAGATAGATGCTATGGCATCTATCTGTTTCATTCGCACTAGTTTCAGCCAAGCAAATGGCTACGCTACCAGTCCGACACCAACCAGTTAGTACGTTTCGCTCATTCGTCTACTGCGCACGTTCGTATTCGCTTGTGTTGATTTAGTACTGACAACTTTGGCTTCTCTTTTTGGACTTGAATCTTTGTGAATTGGACTTGTTGATAACATACCGGCAACTTTGGCTTCTCTCTGGACTTTTGTGTTGGCATCCTTTTTATCTACCATGCCTACGCGCTACACTTCACAAGAATATGCGAACATGCACCTCATTTATGGGGAATGCAGATGCAACGCAAGTGCTGCCACTAGACTTTATCGTGAAAGATATCCAAATTTAGAGCGCTACCCGGATCACCGCGTGTTTGTTAATGTGCACCGTTCACTCACAGAGGGCGGCCATTTCCCGAATCAAATACAGGCTGGAGGTAGACCTGTTTCCTTTCCAGGAAGAAGTATTGCAAGAGGTCGCACGTGACCGAAGTATTTCCGTACGTGGAATTGAAGAAAGAACGGGAATACCGAAAAGCACTGCTCATCGTATTTTACAAAGAGCCGAAATGCATCCGTTTCACGTACAACGAGTTCAAAGTCTTCTACCTCGAGATTATCAGGAAAGGATTTCTTTTTGTAGAACAATGCTACAGAGGCATAATGAGAATCCCCAATTCATCCAAAAAATTCTCTGGTCAGATGAATCGACATTTAAAAAAGATGGTTACATGAACTTGCACAATTATCACGAGTGGCATGTGGAGAATCCACATTTAATGCGAGAAGATAGATCCCAGTATCGTTTTAAAGTAAACCTGTGGTCCGGAATTTTAAACGGTAAAATTATTGGGCCTATTGAACTGCCTGAGAACTTGAATGGAACTAATTACCTACATTTTTTAAGAGAAGATTTACCAACCCTGTTAGAGGACGTACCACTAGCAGATCTTCGCGACATGTGGTTTCAACAAGATGGCTGCCCAGCGCATTTCGCAGTGCAAGTAAGAGATTTCCTTGACCAGGAATATCCGGGAAGGTGGATTGGACGTTCGGGCACTATCTCGTGGCCCGCCCGTTCACCAGATTTAAATCCCCTGGATTTTTTCTATTGGGGAGTTCTCAAAGAAAAAGTTTACTCAAAGTCCATTGAGAACGTAGCCGACCTGCGTGAACGCATTTCTCAAGCAGCTGAGGCGATCAACTCTCGAAGATATGCCCGACTAATAAGTAGATCTTTTTTAAGAAGATGTAGGGCTTGTATTGAGGCTGATGGTAAACAATTTGAACATTTATTGTAATAAAAAACGTTATTTCTCTATCATCTGACTTTTATTCCAACAAACCTAATTATTTTACTAATTTTACTAACTTTTTTTCACTTTGGTAAAAGTGGCGTCACTATCTGTCTCGCTCACTCATGGCGAACATACCCATTATCCATCTCTCTCATCATTTTGTCTTAAAATTAAGAACCTACCTAGAGCTTGTGTGAATTAAAAACATTTTAACTGAGTAAAATGAGATAGCAAAAATCGGGTTACTTGAGGTTTTAATTTTTTTACTCTTTTCTATTGTATGGAACTAACAAGTATTGTACCATTTTAGAATTCTGATTAAATGCGCCAACTTTTAATGCCACTTGCCAAGGCACTCTAGTACATTTTTTTTATAGGAGGGCCTGTCAAAGTCGACGAATCTTGAAAATTTTAAATTCGTAGTTTAACAAATAGTCTCAATTCTCGGAAACTTGAGGCAATTGTGTCATTATTTTTTATTGGGATTCTAGAAATGTTATTTAGGATTACGTTTCCAAAGTTCAAATGAACAAAAATAAAAAAGAATAACCACAATAACCGAAAAATGGTACAGTTTGATCAAATTTCTAGGTTTTTCTTAAAATGCCCATAATTTTTAAACTGCATGGGATAGATTTTTTTTCAGATTTTTCTCGTGATGGTTATGATCAATCCTGTCACCCCGTTTCGGCTTGACGTTGAGTTTTGGGACACCCTGTATATATGTGACAAACAAGCGCAAGCCCTGTATGCCGAACGACACATATGTGACAAAATGGTAGGTGAAATTGTGGCATGCAGGGCACGCGCGTGCCTTTATGCTCTGGCGTTCAAACCGTTACTGTGATTTTAGTAATGTAAATTAATAACTCATCAAGTAACACAAACTGTAACCTTAACTTGCTTTGTACATAACCTACATATAATCCCCTGATGACAATGTACTAATGCACTCCCTCCCTTTCCATAGCTGCGGCAGCAGCAAAAGACTACACAGAGCAGCTGACTAAAGCATTTGGCAGCGAAGACTTCGTGTTTGACCTGCTTCTTCTCGGCATGGGCCCCGACGGCCACACATGCTCGCTGTTCCCCGGCCATCCACTACTCGATGAGACTGCCTTGAAAGTGGCGTCCCTCACAGACTCCCCCAAGTTCCCACCAGAAAGGATTACACTGACGTTCCCTATTATCAACAAAGCAAGGAATTGCATGTTCGCAGTCTGTGGTACAAGCAAGGCTGAGATGATTAAAGTGAGTTGCAATATTTTTTTTTATTCTATTAGGTTGTAAAATGATTCGAGGAGTAAGGAAGAAGGCAACTCCAAACAAATTACGTTTGACAAAGACTAACTGTACTGATTACATATCTCCAAGCTAATTTCTAAAGTTGCTATTGTCTTATCAAATAATAGTAATACAACACATCCTCGACAACTCCACGCACTGCATTTACTTGGCTTCGGTTCCATAAATGTAGCTGAAGTAAGCCAAAAAGCTGCAAAGATAAAACACTTCCTAAAAATGATGATGATGCTATTGTATTGTATTGATCCTATTGGAATGTGTTTACAACCTTGCTTACCATATTGTGCTTATTCAAATAAGAAACAACACACGCCCTAGAAGGACATAATTACATTGAGCTACAGGCGTGACATAGAAGTATGAATGTGCTTGAACCAATTTGATTATGTAAGGCTTATAGCAGGTGGCGTTCTTTAGCTTCTACCTGCTCCTAAGGGAAAAGAAGTATGAGTTCATGTATGTAAACAACACTATTAATATTATTTCCATAATTACAGCGTATCCTGAAAGATAACGACGAGAGTGTCCCAGCACGACGAGTGAAACCAATCAATGGATCCCTGCACTGGATCCTGGACAAACATTCTGGCAAGAACCTGTAAAACCACCAGAGTTGAGCCAACCAAGCGATGCACTAACAAACATAATACAACCGCTGCGGTGGGCTTGGTGTGTGTGCAATCTATTGTTCTAACATTGCATTTAAATACTTTGACAAACAAATAGCGAATAAATTTTATGAATTTATTTAGTTGGTGTTGCACTAACCAGCCTTCTATTAGTTCGTCCAGTGCGTGTTCCGTCTAGGTAGAGCTAGCTTATGAGTTTTTTTAAGTGAAACATAATATTTTGGCATGATTGCCTCTTTACTTATATGTTACATTCCTATACTGCTTGTAATAAATGTTTGTCTGGGCACATCATGTTTTATTTTATCTTTAGTCAGTGTGAGCATGAGAACTGGTCTTACCTTGAGAATATGGATGGTTTGAACTTTGAATTCAGAATCTGAGATAATTTAAATGTTTCCTTTTTTAAATATTTTTTGTTAAATGATTGATTATTATTTTTTAGGCGTACATAATAGAGAATATTATATTCAAAGTTTTGGAACAACAATTTCAATGGAGCCCCAAATCCAACTTCCATTGCAAACAAAAAAAAAAACAAATATTCACTCAATAAAAACTTTTTTGCAAAAAGGAATTAGAATTTAAAAAAAAATCTTTCTGCGAAAAAAAACCGACTTCCATAAAAAAGTCTAAAATAACTTTACCTAGAAGTCGGTCTTTGCTTGTTGCATTGATTTTTTTGTAATAAGTGAGTTTGTTTGGCAGTCACGCCGTCATGCCATACCTAGGTCCCTATGGCTAGGACATTAGTTTTTATCTAGATAGCACAATCCCGTAAGATCCGCTGCACAATAACGAGAGCGAAGCCGCAGGAAAAACTTTACAAATATTCAGTTGGAGGATTGGTAATGTAGGATTTGAAAAAGAGTTGTTTCAATAAAAATTTTGCAAGATTTTATTATGTTCCTAGATTTACATTACACAGGATGTTCGTTAAATACTAATATCATACAAAATTAAAACATTTACCCCCATGATACTTAATTTCAAACAAAATACCGAAACAATCATCGAGTATACTGTTGTCCGTCCGTACCGCTAGTATTATTATATCATATTATCAGTGACCGCAGTCTAATAAAAAGAAAGAAAAAAAATTTTCGCTTAACCGATTTTTCAGAACGTAAAAAAGGGTGTTTTCATCAAGTGCGATGCGTGCGCTAATGCCAGCGATCAAAAACACGCTCGGGCAAGTCTGTGTTACGGAGTGACCACACTTACAGACGCGGAATCGGCTGGCCCTGTCCGGTAAGAAATATGTCCATGCAATAAAACCAAATTGTCCAGGGTTGCGTCGTCTGAAACGAGACGAGTGACGTCTCTTGTAGTAAACTACATGGACATAAATGTGGTCACTTTCAAACTAGCGCAAGTATCTACCAACAAGTTGAAAACACACCAGTGCAATAACACCAATTCTTCTCAGCATAAAAAAAAACCAAGCGGTAAAATAAAATAAAAGTCTGTGATCAAGTTCCAATATGTGTAATCCGTCATACTTTCAAATGCCCGCGAGATCATCACAACTGCATTCTTCCACATATAAAAGACCTCGACTATTATACTCGTTACAATTACGATTATCGTCCTATGACATCTCTTTATTATTTTTTTTAATAATAAGTGTTAATTACAAAAAGTATGTCAACTAAATAAAAAAATTCGGCGCGCATAGCGTACCAAATACTTACATCGACCATATACATACTTTATTTATTTATACATAGCACTAGAGGTAATTTCTTTAAACAATTGAAACCTATGATAGCGGACTTAACCAATGAGATGAGAATTGCATCGACGTCGTCACGACGTTGATAAACAAATAAAATACATAATTATATTGCATCATTCAGCTAAGACATCTCGTTCAAAAAAAAAAAGGGGTGACGGCGGCGATGCCTTTACACTATGAATTTATATAATAATGCTGGGTCGCTTGTTATTGAGCTAGGTACATGAGAGGGTAGGGCACAGGTTACGAGTACAACTGAATCAAGTGCGCGCGCCGCACGCTACCGACGACAACCCCGCACACCGACAACGGCCATGCCTGTGGACATACACTACGCGTTACTTATAAAATACACAAACAAAGGGGGAAAGAGGCTTCAACTTTTTTCCTATGGCTGGAAGCTGGCATAGTCACCACATCACAATTTTGAAGCTTCTGCAAGGTATATAAAAAAAAATATCCACATATACGTTGCCGATATATTTGGACGTCTTCATATAATTCGGCATTGCGTCACTTCATCTAACCATATTATTATCTCTGGTCATTTTTTGTTTGTTTAATTGACCTATAAAAATGCCAGTAACAAAGTGCGCTAGAACTGTGAAGACCCAAAATGGCAATGGGGCAACTTTTCCACTTCTATCATTCTATTGCTCTTAGAAATGGGAGCCACAAACAGCAGTCTGAAGTGTATGGTAAGTTCAGGATTAATCAGAATAGAACTTATTTATGGTCCTCGATTTAGTAAGTTTACAGTCGAAAAATGAAAAGGTTCTGCAGAACGAATTTTTATGTGGTCATAAAGATGTACTGAGTACGTGGTAACCACCCTGTATAATGCTGATCTAGCGGATAAGCTTTCATTGCGCGATGCAGAATACCGTTGGGAGTCCAATGCTTACCAGTTTATCGGCTAGTTAGGTGCCCAATAGGACTGCGAGTAACTAGGCTTGCTCGCTGCCGGCTTGCTGGCTGAAGCGCGCCCGCCGCCCGCTCCACTCTCCTGGGGTAACGGAAGCACACGTTACTCATGCTGTCGTAGGTAGATATAACATCGTTTATGGGAGACAGATTTCAACAGCAAATTTCAAAAAAATGTTTCAGCAATTTTAAATATTTCTTAAGTAACAATTATTGTGGAATACCGAGTTGTTTATTCCGAGTACATAGTCTGTATGCAAAATATTTCAAAACAATTACGTATGCGTACGAAGAAGTACCTTTGCTTTATATTTCCGTATTTGACTTTAAAATTGCCGAGTTGAAATAAATCATTGGACTTTGACTTTGAGCCCACTTGCACCAAAAAAATATTATTTATTGAATTAATCTATATCAATTTAAACGCTCATTATATTGAAAACTCTTCTGTTAAACGCTTTAAAGACGACAATAAAAGAATGATGTTTTAGTTATGTTATGATTTCAGATACAATCAGTTTTAGTGTTTTGTATCTAGATATAGGTCAATAAGATTTTAACTACATTGCTATGTTAATTAAATTTTAAATGCTAGCAAAAGCTTTTTTAAACTATCACCTTTAAATATTTACTCAGAAGCCAATACAAAACATTAGTAAACAAAAAATATAGTAATAAATTGAAAATATTATTCCTTTAAAACAAAACATTTGTTATTATGAAAATAGTTTTCAATTTTGTGTAACATTTTATAAAGTTAAAATCAAAAAAGTACAAAAAGAATTTGTCAGAAGTGGGATTCGAACCCACGCCCACAGAAGTGGACTGCGACCTGAACGCAGCGCCTTAGACCGCTCGGCCATCCTGACATATCTAACCTTGTCGAAATCACGCTTTGCTATTTTGATAATTCCAAGATAAATTGAATAACTGTTCACATATCTGTCAAGAACATTTAAAACACCAAAAAGCCACTTTTGACTCGCGCTTTGAATAATGCCAGCTTGTTTCTTAGGGAAACCATTCAAACTTAAATATTCAAGCCTGAACCAGAAAACAGTTTAAGAAAAATTTCGCATCAGATCTAGTTAAAATGCAAAACAAAAACGAAAATTAAAACATTTTCGAACTTGCTGTTGAAATAAAACATCAAAAAACATACGAGAATTATTCGCAAATTAAAAACGGGCACAAACATAGCAGACAATCAAAATAAACCTAATTGGAATGCTATGCTATATATAAAATAAATCTATAAGCGAACATTCGAGACAGATACATGCAATAATATGTGTAAGGCGGGTAGTAAGTAAATAGTTTAAACTTATAACATAGTATAAATATTTAGCGGAACATATTATATTATATACTGGATAACGTTTTCAATGGAAACTGGATTATAGTATGTATTAGTTTAGTTTGGTTTATAAAATAATTTAATTTAAGTTTTTAAATATACTGTTTGTACACGTAGGTTTGCTGTAAGAAAACCCAATTCTGGGTTGAGCTCGCTGTTGCACATAAGCTATACGGGGTGAAAACAGACTCTTCACGAAGCCGTCAACCAAGCATTATGTACATCAAACTAAGTAACTTTACGCAAAAATTAGTGCTGGGAAACGACTTTTTTTTTGGGCTGAAAAATCACGCTTTACAGTAGGACTCAATGTAACGCACTCAAAACATTGTGCTGATGGATGGATTGAATAGTAAGGGGGTCTTGGAGGTGTTTAAAGTAAAAATCTTACATTAAAAACATGTATTTAAAAAAAAACTTTGTGAAAAAGTGGAACTTTGACCCCCAATATCTCCGTAACTAGAAGTTTCCCAGGTATGGTCTAGAACAAAAAAATGATCGCAATGACGGGGACAACAAGTGCCTTTCGGCTTCGTTAAGAGTCTGTTTACACCCTTTATATTGTAATTTTGTGTGTGTATCTTTTAATATAGTGTGCAATAAAGAATAAGAACAGTAGGGCCTTCAAAGGTCTAATGTTATTATGACACACTAGCACTTTGTCCGTAACTTTGTCCGCAAAAATTGAGACAGCGGCTAATACACGGCACCTACGAATAATGTCTTTCTATCAATAAAAAAAATGTTTGGAATTGATAAATTATGTTTATTATGTAAATAGGTTTTTAGACACTTTTATACGTAATGTTTTTTTTTAACTATATGAGGATCATTAGTTCTGAAGATTACCTAAGGGGTAATCTTCAGAACTAATTTCATACAAACTTACAAAAAATTAAAATCCTCTTTATAATATTAGTATAATAAGAGAGATCAGACACTCTTTGATGAGTTTTACTAAAGCAATAAATATCATTTAACATCTTGAACATTTTTTTTATAAAAAAAAAACACATTAAGGCGAATACAGAACCTCCTCCTTTTGAAAGTCGGTTAAAAGTGAATGTAAAGCTTACTCTGAAAGCAGGATTTACGAAATAATTTCTCAAAGCCATAGATTTAATTAAACATTTTATTGTTAGTAGTAGTTAGTTTAGAATATAACGACTTGGTCTTGTATTTCTATATACTAATATAATTAAGCTGTTTGAACGCACTTATCTCTGGAACTGCCAGTCTGGATTTGAAAATACTTTGATAGCCCAACTCATGAGGAAAATTATAGACTACTAAACAGCCGAGCAAAAAATAGAAATGGCGCGTGAAACCGCGGGGCACAGCTAGTGATGACATACCAAAAAGCAACAAAAGATAACTGAAAGGGGTTAGGAAAGAAATCTACTGACGAGACCTGTATCTGCCAGGGGGACAGCAGGTATAGCTTTCTAAAATGAACTTCTTCTTTCTTAATCGTATGGTTAGTGCCTAACCAGGTGCCAGAGTATTTATGCCGCCCATGGGCCCCTGACATGGATTTACATGCCGTCAAGTAACTCTCAGGCATGCTGTTTTCCTCACGATGTTTTCCTTTACAGAAGCAAATGATAATTAAACAATACGCACATGAATCCGAAAAATCAGAGGTGCGTGTCTTGCGTTCGAACTTGATAGCTATGACTTGGCAGTCACACTAGGATATCACTGCTATTAAGAGCGTTTACGACGGCAGTTCAGAAACACAATTTTTTGAAAAATCCTCTGTCAACTTTTTAGACCTATGTATCCTGCATATGCGTATAAAGTTTCATTAATATCGGTTCAATAATTACGAGAAAAAACGATTTAAAAATTTGTATGAAATGCCGTCAGTCGTTAACGCTTTTAAGATGAACTAACTTAACCTAATTTAGAAAGTATACATATAAATTATAAATCATGTTTAAATGTAAATAAGTCACATTGAAAATGTTAACACAGTAAGGTGCATATAATACATAATATAGTGCGTTAATAAATATGTATGTATGTATATATTAACTTACCCGCCTATTATGACTACTGTTCACCCGTACATCCATCTACAAACAAAGCAAACTCTAAGAAATATAATAAAAACGTAATCAACTCAATGTTTCGCATGCATAAACAAAAATATATCTTCGTTCTCTATGCTCTGTTTTACAATGCGTTCTGGGAACTTTCTAGAAGGTTGAAAAGTAAGTTATTGATACTGGTTTCGTTCAGACTATGGTGTAAGAGAACAATGACACAAACTATTACCATGAATTTAGTTATTTTAGACCCATATACTCAGGTTAACATAACATACATAACATGACGCCTGTAATGAGGTGTACCTAGTAGTACACCTACATTGCGCCAGTTATGTTTTAGTCCCCTCTAATAGGGGGCGAGCCTAATGAAATCAACCGGGCACTAATCAGAACGGTGAGTCTGGTACTGAGAAATTTCTGAATAAAAAACTCAATAACATTTGCCCGACCTGGGAATCGAACCCAGTACCTCATTGCTCTGCAGTCGAGCTTGCGATAACTATACCAACCAGAGGTTAATGTCGGTTATAAAAAAAAAAAAACACTGAATTAAAACTTAAACTAACGCCGAACAATCGTCTGTCAAATTCAAAAACATAACTCTGTCTCTTTCTATCTTCACTTACTTATATCTCCCTCTCAGCTTCCGTTTGCCTCGTAACGTTACACATTCACCAGCTTAGTCCCAAACTCTCAAATCAAGCGTGTGTAAAGAAGTTTTACTTCAAAAATCTGCCTTTTCACACATTTTGGCAGTGCAGATAAGAAACTGCAATTTTGATTTAATAACTGCCTCGTCGTTCTAGATGTCGCAAGCGCGACTGCTGAGCATGAGGTCGTGGTTACGATTCCCAGGTCGGGCAGTGTTGTTGGGTCTTTCCATCTGGAATTATTCAGTTCCAGCCACGCAGTCTGGTTTTGTGCCCGGTCGATGGCAATATATAGGCTGGCCCCCTATTACATGGGACTTAAAGAACATAACTGGCGAAATGTGGGTGTACCATAAGGTACACGTCTGCCTAACACTTAGTATCTGATTACATGACTGTTATGTAACTGACGAAAACGAAAATTGTCTACGGCTTTGAGTCTTAAAGTCGTATGCTCAATTTATGGAAATAATTTGTACTTCAGTCTTTTTTACCCTGTATTCTCATTCAAAATCGTATGGAACCGTTCTCTCGAAGTGTAAGAGGTATCATTATCCCAATCAAAAATATACATACAAGTTCCCTAATTAGGTAACACTATGGTACTATTAAAAATCCTTACTATCTTGCATAATCAGCCTGAAATGTTCCCACTGCTGGGACACAAGCCTCCTCTCTATGAGAGGGACTCAATGACGGTGCAGTACGCATGACTATCCATCCATTTTTCAACACGGAAGAATGGTGGCTTTAACACTTCAAAACACGGTAATAAGTTCAAATTGAACTTGCAAGACAAGCAGACAGACGGACAACAAAGAAAGCTAAATATCAGCTGTCCCAGAACGCATTGATCGTGAAACTGTCTTGGAGCATACAGGCGGAAGACGGATGCAAGCCTGGTATCATCGCGACAATCTGACAATTTTGAACGTAAACATGCTTAGGTTCAAACACCTTGTATTATGATAATTACACATGTAGCGACTCGCTGGCGATATCAAAATCATGTCCACATACAGATTTAGATATGATAATCAGAATATAATCTTCCCACTGCTGGGACACAGGCCTCCTTTCTATGGGAAGGAAAGGGCTGTAATCTGTCCCAATGCGGGTTGGTTAATGACACATGTCTTCATATTTTTGGTTTTGGACATGTCGGTTTCATCACAATGTTTTCCTTCACCGTTTTGTGAGCAGTGTTGATGAAATAAATTCGGTGGAACACACGAAAACCTGAGTATGGCCGTGATAGGTATTTAAATCGTCAGCGATAAGTCGCTACCTTTCTACTTAGCATTTAATCTTGACGTAGTTACAAAAAATACTCAATGTTCATTAATTCATGAATTTAGGTCGAAATATTTTGTAAAACCTTTTAAAATGAAATAGTTTGACTTTACATCAACTCCAAAAGGCCCAAGTGACAGATTCTTATTGAGTTGTCATGCCGTCTGCAGTCCATATGCTCTAAGACACACGATTCTATAAAAATCTCGTGTCGATCATGCTACACTCATGAGGTGGAATTCGCAACGCAATCTATGCATGTTGCGATAACTTCTATGAGCTAAAGTAACGACTTATAGTGGGGTTTCTATTAAATGATTTGAATGAATATTTGTACAAGCTTATTTTTCATGTACACTTTATTGGGATGTTTTGTATGTCATGTGTTTTAGGGCGAATTTCACCAGTGAACCTGAACGAGGTCAGTACATCAAAACTGCGTTCAAGTGCTGCCAGTGTCAATATCCCACAGCTCTTGAACTCAGTTAATAGTGCGTCATGCTTCTTTTGGCGCTTGAATCACATTGCCAGAAGGACGTTTTTTGAAATCATTTGGTGTGTGGAAATAGGGTAGTGGACATACCAAACAAATGACGTTTTTATGAGCTGTCCAAATTTGCCCTTGCGATTTGCCCATAGATTTTGTACCGCAATCGCTACCTATGACGTCACTAGTTTGTCAACTCAATGACTTAAACTATTTATTGATTTTAAAGTAGTAAAAAAATACAGTTAATTGAAAATTAATTGTGTTTTTAGTTTTAGAGAAAATGTTTCTTTATTTATTTTACAATACATTTTTAAATATTCAAATATAAAACAATATAAAAAAACATTTCTTTATTATTATTTATTTATTAAAGGAAAGTTTCTAAAAAATCTTACTTAAGAACTATGCCCCACAAAACCGTTTTTACGGTTTGTCTGTGGGAACAGAACAAACAGTATTAAAAATAAGGTTTAGTAATGTGGACACTTAATTTCTTTATTAATGGTGGTTCCTATCGTATTGATGAAAAAAGATGGCTTCCAATAGAACTAAGACGCACTGTAGAAGATCGTATTCAGTTTAATTTGTGAAATTTGCCCTTGTGAGACACACTCGCAAGTACTAGGTGAAACGGGGTAAATAGAGATGCTAGGTTCAATCGGGACAAAACTATGAAAGGGATTTTAATTTTGAATTAATATTATACGTTACCAACAAGTACTCTATTTTATTCACCATATTTTAAAGGTTAAAATCCCCTTCAGAGTTTCGTTTCTATCCCCCTGGCGGTGTAGTGGTGTGGGTGTGGGTGTACCTGGTGGTGGTGCGGCGGCGCGGGGATGTAGAGGTGCGAGGCGCCCCCGAAGGGCGGCGGCGTGCCGCTGTGGGACGTGTGGTGTGGTGGTGTGGGTGTGGGTGTACCTGGTGCTGCTGCGGCTGGTGGTGGTGCGCGTGGTGGTGCGGCGGCGCGGGGATGTAGAGGTGCGAGGCGCCCCCGAAGGGCGGCGGCGTGCCGCTGTGGGACGTGTGGTGTGGTGGTGTGGGTGTGGGTGTACCTGGTGCTGCTGCGGCTGGTGGTGGTGCGCGTGGTGGTGCGGCGGCGCGGGTATGTAGAGGTGCGAGGCGCCCCCGAAGGGCGGCGGCGTGCCGCTGTGGGACGTGTGGTGTGGTGGTGTGGGTGTGGGTGTGGGTGTACCTGGTGCTGCTGCGGCTGGTGGTGGTGCGCGTGGTGGTGCGGCGGCGCGGGGATGTAGAGGTGCGAGGCGCCCCCGAAGGGCGGCGGCGTGCCGCTGTGGGACGTGTGGTGTGGTGGTGTGGGTGTGGGTGTGGGTGTACCTGGTGCTGCTGCGGCTGGTGGTGGTGCGCGTGGTGGTGCGGCGGCGCGGGGATGTAGAGGTGCGAGGCGCCCCCGAAGGGCGGCGGCGTGCCGCTGTGGGACGTGTGGTGTGGTGGTGTGGGTGTGGGTGTGGGTGTACCTGGTGCTGCTGCGGCTGGTGGTGGTGCGCGTGGTGGTGCGGCGGCGCGGGGATGTAGAGGTGCGAGGCGCCCCCGAAGGGCGGCGGCGTGCCGCTGTGGGACGTGTGGTGTGGTGGTGTGGGTGTGGGTGTGGGTGTACCTGGTGCTGCTGCGGCTGGTGGTGGTGCGCGTGGTGGTGCGGCGGCGCGGGGATGTAGAGGTGCGAGGCGCCCCCGAAGGGCGGCGGCGTGCCGCTGTGGGACGTGTGGTGTGGTGGTGTGGGTGTGGGTGTGGGTGTACCTGGTGCTGCTGCGGCTGGTGGTGGTGCGCGTGGTGGTGCGGCGGCGCGGGGATGTAGAGGTGCGAGGCGCCCCCGAAGGGCGGCGGCGTGCCGCTGTGGAACGACGCCTTCTCGTAACTCTGCGCAGTACACACACGCTATACCACGAGCCTACCTTAGCGCAACGGTAAGTCTCAACAGAGCCAAGCCGCAGGGCTGTTCTTAAATGACCACCACTGCCGTATCACCTAGCCCAACCTAATATACTTGTAATACACAAGACAGGAGGAAAAACCCTGCTTATTGCCTAAACTTTACACTTCAACCCAAACATCGTAAATACGCTCACTAACCGGGAGCATTCACCGGTAATGTAATAGTTCAGATTTAAATCAACAGCTTTTTTTCTGTATGTGTACAAAATAGAATCTTGGATCGTTACAATACAAGCGAATGCTCCAGTGATTTCTCACCGCACCTTAAGAAATCTCTGATCAAAACTAATCCAACTACAAATGAACGCTACTCGTCGCACCACACAATATTCACTAATCCACGTTAAACTTCATGACTGCTCTAAACTAATCGTAAATAACTGAGATCTTCGTGATGTTCTGTGCTAAATTATGTTTGTGTTAAGCTCAACCGAAAACGCTCGTTGAGGTAAAAAATCCGACCACAATACAAAATGACCACGCCAAATACGCGTTGTAAATTTCTTCATTGACACAACGCTTTCGGAGCATTTTTTCAAATAGCCTCCTGGTTATTTGCACGGGGGAACCCTTACGTTTCCCCCCCGTGAGGTTCCAAATGCTTTCGTTTATACAGCATAAATATTTGGATCGAGTAGTTGTTGAAATTGTGCACTGGGACAGCTGATAATTTGTTCGCTTGGTTGGTCTGTACTAACCCTGAATATGACCACACGCTATATTAGATCTCATTATGTTGGAGATAGATTCTGATATTGTGTGAATTTCTTTCGTACCTAAGTGTGAAACACAGAGAGCGAATCCACATCCGCTCTCTGTGTTTCATACACGGGGTTAAACCCGCCGTACTCCTGACCCACGTCAGGAGTACGGCGGGTTTAACCCCGTGTATGTATATAAGGTCCCATTAAAATAGATGGACACATTTTAACAAAGCGTTCAGTACGTCTAACCAAAGATATCAAAAAAAAAAAACACTGATTAAAGTGATTTCATTTTGATCTAAAATAATAAATTCCCGGCATTTTTTGTGTATTTTCGTTAGCTGATTTTTTTGTTGTTGTAAATAATGTGTATTTCTTATTATTTTTTTACCATTCTCCTTATTTTGGTGGTCTGAATGATTTCTAAAAGTTTGTCCATCTATTTTAATGGGACCTTATATAGACGGCAACACTACCCGCGTACGCTCTCCTTGTGATTCACGCTTCGGGAGCTCGCGCACTGCGCGGCCACGAACACGACTTGTCGCACGACCGGCTGCTGTCTTGAACAAAACTGGTCGGAAGCCTAGTTATGCGATCAGACTTTCTTCCTGGTTCCATCTACTGCTAAAAGTCGAGCTTGTGAACGCGTAGTGCACGAGGTCCTTTAGTCTTTAATTCCTTTTATAAACCAATTGTAGTGACTTCCGAAGGGCATATATTGCATAGTAGATTTGTATGTATAGAATACTCACATTGACCTTGTTGAGCGCAACGTGCGTCTTGGCGTACATCGCGTTAGTGAGATCAGCTGTCGCGCCTCCGCCCGACTTGTTCGCGTTACCTGTGTATGGGCCACCTGCCGACACATACTTATTTACTCATGTAGGCCTGAGAATCAGCAATGTACGGTACAAATATCGTAAGGGATATTGGTGTGTTGTTGGATTTGTAATTTTAGCATAAGCGATAAACCTTGATCTTATAATTAATTAATTTATTTATTGTTTGCTCCAGGTAAAAATACAGATCTTATAATTAGGGTTATTGTTCCACTGTAACATACCCATGGGGTGTAAAATATTTATATGTATGTGTCAATATTATTATTATTACACAATTATTAGGGACAATTTGAAAATCGAACAGCTGTTTTTAATCGACTTCAAAAAAAGAGGAGGTTCTAAGTTCGGCTGTATGTACTTTATTTATCTATGTTCATTAATTTTTCCGTCAATTTTGGACTGATTTACGAGATTCTTTTTTTATGTGGTAGAAGACGTTTGTGTGGTGGTCCCATATAAATTTTATTAACTTTGCTTGGGGTAGTTTATGATTTTCTAATATTGTCTAATTACATTATTAAAAAATGAACACATGACAATAATTTGTGCGGAATGCTTCAACTAAAAAGGATAAAATAATTTCAAAAAACTTCCAGAAAAAAAAGAGTGAAAATCGGAAATATACTTTCGGAAGTTGGTAGCAAAAAAAAGTCAATTATCATTAAAGCCGAAAAACTTCCACTGCTGGACATAGGCCTCCCCCAAGCCTCATTGACCACTGCCTTGCGTCTCGCATCCAGCGAATCCCCGCAAACTTAACCAGGATTTTGATTATGATTTTGAAAAAGATACCACGCAACTTCCCGAACGCTGCCCAGCCGAGTTGGATTCGACGATGATTGAAAAAAGTCAATGAAACAAACAAATTACCGATTTCCGAAAGTATTTTTTTTGCTTTATGGAAGTTGTTTGTTTTTCTTTTGCAAAGAAGTTTTTATTTTTTATACTAGAATCAGAACTGTGGAAAACGTACTGCCAAAGAAAGTGTCCTTTCAATTATGTTACCTCAGACGTCCCGGGCACCTGATGAATTTGAGTAATTTCGATGAAGTCTAACAAAATTGACCGAAGATGAACGTTTTCGTCTCCGTTTTTTTACATTTGGTAGTTTGTCCAAATTCCGGAGGTAATCGAATTAGGGTAGGGTAATAAGCAGGGGCGTGCCGTCCATAGAGGCAATTAGGCCTAGCCAACAACGCCAAATGCATTTATTATAACTATGTAATAAAATAACACAAAATATAAAAAAAGTTAAAACTCCTGATAAAACACTTATAGCAACTTGTCGCCGTGTGACGTAACTCTACGACGCTCCGGGCCGATTATAGACAAGAAGACGAACGGCCTACCTTTACATTCATAAATTTACGCACACTGATGCATATTTTCGTGTGTATGATCGGTACACATGTATAGATTAGGGGCGTTAACTCCTGCGACTGTAGCTGGCCATCGTTTGTTGTGATTGGCCGAATGGCTGCCCCACTATTTCATGAATGAAGAGCAGGGTTTCCAACTTGTGGAGATTTCCCCAAATTGCGGGGAATTAGATAACCGCCAAAAGTGGAGAGATGACTTACACTCAGCATTGGGTGGCCAAGGGTTGAAGAAGAGAGATAAACAGACTACACACAGACAAAACAGTTTCCTTAATAACTACTAGAGACAATTAAAAAAACAGGATGGTATTGTCGAATATATATCTTCAAAAAAAATGATAAATTGTAAGGAATAGCAAAAGCCCTATAAAAATAGAAACTACAATCATGAATTTTATTTTTCGCTTTGTTTTTTGGGGAGTTCGGAAAATAAGTATTGGCAACCCTGTGCAGTTACTGTCAGTGTTATTGACATTTTTTCATGTGACAAGCAATTTATTGGTTTGGATTTTTATATTTCACTTAGATAAAACCCAATGTGTGATGTGTGTGAACAGATATACAATGTGTACGGACCTGGACTAGCGATATTCAAAATACTTAAATATAAACTATTTTCAAGTACAAATACACTCAAAGCTTGGGTCCAAGATACTTCCCCGTTTTTAATGATTTCCTGTTTAGGGTTCCCACAATGGCCTTATATGCTTACGCATACGCTATGTTCAAACAAAAATAAATCTTAAAATATTAAACATAAAGTTGTAAATTTTATGTTGTAATGTAGCTTAGCTCAATATCTGTCGATTTAGTGAAAAAATAAAAAAAAAATTGTTGGGTGTGTTTTTGCAGTAATTAACAATTATTTGTTGATTTGCAAAAAAATGTTTGTTCTATTTTCGACTTTCATTTTTTTTTTTTACAAAAGTTATGGAAATGTGAACACAATGATTTGTGATGTAGTCTGGTTTGTTTCGAGCGAGCTCTTACATATTAATACAAAACATTTTTCAATTCTGCATAGTTCAACAGTTACTCTTATTGTTTACTTATCCATTCATCCATCCATTCTCATCCATTCTCAATTACTTTATTAAACATCTATATATATATAAATCAATGCCACTTTTCGTTGTAATTTTATAACTCAAGAGCAGGCTCACCTATCCAAACCAAATGTTTAGGCTTTGTTCAGATTATTTAGTAGATGGTTTATGGGTATGTAGGGTAGGGTAGGGTAGGTGGGGTAGGGTAGGGTAGGTGGGGTAGGGTAGGGTAGGGTAGGGTAGGTTGGGTAGGGTAGGGTAGGGTAGGGTAGGTGGGGTAGGGTAGGGTAGGTAGGGTAGGGTAGGGTAGGTGGGGTAGGGTAGGGTAGGGTAGGGTAGGGTAGGGTAGGTAGGGTAGGGTAGGGTAGGGTAGGTAGGTAGGGTAGGGTAGTCGAAATATTATTTAATTGCATCATGTGACGCAAACGAAGTTGCGCGGGTCAGCTAGTTACTACATAAATAGAACAGTTAACTTTAAAACATAACTCCTATTTCTGGTAGGTATAAATGGTATACCTCCCCTAAACCCTCCAGGAATTACAGGTGTAATGTTTTATTGATACAAATCGTCTTATTTCCCATGAGAGTAAGCAAAAACTACAGAAGGCCCCTGCTACGATCCTTTAGAAAACAGTCTTGTTAATGTATTCAGAGACAAATTAAACCGTATCACATCTGAGGCGGTAAAACCAAACTCTCTCTCCCCACACATCTGTTTTCCTTATTAACATCATTTGCCTGGCCTTACCTAACTATCTATGTTGGGATCGGCTTTGAGTCAACCTCGATACCAGTGTTAAGTTTTTAGTAAATTGTACAACCAGTCATCATCTGCCTGACCTTTAACCAACTATATTGGAGTCGACTTCCAGTCTAACCGGATGCAGTTGAATACATCAGTAGTTACATAAAGCGACTGCAATGACTACATTCTGGGTAGTACGATAGCCCTTGATAAAACTGGTTGTTAGATTTTCGGGCCCACTGACTACCTGTATCAGCTGTCAACGATCTACAAATGACAAACGGAACTAACGCCCTAACGCGCTTTTCAAGACACAAAGAAAACTCGATATGTAATGGGTGGTCACCCATCCATGGACCAACCTAGACAAGCGCGACTTAACCTGAAAATCGACCCGAGCGGCTGATATTATTTAGCCACGAGATCCTCTTTCTTTATCTAGAGTACAAGAACTAAATTCGTAGCTACGGCCTCATGTGAGCCCACAAGTAAGCAACGCAAACGTAAGGTACGTACCAGGTTTGTAGGAGTCCTGCGCGTCGTAGGGTTGCTGCTGCGTGTAGGTGGACACCTTGCCCTGGCCGGTCACGCCGCCCACGCCGCCCACTCCGCCCACTCCGCCGACACCGCCTACATTTGAGCCTCCGCCATACTGGGAATCACATAAATATGTGTACTTTTATTACAATGAAAAAAGGCAAGATCACGCGTGCTGTCGTCGTGGCCAGATCTTAGAATCATCTGGCCATGACATAATATACACTTACAAACTATGAATTAGTTGTCTTTCTCAAACATGCTTGGAAATTTGAGCATTATTTTGACAACCTTCGAGATAAATCGAAATTGCTGTACTGGCCAGGTATATGCGACCAGCGGACGGCAAAAGTTGTATGAAAATTCATATCTGTCGTGTTTAGCGGCCAAATAAATTACATAGTAATCTGTCGCGTTATTTAAAAATGGAACGATCTTTTACTCTGAAACATGGCAACCAATTAGGTAACTTATCAAAGGTTTTATTTAAATTTCGAATTGGCTTGCAAATAGAAAGCAGTTTATTAAAAAAAAAGGGTTGTTGTACTTATTACGCACGTAAGAAGTTATACGTGTTTTGCGTATAAACTTAAAATGTTGACTAGCTAATTTCATGGTGTACGTTGACTAGCTAACTTCAGGATACTTATCGGTTTTTAGTGACGGTGTGCGCGCGCATCGTAAAAAAATTACTCTCATAATTTTTCCCTAACGCGCCAAAAAAAGTATAACCTCAAAAACAAATGAACTCTTCAACGCTAGAAAAAATATTGTTGTTTGTGTGCATCATTGATTTTAAAAAGTAATTGTATTTTTAAATAAAAGGTTCTGCCTAGGTACTACTAAGTTTGAATTTCCTCGCATTATTTGAGAAAAGTATTAAACAAGCTTTGGCCACAACTAGGAATCAATGCCTCTGTTGCTGTCCGCTGCAGTAATGTAGTATAAGTTGCGACGGTTATTGTTTGTTGTGTTGGAGAGACATAAGCGTGTGTACTCACGGTGGGGTAGACGCCGTACTGGTAGGTGGTGGGCGGGGGCTGGTAGGCGAAGTACGCGTAGCCCGGGGGCAGGGCTGCCGCCGGGACCTGGCGGGGGAAACAATTACTAACATTAAGCGTTCTGACTTTTTTTATCATTTTTCATATTTATCATAACTAATAATCTTTTATCATTATCATTCTTCACTCAATCCATCCATCGCTTCATTAGCCTTCCTATTCTCTCTAAAAATCAATATTCATATTCGTCACTCTTAGTCAAGTGCGTTCTGCTGTACATGAAAACATTTCCATCTTAACATAGCACATAACATAACATCACGCCTGTAATCCCCGTAGGGTTAGGCAGAGGTGTACCTAATAGTACACCCACATTTCGCCAATTATGTTTTAAGTCCCATGTAATAGGGGGCGAGCCTATTTCCATCAACCGGGCACAAATCCAGACTCCGTGGCTGCTACTGAGAAATTCCACTTCACACACACAATCACATTCATTCCATTTCATTCTTTCACATTTCTATCTTACCAGCCCATAAAAGACTGTCGTATGCTTCTATTAGGTTGTCAGAAATAGGAATGTCCAATAGCGCTCGGTTACCTGTTGCGGCGAGGCTGCGTCGGTCCTGCCGAACCTCTCTCCCGCGCTCAGTCCGAACGTCGCGTCCCGCCCGCCGTAGCCCACTTCATAGTAACCTCCCTGCAACATAAATTATAACAAGTTTTACTACAGTTTTAACTAAAATTAATATTATAAATTTGGACAGAAAAAAGGAACAAACGTAAAAAACATCATGCCTGTTTATACCTGAAGAAATGACGCAGAGGTATAACTAAAATAAAGACTAACGTAGATAGTGAGTTCTGAATATTTTACTAATATTTTGAATGAATACACAGATATGGATCAATACATAGGTAATTATCATGAATGTGAATGTATTCTATTTGGATATTGTAATACATTTATCGAAATTAAATTAATTTATTTCAAACCATGGTACACTCATATTTCCCTCTGGTGAAAAGGCCTGTATCTCAGCTGTGGGCCGATCATGATTCGTCTGATATGATGAAAAAAAAGAAGTAATCATATATGGTGAACAAAAAAATGATGTAAAGACCGCGGGAATCCCCTAGAAGTTTTTCGGCTGCATGATGATGATGTTATTTCACAGATGTAATGATGGAGCGTCGACTTTCAGCAGGTCGCTATAATGCGGAAGGTGGAGCACAGATTGTCGTTGTACGCCTTTCGGTTGAATGATGTTGGGATTTACGTGTGTGTACACTCACCATGTGGTGCGGCAGCGTGGAGCGCATGAGCTGCTCGTCGTAGGGCGCGTAGGCCGGCGTGGCGCCGCCGTACAGTGTGTACACTCACCATGTGGTGCGGCAGCGTGGAGCGCATGAGCTGCTCGTCGTAGGGCGCGTAGGCCGGCGTGGCGCCGCCGTACAGTGTGTACACTCACCATGTGGTGCGGCAGCGTGGAGCGCATGAGCTGCTCGTCGTAGGGCGCGTAGGCCGGCGTGGCGCCGCCGTACAGTGTGTACACTCACCATGTGGTGCGGCAGCGTGGAGCGCATGAGCTGCTCGTCGTAGGGCGCGTAGGCCGGCGTGGCGCCGCCGTACAGTGTGTACACTCACCATGTGGTGCGGCAGCGTGGAGCGCATGAGCTGCTCGTCGTAGGGCGCGTAGGCCGGCGTGGCGCCGCCGTACAGTGTGTACACTCACCATGTGGTGCGGCAGCGTGGAGCGCATGAGCTGCTCGTCGTAGGGCGCGTAGGCCGGCGTGGCGCCGCCGTACAGTGTGTACACTCACCATGTGGTGCGGCAGCGTGGAGCGCATGAGCTGCTCGTCGTAGGGCGCGTAGGCCGGCGTGGCGCCGCCGTACAGTGTGTACACTCACCATGTGGTGCGGCAGCGTGGAGCGCATGAGCTGCTCGTCGTAGGGCGCGTAGGCCGGCGTGGCGCCGCCGTACAGTGTGTACACTCACCATGTGGTGCGGCAGCGTGGAGCGCATGAGCTGCTCGTCGTAGGGCGCGTAGGCCGGCGTGGCGCCGCCGTACAGTGTGTACACTCACCATGTGGTGCGGCAGCGTGGAGCGCATGAGCTGCTCGTCGTAGGGCGCGTAGGCCGGCGTGGCGCCGCCGTACAGTGTGTACACTCACCATGTGGTGCGGCAGCGTGGAGCGCATGAGCTGCTCGTCGTAGGGCGCGTAGGCCGGCGTGGCGCCGCCGTACAGTGTGTACACTCACCATGTGGTGCGGCAGCGTGGAGCGCATGAGCTGCTCGTCGTAGGGCGCGTAGGCCGGCGTGGCGCCGCCGTACAGTGTGTACACTCACCATGTGGTGCGGCAGCGTGGAGCGCATGAGCTGCTCGTCGTAGGGCGCGTAGGCCGGCGTGGCGCCGCCGTACAGTGTGTACACTCACCATGTGGTGCGGCAGCGTGGAGCGCATGAGCTGCTCGTCGTAGGGCGCGTAGGCCGGCGTGGCGCCGCCGTACAGTGTGTACACTCACCATGTGGTGCGGCAGCGTGGAGCGCATGAGCTGCTCGTCGTAGGGCGCGTAGGCCGGCGTGGCGCCGCCGTACAGTGTGTACACTCACCATGTGGTGCGGCAGCGTGGAGCGCATGAGCTGCTCGTCGTAGGGCGCGTAGGCCGGCGTGGCGCCGCCGTACAGTGTGTACACTCACCATGTGGTGCGGCAGCGTGGAGCGCATGAGCTGCTCGTCGTAGGGCGCGTAGGCCGGCGTGGCGCCGCCGTACAGTGTGTACACTCACCATGTGGTGCGGCAGCGTGGAGCGCATGAGCTGCTCGTCGTAGGGCGCGTAGGCCGGCGTGGCGCCGCCGTACAGTGTGTACACTCACCATGTGGTGCGGCAGCGTGGAGCGCATGAGCTGCTCGTCGTAGGGCGCGTAGGCCGGCGTGGCGCCGCCGTACAGTGTGTACACTCACCATGTGGTGCGGCAGCGTGGAGCGCATGAGCTGCTCGTCGTAGGGCGCGTAGGCCGGCGTGGCGCCGCCGTACAGTGTGTACACTCACCATGTGGTGCGGCAGCGTGGAGCGCATGAGCTGCTCGTCGTAGGGCGCGTAGGCCGGCGTGGCGCCGCCGTACAGCGCCGCTCCTGCGTAGCCCGCGCCGTGCCCCGCCACTGCTGACGGAAGCGAGACTACAGGTCACTCTCACGTGCTACGAGATGGTTTCGTAGAGAAACTATCAATTGTCACTCTATTTCTGAATCCCTGATTAGCAAGGGCTTCGGCAGACAACAGACTATCTGAATTTCCAGGTTTTAATGAGTGGCCATCAGTGGCGGATTTATCATATAACCCGAAAAGCCCGGTTTGCCTTACAATTCACTCAACAAATAAAATAAAAGACGAGTTGCACCCCGGGAGTGCCGGCAGAAGTCAAAACTTGAAACAACGCCGTCTAACTTAAATATCATAAATTTCAATTCCCGCACGGAACAAATATTTGTATGGCCTACAGGTAGTTGTTCCGTGAGTTGTGTTGTGTTCCGTTGTTATGTGAGTTTAAATGTTTGTGAACGCACCCACGATACAGGAGAAAATCCTAGTGTGGGGAAACGTTTTTTTTAAAAAAAAAACAATAATATCAAAATCTGCGTGCCACGCGCCAAACGCCACGTAATGCGATGTGACTATGCCAGATATCACTACACACTACTACTTTATCAATCCAGAAATTATTTTTAATTGCGCGCATCAAGACCGCGACGTTGTCAAAATCAGTCAGTGCTAGCGCTTTCTCTTTCACACCCGCTGGCTTGTAATTTGGCTTCTCTGACCTTTCATTTTCTCTAGCAAAATGTCTGTATTTTGGATAACATTAGCAGGTACTTATTTGGAAATTTGTATTGAATTTAAAGCAGACCTTTTTATGAATGTGTGCGTGTAAATCAGTGTAAGTATGAGAGAGAAAGTGTGTTAGCGCTAAGTATGCGCAAAAAGCTGCGCATCACGCGCATTTTGATAGAGACAAATTATTTCAAATTAGTTCATATTTGATTTGAGCGATTATTGGTGCATTTATTTTTTGTGATTAGTTTTTGTTGTGATTAACGTTGTATAGTAGTGATTGTAGATAAAATTAATTTAAAAAAACGCATGCTATTGTTCCTTGTCAAGGATTAAACTGTGTGAAATCGGTACTAGGCAAGGTAAATACTTTACAGTTTTTTTAATTGGGTTATGCCTCCCATTTCATTGTGGCTAGCCATACAGCCAGCTACAGATATATGGGGTGCTGGTACCTGTGGTGGTGGCGACCTTGGCGGTGGAGGTCTGCGCCTGCGTCGTGGTGCTCGTGAGACTGTTGCTGGACGCCACCGAACTGTCGTACTGCTGCTGTAACAAATGGTCATACTTCGCTTACATACAATAGTTCTTCTCAAGTGGCATACTTTTTGAGAGTCGTCAAAACGCGGTTTTACCATAGATTTTGTATGGCAACCAATGGGTCAACTATTTATTGGTTTCAAAGTAACTAAAATCAACGTAATTCGAGCTTCAAACGATTCTAATACAATACTCGTTTACTTTAGGTTTTTTTTTTAATTTTCGTCGCTGTTAGGTTGCTAATAGTTCTATTCTATTCTATGGCGGCTCGGAAGTTAGCTGCGAGTGACGGTCTGCGCGGGCATAATGGTTCAAACTTCATGTCGGCTCGGAACATCTAACGTAAAGCTAGACAGAACAAAGTATCAGCGGGGCGCAGAGAACGCATCGTCTCGACTGTAATATGCGCACACCGTCACTCGCAGCCGACTTCCGAGCTACCATTAACTTTAAACAGAACTATACTGGGGTGATAAGTAATGTCACGCATCTTTATTCTTGCTAATATAAGGTAAAAATAAGAGTCGCTGCCCATGCGATCACGAGCCGACCCTCGGCCGCGCGCATGTAGCTCTACTTTAGGAACACCCACGGTGCTGCGCATGCGCATACTGGACGAGCTGCTAGCCAAGTGTGCCCGCGCCGCAGTGCAGACGACATTTTATCATTTCATCTCTTGCGCAGCTGCGTTTTGAAAAGGGAAGGAAGCAGAGCTACCTGCAGTTAACTCTAAATATAAGACACGCCGTGTCAGAGCGTAGTTGGTCTAGTTAGTTCATACCTGTTGCGTCTCCTTAGGCTGCTGCTGCTGCTTGGTCTGCGCGGAGGGCTGGTAGGGCGTGTAGGGCGCCGCTGTGTACAACGCACTGCCGCCGTACGGACCCGCCGACGACGACGTCTGCGAAGACGAACAAAAATCTCAGCGAGTATAACTATTAAATTTTAAATCAACTCCTTTTCAGATCTTTTAAGGCGTGCTTAAACCCGTGCAATTGAAGGTGCACAGAACTATTTTTCTTTATGGCAATATGTGCAGATTTCGTCAATGTAAGCCACTTGTTGTTTTACTCACATACCTCAGTCACGTTAACAATATAAAGCCAGTGTTAGGACATACCTGGTATGAGTTGATCATGGGCTGGTACTGCGTGAGCGTGACGCTGGACGGGTACGCTGTCGCCGTCATGGCCGACGCGCCCGTTAGCGACGCGTTCGTAGAGTTCACCTGCACAACGATAGATATTTATTAAACTGGACTGAGGCCCGCACTCCACCAAAGCGGAGTGGAGAGGCGAGATATATTGTGAACCACCAACAAACCACCTCTTAGCTTATATGGAAACAGTTGAGTCCGCTTTTACGTAGTGGACATTAGGTAGGCGGGCGCGGACGTCCACTACTGGATATAGACCTCCCTTAATGTCCCGCAATGTCGCCACATTGCCGTGCGACTCGCATTCAGCGGATCCCCGCAACCTTCATCGGGTCATCGGTCCACCTGGTTCAGCTACAGGGCATAATATATGTGAAGGTACTGTAGTTGCTTATTCCAAACTATAGATCTCTAACGAAGGTCCGAACCTTCGTTACGTTATTCATGTTGAGACAGCACATTTTGAGTAATGATTTATAATTGACCTGTGGCGCATACACGTTGGCTCCGTATACAGGCGGGTGATGCGACACTGCGTGGTGTGCGTACACGTTCTGTTGTCCGACAGTCTGGAAGAAAACAATGGTGACATTATAGCTTTTAGCTATCATACAACGTCCGGCTTGCCTTACAATCAACACATCAAATAAAAAATATACATTCCAACAAAAATAAAAATGTATGTCAAACAATAATCAATCGTCAATCAAATTCTGCGTGCCACGCGCCAAACGCAACGTAATGCGATGCGAAGTTGGCTGGTTTCCACACTACTTTATAAATTCAGAAATTATTTTAAATTCGCGCGCATCAAGAACGCGGCATTGCCAAAATCGGTCAGTCAGTGAACCAGTGCTAGCGCTTTCTCTTTCACACCCACTGGCTTGTAATTTGGCTTCTCTGACCTGTCATTTTGTCTAGCAAAATGTATGTGTTTTGGATAACATTCGTAGGTATTTATTTGTATTGAATTTAAAGCAGGGCTTTTTTATGAATGTGTGCATGTAAGTTAGTGTAAGTTTGAGAGACAAGTGTATTCGCGCCAAGAATGCGCGAAAAGCTGCGCAGCGCGCGAATTTTTAACCGACTTTCTTCAAAAAGGAGGAGGTTCTCAATTCGGTTTTTTTTTTTTTTTGTTTTTGTTACCTCATATCTCCGTCGTTTCTTAACCGATTTCAAAAATTCTTCTATTATGTGAAAGGATATACTAACGAAATTTCATCAAAATCGGTTCAGTAATTTGGTATGTTTTCACGTTAATTGCTATATCACGCGACGACGCCTGAAGTCTTGCATGTTTAATTTGACACACTTCCTGATTTCCGATTGAATTAAAAATTTGCACGCTTATGTATATCGCGTGATAGTACAATATATCGATGACATAGAGCTGATCTGATGATGGAGCTGGACGGCGGCCTTAGGAACTTCGCTATAAAATGACAACCCCATCGAGTTTGGACTCGTTTGATTCGTCTTGACGATTACTTCCTTAAAGTTCTGGTTACAATATAAAAAATAATTCATGATTAGAATTTGTGTGGTATGCTAAAAAGTCTACAACTAAAAAGGGTAAAATAAAAAACTTTCTGCGAAAAAAAACCGACTTCCAAAAAAACACTACAAAAAAACTAAAATACCTTTTTTTTAAATTAGTAGTCGGAAGTCGGTGACTTTGTTTGTTTCATTGTCATTTTTTGTCACCGACTTCCGAAAGTAATTAAAAATAAAGTTTTTTTGATACGAACAAACGATTTCAACAAAAAAGAAATGCCCCAGTATACAATATACTGGGGCATTTCTTTTTTGTGATTTCATTTTTTATGATGCAAAGTTTTGTTATTTGAATTCGAAAACGCATGCATTTGTTCCTTGTGAAGGATTAAAGTGTGTGGAATCGGTACTGGGCCAGGTAAATATTGAGTTTTTATAATTGGGCTTTGTCTCCATTTGATTGTGGGCACGCCACTGATTAGGTGGCCTACTATCCGACACGGCCAGCTGTGGGCGGGACAGTGACAGTGTGCGGTACCTTGGGCCTGTGCTGCGCGTGCGCGTGCGGCGACGCAGCGGTGTGCGGCGCGGCCGCCGCGCTGCTGGGCGCGCTGTCGCCCGACACGCCCAGCTGTGGGCGGGACAGTGACAGTGTGCGGTACCTTGGGCCTGTGCTGCGCGTGCGCGTGCGGCGACGCAGCGGTGTGCGGCGCGGCCGCCGCGCTGCTGGGCGCGCTGTCGCCCGACACGCCCAGCTGTGGGCGGGACAGTGACAGTGTGCGGTACCTTGGGCCTGTGCTGCGCGTGCGCGTGCGGCGACGCAGCGGTGTGCGGCGCGGCCGCCGCGCTGCTGGGCGCGCTGTCGCCCGACACGCCCAGCTGTGGGCGGGACAGTGACAGTGTGCGGTACCTTGGGCCTGTGCTGCGCGTGCGCGTGCGGCGACGCAGCGGTGTGCGGCGCGGCCGCCGCGCTGCTGGGCGCGCTGTCGCCCGACACGCCCAGCTGTGGGCGGGACAGTGACAGTGTGCGGTACCTTGGGCCTGTGCTGCGCGTGCGCGTGCGGCGACGCAGCGGTGTGCGGCGCGGCCGCCGCGCTGCTGGGCGCGCTGTCGCCCGACACGCCCAGCTGTGGGCGGGACAGTGACAGTGTGCGGTACCTTGGGCCTGTGCTGCGCGTGCGCGTGCGGCGACGCAGCGGTGTGCGGCGCGGCCGCCGCGCTGCTGGGCGCGCTGTCGCCCGACACGCCCAGCTGTGGGCGGGACAGTGACAGTGTGCGGTACCTTGGGCCTGTGCTGCGCGTGCGCGTGCGGCGACGCAGCGGTGTGCGGCGCGGCCGCCGCGCTGCTGGGCGCGCTGTCGCCCGACACGCCCAGCTGCTTCATGGACGCCGTCAGCTGCGCGTCTAGGGTCGCTGTGAGAGGAACAGTGTGTCAATACAACGAGTTGTTCTCAAATCAAAACATTTGAATACACATAAAGCTACACGGACACACTTGTGAAACGTCAAGAGATTGGTGCACGGTTCGGGCTGATCAGTAAGAATTTCCATTATGAAACGTTCATACGTGTTTTTGCACGAAGAACCGCTGAACAGATAGCGGCCCGCTTGCTGAACCAGGCGGCGAAAACAAATACATCTCAAGAAAGAATGCTGCATTTAAAGTCTTTTGGCGCTTGTATGACATTATAAAAAAGGAAACATTAATGAGAAAACAAAATGGCACTGTCAGTTCCAATTAGGGCAACGCGCCCAAAAATCATGCAGCACTCTTACATTTGCCTAAAGCCACTCAGTTATATGTGTCGAGTTTGTGTCTACGATACGAAGTTAGGTCGAAATGAAAAACCAAGATGGCGGATGTGAAAATTCTCCAAAAATTTCGACATGGATGAAAACAACAACAACCATGATTCAACGGTTATACTAACTATTTGATTGAAAGCCAAACTTTGTGTAGTTTACACCATTAAACAATGATTCCAAGAAACAAATTCTTTAAAAAAGCTGGCCATGTGCGAGTCGGACTAGCGCACGAAGGGTTCCGTACCATAAACCGAAAAAAAAAACACGTTTCTTGTATGGGAGCCCCCCTTTGATTATTAAATATATATTTTATTTTTTTATTATTTGTTGTTATAGCGGCAACAGAAATACATCATCTGTGAAAATTTCAATTGTCTAGCTATCACGGTTCATGAGATACAGCCTGGTGACAGACGGACAGCGGAGTCTTAGTAATAGGCTCCCGATTTATCCTTTGGGTTCGGAACCCTAAAAAAACACTATTTTAAACCCGAAAACCCAATTAATTTTCAATTACATATAAAATTTGAATTTTAGTTGCTTTCAATTCAATAAATAATCGTCATTGAGTTGGTGAATTAGTGTCTTCACAGTTTGCTATTGCCATATAAAATCTATGGGGGAATCTCATAAAAAGAAGTCAATTGATCGGTGGTGTAAACTGCCCCATTGTTGCACATACACAGTTTGTTATTTTCCTTGTATGTGCGACTCACTCTGCGCCACCGATACAAGTAAGAGCTCGTTCCCACTTGTCAGGTATCGGATCCGTATATTAATCGGATGTCGGCGCCTTTGTTCACACACACGATTAATAATCGGTTGTCGGCCACGTTCGAAGCTAGTGCCAATTTAAGCACTCTACGCGAGGCGACTGCACGATGGACGTCGACGAAGTTCTTGTTGTGTATTATTAAAATATATATATATATATATATCTTTATTTCAGACCTATATCAGTCCATAAGAAAAAAAGAAAAAAAAAACCAGAAAAGACAGCCAAAGAAAGAAAATAAGGGGTGCACCCAATTCTGAGAGAAGGATTTCATTTCGATCAGAACTTAATAACAGAATTGAGATATTTATTTTTGGCGATTAAAAAGTTGGTTCCATGGAGAAAATTGTTCAGTTTGATGGTCTATACCACATCTTATACAAGGTGTAACATAATAAACGCAAGACCGTTCGTGTGTGTCTCGCACCATGAAAACATATAACTTTTATTTGCTAGTCTTTATATCAAAAACACCTTTTTGATAGACGCTGTATGAACGTAATATAAACGTAGCACACTCACAGGTAGTGTTGGTGACGGTGGGCTCCGGCACGGGCGCCGGCACACTGGCCACGGCCGGCGGCTCCACTACTGATAAGCTCTCACTCAGCTGTGGAGCAAAACATTTTCAAGTCAAAATTACTGCTCGAAATTTGACACGTCTAGCGGGCATAAAACACAAAACAGCACACAAAATTCAAAATTTAAAAAGTCCTAAACTTAGACGCGATGTGGTCTCGACGTTACATCTCGGCGTTATTTAGATCGTCAAGGGTGCAGGAGAATGGACACCTGGGACATTCGAGCAGGTGGGCACTCGGTTCAGTTTTGTCAGCGATGCAAAGCTAGAGATAAAATAAGTGTTCAGGTGTCCAGTGGTACGTACCATAGGCGCCGCGCTCGGCTGTGCGGACAGTAGTACGTACCATAGTGTTGGGGGTGGGGTAGGGCTGCGTGGCGGGGGCTCCGCCACTGGCGCCGCGCTCGGCTGTGCGGACAGTAGTACGTACCATAGTGTTGGGGGTGGGGTAGGGCTGCGTGGCGGGGGCTCCGCCACTGGCGCCGCGCTCGGCTGTGCGGACAGTAGTACGTACCATAGTGTTGGGGGTGGGGTAGGGCTGCGTGGCGGGGGCTCCGCCACTGGCGCCGCGCTCGGCTGTGCGGACAGTAGTACGTACCATAGTGTTGGGGGTGGGGTAGGGCTGCGTGGCGGGGGCTCCGCCACTGGCGCCGCGCTCGGCTGTGCGGACAGTAGTACGTACCATAGTGTTGGGGGTGGGGTAGGGCTGCGTGGCGGGGGCTCCGCCACTGGCGCCGCGCTCGGCTGTGCGGACAGTAGTACGTACCATAGTGTTGGGGGTGGGGTAGGGCTGCGTGGCGGGGGCTCCGCCACTGGCGCCGCGCTCGGCTGTGCGGACAGTAGTACGTACCATAGTGTTGGGGGTGGGGTAGGGCTGCGTGGCGGGGGCTCCGCCACTGGCGCCGCGCTCGGCTGTGCGGACAGTAGTACGTACCATAGTGTTGGGGGTGGGGTAGGGCTGCGTGGCGGGGGCTCCGCCACTGGCGCCGCGCTCGGCTGTGCGGACAGTAGTACGTACCATAGTGTTGGGGGTGGGGTAGGGCTGCGTGGCGGGGGCTCCGCCACTGGCGCCGCGCTCGGCTGTGCGGACAGTAGTACGTACCATAGTGTTGGGGGTGGGGTAGGGCTGCGTGGCGGGCGGAGTGTCCGGCGCCACCTCGTGCGGCGCCGGCGGGGGCTCCGCCACTGGCGCTGCGCTCGGCTGCTGCAGACAGAAGGTAGTTACGTTACTAAACATCCTATCTATGACACGGTTACACTGCTGCACACTACTCCACATATTTTTCAACGTTTGTTTCTAGAACATGCTGGTGTCCTCACGACTGATACCTCCACCGAGTGCTCACAGTAGACCGTGCGCCGGCGGGTGGTCGCGCGGGCGGCACACGCACACGACAGTGCGGACCCGAGCGGCACGGTAGGCACCACGATAGCGACCGATACGAAACAGAGCACACGTAACTCTGTGAAAGCATTTTACGACCGGTCTTCTCTGAATTGAGCCTTATAGTTGTCACATCTCATGTTAGCACCTAGTGTCGTGTGTACATACCGGCTTAGGCGTGGAGTTGTCCCGTAGCGCGTCAGGCTCCAGCGCACCGAACTGCACGTCCAGGAACATGGCCGCGCCCTCCGCGCCGCCCGGCATCTCCACCGCTGATGATGGGATCTAAGACAAACATAGTTTACGGTTAGTTAGCATCAGAAACTTAAGGGGATCCCCCTCTACAATATTAAAATAAGCTGAGTTTTCGAACGCGTATCGCTTATTGGAGAGTCGTAGTGTAGTCGTACCTTTGTAGTCAAGGCCCGGGCGGCTATGCTTCCATCTTTTTTATGTTTATTGCCCGTAGTACGACCATGTAATGCTACTAGAAGAACCAAGGGTATTTTCTTTTCGGTGGTTCTCTATCAATCGGACCATGGGCAAATCAAGTTCTATCAATAGTAATAAGGGCAACTCTATTTAACCATTTTGCATGTAAACTTCATTCAGGAAAATGTTTTAGATTAAATATACGTCGCTACGCACGAAACGAAATTTTAAACTGTCTCTCGTCCGCCGCCAACCCTCGCCTACAGTCCGCGCGCGAGCCGCCCGGGCCGCCTGACAGTGCGCGCTGGACCTCATACCTATTTCACCGCACTGCCATTTATTCCTCTAGAAAAGTCTAGTTTTTTTTATCCGTTTATGAAACAGGATCAGGATTGGGATAAAAAAAAAAAGTGAAAATGTGTCTCTTGCTGACTGATGCAACAAAATTATGGTTATAAGTCTCCTAAGAACGTATTCCTGTAACTGTAACGTTTAAGGTAGACGCTTACTGCCCCGTCTCAAAACTCCGCCCTGTATACAAAGCAATACATCCGTAGGTATTCAACTAACCTTGGAAGGCGGCGGCACTCGCGCCCGCTGTTTCCTTTGCCCCGTGATGTCTGACGAACTATACACGCCGTAGTTTGACGTGTACACGCCTGGAACAGTCACAAAAACTATTTAAGACATAAAAGTATTGCGAGAGAAAAGTAGGTGAGGTCTACCCGTAGAGCTTCATATCCGATTCATGAAAAAAAAAATGCTTTTCACACAGTCTAATGTTTTATAATGGCAATACTTTCATACAAGTATAAAAGCTTGTTTTTTCCTTATAATCTACTACTCTTCATGATGTTAGTTTCTGAACAATGTGCTTGCCCTAGGGGCTAGGTACGTCACTTAGCTTGCACAATAAATAATCAACTGTTCCCTAGACCTTGTATACAATGTGTCCGGACATGGACTAGTGATATTCTAAATACTTAAATATAAACATATAAACTATTTTCAAGTACAAAAGCACTCAAAGCTTGGGTCCGATCCACTTTCCCGCTATGGGGTAGCCATTTTGTTTTTTTTTGTTGAAATATTCTCTATGCGTGTAGAAAAAAAATCATTACTCTCAAAGTTTTGGTCTTGCTGAGATGAAAATAGGCTTATTCGAAAGGCAACAATATTGTCTACCGTCTACATTACAAATCAATGTGTTCACACTTCCATAACTTTTGTAAAAAAAAAAACTAATCTACAAATAATTGTTAATTACTGAAAAAACACACCCGACAACTTTTTTTATTTTTTTACTAAATCGACAGATTTTGAGCTAAGCTACAGTATAAAAATATTTTAAGAGTTTTTTTTGTTTGAACATAGCGTATGCGCAAGCACATAAGGCCATTGTGGGAACCCTAAATAGGAAATTATTAAAAACGGGGAAGTGTATTGGACCCAAGCTTTGAGTGAATTTGTACTTGAAAATAGTTTATATTTACGAATTCTGAATATCGCTAGTCCATGTCCGGACACATTGTATAAATATGAACATAAATGTGCTCACGCTACTCTACTACCGGTTCTGCGCAACTAATTACACCCTCTAGGACTTGGATGAGGCAAACTACAAAGCTGTTCAACCCGCTAATTCATAATTTTGAGTAAAATGACCCCAAATGGGGAAGCGTCAGGGCTGCGGGACTGTTCGAAAGAGATACCGCGGCCCTGGAACACAAAGGGCAAGGAAAAACATGGATGGGTTTTAAGTCAGTACAAGTCTAACACCGGTATTCATCACGCAGGCTTTCAGGCGCGCGGACGCACAGTGTCCCAAAAACCTATTCATAAACAATACTTGAGAAACGAACGACACTATGCGCTCATTATAATGAACGCACAGATAAAGTAGCTCACTTGCTACTTTACGCAAAGACTATGCGTTGCGTAAAGTAGCAAGTGACAAAGTAGCAAGCGATAAATCAACACAAATGTCAAACTGGTATCGGGTATTAGGTTATGTTGTAATGATTACAGCAGCAAAGATGATTATATCCTTATGTTATATCATTATCTTATTATAATTATCAGTATAGGCAGACAACTATTATTCATAATGAAAAGTTTATTTGAAATAATGTAAAACCTTTCAAACAGTCAACAAAACTTTTAAGGCGGTTGCGTCAGGGTAGCCGCGAAATTCAAATTTTCTTACGTTTTTTGCAATTTGCAGGTCAGTGGCAGGTTGTACTTTGATGAAAAATGAGTCGCGCCAGTAACGCGTATGTAGTTACAGAATTATAAACGTGAAAATCATCAATACAACCCTCTTAAGAATTTCGCGGGCTACCCTGACGCAACCATCTTAAAACAGTCTTTGTTTTAAAATATCTTGGTTGACGTTTATTCTGTCAGTCAGTCAACCCGAGTGAAGTCGCTTCACAACTTTAACCAATCAAAGCGCCCCATTCAATTCTATGTGTCCCCGCACAGCAAAGAGTCCATTAAGTATTGTTTATGAAATGAATGGCCTGCCATGACGAACGCAGTGAGAAATGCCTTACTTAGCAGTGTTGCTGCCATACTTATGTATGTAGCGTTCTTGAATACCAGTGTAACACTCCCTTCCGCTCCGCCCAGAGCGGGGGGAGTCATTTGATGATTTCCCATCCAAAAACAAAAGAAAAAGAAGGGGGCGTCATACTAGAAGATAGTTTTTTTTTGCATGCATCGGATATTGAGTTTCTTTGGGACAATAGTTTCATATGACTGATAGACTCACCTGCTTAGAGGATGCAGGTGAGTAAATCGTCACCCTGTAGAAGGCCATATTATACCTGCAATGGTCTGCTAAAGGCAGGTGGATGAATCAGTTTCTATCAGGAGTTAGTCTGTTTGTGGATTAATAGTCTGTTTGGAGGAAGGGTATTTTTTTTAATTTTGACCTTTTTATATTATTATGAATGCGAAAGTTTGTGGGGATAGATCGATGTATAGATGGATGTTTGTTAATCTTTCACGCAAAAACTACTAGATTTGGATGAAATAAGGCACACAGATAGTTAATCCTTGTAGTAAGATTCCGTGGGAAACGTACCGAATACCACGCGGCAAAGCCGCGGGCAGCTACGTGAGTTCATACCCTCCAACTACTGGACCGTTAGATAAAATTTTGCACAGTAGTTCTAGATACGCCAGGGAAGGTTTTTGAAAAGCCGCACTGCGTGCATAACACTCACTCAAATACTCACTGTTGTCGTGTCTCTGCGACTGCTGCGTGAGTTGCGACAGGTACTGCGACTGCGCCGCCGTCAGACTACCCGACATACCCATTGGCTGCAAATAATCACACGAAATATAAATACTTATTGGATTCACGCAAAAAGATGGACTACAGAAGTGAGTCCCAGCTTTTTCGTATAATTTGTAAGTAATAAACATTTGATAGAATTTGACCAACTTCCGCTTTCCGAAATGATCGTTATAAGAAACAGAGTCGAACAGCATTAAAACAAAATTTGGCCCATAACATTATTATTTTTTTGGACATCTCACATTTTTGTTTTCATTGTTTTCGTAAAAAAAAACCTAAAGATTCATTTACCAAATGGCCACTTATGAAGTTTCCTATGGACGGAGACCCTTTAGACTAGTGTATCCTACTGTCCAGAATTTCCAGTTCGTCTATTTAAAATATTGGCCTTATCCATGTTTACAGTTTTTACCCAACTACGGCAAAGCCACAAGGAAGGCATCTAAATGAATGAGTCAATTTTGATGAATGAGATGTCAAGTGATTTGAATCGACTAAAAAAAGGGAGGATTGCTACAAATTCTGTTTTTCTCAAAAGCTCTTTCGAATTGGACATCAAATGAGGGAGAATAACATACCGAATTCATAGAATACAAAAAACAGATATGACACGTACGGTTCCGGTTGTACGAAAACCGAAAAAATTAAATCTCTGTCTTTTGACATACCTATGTTTTGTTTTATGCATTTTTGCTACCGTTTTTGTCGTAATCTGATTTAGTGAAACAAAATATATTTTTCAGTAGGGTACAATTTAGAGATTTAGATAAGTATGAATGCACAGTCCCGCGCCTGGCACCCAGGGCGGCAGGGGGGTACCTGGTGGTGCGCCTGGTGCGCCTGGTGCGCCTGGTGCGGGTAGGTGTCGGCGGGCGGCGCCGGCGAGGGCGCGCTGACCGGCGACTGCCGACTGCCCGCACTTATTTGCTGCAACCACAAACACAGCGCAGTTATAACTACTTATTCTACTTATACTTACTATACTTGTCAACATTTTAAGGAAAACCCACTCAGAAACGCGGAATCGGCTAGGGCCGGTCAGAAGGACTTGGGTGTTCATGTTGCTATAAATGCGGTTAATCCGAAGCTGTATCGAAGCGCGTTGTCCAAATCGAAATAAGGTTTTTTTAAAAGCTAATTCTAAAGAGATTTAAAAAATTAAAAAGCGGTCATTGGAAACATTGTCGTACAAAAATTTTGATCTCAAGCGTCAGCAGCAACATTTTCGATTTGGACACATGAATGCGACCTGAAAAGCGGGCTTTCTTCGTCGCCTTTACGTGTTGATGAAAATCAAATTGTGTTAGACCAGTATGTAGCCATCTGCACAGCTGTAACAAGCGGGTCTATCACAGTAGACAGACCAACTTGTTACAAAGTCATAGATTACGATTTCTTTCGTTTTATCCAGTCTAGCACTCTTAAATATTTTTATATCTTTGGGTCATTCTGAGCTGAATCGTCTCTGGAACAAAAGAACTAACAAAGTCGTGGTTATGATGTTGATAACAATAGGCTCACCCCAGGGGCGTGCCGTCCATAGAGGCAATTAGGCCTAGCCTACCCTACCAACAACACCAAATGCATTTATTATAACTATGAAATAAAATAATACAAATTATAAAAAAAAAAGCAACTTGTCGCGCCCGTATGACGTAACGCACGACGCTCCAAGCGTGCCTACAGGCAAGAAGGCGGACAGCCTAAATTTCATTCATAAGTTTACGCACACTGGTGCATATTTTCGTGTGTATAAACGGCACACATGCACAGATTATGGGCGCGTCTCCTGCCAGAGGAGCTGTCTTGTCATTGGCTAACTTTTGAATGAATCAGGGTTCCCTTTCCCGGGGTTTGTGTCTGTGGTACTCATGCGTGCCTGGTATGATCCGTGCAAAATTATCTGTTTCTCTCTAATACGCGATGTTTTATATCCTTTTTCTCTTTTCCACGTGAACCATAATGAATTTCTTCATGCTAAAAATACGACAATCGTTCTCGAAACGCTCATTCAGATTAAAAAAAAGTCAAAGTTAGTCTGTGGTCTTGGTCGCGAATGTTTACTTTGATTAATAATTTTACTTTTCGGTAGTGGGTGAGTGTTTTTGAGTAAATTAGTGATTTAATGGCTAATTAGAATATACTTTACGTGTGTGCAAACGGATTTTAACCTGAAGTAAGTATATCTCTATTTCTGTGTGGTTTTCAGTGCACGCGTACCGGTACTAGAATTCTGTCGGAATGCTGTCGCAAATATCGTATTTTATTTAATTGTGAGACCAATTCTGTGTAAAAAGTAATAACTATCGCATTGCATGTTTACTCGGTAATAGTTTTCAAACAAAACATACACAAAAACGACTAAATAATAGTTAAGATAATAATTTTTGTTCAACTTGGTCGACAAAAAACGAAATGTAAACAAACAAAATGGCTGGTCCTATCTGCCGATTTGCGATATTCTTTTAATTGTATTTTTCTTCGATGGCTATTGAATAACATGTGTGATACCTCATTGGAAAGGGCATTTCTTGTAGAAAATAGTTAATTAAAACATCTTTAAACCTCACAGAACAAAAAAAAAAATACGTGCTTTTTTACTAAGTGGGAATTCCTTCAATCAATGTATTGGATAAACCTACAACAAACATATTACACTACTATAGAGTAAGAGTCATTGAAAGAGTCATTCAATAGCTTTAAAAAAAACATCACTTGAGATGACTTACGTTACCAACGAGTCAACAAAAAAATATTTTGTGAGCCGTGCATGGCCTACCCTACTTGGAGAACCACTGCACGCCACTGGCTCACCCCCTATGACTTAAACATAACTGACGAAAAGTGGGTGTACTATTAGGTACACCTTTGCCTAGCCCTTCTGGGATGACAGGCGTGATGTTATGTTGACTGGATGATGCAGTTGTATGAGATACTCACATCTCTGAGCGGCAGGTGCTGCTGGTGCGGCTGGTGCGGCTGGTGCGGCTGGAGCGGCTGGTGCGGCTGGTGCGCGGGTATGTGTGCGGAGTTGTGGTACGTGTACGTGGGGATGTGCGCCTCCAGCGGACCGTTCGCCTCGGGCGTCTCCCACTCCTGGGCAACACATTTGCTACTTACACAATACATCACATTATAACATTATTCATGATTTAGGCGCCCAGCTGTCATGAATTATAAAAAACATAAGTGTAAGCCGTTGACCTCTGATTGGGTTTATCGTCCAATGTCTCACTATTCTTTTATTTTTTTATATTTCCGTCAACCAATCAGAGAATGTAATGTTTTCAGAAACTACCGCTATACTTACTTTGGTTTCCGTATTCTGAGGCATGGCAGAAAAATAGCGTAGTTAGCAAAAAGGTCTATTAATTGTACAGTAGGAGAAAAATATTGTAAATGAATTTAGATTTAAAATTGTGCAAGATAAGGACTATTGTTCTTGAATTATTTGTAAGAAAAGTTTACTCAAGCTCATAATTACTTTTCTGTCCTAAGGTGGAATGTTACTTATAGTGCATCATGAATCTTTAAGCATTTGAATGAAAGAATATCAAGTGTGTTGTTGGTAAACGTTTGTGAATGTTCAGTGAAGTTTACCAATTTATTTAATTATTATCAAAGGAGGTGCAACAGTAGGGTAGGGGCTAATCCTTCTACCATTCATGCATATTTGTACAAAAGCTAGTGAGTTCAGTATACTCACAGCGGAGTTCTGCGTGGCGTCAGCGTCGGGCGGCGACTGCGCGGCGGCGCTGGGCGTGAACACCTGCAACACATCAACCTTTATAATTATGTGACTACACTGAACCACCACGACTAGCTACGTACTTACTACCTATACTACGGTGAGGGTGTACATAGAGCACGATTTACATTGGTCAAGTGTGTAGCGAAGTAGATAGCGGACAGTAGCCAGTTAACAGTCACTAGCTTTTCTCCACTCGCCACTGTCTTTGATCAATGTAAATCGGATCTTAGGGATAGCCGACGTCGCAATGACCAGTACAATACTTGTAAAGCGTGGATCAGAAAGGTGTATCCTGAAAAAATAATCAGCTGCCCCAAAACAATTGGATTGAATATGTGTAGATGTTTTGTATGGGAAATCTATTTTCTCGCGATTACAATGTTGGCTCCATGGTGCTAGACAGATCGACACCACACCAATATGACCACACTTTACTAACACATGCTGCTTACATAAAGGGTGTAAACAGACTCTTAACGAAGTCGAAATGCACTTGTTCTCCCCGTCATTGCAATCATTTTTTTGTTCTAGACCATACCTGGGAACCTTCTAGTAACGGAGATATTGGGGGTCAAAGTTCCAACTTTTTGACAAGTTTTTAAAAATACATGTTTTTAATGTAAGATTTTTACTTTAAACACCTCCAGGACCCCCTTACTATTCAATCCATCCATCAGCACCATTTTTGAGTGCGTTACATTGAGTAAAACGTGATTTTTCAGCCCAAAAAAAGTCGTTTCCCAGCACAATTTTTTGCGTAAAGTTACATAGTTTGGTGTACATAATGCTTGGTTGACGGCTTCGTAAAGAGTCTGTTTACCGCCTGTATTGTGTCGACCTATCGCATGCCACTACTGGACATGGGACTCTACCGCGCTGCGCCACAAAACCTGATAAGTCTTACTCGATACAGCTGCTTCAGCTGGGTTAGACTTATTATAAAAACCAGTATTATTAAAATCAAACAAAATGGCAGCCGTGCAACAAGAAATAGTATTAGAGGCAAAAATAAATGTAATACCAGTGTTCAGGGACACCACTGAATAGATGGGTAGTGTTGTACTTTACTTATTTTTTTGTCATAATTAAAAAGATATAAAAAACGCTCAATTATCAAATTAAAAATGTTGGAAGATTTCTGTGTATCTGTGTTCGGAATAGGTATAGCATAATTACCTAAACATCAAGGAAGTAACACGTGGAACCTCGCTATTAAATCTTGGAATGATTTTTAAGTTCTGGAATAAACCTGTTAGAGTAAAGCTGGGTTTTATCCACATGTTTCTCACTTCTTTGAAGTTTAGACAAATAAACTACCTATTTCGATCACTGGTGATAACTAGGGTTCGGATATTCGGATTTACCTAAAGTTTGAGGGTTGACTAGTATGTAGCGCGCATCAGAACGGGAAATATTAAATAAACAATTTTTTTTTTTTCATTTTATTGTCTTACTTCAAATGAATTATATATTATGTTTTATCATATTTACCATTTAGTCCTATTCGAATATTCAGCAACCAAATTTGAATTCGAATAGTTGTATTGTTTTTTTACGTGTTATTTTCTTGCTTGGTTTTAAATAAATTACTTCAATAATACACACTGAATTATTCATGCAATTCTGCGGGAAAATGATAGACATTTTAAGAAGACTCTTCCATACTTTTGTAGCCGTTGATGCATCCGAACATCCAATCCCTAGTAATAACAGACGAAGGTTCCAACATTCACCTTGTTAATATTCACCTTTGTGTCTGACAGCGAGCCGGACCACTCCTCGTTGTCCCAGTCTTCTGTTGTGGGGAATGTGTCGACGATGTTACTGCCGCCTGCGCAATACATACAAAACTTTGATAGGAATAGGAATTGAAAGTAGGTAACCATTGTCAATAAGATATTACTGACATTGTTGAAGGAAAACATCGTAATGAACTTAACCGAGGGATTTATTATGTATATATAAGGTTCCATTAAGGGTGGGAAAATTATAGGCTGATGATGATGATGATGATGATAAGGTCCCATTAAAATAGATGGACAAACTTTTAGAAATCATTCAAACCACCAAAATAAGGACAATGGTAAAAACAATAAATAAGAAAAACGCATTAGATTACAGACTTACAAGAAAAAAAATCAGCTAACGAAAATACACTAAAAATGGCTGCAATTTATTATTTTAGGTCATAATAAAATCACTATAATCAATGTTTTTTTTTGCTTGGATATCTTTGGTCAGACGTACAGAATGCTGTGTTAAAATTTGTCCATCTATTTTAATGAGACCTTATATAAAAATAGCGTGTTACGATGTTCGTACACGCTAATCTCCGAATCTACACAACCGATTTCAATGACTTTTTGGGAATGTGTATGATTGGCTACAAATTAATATTTAGGATAGTTTTGGACTCTACGTATAGCTGGCGCCGTACGAAGCAGCGGCGGGTCACTAGTATTTATTATAAGTTTGAGTTCATCGGTGCACGCACACGCTTCACTCGTTTCTTTCGTGTGAATACCGTCGCGTCGTTGCGATGACTCGAACTAAGCAATTACTGTCATTTGTTAACTCCGCAGTCCTCAAAATACACGTGTTGATTCAGCGTATAGGTGTAGAGCGCTATAGGACAGGTGGTACATACTGGCAGGCTGGTCGGTCCAGCAGCTGGCGGCCAGGTCGCGGTCGGGGCGGGGGCGGCGCGAGCCCGCCCCGCGCGCCCCCCGCCCGCCCCCGCGCCCCCGCGTGGAGCCGCGCCCCCGCCAGCCCCCCTCCCCGCGCTCGCCTCGCTCGCCCCGCTCGCCGCGCTCTCCGCGCTCGCCGCGCTCACCGGACCCGCGACCTGGGAATACACAACTATTACTCAGACATGACATTACAAAAAAAATAACCATCACTGTGATGCGACTTATCACAGGACAAGTGTTTAGTTCCGAGATAAAAGAACTTCTCAGCATTGAGGACGATAACTAAGAAAAGATTGAAAACACATCTGTAAACTGACAATTGCAAATTCTATGGAATAACCGAAATCTAAGACATAATTGATGGATTATTTTGCCTACTTTGGTTTCTTTTATAGATAAAAGCCTAAAATAACGCCTTTTTCCCATGCAGATAAGCAAAAACTACAGAACATCAACTAAAAACTTAATGTTGAATGATGAAATGTGATGTCTGTCGGTTACCTTTTCAAATTTTCACATAATTTAATTAAATTTGACACAGGTTAATCATGACCAGGGTTATGACATAAGATACTTTTTATCCCAGTAATACCATTTTCCCAAGGGACAAATTCCGATCTCACGGCGGGCAAAACCTCATAATACGTACGTGGTCTGGGTCCGGAGCGACTGCGGGGGTCCCGTGGTGGGTCCAGTTCGCCATTGCCGGCGGGGGCTGGTGGCTTCTTTTTCTTTTTTTCGCTGGTTCGCCACTCGCCCTAGAAATAAGAGTTTATATATAAATAAGGGTGGTATTTAATACTTTAACTGTAAATCCCCTTTTTTCAATCAAAATATTCGAAATTACCACCAAAAATAATGAATTGCACACTAAATTTGCTCATCAAATAAATCAATTATACTATACTGTTAGATCTTTAAAGCTTAACTGTTTTACTGAATGACTATCTGTTAACTAAAAGTAAATCTAAAACTAACCACCAGATTTAATAAATGATCACCAAAATCATCATTAAATCTCTATTTTAGTGTGGAAACTCGACGAAGCCCCAGTTTCAGTTGTAATATTGAATAATTTGTGTGCAAATCAGTATTTTTGTTCTACGTAGTAGGTTATTATTAGTGGAGAAATTTTGTTTGCTTAAATTTCTAAATAGAGGTGCAGTTAAAAATTCCCCTATAAATAAGGGCAGTAAATAAGTCATCAAACGCTGAAGAAATTATCAAATACTAACAGAATAATCAGCATATAACGTTCCCACAGCTGGGACACAGATCTCTTTTCTATAAGAGAGAGTGGGGTAGGTTGGTCATGTTGATAGACGCCACATGTCTTTGAATTGCTGAGGACACGCCGGATTCCTTGTGATGTTTTCGTTCATTTGGGAGTATTATCATGGCCCTCATTCATTGGAGAGCCCTTTTTTACTGCTACTAGGGGCCTTCTTTTTTGGATGGGAAATCATCAAATGACTCCTCCCGCTCTGGGCAGAGCGGAAGGGAGTGTCAGACTTGTACTGACTATATAAAACCCATCCATGTTCCTTCCTTGCCCTTTGTGTTCCAGGGCCGCGGTACCTATTTCGAACTGTCCTGCAGCCCTAGCAGGCATCGGCCTTTGCGGGCCCCTGCCAGTTTGCTGACATCTCTTTAAGGCGCCGTCATGCGACTAGGGGCCTGCTGTAGCCTGAAGATAATGAAGCTTAGAAATGTCTCGCCATGCATGTAGTCGTGTACAGACCTGTATCCGCTGGCTCTCCTCGAGCAGCAGGTTGCAGGCGGCGACCATGTCGTTGTCCGAGTCGTGCAGCGCCGAGCACACCTCCTCCTCGGTGCGGCACGTCATCTCCATAAGCTCCAGCACCTGTAATAAACAATAGTCGTTACACGTTATATTATTGTGTCTAGCGATCAAGATCTAAGACAAGATTGAAGACTAAAGAACTTCCACTAGTATGTGGCTATGTAGCTTTTGTCGACCCATGTAAATACCACTATAACATAAGCAACATTGTAACCCACATCTTGGCATCTTGCACTAACAGCTGTCTAGTACATTGCAGTCTTATTTCTGAGCGCGCCGGAAGTCAGCAATAAACACGAGTGCTTGTTGTCTGTGGCCGTTACCTCACAGAATGTCACTTCTCAATGGGTCAGACTATTATCTGATACTTATTAAGCAATAGGTATGATGGAAGGAATGAGGAAAATGTCGTAAGGAAAATTTTGAGTATGAATATGGATGGCTATAAGAGTAGAGGAAGACCAATGAAACGATAAATGGACTGTGTGAAGGATAATATGGCTAGAAAGGAGGTGACTGCAGAGATAATCCATTAACAAAATGTCAATAATTAAGGGCTTAGCTATAGAATCACTAGGGAGGGGCCCGCAAGGGCCTATACCTGCCAGCTCTGCGGGATTGTTCGAAAGAGATACCGCGGCACTGGAACACAAAGGGCAAGGAAGGAACATGGATGGGTTTTAGTCAGTACAAGTCTGACACTCCCTTCCAGAGCTCCCGCTCTGGAAGTCATTTGATGATTATTATTGCTATGAACAGTTAAGCGTCGGCAAATGACGACGCCGTTACACACACTTTCCCACGCCCAGAGCTTGGAAAACGCATATCAAATCTATAATTGTTGTCTGTGAAACTACATACTATATTCTTGTATGGACTACTGATAAGAATCATGTTTTACTTTATTTGAAAGGTAGCTGCGAGCAAAAGCCCGTAAGTCATAAAAGCATTTCTTTTTTGACATCTGTTAGGACATCTTTTTCTTTCAAAAACTAACAAATTCATTGCAGCGAAAAGATGCTTCTCGCCCAAATTACGCCAAATATTGTTTCCCTAAATTATAAACCGACCAAGTCTACATAATTCCTCATCATCTGCCTACTCTTTTCCCAACTATGTTGGGGTCGGCTTCCAGTCTAACAGGATGCAGCTGAATACCAGTATTTTACATGGAGCGACTGCCTATCTGACCTCCACAACCCAGTTAGTACTGGGTAATACGATACCCTTGGTAAGACTGGTTGTTTACGTAATTATAACAGCCTTTTTATCATTATTCCAAGACCGCGATACTTCCAGCGTATTGTAAAGGAAAACCTAAAAAAGGAAAACCTAAAAATGCAACACTGAATTTTGTTGCGCCAACTTGTTTGCAAACTTCTTGCCTTTGCGATATTTCTACGAAGGACTGTTATATGCAATACTCCTTTGTTTTTTAAAGTATAAATAGGAGTTTTATAAAGTGTTTACGTAGGGTTTAAGAACTCTCTTTACCCGACTGACGCAGGAAGAGGATAATGTTTTCAGCGCGTATGTATGTCCGTTCCTTTGTGACCTCATGACTCCTAAACGGATAAAACGATTTGGATAAGTTATACATCGTTAGATTCGTCTTGGTGGTACGAGTGTCACTGGCTAATTAAAAAACTGGCCAAGTGCAAGTCGGACGCGCACGAAGGGTTCCGTACCATAAACCGAAAAAAACACGTTTCTTGTATGGTTTGTATGGTATTCCCTTTAAATATTAAATAATTTAATATATTTTTATTGTTGTTATAGCGGCAACAGAAAACCATTATCTGTGAAAATTTCAACTGTCTAGCTATCACGGTTCATGAGATACAAGCCTGGTGACAGACAGACGGATGGACGGACAACGAAGTCTTAGTAATAGGTTCCATACCCAAAGGGTAAAACGGGGTCCCCGTTTTACCCTTTGGGTATGGAACCCAAAAAACCAAGATTTTGGGTGCCATATTGTGCAGTTCGGTTTTTCAAAGGGTAGGTAGGTAGTAGAATCAGATGCCACTAATATTGAATAAGTATGATAAACTCACCATTCTTCGAACGTCTGACGCGTCTTCGCTTTTACGATCGATCATGTGTGCCATCCGGAGCTGTTCTGTAGTAGCCTGCCAACAAACAAATTGCTTAGATTCCACATATTATAAAAATAGGATATAATTATGGAAGAACACATAACAAGGGAGCGTTTCCACTGAAAAAGAGACAAACGGAGCGCTGCGGTGGACTCGCCCAAGAAGAGTTCCGCAAAACACTGTTCTTGTATAGGAACCCTCTTAAATTTTTAACATAATTTCATTTTTCTTTTTTGTTAAAGCGGCTATTGTAATACACGGTAATTACGAGACAGCCTTATGACAGACAAGACGGACAGACATACAGCGGAGCCTTAGTAATAGGGGCCCGTTGGTACCCGTTGGGTAGGGAACCCCAAAAATCGGCCACAAATTTAAATTCGGCAAGTCTCGTCTCAACAACAACCTATAAGGTTATGATTGTTCGCAAACCCCAGAATCAACCTCCTATATCACTACATATTATAAAAAGTCCTCCGCCGCGTCTGTCTGTCTGTTCGCGATAAACTCAAAAACTACCGCACCGATTTTTATGCTGTTTTCACCAATGGATAGAGTGGTTCTCGAGGAAGGTTTATATTAGTCAAGTTTTTGTTGCGGGAACGGGATGAAAATTTTATGATTACTTTTGGTCGCGACAACCGACATCCACGCGGGTGAAGCCGCGGGCATCACCTAGTCTAGTAAATGGTATGAAGCCTGAGTGTCGACAACCTCATCCAATTCTGGCAGTTCCTTGTGGTCCTCCCCCAAAGACGCCCTAAGCCGAGGCTCCTATCCGACAGGAAGTGCCCTTAGCATGTAGTGGCATACAGTTTTTTTTACCCTGGTCTTAACCAGCGACACACAAAAAAAACAAGTCGCGACCACATAGGCGTCATAGGTTGTTAATTTCCTCAGTAATCAAAACCTTATTTTCTGGAGCATCCGTATAAATATATCAGTAATTCACAGCCCTACCCGACGCCTAATTTAACAGCACCGGTAGCAAACAGTATTATGTTCTCATTGTTTCGCAAATCAAATAACACGAGAACAATTATAGAAACCCCACACGATCAAATCATAACAAACATAATTATAATATATGTTTGTTATGAGTTGATAACATATCATAAGAATATTGTTGTTTATGTATTGTGACGGTTTTGTATATTTCTGAATAAAGCTGGGGTGCCCCAGTGTGTATTATTGAGAAAAGGACTCTTTGATATTCGTTTTATTTTCAACTAGCTGATGCCCGCGGCTTCGCCCGCGTGGATGTCGGTTGTCGCGTCCAAAAGTAATCATAAAATTTTCATCCCGTTCCCGCAACAAAAACTTGACAAATATAAACCATCCTCGAGAACCGCTCTATCCATTGGTGAAAACAGCATAAAAATCGGTGCAGTAGTTTTTGAGTTTATCGCGAGACGCGACGGAGGACTTTGTTTTATAATATGTAGTGATAACTTTGTTAGATTCGTTTAGAATGAGCTTTCAAAAAGTGATTTTTCGATAAATCAGGTCTATTTATATATCTTAATCTTATAAAGAGGTAAAAACTTTAATTTCGATTTTAAGATTCCAAAAGTCATAAGCTCAAAACATATTTACTCAGCAGATTCATCTGTCTAAACCTAACAAAGATAACTTAGAAAGAGCCACGCGGCCCGCGGTGTCGAATCGTAAAATTGGGCACGTCACAATGTCAATGACACATCGGAGGTCGGGCGTCAAGGTCGGCCGGTGTTATTGTCGTATCTATGATCGTTACAACTTATCTGCTTGCAATATTGATACGTTCTATGTTAATATTTTGAGAATTTTTGTTTATGCTTTTTGTGCAAAGGTTCATTGCAAGTCAAAAAGTGTCGGCCGGACGAGATGTGCAACTTACTTTACACTACAGCTTTAATTAATTAATGACTCTGCCCTGGAGTGTCAATGTGGTGCTGTTCCAGAAACAATGGGGCACTTAATATCGTGTCCTGCATGTCCTGTGGTTTGTTCACTACAGGAACTGATGGACGCTACAGACATCGCCAAACTAGTAGCTCAGTTCTGGGCCGACACAATATAGATTGCCATCGACACGCTAAGAAGAAAACTACAGCTTGCGTGTCGCGGGAAAACTGAGCGCGTACGCAAGTCGCCGGCAAGTCATGGCTTTGGTACGTAGATCCCATAAATGCGACAAATATGGTAATACCGTGATTCCGCTTAAGTAGATTCCACATCGAAAAGTGTGGATGATTACGCCTAAATGTTATTTAACACTTACTTTGGCTAACCATTAATCCCAACTGTCAAACTACAAGTGTAAAGGCCCACACCTTCGCACGACGAACTGCGCAGTCCGCGTGTAACTTAGGAACATAGTACCGACACCTTTGGACATGTTCGCGAGCGATCAGCGAGCAGTTCGCGTGTAAGTTATAATGTTCTCCCGCGATGAACATTAATATAATTATATTATTTTTGTTATGTCTAATTTTGACTTTGCCAATTTAATTTAATTTTTAATTTGTAATTTAATGTGACTTTGCCAATTTAATTTTTAGAATTTTGAAATCTATTGATAATAGTAAAGTCTAGTTAATTTATATCTATTATTTTTATTTTTTATCTTTATTTGTCTCTGTTTTGTTTTTAGTTTTAAGTGGTTCTATTAACAAAATTATGTATATTGATATTTGAAATAAATGAGTTGATTGATTGATTGATTGCGTTTGGCGTGCATCTTAGGAAAAAACTTGTTGTTGAATACGTTCGATATAAGAGCGCGTGCGTCCATGTAAACACGTCCATAGCCATTCGAGGCACGGTGCACGTGCGCAGGTGTGGACCTGCCTCAAGATGTAGAAGACAACATATCTATTGTCAAGTGCCCGACTGCTCTTTAACAAGTCGTTCTACTATTAACTAAAAAAAATGTATGTCCCTCACCTGTGGTTTAACCTTCTCCTTGTTCTGGGTTTTGTCTGTGGTCTTCCGGGTGTCCTGCGCATGCTTGCCGTCCTTGGCGCCTCCCTTCGCACCACCTTTGGTGGCGCGCGCACCCAAACTCATCTTTAAACTATATACGTTATATTTACAGCCTCTATATACAAGCAGCTGGAACAAAAATGAATAACACATTAGTTAAGAAACATTTGATATATGCAAACTTAATTGACCCCCTAATGAATAGGGTCTAATGCATATGCCCGTTTCTACAAATATTCGGCGATACCTAACTTAATGCGTAAATATTATGGCATTATTGGAATTTCAGCTTTCGACTCAGGTCCGAGAGTTGCTATAAAGGTGCTCCTTCTCCAAGATACGATTTTGTACAGAAACAATTTGTTTGTTATAAATTGTCTCATTACCATAGATCGGAGTAGGTAGATTGAATTGGGGTCATTGATCCGAAATGTATATATTAATATGGACATTCCTCCGGATTTTCGGAATCGGTTGATTATTAAAAAAACCGGAAATTAGGTGGGAGTTGTATTAAAATGAGCAATATTATATTGTTCATATTTTTTTTAACGTTACCCAGTCACGATTTGACACAACCCAACGACCAATCAGAGCAAAGGATCATGGGTGGTGCACTAACCGGTTGCACCTCCCTTTCAGTGAACAGAACCCAGCATATGAGTCAAAACAATAATTCGTTCGTTCGCACAACCCGTATTCGTAGCTATGAACTCGCTAGTCGGGTTCTGGGCATGAAAACAAGTCATCTATAGTTAATTACAACGACGACTCGGATACAGGTTGTGGGCACGCGAACGAAGCTTTCGAAGTGTTCGCTAAGTACTGGGCAGTGAATGGGTTAAATGAATTGAGTAGTAATAATATCACTACCAACATTAACAATATTTAATTGGATCGTTTAGTTGGAAATACCGGAATTACTTTCCGGGAAAATGAATATCCACGTTATTCTTTTTGTGAACATTTATGATACAAGTACCAAAAATCAATCTACCTACTCCGATCACTGCTCTTAACAGGAGAATGCATCTAGTGGAAAGCGCCGTTGCTTTCATTAATCAAAGTGTCGCTTAATGTTAATGAAAATTGACATTTAAAGGTTTATAGTCGAGAAAGAAAGATGTCTAGTTTAAGGGAGCCTACATTCTTCACCATAACCCGATTTTATATCGCGGACATCTTAAGAAAAACCAACAGTTGTTTAGTATTCACAAGCACTACAAGAAAACTATTAAGTAAATAGTACTTAGCTTACGTACTAGACTAAACAAAGCTTCCTAAAATTTAGAAGATAAATGGCGAGTGCTTTGGGTTATTTCGTCAACACTGGGTAACTTTGCTGTCATTGCGATTGCAGGGCCGAAGGCACCTAACAACTGGATTCCCTCCAGCTTACCTTCGGGACAACTACTCTACGTAGTGTTTTACTGTCTACTATAGTCAAATAGGTGTAGTACACATCTGTGTGTATCGCAATATAACATACTCCTTTTTGTAAGTCGGTTAAAAATTCACACCACATAACAGAGTGGCTTGCAGTGGCGAAGGTTCCATACAACTCGATTCCCACCGGCTTCCCTTTGAAAAATGGCACAGTCAGTATCCTATAGACAAACATTATAATCACATTAAAGATATGTACCTACTCTGCTGGTTACCTCTTACAAAAATTGACCCTGGGCTTCTGGTGGATTGGCTATACGACTAGATAGTTTACTAGGCAAATAAATTCTACGTATTCCGATCGTTGCTCATCACGTAAAAAAAGACCTCTGACTCTCTCCTTTTTTTTCTTTATGGATGGGAAATCATCAAATGACTTCTCCCGCTCTGGGCAGAGCGGAAGAGAGTGTCAGACTTGTACTGACTAAAACCCATCCATGTTCCTTTCTTGCCCTTTGTGTTCCAGGGCCGCGGTATCTCTTTCGAACAGTCCCGCAGCCCTGGGAATTATATTAATAATTAGCACATAGGATACTTTTATATTTCGGTAGTACCTCCTCCCTCTCTTTCGGTAGCGTCTCCTAAGACCACAAATTCACAATATTGAACAAATTCTACAGATTCAGTAAGTACGCATAATAGCCAGCCAAAAACAATCGCAAAAATATTGGATATCATTTTCTTTCACATAAAAACTGCGATAACGGCCAAATCTCTCCAGAGACGTCATCAGAATGAGGAAAATTAAAACAATCTTACGTACATTGATTAATATAAGGATTCTATGATTCATTATAACTAGCCCCCTGGCTGGAGGCCTTACACTCAAGGCACCCAAAGGATAGTCCGGTTAACCTTCTGAACGCCAGAGTATAAACGCACGCGCGTGCCCTCAACACCAAGCTACAATTTCACCTACCATTTTGTCACATAATTGTGTTTGTTGGCGTACAGGGTACGTGCTTGCTTGTCACGTATATGTGACAGTTGCGTTCAATAGGCCAGAAGCCAGAAAACGTGTGCAATTCTCACGTGGTAGAAGTGAAACCTTCAAAAATGTTGGCTTCAAGATAAACACCATATAATGCTTCCTATCTCATTTTCTCCCTCGTTAAATCTTATGAATTTATGTGTCTCTTTTTATTGTCGCTTTTTCGTTTCATCGAGTTTCAAATGACAACGATGCTAATGAAGTTGTCACTTCAAACTAAAAAAATATTAATAACATCGAACCGTTAACAATAAGGAGTCAGACAGGAATATTGAACAGCTAAGTCACCAGCTTCACCTTTCAAACCTACGCAACAGACTTTTTGACTTGACATCATCTCTTGACGAGGTTCCGTGCAAGAGCGAGACGACCACGTGTCGAGAACAGGTTTGGATGCATGCTTATTGTTGCAATTCTTGCTTGAACATAAGTTTTCCGCCCGGTTCTGCATCCTGCATCCGAGCCTGGATTTAATCGCCACTATGTATTTAGGATATAATAAATCAAAAGGGCTGGGCAAGTGTTCAATGTATATTACATACATCTCAAACTATAAATGTTTCTCAACATTATATTTTAACGCCTATCCCCCAAATTCCTGTCCCTAAGACGATTTCGTTATTGAACGACGCGTGCGGCGTGATTCAATGACGAACGCAAACTGGTTAAATGATATATCCTCGTGTGACCAATCTCGGGATATATTATTTCTCATAGTGAAAAACAAGTTTAAAGCGTTGCGTCTGATATTTTTATGATGTGAGTGCACTGTCAGTTATTGCAAAAATCATTTTTACGGTTCCGTACCTACCTAAAGGGTAAAAACGGGACCTTATTACTAAGACTCTACTGTCCCTCAGTCTGTCTGTCTGTCACCAGGCTGTATCTCTTGAACCATGATAGTTAGACAGTATAAACTTTCACAGAGAGAGAACTCGATATTAATAACGGCGACAGTTGTGTATTCACTTTAAAAATTAATAGATAAATTAATAATTGACAATTATCACGAATTCATGAGGAAATTAAATCAAATCATTTATTTATTTGCAAACATGGGTAAATAATTGGTACATAAAGGGTGTAAACAGACTCTTAACGAAGCCGAAAGGCACTTTTCTCCCCGACATCGCGATTATTTTTTTGTTATAGACCATACCTTAAACCTTCTAGTTACGGAGATATTGGGGGTCAAAGTTCCAACTTTTTCACAAGTTTTTTTTAAATACATGTTTTTAATGTATGATTTTTACTTTAAACACCTCCAGGACCCCCTTACTATTCAATCTATCCAGCAGCACAAAGTTTTGAGCGCGTTACATTGAGTCCTACAGTAAAACGTGATTTTTCAGCCCAAAAAAAAAGTCGTTACCTAACACTAATTTTTGCGTAAAGTTACTTAGTTTGATGTACCTACAGAATGCTTGGTTGACGGCTTCGTGAAGAGTCTGTTTACACCCTGTAGATGTTCTTTCTAGGTTAGTTCTCCATGTTATGCCGTCACATGGGCATGCAAATCATAATCAATTACATAGTATAATTTTAAATAACAATTAGAATATTATTATAATTCAATTTTACAAATAAATATCAAATCATTTAAATCACAAGTAATAATAATAAAAAATGTCTTAATATTACCTCAAATGTCACTGGCTACAATATTAAGTATGTCAATGGATATAATACTAGCATGTCAATTTAAATACTTAAGTAAAAATAAGAAAAAGAAATAATTTATTTTGCCAAAAAGTCCAATTAATATTGCAAAGAGCATGTCAGGAATAATTAAAATGAAAACAAAATGAGTAGCAATCATAAAGACATTTAAAAATTACGAACACTATCGACACTTAGTTCCCACTTAGGTCTCACAGATTTTTTTCAATAGGAACTCCGAGATACCGTAATACGACTTACTTATGAGAAAGCTTTTTAAATGTCTCTTAAATAAATTAATATTTAAGATTTTGATAGATTCTGGTATGTGATTATATAATTTGGTGCCATGCAGAAAACACTTTTATGCATCAGAGCTTAGACTGCCTTGCACATAACATATTGACGTGTCGTCGACTACGGTTATTTGAGTCAGCTAACTCGGGAAATAGTTTTGGATTGGTTTTCATAAACACCGCAACCTCAAATATGGAGGATAGAGGGCAGAGTGAGTATTTTATAATTATAATTAACCAAATAACTCGTCCGGAATCCTCACTACTCCTAGTCCTAATAAAATGTATATCTTGCAAAAACATCGTGGGCGTACGGTAGGAACGAGGTCAAAAGCCAACTAAAAATATCTCAAGGACATAAGTAAACCTTCGGAACATTATCACCATCAAGACAGATTTTTGCAAATCAAATGACTTTCCCGGACTCCACCTACTTGAGTATGGTTGAACTAGTTTTCTTTACACTGATTTACGCAAATGAAGGAGATTACGAAACACAAGATATATATTTTTTTTTAATATTTAAAGACTTAGAATCGTTTGTAACAGATTGGCCGGAGAAAACCGCACAGAGAGAAGAATGGAAGGTAATGGGGAAGGCCTTTGCCCAGCAGTGGGGCAATACATATAGGCTAAGAAAAAAACTGGCCAAGTGCGAGTCAGACTCGCGCACGAAGGGTTCTGTACCATTATCTATACAACATTAGACAAAAATGGCAAAAAAGTCACGTTTGTTGTATTATATAGCGGCAACAGAAATACATCATCTGTGAAAATTTCAACTGTCTAGCTATCACGCTTCATGAGATACAGCCTGGTGACAGACGGACAGCGGAGTCTTAGTAATAGGGTCCCGTTTTACTCTTTGGGTTCTAATTTCCATTACATAAGTTATCGATAAATTGAAAATCGTAATCGTAGGCATATGCGTATTAACAATCATGTTTTGATATGTTTGAAGTCATTGACCCGGACTAACTCTACATACTCCAATAACAGGTAAGAATAGTCTAATTTATCTTGAATATATATAGTCTAATTTATTTAAACACCACATCATGGATAAAGCTTTTTTGCATAAAAATATTAAAAAAAAAAACAAAACCGCCTTCAAAAACTTACCTTTTATCAACACTAAAAAGTTTCGAATAATATAAAAAATTCCATAAAATATTATTGAAATATTTAAAATTAATCAGTTTTTTTTTTTTGGTTTTTCGACTTGATAACCTCCTTTTGAAGTCGGTTAAAAATACAACCGACTTAAAAAAAAAACAATTGCAAAATAATTTTCGCTTCGGAACTCGGTGGACGTTTGTTTGATTCACTTTGTATGCACATACACAAAAACCAAAAAAAATCTTTTTGTATGTCGGTTTTAAGCTGAAATATATAAAAAAATAAATCGTAAGTGGCAGAGTAAAAGGTGCAAATTAACCGTAACCGCATGAAATTAGGCTGGTTTACGTTTACGCGTCGTAAGAAACATTGTACACTAGACAGAGATGAGTTGTCTAGCGTGGGATCAAGGAAATCTTACTATGTACATACTATGCAAATAGATATTCAAGTGACCTTTTCGATGTAAAGCATACATAATCATAACATCACGCCTGTGTAATCTACACAGGGTTAGGCAGAAGTGAACCTAATTACGCTTACATTTCGCCAGTTATGTTTAAGTCCCTCGTATTAGGGGCGATCCGGGCACAAATTCCGACTCCGTGGCAGCTACTGAGAAACTTTTGATGGAAGAACTCAATAACACTTTGCCCGACCTTGAAATCAACAGTACACGAACGAACTTTTCGATGTATTGTGATCTTTAGGTATCAAAATATAATTTGAGTGAATTATTTGAATTAAAAATGGGTTAAAAACCCAAATGAAAATTCGATTAAACCGGCATGGACAAGTTGCAGACGTAGCTCTGGACACGGAAACCTCTATGTCTATATCAAAAATATTGTAAGATTGATTTAATTTATTTACGGATAAAACATATTATACTAAACTAGATTTTGTCCGCGGTTTCACTCGCGTTATGGACGGATTCGGATCAGCAGTTCCGAAGATTACCCCAGGAATAAATCAAGGACCCTAACCATGACCAAGACGCACCAAGGTAAAACCACGTAACATAACATTTGTTATCTATGACTCACAGTAAAACCGCATTCGCCTAACCTCTTTAGTGTGACTAAAGACAATTTACATTTCTATCAGAACATAAACAAGACACAAAGACGTTCAGCCTCTAATGTCAACCAACATTGAAACTGGTAGGAATTTTTTCATTTACTTCAAACCCTGTTATCAGTGTCACAGAAGAAGGCAGAATTTATACCAGAGATGAGCGAGGATTCGTAGCGAGGGATGTCTGTGAAACAATAATATCGCTTCTTTTTCACAGCTTGAGCTATTCTTGCTATATGATTGGTTAGTTTCACACACATCCCTCGCTACGCATTCCCGCTCGTCTCTGGTGAAAACGCAGCCTGAGGCCTGGTTTTCAAGGGATGCGGGACTGTTCGAAAGAGATACCGCGGCCCTGGAACACAAGTGGCAAGGAAGGAACTTGGATGGGAGAGCGGGAGAAATCATTTGATTATTTCCCATCCGAAAAAAAAAAGGTTAGGTTCTTGTTTCGTTCATTATAACAAATATAAGAGCTGGTGTATTACTGATGGAATTATGACGAATATCGCCATATGCAATTATGTGGTTAAGAGGCTTTTCCTTGAGAATTGAAAAAGTTATGTTATTCATTAATTATAGCGCACGTTACCACAAATAAAAACTTTTAAGAGAAGTTGAGAATAGTAACATTTTGAAACGGATTTTTGTTAAATTATAAGTGAAAGGAACTCACAACGCGGCTATCCGTAAGAAAAACACGCGGGAACGTTATCACGAGATCAAGGTACAAACATATTAAAGAAACATAACATCACGGTTGCTATCCCCAAAACGTTAGACAGAAGTGTATCATCCACATTTCGCTAGTTATGTTCAGGCAGGTCCCATGTATAAGGTAATAAAGGGGCGAGCCTATAGCCATCAACCAGGTATAATCCTCGGTTTGTTACTGAGGAATCCTCATGGAAACATACCCAACCTGGGAATCGAACTGAAAACCTCTTAAAAGAAACGCTTGCGACTACCACTAAATCCTTCCTGTCCTTAGAAACAATCTAAGGCAATGTTTTAAATGGCCTAATGATGCATTAAGCATCTTGTTCCTCCAATTAACACAAGATGTATGATAAGAATATTAATTTATAAGTAGGTGTATTGAACTGTAAAAGGTCAAGCAATTCTTGAAAAAACGTTTCGTTTGACCAGCATAATATTTACGAAAACTTTTGTTTACAAACTGTTATCAAAATGTGATAAAAGGAATTAGCACATTGTTGATATTTTCTTCTGTTAGTGTGAGGAGAATTTAATTAATGAAATTGGATTTGGGTTCCCACAAAAGGAGGAGCTCGTGGCTAAATAATAACAGCCGCTTGGATCAATCTTCAGGTTACGCCGCGCTTGCCTAGTTTGGTCTGAGGATGGGTGACCACCCATTGCAGTTTCCTCCGTGCCTCGGAAAGCACGTTAAGCCGTTGGTCCCGGCAGTCATTTGTATATATTTGACAGCCGTTACAGGTAGGCAGTGGCCCGAAATTCTCACAACTAGTCTTACTGAGGGGTATCGTATTACCCAGTGCTAACTGGGTTGCGGAAGTCCGATAGGCAGTCGCTCCATATAAAATACTGGTATTCAGCTGCTTCCGGTTAGACTGGAAGCCGACCCCAACATAGTTGGGAAAAGGCTAGGCAGATGATGAGGGTTCCCACAAAAGAATGATGACATTTGGTTGTTCATCATCATCCTAAATCTACCGACTACAGAGATGACGGCTGTCTTCTTCTCTGTAACAAACCTTAATAAATTCAGATAAATCATTCTCTTACCCAATTTATTTGGGATCGGCGCAGTATGTCTTCTTCTTCCATACTTCTCTACAATGTGTCATCTCAGTAATCACCTGCATTGTTAGTCTAGCCCTTTCAGTGCACAGCACCCGACACGCGGGTCGAACAATAAATTCGTTCCTTCGCACAACCCGTATCCGTAGCTATGGACACGCTAGTCGGGTTCTGGGTATGGATACACGTCATCTATAGCTAAATAACGACGACTCGGATACGGGTTGTGGGCACGCGAACGAATTTCGCGAAGTTTTCGCGAAGTACTGGGCAGTGAATGGGCTAGTCGTCGCAAGCACTACTGCCAAGCGTGAGGCCGTGAATTAGGCAGTGTTATCGAGTTTTTCCATCAGGAATTTCCCAGTAACAGCCACAGAATCATAATTTGTGCCCGGTTGATAGCAACAGACTCGCCCCTATAACGTTCGGGACGTAAACATAACTGGCGAAATGTGGGTAAACTATTTGGTACACCTCTGCCGAACCCTCTGGTTACAGGCGTAATGTTTTAATGTTAAGCTAATAAAATGAATTAAATGACGCCACTTCTATCAAAGAAGGAAGCAGATAAGCGGTTGCTGCCAAGTTTGGCAGCAAACAGTTTGTTAATTAATTTGAAGTAGTGCCAATCTGTCTCTTCTATTAATGATACTTGAATAATTTCCATTATTGTTATTTGTGTCTTCATAGCAACAAACTCATGAAGGCTTTCATCACTTCAGTTAAGGCTCCGCGCAAACGGGCCACTTAACACAGCCACTGGTGGCTGGCGATAAGCTGTTTACATGATTTAAAAAAAACTGTTTCGTATGGAATCGCCGCACACGTGTAGCCACCACCGGTGGCGGCCACTCGAGACCCACTGTCCGCGACACGCCACCGGTGGCGAATTACTAGAAGCACGATCAAATCTTCCGTCTCGGAATCGGTATCGGTAGACCGCACAGCTGGAGTGTTACAAATTGTAGCGGCCACCAACTACTAGTGGCGGCCACCGACCACTCGTGGCAGCCACTGACCACCTTCGTTTGCGCGGCACCAAAGGGCGTGGCACGCGACATCCACCGGTGGCTGTGGTCGGTGGCCCGTTTGCGCGGAGCCTAAGGGTACTTAGATTGCTGATAGTAGATGTTGAATTGCAATGCCTGTCAGTCATTCCATTTTATACTTTACAATAATGACATAGAGTCTATGCTTCTGTCCGCGGCTTCATGACCAGAGGCCGGAAGTGGACCCACGGAACCCTATATGATTGGAGGTTTCATTCGCCTCAGTTAAAGGCCGACAAAAAAAAAACTCCTGACTCAACTGTGGAATGATAAATGAGTTCCTGCTGAGGAGTTTATTCTGAAAGTTTTCTCTTAGCTAAAGCACTAGGAAGTGCCGTAAATTTTCAAAGTGCCAATGGTTTTTCAGCATTTGAATAAATTACTTCTGTTGTTCAATATCCAAACTACAAAACCACCGATGAAACAATTGATGGACTGTTTCAGAGAACTGGGAGATAATATGGATAGAAAGGGGATGACTAATAAGACTAGAAGAAGACATGCTGTACTGACCCCAAATACATTGGGATAAGATATGATAACAATATGACTCATTACCAAACTACAATGTGATTTGCATAATGCTGTAATCAGCATTGTACAATCGGACCTCTGCAATAAATTAACATGAATCACAGTCCCCAGCAAACAGACTTTGACCAACAACCAGCTGTCTTGCAGTCATTTATACTGGTTAACCAACCCATTGAGTTAACAGCAAGACGTCATACAAAGCGGTTGGTAATAGATTGATAGACATAATTGGTGCAGCCATGCAGGTCACCGGCCAATGCAGAATCAATGTAACATATAGCACACATACCTGAGGCTCTTAGCCAATATAGTCAAGGAAGTCTTGTTAAGGAATTGCTGTACTATTTGTCTTTGGAAATTTGGAAAGTCAACAAGTTTTCTGTTCAATCATGTGGAAGACTGGGGTTGGCCTTAGCCCAGCAGTGGGACAACATATCTCTATCTGATTGTGTCAGATTGCTGTCTTATTGGATTATGAGAGTAAGTGAAGAGAAAGTGCACATACTTGTACTATAATATCTCCAATGAATGGCTAGTCTATGTTGAGATAGGTCGCCAACGCCGAAATTCAGTCTAGAGGACTTATCTGCCTAGTGTTTTCCCAATTGTGTTGGGGCAGTTTCCAGTCTAACCGGATGCAGCTGAATACCAGTTTTATACATGGAGCGACTGCCTATCTGACCTCCACAACCCAGCTACTAGGTAATACGATACCCCTTGGTAAGACTAGTGGTCAAGCATTCAGGCTTCTGACTACTCATAACGACTGTCAATGATCTACAATTGACAGCCAGGCCCGACAGGTTAACATGCTTTCTGAAGAAAGGAAGAAACTCAGTATAAAATGGGGGGTCAGGCGTTACCCATCCACAGACCAACCTAGTCAGGCACGGCTTAACCTAAGACCGACCTGAGTGGCTGTTATTATTTAGCCAGTCTAGAGGACTGTAATGCATAATTTGAACTATAGTAATGAATGGCATTTGATAGTAAACTGAACAAGTTGTAAATGTTTGTTTACATTATGTACACAAGTGCTTTTAGTTATTTCTTCATTCAATTCGCTTTCAATGGACTCAATAGCTAGGTCAAGGGTGAATCATAATGCCAAGATGAATGATTATTTATAAAACTTTTATCATTAACACTAAAAACAGCATATTTATCATGTTTACTGTGTCACTTGTTCTTGATATTTATAAAAAAAAAAAAAGATTATATAGCTCTTGTAAGTTGGTATGTATTAACAATCCCCAAAAAGCCTAGTAACCAGGATGTGTTAGAATAGAATAAGCTTTATCATACACCAAAATTGGAAACATAACTGTTTTACAATATTGCTAATTTTATGAATTTATGGTTACAATGGCAGTCTTATAGCTGATAGGGATATCTTCCAGACAACCTTTGGTTGGAAATTACGATCATAATATAAAAAGAGGGTAGTAACCCAGTAACTGGACTGGTCAGCTAGGCAGTCACTCACAGATGAAACCAGTTAGACTGGAAGGTACTGTCATATAGTTGAGAAAAAGCTAAGAAAATGAGGGTGATAGTTTTAAAAACCCATAGTTTAAAAAAATAATGTTTTTTAAACTAGATGCAAGTAGTTGCATTCTGTATCACATAATAGGGTTTCCCCCATGCAGAATCTAATCTCGAAGAAGACAATTTGGTTTTTTATTTATGGTTAAATAAACAGCTCTGTCAATAGTGTACTTTAGAATAATCCCTGGGGAAACTTGTGTTTATTTTTAAATCCTAGGTAAATATTGTTAAATATCAGATGAAATTCTGTAACTAAAATGTGCATGGTTTTAATTTGATATTTTCAGTTTTTTTTTAGTAAAATATATCAGTTGAGTCGGATCAATTAAAAAAATTAATTTTATGCATGTTTGGAATATTTATAAAGTATTTACATAAATATTACAAGTCATGGTCAAGAGATTTAGCTAAAACTTCTTGTTTAGTATAATATATTTGGGAGGTCATTGAACTTGACCGTGATGAATTTTTTTAAAAGATGACTTGAAACAAATTATTTCATAGAAATTGCTTATAGCCATATAACAAGCAGGCAAATGATATCATAAATTCGACCTTAGCACTGCTCGTTGTTAAAAAAGAATGTAAGGAAATCACTGCACATGAAGTGATCACATAAATATATGTGAACTAATTCAATATTATGCACAATTTCCTTACACTGTGTAATTTAGGTATGAACATGAATATCACAATGTTTAGCGAACGGATTCCCCGACGAACAAGAAATAAACGGCTTCGATAATATTGTAGGTACAAGAAGTAAACCACCGGCATTAGCGGTCACGACTCGATAACGGCTTGACACATAACAACTTGTCCAACTCACATAACACTTACAAAGAAAACAATGCTATCAAAGATAATAAGAAAGTTAGCTTACCCCCGGCTGTCGTGTAAGCGGTAAAATGGTAAACAAAACAAATGGGCGGATCGCGGAAAATTCACTAATTTACCAAACAAAACGCACGAAAATACTAATTGGAACACACAATTTAGATTCCATAACGTCTAAACAATGATTTGCGGCGAATTTTTAAGTAATTTTTCGCAAAAATCGGAACAATGAATCATTGAGAGTGGTAGCGCAAGGGCACCGAATGAACTACGAAATTTTCGACATAATTCTACCGGAACATCAACGGAAACCAGAGGCAGTTAGATTTTCACGCCATTTCAACAGCTCACGTCATCAGATTCAAGCACCGCCAAGACGAAACTCAATAGGCCAGCGGCACATGTGGGGGACGCCATTCTTGAAGCACCTTTCTTGGTATCAAAATGACAGTCTTTGTTGACGAAATAACCGTGCACAGCACCATTTAACACCTCATTTACACGCACATGATCACTCAATTTTAGCGCAACATTATTATTTACCTTATTTCTACAATAATATCCAAAATATAACTAAATTTCTAATAAAATTTACTAATTTCCATACCTGTTAGTGCGCTCAAACGCAAGCTGGTCACGTGACTTTCTAGGGATGGGACATGGATAAAAAATTTCGGAACCGTTTAAACAATGGCCAGTTTTATTGCCAAAATTATTTTTATACAGTCCAGCTGTGTGCAAAGAGCTAAATATCGAGTTGTTCGGTAAAATAGAAGACTATTTTAATATTTGGACATCAATTGCTTCAGAACAGTGTTTTATGAATCAAAAACCGGTAATGTAAACTCAAGCAAAAGTAGTCTATGATACTTGCTCCTAACAAACTCGGAATGATGATTTAAGAAAATTAAATAATGTTTGCTCTTTGGTTTGCTCACGTTATGGCTTGCTCAATCTATAGTGAAGATGTCACGTTTGAAGTTCATTAACTAAAGGTTTTTCTTATGAAATTTAATTTTGGAATAAAAATACGTGTAACGATTTTTTTTCAAACTTTCAAATGATAGATCATACTATCGAGTACCTACCACTCCCCTATTGTTATTATACTCTTTGACCGACCACTACAAAGTACAGTATAGCTACCAGCATAAGAGAAGGCACAGACGCCAGCACATCAAGCTATTACAATCTGTCAAATTAATAGATTTTCAACTTTGTAGCATTGTTTATTATTTTAATTCTTTACATTACTTACAAGCTAAATTAATCTATATCATTAAAAAAAATATGTACAAGTAAAACAAAAAAGGTTAGAGGGTGTCAAAAAATTCGTCCACATCGCCGTCAACAGGAAAAGTGCCCAGAAGGCTGGCAGCATTACCACGTTGGATGACAATGCTGCCAGTGCTGCGGTCTATACAACTGTACAACAAACAATTGTACAGACGCCAGCAGGTCAAGCTACCCGAAACTGTCAGATTTTCCCAATCAACCTTGAACTCTAGCAATAAAGTCGAAAATCTATTAAAGAAATCTGAGAGATTGTAGTAGCTTGTTGTGCTGGCGTCTGCACATACAAACAATTTTATTCTGTTATGGCATGTCTAATACAGTGGTTTAGGTTTATGGTGTTGCATTTCTATGTACAAACTTAGCGCAGGCATTATAAGTTTTCTAGTAGTTACAGAAGTAGCATTATAAAACCTTCATGGTACACACTCACTGCTTGTGCTCATGACGCCATTTATCGTTTCACGAATGCTGTATTCCCATTCTATTTTGTTTTTCAATATGGAAAGCAATCAAAGCCAAGCAAGAATTGGAAAAGCAAGTCTGCTTATCAAACAGGCATAACAATGACTACAATATAGACACAAATAAAATCACATGAATTTGAGATTTTGAGGGGTTATGGGCCATGAGGTTCTAAGTGATATTCAGACTTTTTATCTTCGCAATAGTTGCAGAGGTCCAACATTTTTTTTAAACATTAAACTAAATTGAAGATACTAATTTACCGTAAAAAAATAATTTACCGTCTCCCATCGACAAACGGAAGCGCCGCATTGTTTTAGGGCGTTCCACAGGTAAAAAAATTCGTTCAAAAATTTTAGCATTCTTTCGCCCTTGTAAATAAATTGTTTCTTTCAAACGTTTAGTCATGCATTTATGGGGAATCATATATGTTTAATTTTGTAAAATTATTTCAAACATACTCTCAATTAACAAATTTAAATACTTATTCCATTCAAAAAATAAAATATTGAAAGCTTTGAAGAGCGCCTAGGCCATGATTTCGAACGAAACCTAAAGAGAAACAAAGCATTTCCCGCTAAATTTTACGTCACAATGTTTTTACAAAAATGTTGGTTGATTGCTGTTTGTGTTCTTGTTGATATTAAATTTTAAATATGTCTCTCCTCGAAGATATATTCTTACAAGATGAGGCGGACGAGGCACAGCAGTTAGAGAGAGTGATTGAAGGTGATGAGTATGATGAAAGACCTCGGTCTAGATCCCGCTCTCCCGATAACAGTGACGAAAATGAACCCAAAGATGATGAAGCAGGTACATACATCATTTATAATTTTTAGCTATCTGTGTAAAATTACAGATTTTTTACCTATAAAATAATGTAATTGTCTATCTTGGCTTTTTATTGGTGCTAATATTCTGCCGGCTTCATAACCTATAGAAAAGAAATCAGACAGTAACAACATACTATTTTGATTAACAGCACACTTTACAGTAGGTACTACACAACTTAAGAAACCGCGCAAGGCGCTGGGTCTGCCATGATATAAATATAAGCAGACTTGGACAAAACTGATGAGCCGAGTCATTCATTTTTGTTTAATAGAGACCAGCTATTATACAACTGTCAACAAGATGCTTGGTCGTTAGATACTTTTACGTCTGCCGTCAATTTTTTTTAATATGTTAAATCCTCTCTATCCCAGAAAATAGTCAATTTCAATGTATGGTATTTGTATGGTTTTACAGAAGAAGACAAGAGACGGGTGGACCCATCGTCCACGAAAACGAAAAGGGTGATAAAGAATCCACGGTTTTTATTGAACCCGGCTCGCCTTACAGGTCCGAGGGGCATACAGATCCTTCCTGATCATTTCAAGGATTTTAAGTTTAAAGGTTAGTTCGAGTGACATGTTGATTTTGAGAGATAATTAGTATAATAAGAGAAGGAAACAGAAGACCCAGAAGGAGATGGCGGAATGAGCTCAACTCTTTTGCAAAGGATTGGCATACAATCACACTAGATCACGATATGTGAAAGGAGGGAAGGCCTTTGCCTTGCAGTGGGACGATATAGGCCTATAATCATATTATATATAAGAGAAAAACTGAAATTTGCACTAAAAACCTGTGTGAAAATAGATTGGTATGGGTATGTGATGCCGAGGAACTAGGAAAATGTTTTATGTAAAGTTTTGAGTATGAATTTATATATAGCTACAAAAGTAGAGGAAGCCCAAAGAAATAATGGTGAGTCTGTCTGAAAGATGACATGGCTAGAAAGTGGGTGTCTATTAGTGGCCAATTGAAGGTCGATTAATTGGCTATATTTCTTTCTTAAACTTTAAAATCAAAGGTTTGTGACAACTTAACAGGATGATTAAAATTATCTTACAATTTGGCAAAATTAGTAACACTAAAATGTCTGATGCTTGCCCCGCGCGTCACCTATTCCTTTATTAATTCGTAACAGTTTGTTAAATTTTTGTGCTTGCTGGCATTGGAGTAACGGCCACCATGGCTCACGCACAATGGTCCACCTTTAAGGACTAAGTGCGGAAACCAAACCCTTATAGAATAGATGTGCTTGCTGGCTTCGGCTCATGTTGGTTGGAAGCTGAAGATGGCTAATAGAGAAGTATGGAAGGAGAAATCCTCTGTGCTGGCAATTGCAGGTTGCCAACATCTTAAAATGTTCATTTAGATGATTATGATAACGCTCAGACTTAACCAGCTACTTTTTTTAAGTTATTGTGTTGACTCAAGATAATTAAAACCTGTAAAATTTTCGAAATTCATATTCATATAATTATCTAGCTTACACATTGTTCTTCAACATACAAACATGGTGTTAAGTTTAAACTAACAGAATACTGAAAGATTTAACAGCAGGTCCCAAACTAGGTACAGCCTCTATCTTGGTGTCCCAGACAATATGCAAAGTTAATGTACTTTGTTCTGCTAGTGCAAAAAGCACGTTTTCCTTCTTAAACTTACCTATTGGTTGCTTGTTCCAGGCAAAGGGCATGAAAAAGAAGACTTGGACATGGTTCTCAAAAAGCTAGAACATTGGGCATATAGACTGTACCCGAAGTTTCAGTTCGAGGACTGTCTGAAGAAGATGGAGAGTCTTGGCAAGAAGAGACCTGTTATGGTACGTTATTCTAGAAATATTTCAGCTAGTTTGACTTAGACTGTATTTCCATAAAATGGTTGAAAATAGTGGTTTGTTTTTATTATATTTCGTAGGTAAAAAGTGTTCTCAAACCATCTGTGGAAAACTGGAAAATAATGCCAAATAATGTCTAGGCTGTGCCTAGTTTGGGGCCCATGGCTACTTCTACTTTAGTATTCCCTTAACGCTCACAGTATTTTGTTTTACTATGTGAATGTTGTATCATCATCATCATTCTCCTGCCCTTATCCCAATTCTGTTGAGATTGGCACAGCTTATATTCTCCCATACTCCTCAATAGTACTTGTCATCTCAGCAGTAACTACTATTTCATTTCTGTTACTTAACTTGTTTGTGTCAGTTTTATATTTTAAAATTTATTCGCATAAGCCTTTTTAACCAACCTCCAAAAAAAGGACAGATTTTTTAGCGGTTGTATTCTTTTTTTAACCGACTTTCTTCAAAAAGGAGTAGGTTCTCAATTCGGTTGCATGTTTTTTTTTTTTTTTTTGTGTTTGTTACCTCGTATCTCCGTCGGTTCTTAACCGATTTCAAAAATTCTTCTTTTATGTGAAAGGATATACTTCCCGATTGGTCCCATAGAAATCGGTTCAGTAATTTGGTATGTTTTCACGTTAATTGCTATATCACGCGACGACACCTGAAGTCTTGCATGTTTAATTTGACACACTTCCTGATTTCCGATTGAATTAAAAATTTGCACGCTTATGTATTTCGCGTGATAGTACAATATATCGATGACATGAAGCTGATCTGATGATGGAGCTGGACGGCGGCCTTAGGAACTTCGTTATGAAACGACATAACCCCATCGAGTTTGGGCTCGTATGATTCATCTTGACGAGTACTTTGTCTCTAGATGTTATCCAGGGTCTGATGATGAAGCTGGAAGGTGGCCATAGGATCTCCATGATAAAACGACGTAACCGCATCAAGTTTGGACTCGTTTGATTCGTCTAAATGAGTAGTTTGTCTATAGATGGTATCCAGGGTCTGATGATGGAGCTGTAAGGTGGCCATAGGATCTCCTTGATAAAACGACGTAACCGCATCGAGTTTGGGCTCGTTTGATTCGTCTTAATGAGTAGTTTGTCTTTAGATAGTATCCAGGGTCTGGTGATGGAGCTGTAAGGTCGCCTTAAGAACTCCGCTATAAAATGACAACCCCATCGAGTTTGGACTCTTTTGATTCGTCTTGACGAGTACTTCTTTAAAGTTCTGGTTACAATATAAAAAATAATTCATGATTAGAATTTGTGTGGTATGCTAAAAAGTCTACAACTAAAAAGGGTAAAATAAAAAACTTTCTGCGAAAAAAAGTCGGTGACAAAAAATGACAATGAAACAAACAAAGTCACCGACTTCCGAAAGTAATTTAAAAAAAAGTTATTTTAGTTTTTTTTTGTGTTTTTTTGGAAGTCGGTTTTTTTTCGCAGAAAGTTTTTTTGTTTATAATATGTTCACTGATTACTCAAAGACGCCTGAACAGATTTGGAAAATTTCTTTTTTGTTTCAAAGAATATACTCCGAAACCTCGCTGGCTCATTGGAGCAGTGCGCTAATATAAAATTTATCAAAAAATAAAAAACTGAATCAAACAAACAAAAGTTTTTGTGATTTTGTAGTCGTTTTGATCTTTTGCACAAAAGTTTTTCAAAATATAGTGGGAACTAATTACTAAGGAAAAAGAACATAGGACATGGAAAGTGCTTATTTATACAACAATAGGTACTTTATTCACCCATTTCAGGTACACCTCCAAAAAATCCGCACAGACCAATTCATTTCCCAAGAAACAGTAGTGCAGAAAGACTCCAGTGATGAAGAAACCCAGCCAGCTGAGGAACCGGACGAGTTTGATAAGCTACTGCAGCAACAGATCGATCTGGCCAGGGCTACGCCAGCACCGGGCTCCGTTAAGAAACTCATGGCTACTCCAATGAAAGATAGGTAGGTTGCATTCCTTGGTTGGGCCTCCAACCAGTCACAAGTCAGGACTCCAGGCTGTTATTGAGAAATTCCTACAGTAGAATCCAATAATACTGTCCGACTTGGAAATCAATTGAAATAGAGTGGTTTGGAAGGAAAAAGGGAAAAACTACCCAGTATTGGGACAAAAGATGTGTAATTTAAAAAAAAAAAAAAAACGGGTTGCACTCCGGGAGTGCCGGCAGAAGTGAAAACTTGAAACAACGCCATCTTTAAATATCAGAAATTTCAATAGCTTTCTGCAAGAACGAAAGATGCCGCTGCCGTAGAAAAAAACTTGAAACAACACCATCTAGCTTAAACTTCACGCACACTCGCGCAAGTGCCCTGCGCCGCCGATTCAGACGACGATCTGACGCGAGTTTAACAGTTTTTACCCATCCCAAAAAGTGCACAACGCCGCTCAAGAAGTTTTCACTTCAAAAATAAAATCCTCTTTGTTCAATATTTAAGAACCATCTTCAGTCTTCAGCACTTAGACTGCTTAATTTAATTGACCACTTAACCTACTTTCATTTATCTATTTCCAGATCGCCCTTCACGATGCCGAAGGCAACTTCATCCCCATCCATAAGTGACGATCAAAAGGAAAGAATGATGAGAAACAGGAAATTAGCCGAAGAACGGCGCCTTGCAAGACTCAAGCAAAATTCTTTCGAGAGCAGTGGTAAACAAGATAGTGTTATAATAGAAGTAGATGAAGAAGTAGAAAATAATGTCACAGCTAAGAAACATAACAAATCATATGTTATAGATAGTTCAGATTCTGATGATGAATGTGGTGTTACTACTGTTAACCAGTCTGTGACTGTTCATGTTCATAACGATGCTGAGAAGAGAGAAGACAGTAATGATAATATTCCAGTTGTGGTACAAGCTGGAGGGACTGATATAGAAATGCTTGATAAAAATGACGCTATAGAAGTAAATCAAGATGTTATCGAAATAATAGATATTGATAAGGATATCAGTAGAAATGTAAGAGCAATTGCACAGACTCATGAACCTGTTGAAATCATTGAGATCAATGATCCGATTAATCGAGTTATCGTAGGAAATAAAACAAATGATGTAGGTGGTGTGATTGAAATTGATGATGAAAGTAATCAAGGTGTTAATGAAATTATTGATATTCAAGATCCGGTAGATAAAGTAGTTGATGGTATCATTGAAATAAATTATCCTGTTACTACAGATGTTGTTGATGATGAAAGCAATCAAGGTGTTAATGAAATTATTGATATTCAAGACCCGGTAGATAAAGTAAATGATGGTATCATTGAAATATTTGATCCTGTTACTACAGATGTTGAAGAAAGGATAACTGATGAAACTGAAATTGTGAAAGAAAATGAAAATACTTCAACAGTTGATGTAGATGTAAGTAATACAGCACAAACACCTAACGTAGCAATTAATGATAATATCAGTACTGAAAATCTAAGCAAATCACCATCTAATAATGATTCCGCTCACAATAAAAATACAGAACAAAACAAAATAGAAGATATTCAAGATGGCGCCAAAGATTCTACCTCAAGTAAAGATGTACGTAATTTGGAAAAAGATGCTGAAATAGTGGAAGAAGTCTTAGAAGATATAATGGATGTTGATTTCAGTGACGACTTCTAATTAGTATGTTGTGTTCTAATAAAACTCGTATTTGAATAAATTGTTGTTTTGTTCAGATAACTGTTGGAAACAAGTAAATAACAAACAATTACTAATAAATTGAGCATTTTTCTTCGTCTTGACAATGATTCCCTTGATTATCCAGCCCGCGATGCAGAGCCTGTAGTTTTAAATCAGCCCATAGATAATAGTATCATTCAGGTGGCCTACTTCGCGCTATGGCGCTAGCCGACCTGTATAGCCGTCTCTTTCCCACACTGGGATTACTCCTGCTTTAAGACGTCATAGTAACCCCTTTGACACAACCTGTCCCTTTGCTGCCCTCCCCAGCGCCGCCCTAGGCCAAGCTCGTACCCCACAGGGTGTACCCTTATTCTTTACAACCAAAGCGAAGTGCACTCTAACTTTTTCCCAAACATTATTTTTGGAATGTTTGTCACTATAATTTTTGGCTTTTGGATTAAATAGGCATTCATATTTTGGCACCAGGTAAATTAATTTTTAGTCAGAGTCTATCGTGATTTACACCGACGTAGGTTCGCTAGTGGGCGCACCGATACGCGAGAATACGTGCGCACCAACCAGCGTTGTTCACGCGCAGACGCGCGAATTCCGAAGAATGCGCGCGTCTTTTTAAAATCTCATAAGTAATGTGTGCGTTACGCTGTGGAGTGAAGGTTGAATTAGTTATGTTCAGTTTTGGGTAGACGTTTCGATGCGCTTCGACTCTGCGCTAGTATAAATTGACCCTTAGCGTGTAGTCGCTTACTGCCCGGGCTGGAGGCCTGACTCTCAAGGCTCCCACAGACGACAGACAACCTCTTAGATTGACCTACAAGATGCCATTCACAAAAATAAAAAAAACGGGTACAGTCAGTCTGTAAAATAATATCGAGGCGCCACACAGTGGAACGAATGTATGGGAGCGGTTGGACGTAGACATGTCCGAAAAAAAGAGTAAAATTATGCCAAACTAATGATGCCATCTTATTCGATTACTTAATGCCTTCATAACTTGTGGTGATGAATTTCTTCATAACTCCCATATTTCGGGAGTAATTTGAGAAAATGTGAAATTTTACTATGAAAATGAGTGTATCGAGCTCTCTCCCTCCTGATTCCGGGCTTGTTTCAAGTAGCGGTCTCTAATATCATAATGCTAATACTAAGAGCTATATTTAATACTAAGACACAGTGCGCCAAATGTGCACTTTCTGGGATAAAGAGTGATGTTTATTTTATAACACAATTTTTTTATTTTTTGTTTATTTTGTTGATTAAAACCGTTTTTCTAAAGGTTTACCTTATTACAATAACATTTCTGAGCAGCCAATTAGAGAAGATATAAGCTAATTAGGATATATAATTAGGGACTTAAGGTTTACATATAAAACTGATGCACTAATGATTACTGATAAGAACATTGCTATTATTTAATTACTAAATGGCTCTTAATACACTAATTTAGCATGCATCATTTACTAATTATCACAATAACTAATTACCTTGCAATATTTAACAAAGGATACCTGGGATACCTGGATTTTATATAAATAGGTCACTATTAGTAACTTTAAAATCAGTGTTGATTTACACCTCGTTGTATCCAAGCTAATCTCGCAATGTATTTTCCAAATTTTAATACAAATCTTGATATTCACGTTGCTTTATGCGCACGCGCACATAAAGATTTACGCGACTTTAACTATTTGTTCAGTGTTTTAAAAGATAACAGTTGTGTTCAGTTATGTGAAAGTGCTGAAACAAGTTTAAAAGACTGGTGTCGTCGATTTTGCTACCGCATTTATGCAAAATGGACACAGTCTGGAAGAAGCACAGATAAGTTTCGGAAGAAACATGAGATTTGGCTACAGGCTGCAATTCAATGGCCGGAATTACAGAATGAAAATATGGAACCTTCTACAGAAAATATAAGTGACGTCATCGAGCCCATAATTTCTCCTGCTAAATCTGATGCTTCAACTTGTACACATCCTAGTCCTCGTAAATCTTTTGAGGACCTTAGTAACCGGCAAAAAAGAAGACGCACTGAAGATAGTCTTTCATGCAGCAGTAGCAGCGCTGAAATTATGTTTTCGGCCGAAAGGGCGCTTCAAAAGGCAGGACAAAGCGATACAGCTTATGTTATGAAATACTTGACGGAGAATCCAGAAGAGGCCTCAAAAATCAAAGCCTTCATTGAAGGTAAATCAATTCAGGTACGGGAAATATCCCCTTTGAAGGCATTGGCTCTTTATGTATCGATGAACTTATCGAAATGGCGCTATAACACTCTTCGGGATTTCAACACTCAAGAAGGAGCTCTTCAATACCCGAGTTACTACATGTTGGTTAAAGAAAAAATTAAGTGCTATCCGGCCAAAGAAGATCTCACAGTTACAGAGAGCTCTGCAAAAATCAAATTACAAGCCTTGATGGATTTAACCTCAAGAAGACTTATTAGGTCGTTAGAAACCCCTGTTGATCCCAATCAACAGCTCGTATTGACCAGCAAATGGGGTTTTGACGGATCATCTAGCCAAAGCATTTATCATCAAAGGACGAGTGAAGATGAGCAAATCGATCTTGCTAGTAATTTTATGATTAGTCTTGTACCACTGCGGCTCGTCTCAAAAGGTGTAACAATTTGGGAAAACGAGCGACCATCTTCCACTTCATTTTGCCGGCCAATATTGTTTAAGTTTATAAAGGAAACCAAAGAAAATGTGCAGAGAGAGATGGCTGAAATCGAAGCAGAGATTGAAGCCTTAACTCCATCCACCATCACTGATGGAATTAGTGTCAAACACCAACTGCTGTTGACAATGATTGATGGTAAAATTCATTCCATTATATCCGATACAGCAGCTTCAGTGTGTGACATATGCAAGGCTTGTCCTAAAGAAATGAATAATTTAGAGTTAATCAAAGATAAACACGCAAACGAGGACATGTATAAATATAGCTTAAGCACCCTTCACGCTTGGATTCGCTCAATGGAATGCTTATTACACATTTCCTACAAATTAGACATAAAATCATGGCAAGTAAGGGGTGATATAGCAAAAAGGCAAGTTGATGACAGGAAGAAAAGAGTTCAAGAGGCTGTAAGAAGAGAAACGGGCTTACTTCTCGATGTTGTGAAACAAGGCAGTGGATCCACCAACAATGGCAACTCGGCAAGGAGATTTTTTGAAAACTACACTAAATCTGCTGAACTGACCGGAATAGATGCTATGCTTTTAAGAAAAATCTGTGTGATCTTGCAGTGTATTTCATCAGGAGAGAAGATCAACGTAACTAAATTCCGAGAGTTCTGCTTTGATACTGCTAAGCTTTACGTGGAGTTATACCCATGGTATTATATGCCTTCTTCACTTCATAAAATTTTAATGCATGGGCCAGACATAGTTCAGAACATGTCAATTGTGCCCATTGGTTTTCTATCCGAAGAGGCATCTGAGGCTAGAAATAAAGATTTTAGAAAATATAGAGAGGGGCATTCTCGAAAGCATAGCAGTATCTCATGCAATGAAGATATTATGCACAATCTTTTACTGTCTTCTGATCCACTTGTTACAAGTATCCGTCCAAAAGGAAATAAGTTTGTAAAAAAATCTTCTTTTAAGGAATTTTATGAGCTTACGGATTCTGAGAAAAGTGATATCGAATTTGTTAACATAAATGATTTAGCGGACATCGATTCTGAATTTGAATTAATTGATGATGATGATGATGACGAAGATAATTAAATGATGTTATTGTTTTAAAATGTGTAACTTAGTAAATTAGAGCTTACATCTTAATTATTTATTGTACTTTTAATGAAACTAGGTAATTTATTATCAACTTACTTAAAAGTCATACTCTCATCAGTTCTTGTGAATATTTTTGTTAATATATATTTCTGTATATATATAATATATTTATAGACCTCTTAATAAGTCTGTCTGCGGTTTAAAGTAAATACAAATGGGGAAAAAACGTTTTTTTTTTAAATTTTCATTTCCTTTTATCCCAGAAAGTGCACATTTGGCGCACTATGTGTCTTAGTATTAAATATAGCTCTTAGTAATAGCATTACGATATTAGAGACCGGTACTTGAAACAAGCCCGGAATCAGGAGGGAGAGAGCTCGATACACTCATTTTCATAGTAAAATTTCACATTTTCTCAAATTACTCCCGAAATATGGGAGTTATGAAGAAATTCATCACCACAATTTATGAAGGCATTAAGTAATCGAATAAGATGGCATCATTAGTTTGTCATAATTTTACTCTTATTTTTCGGACATGTCTACGTCCAACCGCTCCCATACATTCGTTCCACTGTGCGCCAGGTAATCACAGGATCATTAAATTGAGAAACGAGTTTTAGTACAATTATTTATTTTAAAATCACAGATATAAGCTTCAAAATTAACCGTCTACATTTTATTGAAATTCACGCGATTATAATACAATGAAACAAAACTAAAATAGTTACACCCAATTCATGACAATGTCGAAACCATATCTTAATCTACTCCTCGACAGTAAAACATTCAAATGTTTTAAATGAATGTATCATGTCATGTTGCTTCCATGTGAGTATAGTTGTACAGACGCGAGCACATCAAGCTACTAGAATCTGTCAAATTTCTTTAATAGTATTTCAACTTTATCGCTAAAGTATTGGGTTCAAGGTTGATTGGGAAAATTTGACAGTTACGGGTAGCTTGATGTGCTGGCGTCTGTACATAGATCTATTGGCCCGTGACCACAATTTGGAACTAACAGGCCATCATTGCCATTGAGGCTGCAGCATGTTTCGGTCATGTCGTATGTCATTCGAGTGACAAGAGCAACATGCTGTACTATGTAAGACACGGGTAGTCTTTACATAACTCGCATGCAAGCACGCTTCTTGCACAGTAGAAAAACGGCATAAATAATATATCAGATGTAAATACAGACTCGTATAAAAAAAAGCAAACAATTAACTAAATACATACATAATTCATGTGTAAATAATAGATTTAAATATGAAAATATTTCAATCAGACGTTAATTTTGACGAAAAGTTCCATTGAAATGTACTCTTTAAATAAAGTGAAATTTCTTACAAACTTGATATTGAATGCACACGTCTTCCTATCCTATAGTTAAACTAATAATAGGATGAATCGCTAAACAGAAGATAATAATGAAATGCAAGTAAATCACAAAGCTTTAGATGCCAAACGACCAACTTATTTATACCCATGCTAGTCCCCAAGTAAGGCTGCGTTTCTACCAGAGATGAGAGTATGCGTAGCGAGGGATGTGTGTAACACACCAATAATATCGCTTTTTGAAGTGAAAACTTCTTTAGGCGCGTTGGGCATTTTTGAGATGGGGAAAAACAATTGAATTCGCGACACCGTTAAACGACCTCTTTTTCGTTGCAGAGTTAACCGTATTGCTACAGATTACAAGCCCGAATATATACAGTGGACAGTCAAATGTACTTATATGCAAAAATATTTTCTAAAAATAATCCAGAATTTAGAAAAAAAAAATGTTTTCACTTCTGTCAGCACTCCCGGTTTTTTTTCACAGCTTGAGGTATTCTAGCCATGTGATTGGTTAGTTCCATGCGTAGCGAGGGATATCCATCACTACGCATCCTCGCTCATCGCTGGTGGAAACGCAGCCTTGGACCAGGTTTCGGCCAAAGCGGAGACGAGTGAAGAACCGTTCAAGACTTGACTAATCACAGGAGACGAGACCCGTTGTGAATTTCATCCAACGTGATTGATCGATTTCCGCACGTCTTCTCTGCGCTTTGGTGCAAACGGGGTTTATAAACATATTGCCCAGCATCTAACACAGTGAAATCACTATTTAAAATAACTGTATCGATACTATACCTACTATCGAATAATCGGAGTAGTAGCGATCATTTGATATTAAAACTACTTTTGTCAGTTTATTTCATTCAAAAGAAGTTTGACCGTCAATTCTATCCAAACATTTTTTTGTTAAAAACTTGCCGAAACACTTAAAATAACTATAGTTCATGTTACAATAACATTTGCTAATACATCTAATGAGCAGTATATTTAAAACTGTATTTATTAAAGGTGGAGCCGCTAAGGTATTTTTCTCAACAGCTTGACAAGGTGAAAAAAAAACGTAAGAAAAGTTGAATTTTACAGGGTTTAGCGCTTCCTTCCACCTTAAGAAAATAATTTAATAATATACATGGATTAAATAAGACAGCACAACTTTTGTGACAGATCAAATAGCCCCCCAATATCTTTTGAGATATTTCTTACACCCGGATTCTAAAAAAGTGGGCTTCGGTTAAAGTGGGTACGAAGAAACTGCGGACTGTATGCAGAGTTGCGGACACCGGTAGGTAGGTAAATGACAGATACTTCTGTACTTTATATCAGTGTCCGGTTCCCGGAGACACGTCCGCAGTTTGTCCTTACAGGTTCGGTTTGACCCAGCCTGCTATACATACGTAACATGCTGTAGCTTACAGAATTTTACAGACAAACGTGTTTTTTTGTCCTTAGTAATTAAGGTGCATACATACCGCAGTTAACTTTTGTGGAGCAACACTGTGCAACACGGTAACATTAAGTAACTATCTGTAACTTTTGTGGTTACGTGTTACTTTTTGTTGAATGTTACTTATCGCGTCCATATCACAAATAACATAAACTAACAAAATATAACAAAGTACCTTTCAGCAACAAGCAATTTGCACGGCATATGTTCTCAAAATTCTCTAACAATATTATCAATTCGTTACCACATGTTGACAGTTTTCATAAGTTTGGCAACATTACTAATACGGCGACAACTAACAATAAATAACTTTTTGTATCGGATGTTGCTCAGTAACACTTGGAAACGTTGTTGCACAAAAGGTAACTGCGGTGTGATGCACCTTTAGACATCTTTACGGGGTCATACGATTTGTCACAAATAAAATAACTTGTTAAATGATGATTTTGTACATTTTTAATAACAATTCACGCTTACAAAGTTTAGTCATTTGTTTTAGTAATTCCTACTCCAGAATTACAATGAATTTTTCATAGATTTGTTGAACAATCGATTCGAAAACTGGACTTGCGATTAGCGCTCTTATTATGTTCTTCGTCAAAAAGCGTACTTGTTACAGCTTTTTAATGAATATTAAATCTATTTATAATACACTAAAATTACAAAGAGTATATACAAAATAATATTTGGTTTCACTTCAGTACACCGAATTTTATTTCAACATTACATTCTATTCTATGGCATTACTGTACACATTCTTTTTTAAAGGATACTTAGGGCAAATTTCACCAATGAACCCGATCAGCATATTTAAACAGAGTTCAAGAGCTGTCAATGTCATAAATTCTATAATTATTGTCACTAACAGCTGTCAGATTTTCTGATCGGGTCCAGTTGCATGTGTGAAATTCGCCCTTAACATTTCAATCGTGACTATTTTCGATTATTTATATCCTCCACAACCCAGTTAATACTGGGTAATACCCCTTGGTATGACGTGGCCAGAATTTCGGGACACTGACAACCTGTAACGACTGTCAAATATCTAAAAATGACAGCCGGGTCCAACGGCTTAAGAGGAAACACGGTAGGTATTTAAAGAAACTATAGCTGTCTCTCTGCGAGCGTGATTTCGACATCGGTGCGATAAGGACAACTATAGTAAAAAGTCAAAATTCGAGGTTTGGTTCTCGACTATTTCCTCCTCCAATATTCGCCCAATTTAAAAGATATTTCATAAACTGAATAAGAAGGATATATACTGTGTCCCTGTTTTTTGTTTTTTATTACTAGTTGTCAAAATTTGCACACTATGCCTCTGTTCACAGGCGATCTAAATAGACAATTTTGAGCATTTTATAAAGGTTCTAGTGCTTATACAGATTATGTATCATCAAAAAGGAAAACATAGGGACATTGAAAGAAAACAGGCGAGAGCGTTTGTATGGCAAAAACGCCAACCCCATTTCCTGTTAACATGCAAACTCATTATGTAATGTGTGGCCACCCATCCACGGACCAACCTAGGCAAGCACGGCACCTGAAGATCGACCCGAGCGGCTGTTATTATTTAGCTACGAACTCCTCTCAATACTTTCATGGAAATTAAACATAACTAGCGAAATGAAAGTGTACTACAGAACCCAAGAAATAAAGGCGTAATGTTGGTCTGTAGCCCTCTAACCACGACACGTTCAACCTTGGCAACTATTCACATTTTTCTCTTCAAGAGACGATTGTGTTTTATTTTTAGTTCGCCCTTTTCACATTTAGGACTAATTAGTAGATTTATATACAAAGCAAGATCCCAGGGCCGCTAGACATTACTTATTTATTTTTCATTAACAAAATGTGTGGCATCGAGTAGTGATAGTATGTACTGTGAACGTATGTATACCTGCTAACTTGTACCGATGGTCAATTTATCAATATCAGTTACGAAAGTTGCGTAAAAATAATAGTAACTTCTCTTAAAGCCCGAGTGCTGTATTAGGCGTTTTACATAAAATGTGTACAGTAAAACCCGTACAATTAGTACACCAGACACACTATAAAATAAAATTTAAATATTTCACTAATAATAACTATTATAAATAAGGTTATGTATGAGTTACTGTCGTTAAAGGCCCGTTTACAAGGGAGAGTTTCTCGACTGGCTTGCTAGAACTCAAGTTCATTTCGCTATTTCATTTTCAAGTACCGCTAGCTATTACTTGCTAATCATCAACTGCCTAGCCTTTTCCCATATATGTTGGGGTCGGTTTCCAATCTAACCTGATACAGCTGAATACCAGTATTTTACATGGAGTGACTGCCTATCTGACCCCCACAACCCAGTCAGTACTGGGTAATACGATACCCCTTGGTAAGACCGGTTGTCAGACTTTCAGGCCATTGACTACCTGTGCGTCATAAATATATAGCTGTTTTGATTATTTAATTACTGAATGCAATTATAAAATATATCTTTGTGTTGCAGTAAAATACTAAATAAGTTCAATAACAGTTTTAGATATTAACAATCATTTGGAAGATTTTAAAGTTGTTTTTTGCACCTAAAACTAAATATTAAATGTAATTATATTAGTAATTGCAATTTATAATCAATATTTTAGAGCAAAACAGAGTGATATTCCATTTTCTTTAGTAATATTATAGAAATTTATCATAACAGCGATATAATAGACACAGACACAGTTAATGCTATTGCAACGTAATTCATATTATTTTTCTATGATGATTGTGCTAAAGCCCATTTTAGACCCTCAGAATGCACTCTTAAGTTGGCTTACTTGGGGGTCTAAAACGGCAGCTTCAACAATTTCTTTTTTAACACGACTTGTTTCTGTACAAAATGGAAGCTTGGATTGTTACATTACAGGCGAATGCTCCGGTGAGAGAACGCCTGGGGCGGTTTTTAATGTGTGGCCGTACCCACCTACCGTTTATACGACCCAACTTTGTTTCCCTTCAATAATCATCTATCCGACTTTCCGAGGCGAGAAACTGTCTCCGTGTAAATGACCCCCAATTATTTACAAGGGATCGCTCTTTGCTGGTTTAATCAGTGGTTTATTTTGGTAAGATTCCATAATAAAATAGGTACCTACCACAAGATGTCATCTTTGAACAAAATAAAAAATTAACGTTAAAATCAGGGATGTTATGGAGCTCCATAACCGTAACCGAAACTATCGGATATCCGAAATAAAAATCTATCCTATATAATCATTCACCGTTCACGCGCCACGTCAATCTTGCAGTTTGTTTGTTTTTTCTAGTCGTAACATAAACTCTTTCATAACTAGTTACTTAGTTTTTTATTATATCCGCAACCAAAACCATCCGAAACTAACGGATAATCCGAAATAATTACATATCCGTAATCTTATCCGAAAGCGATATAATTTTATTCCTATATCCGTATCCAGATCCGAAATATCATATCCATAACATCTCTGGTTAAAAGTTGTAACTTTGACCTGCAATATCTCCGTAACTAGAAGGTTCCCAGGTATGGTCCAGATCAAAAAAATGATCGCAATGACGGGGAGAACCCTTGCTTTTCGGCTCAATTAAGGGAGTTTTACACTCTTTATTATCAAAATCTACTTCCAATTAAGGCCCAGTCGAACTTGTAAGGACTAGTTGCGGATGAGCCTCCAGACACCGCAAGTACTCTGACAGGTAATATACTACAGTATCTGTCAGTGTCCCATGACCGCACCGCTCTGTCATTACCGGTTCGACCGAACAGTACACACGGCGACACTTCAAGTTACAAATGTCCAGTATAACCTGACCTCGCTTTTTATGACGTTCCCGTATAATGATAGATCAGCTTAATTTAGTTTTACATAGCTTGATTGGTTGTCGTATGTACAGTCAACAAAACAGATAGGTATGCAGGGTCGAAAGATACAGTTTTAGTTTTTTTGGGAACTGTTGCGCATCTTCAAATGAAATTTGAATTAATTTAACCAATTGATTATTTTTCTTCATTTAATATTAATTTCATTCGAAAACATCGATCGGTTTTTAAGAAAAAAACAATTATATCTTTCGACCCTGCATACCTATCTGTTTTGTTGACTGTACATCTCAATGATTGATTTTATATGAAATTTATATTGATTTTCTCTAAGTCGAAATGTCAGTTTGTTTACCAAATAAGTAAAATAAAGAGGAACTATATTATTTTACACTGGGTTTACTTTAAATTGTATCACTACACTAACTTACGGATCGTAAATTAACATCCTGACGACTTTACCATTTATTTTTTTAATGAAACTAACCTCCCGCGTTTGTTTTATCAAACTAAGCCAAAGTGATAACCCCGTTCCATTTGAATTAAAAACAAATATCAAAATAAAGTTATAATATACGCCACCGTTAGTGGCAGTCGAGGTCATAAAACGTGTGAGCGAGATGACATGATAGTATAGTTTTAAGCAGGGACCGAAAGGGTTACCCGTTTTTTCGAGTAATTTTGTAAGAACCCTAGAGAGTAAAATTTAACGCTATAATTCAGGTTAATCAGCCTGCCAGACAGCACTGAGTTTATTTTTGTGCATAAAAATATGCAAGAAAGTGATGGAAGTAGGACGCGCTCGGTGCTCTGTCTCCTTTTGGTTAATTTAAATGGTGAACCTATATATCAGAACGGTTAACCTAAATATTATAAGGGTTAACCCGTATAGTGGTTAATCGAACATAAATGGGTTTTAGGTCTAACCGGTTAACCTTTTAGCGGCTAAGGACACGGACACGTGGCATTTGTATGGAGATGTCAGTGTCTGTACCGGTTACACCGATTTCTTACTAAATTACACAGTCCCACTCGCACATTTTATGACAACGACTACCGCAAGTCTTGGCGTATATACTTCTGAATATAATTAGCAATTATTAAACAAATTAAACGAACATGATAACATTCCAACAGTGTTTTTCAACAAAAAAAAAAACTATTAACTATTCTGTTATCGACCCGAAATAATAGACCGAACGGAAGCTGACCAATCAGAAGCAAGCGTTACGACGCAATAGCAGCAATGGTCCAATCGGAGACGTTTATTTTCGCTGCTTACTTGCAATGCTTTGTCCAGATTATTAATTTAAAAAAACCTACCAAAATCTTCTAACTCATACCTAAAAAACCCGCGGGCTCAAAACGTATCAAACAGTATTAAGGGACATGATTTGAAATTTACAACGTAAAACTCCAACATTTTTTCCCTCTCGACCCCAAAACCCCATAAACACCCCCATGCGATAACCTCAACCGCCCTATTTTTAGCTTTCAGCGTTTCTATACAAATTTATTTTTACGTCTTCAAGACTGAGTAACTCCGTCTAAACCTACAATCGTTCGTTAATTCGTATCAGGGATGAGGGAAGCGAAGAATGACGTGAAGATCATCCACGTGACGGCTAAGAGGGACTGCTGGGTGTTGTTGGTCGCGGGCTGGGCCGGCTGGGCCGGTTGCTCGGCGGGTTGGTTGGGTTGGTTCGGTTGATTGGCCTGATTCGGTTGGTTCGGTTGGTTGGCCTGATTTGGTTGGTTCGGCTGGTTGGCAGCGTTGGGTTGGTTCTGCTGGTTGTCAGCTACATTGACGTGGAGGTCGCGGAAGAAACCAATCTGGTGGCTGAAATTACATAAAATAAAAATTGAAATGTCGCCATAACATAACATCACGCCTGTAATCCCCGAAGGGTTAGGCAGAGGTGTACCTAATAGTACATCCATATTGCGTCAGTTATGTAAGATGGAAAAGCCCATTAACAATATGGCCGACCGGGACCGGGAATCGAACCCAGAACCTCATACTCAGCAGTCGCGATTGCGACCACTAGACCAACGAGGCAGTCAAAGGAAATATCGCCATAACACAATAAAAGCCAGGGGTTTAAGATATCACATATCAAGAGTTCAGAAACTCTTTGTTTTTATTCTTTTTGGTGCAGCCGTGAGGCACACAAACCTGTGTTAGTTCAATTTTTTTTCTAATGTGTTGTTAACAGACTTCAAAAAAGGTGGAGGTTCTATGTTCCAATGCATATATTTTTTTATGTATGTTTACCGATTTCTCGGTCAATTGTGGACTGATTTTGAAAATTGTTTTTTTTTTGTTTGAAAGAGTATACTCCCAAGTTGCTCTTGTAGAAATATTGTCATGATCTGATCATGGACTTCGGAGATATGGAACGGAACTCTTCAACAATAGGCAGTAAATCTGTCGTGATTGCTGCAATCGCTAAGATGTTTATTGTTTACACAACACCATAACTCACGCCTGTATGCTCTAAGGGGGTACGCACATCATGCATGTACAGTACATCCACGTTTCGACAGTTAGGTATGATAACTTACATTTTATTGGGTATAAGCCTATTACCATGACATGTATTGTATACAATGTAAAATAAATGCAAAGCAAATATTTGTATATAGGATATTACAACTAGAAACGAAAAATAAAAACAAAAATTGCAAAAAATAAAACCGATTTCAATCATTTTTTGCAAAAAAGTTTTTCATTTGCCAAATACGGTTTTTTTTTCATATTTTTGGTGTTGGGAAAATCAGAGGGAAAGAGAGTGAATCGGCTTGAGCCGGTCAGGAGCTTACAACAAAGCAACAAGTCCTAACTAAACCAAAATATTTAAAGAGCAGTGATAGCCTAGTGAGGTGACAGTTGGACTGCCAAGTCATAGGTCTAAAGTTCGAACGCAACACACACCTCTGATTTTTCGGATACATGTGCGCATTGTGTAATTTACACTTACTTCGGTGAAGTAAAACATCGTGAGGAAAGCAAACCAACATGCCTGAGAGGTATTTCTCGACGGCATGTAAAGCCAAGTCAGAGGTCCATGGGTGGGGTAAAAACTCTGACACCAGGTTAGGCTCTAACCACACGATAAGGAAATACAAAACCGAGGCGAATGAAGTCGTTTTTGCTAATTCATGGACATAAAACAGTTCTGGGTAACTCCAAAAGCAAAGAATACTCACAGATACCCTGCTGCAGCTAACAGCAACACCAGCAGTAGTCTCGCTGGGCTTCCATACAAGTATACCAGCGAGAACAGTATAGCTAGCCTGGAGGCGGCGTACAGGTGGTCGAGCCAGTCTCTCGCGGCCAGGGCTTCGTCGGGCTCTTCTACGGGCGCGGGCGCCTCGGCGGGCGGCGCGGGCGGCTCGGCCGGGGCGGGGGCTGCGGGCGCCGCGCCGGCCGCTTGCCACCTGGAGGGATTGGGAGATGGGAATTAGGCCAAACTTCTTCTTAGCATGTAACCGGCAATCTGCATTGAATCGGCCCCAAAGGGTCTTAGTCAAAATGGGCGTTGTCCAACACAATTAAAAATATTGAAATATAATATCTCAAATCATAGCTCGCAATAAGTTCTTCAATTAATAAAATTGCGACACGATAAACACCAAAGTCGCCGGAGATCAGAGCTACGGCCAATTGAAAATGTACAATTCCCTAAATTTTTTGAAGATTTGACTACAACAAGCTTTTTAACCGACTTTTGTTTTTAAAGTAGATCATACACACATTAATAGTCATCTGTACACTGTCTGTGCTTTAGTTAAGTACTGACATAGGTTAAGAATATTGTTACTAACCCTATGGCTGTTGGTATATATGAATTAATATATACTTATACAGGGTGACTGGTAATTAGTGACCGATACTTATACACATGATTGTACTCATGATTACAAACAACTTTCCCAAAGAAACATTTTTGAAGTTATACTTCTTTTGGCGCGTTTGGATGAGAGTGAATTCATGACCTGCGCGCGCACGATGGCCCAAAAAAACGACATGATGAAGTTGGCTGCAGAATAGAATTAATAATATATATTTCTTTAAATGACTAACTTAACTTATAAGTAAGGAAACTGAATATACAGTACTTACTGTATACCTATACTGTTTTGATTGATTTTAACATTTTTCTTCGATATTTACTGCAGTTTTGTTTTTTAAACATTTTCTTCAGACGCCAAAGGAGTATAACTTCTAACGCGTGTACATAAGTACACACACACCTTTTTTTATACTTTTAATTTAGCAACAATCTAAACTTTTTCATACGACTGCTGTGTTATTGAGATAAAAGTGAATGAGTATTTAAAAAAATGTTTCTTTGGGAAAGTTGTTCGTTATTATGAGTACAATCAAGTGTTTAATTATCGGTCACTAATTACCAGGTACCCTGTATATTGATTGATCCCAGTTAGGCCGGCGAGGTCCTAGAATCGACTAAGGACTGCAAAAGCCGTGTTACGGAACCCCCTTGTTAAAGTGATCTGAATAATAGAATATTCTTTATTATGTACACCACACAAGAAAACATTTACATACGGTGACTCAAATGCGTGAATAACAGGTCAAATCTTTGTCAAACAAAATACAGGAAAAGGCAACATATTTCAAGTGTTTCTTTCTGTTCTCCAGCGACTTAGGTACTTGTTGTTTTAGAATAAATTCAAGTCCTAATTATAAGCTACTATTTACATTTCAATTCTGGTCTTACGCATAGAGTTCTTATATAAATGCCCATGGTCCGTTAGCCTTACAGGAATCATCGACTACGAAGAAGTTGTAATGGCGGAAGTTGTAATCGCCCACGCATTTCGTTATAGTAATTTGTGACATCAGTTCAAAATACGCGTAGTAGGCATCGTGCCAAATGTTACTAGGAATTGTTTACTACAGTTTTTCTTTATTGTTCCACAAGGTTTTGCCTGTTGATTTGCTCGCGTTATAGTCGGAAATTAACCCAAGTGTAAATGCCTAGGGGACATCCATTACGTCACACGATTTTGATGATTTTCTGACCCTCCCCCCGTCCTTGTTACAATTGCTCACAATTATAAGACTCTCCTCTTCCTACTGTGACGTCACACGTTTTGCAATTTTACATGTTCAGAAATTTGACGCCATGAAATTAAGGAATACTTAAATTTCACCTCTTGTCACAATTCATCGACCATACACATTAAATTGTAACGTAATTTATGGACGACCCCTATGATACTCGGGGATAATGCAGCTTCCTATTAGTGAAATAATTTTAGGAATGAGATCATTAGTTCCCATGAGATCAGTTTGTAAGTTTGTAGGGGGTAACCCCTACAAACTTACAAACTTTACGTCTTAAATATTAGTGTACATTTTTTTAACAGTAGTCTTTATTGCCATTAAATTAAAGTTGCTATTATGTTGCTGCCACCGAAAAATTCACAATGATCTTCAAAATAATTGTGTAAGGACTAAAGACATGTTTGTAATAGATTGTCACGTTGGTCTAGTGGCCAATGTATACCGTCGGATCCTGGCTTCTATCCGCGGGTCAAGTCATTGAGTATTTTCATTCAGAAATTTTCAATAGCAGTTAGATGTAGGCGCTTTCTTAGAGACAGTATAAAAATCTTTTGAAACATAAGAGATTAACGTTAATAAGTAGAAACATCACGCCTGTAATCCCTGTACCATTTTTTATTTATTATTTACATTCCGCCAGTAATGTTTAACCGCTGTGTAACTGGGGGCGACCCTATTGCCATCAAGCGGGTATAAATCCTGTCTCCAGGCTGCTATTGACAAAAAATCTGGTTTGTCAATGTGAGTGAATTTTAGAGATGACAAAACTATAAACCAATTTAATTTAAAATTTTGTCAACGTTCTAAAAATAAACAGAAAGTAACAATAAATGTTATAATGATGCGACTAAATCGAAATATTTCAAGGTTCGGTAGGCTGTCTGTAGGCACCACAGCATAAGTATTTGCAGTAAGTTCACTCCAAACAAAGACTGTACTTCTATTTGTGCGCACACTTGTGCTCTGTCATATCTCCTGCATCCGTGGCTAATCTGCGCTGAGATGGCAAATTCTTTTTCATTCGAAATTCTTTCGGGAACTGTATACCTAATAGAGGGGGACTAATCTATACTTATACTATTAGCCTGCGTCATCCCACTGCTGGGCAATTCGATGCAGGGCTAATGTGGGCCAGTTAGTCTCTTTCCAGTCCAGGCAAGACAAGGAAGTCACAAGACGCACCAAAAATGCGGGAGAAGTCATTTAATGATTTCCCATCCGTAAAAAAAAAAAAGATTCAAATAAGGATGTTTTTATAATAATTACACGCGGACGAAAGACGCGGGCAACAGCTAGTCTAACGTAATGCAAGCCCAATAATAGGGTAGTTGGACAAAAAAATCTAATTAGTCCGTCAGATAGATTTCCAAAAAATATTGGAGACGTATTTTTTTTTCTCGTAAACTAAAAATGAGGGCGATGCAGTGCGTTGAAAACTCGTGTGACGTCACAAGCCCTCACTCATGAACTTTGATGTGTTTTATCTTCGTTATTTTTAATTGATTTGATAAAACAAAAAAATCGTATCCAATATTTTTCGATAATCTAACTGGCGGACTAAAAATAATTATATTTTTTTTACTCAGGAAATATCCCTATTGCACAATTTGTACTCGAGGCGTCTACTGAGGAATTGAGAAGGCATCTCTCACAGCCCGTGTCCTGGGAACATTATAGGCAGATCAGTTAAATAATTATCCTTGCATTGGTACAAAATGTCAGGCGAATATTGTACATTTAGCCCTATAACAACCGCATTATACAATTTAGTCTTTGATGGCCTTGATAATGAACTTCTGACCTTATATTTTTGGTGACAGTCATTCGCAAAATGACATCATGTTTATATCATAGTTTTAAATCTATTGGTTTACAATTATATGTACCTTCAACGTATGTTTACCCAACTGTTAAAGAAAGAATTGCTATGTTAAACTGCAAGTTTTTTTTTTAATAAGTAAATAAACACGTTTACTAGTTTAATGATATTCATGTCCTTAATTGAATTTCTAATTTATTTCTTTTTTTCTTTCAGTTTTACCAAGCTACTAGGATACATAATAATGCTGAAACCTACACATAAGAGATCTAGATATAAGGGTTAACCTGGAAACTTCTAATAAGCCATTTCGATTGCCTGCTATCGTAATTCAACGCGTTTTGCAACTCATCATCTGCCTGCCATTTCCTATATTGCAGTCGGATTACAGAGTCACTGGATACAACTGGATACCAGCATTTTACATGGAGTGACTGCCTATCTGTTCTTCACAACCCAATAACTGGGTTCCACGACAACCCTTGGTAAGTCTGATTGTCAGACATTCAGGCTTCTGATAAACCGTAACGACTGACAAAGATCTACGAATGGCAGCCGGGACCCACTACTTTCCCGAGACACAGAGGAATCTCGGTGTATAATTGCTGGTCACCCATCCACTAAGTCACAGATCGTACTCGGCAAGCGCTGCATAACCTTGAAAATCGAGCCGTGCGGTTGTTACAATTTAGCCACGAGCTCTTTAACGTGTTAAAATCTAAAATAGCGAAAAACAGTTGTACCAAGACTTACATGTTGGCATACTGCTGCATGTACTGAAGATACGCTTGTTGCATCATCATCATATGATTGGCCAATTGAGCAGGATCATTCGGAACTGGCAAGTACCTCTCTCCAAAATTATAATTAGGATACGGGGGGACCCTCCCATAGTTATTCACGAAGGAGGTTAAATAATTCTGCATTTCTACATTATGGTTCTGATCGTTCTGTCTTGTCTCTGGTCTGGGAGGTTCCGTCACTTGTTCGGTTTGGGGCGCCGGTTCAGCGACGACCCTTCGGCGAATTCCGTCAGTGTTAGAATCTGTGGCAGGTGGTGTTTCTATTCTCCGAGTCGGTGTGCAGACCAGATGCATAGTGTGAGCTATCTGAGACTCATATGTTCGGAGAACGTCTTTGAGAATTGTGTTGTCGTCTAGGAGTTGCCCGGAGTAAATTATTTTCTGTTCATCTGTGCCCTGAAAAAGAAATTATTGTGGACCTTTAGATTTGTAATGAAATGCAATCCTGAGATGAGGGCTAAACGAAAAAGTAAATGGTATAAGGACGAAGATTATTAGATAATTAATATAACTATCTATCTATTTTATATTTTACAACTATTATAAATGTGAAAATTGTGATAGATGGATGTTTGTTACATAATCACGCCAGATTGGCTCGACGGATCTGGATGAATTTTGGCAAAATATACCCAGATTGTAGTCTGGAATAGCAGATGTACTTTTTATCCCGGTAGGTCGTCCTACCGGGATATAAAGTATATCTCCGTATATCCTGGTATATCCCGGAACAATTCATTACTGGATCCGGAACCGTGAAAAAAATCAGTGTTAAAATTCTGTCGTAGAATGTAGATAATGTTGGAGAACAGTCTCGGAGCACGTGCCGTTGATAAGACCAATACCGCTATGTTATCTTTCATTCTTATCAACAAAAATAACGTCCATGCTTCATTTAATGCATAAATAAATACTAGGTAAATTCTAGAAATATTGGCAAGGAGGGTTTTCTTGTTAACGTAGATTGAAGACAGCAAAATAACTAATTATTTTTTGTCCTCACTGAATTTCGTAGGTTTCCTAATTCCGTGTTCAAGGTTATTGATAATAATCAGTCTTAATCTACGGCTAATGACGTCTTTCGAATATGAAAAATTAGCGAAATAAATCTATTTGCAAAAATTCGGGTTTCCCAAACAGTTTGGCTTTTTAAAAACCGGCCAAGATAAGAGGTAATTTTTTTTTCGTGCAACGACTAGCAGTGGCGAAGGTTCCATACAACTCGATTCCTACCGGCTTCCTTACGAAAATTGGCACAGTCAGTATTCTATAAGCAAATAGTATAATCACACGAAAGGCATGTACTCCGGCTTACAAAAATTGGCCCTTCGCTTCTGACGACTAGGTACTTTACTAAAAACAGTGATGCGTGATTTTTTTGCGATTTGTGACGAATGACTTACAGGGGAACCTAGAAGGTTGTCGACTGCTTAATCGGGTTACCGTGTGCCTTTTTTTTTACGGATCATCAAATGACTTCTCCCGCTCCGGGCAGAGCGGAAGGGGGTGTCAGACTTGTACTGACTAAAACCCATCCATGTTCCTTCCTTGCCCTTTGTGTTTCAGGGCCGCGGTATCTCTTTCGAACAGCCCGCAGCCCTGGCAGGCGTTACCGTGTGCCTTGAGTGTTAAGCCTGCAGCCACGACATAAGCCTAATAAGCGACCACACGCTAAGGGTGCCCTTGTGTGGTACGAGCCTCGGCTCAGGGCGACGCTGGGGAGGACAGCGAGAAACAGGATGGATCTTACACTTTTATTAAGTTTTTTTAAATTTTAGGTACCTAAATAATGATGATATAAGACCGTCAAAACCATCGTGTGGGTAGGAAAAGGACGGTGTTTAGATTATGCTTTTACAATGTCGGCACGTTCGTTTTCGACGGAATTTAGCTGTTATGATTTACATACCAGCTAAATGTTTGCTTGTTGTTCTAAATTCTAAACGTATACGGCTTTAAATACCTCGAAAACACGTACATAATAATAATTACATGGATGGCAGAAAAAAGCAGTTTTGTTATGGCATAGATTTTTCTTTTTTCACTGTAACAATTTCTTCTCTACAGGTATACTTTGATTTACATTCAGTAAAAGCTGTTATTTTTTAAATAACAAACAGACACTTCACTGTTATATCAACGTACCAAACTATCCAATAACCATTTCAATTATCACATAGGTGCTAACACCTAATGCTGATAAGAGTGCCCTAGTTATAATGAATGTAGCACTATACTATAACGTCATATTTAGTGCAATACATGCTACGATACGCGTGCTGCTGCTAGTTCTGGAGTTTCGACCGCGAACCGGAAGACGTTGCGTTGGAAGGCCTCCCACTAGGTGGACCGATGACCTGGTGAAGGTTGCGGGGATCCGCTGGTTGCGGGTCGCGTGGGACCGGTCAATGTGGCGACACTTGGGGGAGTCCTATGTCCAGCAGTGGACGTCTTTCGGCTGAAATGATGATGATGATGATATGCTACGGCTGAACATGAGGTCCTGGGTCCGATTACTAGATCAAGTGTTTTTGGGTTTTCTCATTAGGAATTTCTCAGTAGCAACCACGGGGTCCGGATTTGTGCCTGCTTGATGGTAATAGGCTCGCCCTATCACATGGGACTTAAACACAACTGGCAATATGTGGGTGTAGGCACACATCTGCCTAACCCTTCAGTGATAACAGGCGTGATGTTATGTTAAATATTTTTCATTCACTCGGCCACCATTTTAAATAAAACAGATGTTTTGTGCTATGCATGAAATGCAAATTAATTTTTTTTTTTTTTTTTTTTTTTCCTTATTAGAAAGAACCAAGTTCTTACTAAATAATTGCAATCTAGCCTAAAAAGACTAATAAACAATTTAAATCTAACTTATTATGCTACGTTAAAAAAATGTTAATGCTAAGAATAGTGTCCATAATTAGGTATGCACTTTTACACACGTTCGTAACACTTCCTTAGAGTCTGGTAAAATTGATAAAACACTTTCTTCATGTGTTATATAAATAGCACAACATTGTTACTATTATTGATTCACTTACACTACACTAATTCAAATGGTTTAGTTCTCTTTAGTCTACGCACTATGTCTGTATTGTCTAACAGCTGGATTGCCTCAACATTCACGTGTCGATGGAGTCTGTGTTCGTGGGCTTCAGCAAATTTTTGTGTGATGGTTGTGACGAATTCCATGTCGAGGTCACGGTGGAGGTCATCGTTTCTTATGTACCAGGGTGCATTTACAGCAGCCCTGAGTACTTTATTTTGGAACTGTTGAATTATTTTGACGTTGGTTGGCTTAGTACAGCCCCAAAGTTGGATACCATACGTCCAAATTGGCATCAGAATATGCTTGTATATTATCAACTTATTATGTATTGATAAACAGGATTTCCTTCCCAGTAACCAATACAAACGTTTATAACGAATATCGAGTTCCTGTTTTTTCTTTTTGATATGGGCTTTCCAACGCAGCTTGGCGTCGAGAGTTATGCCAAGGTATTTGGCTGTATTAGCATAAGGTATTTGCATACCATTTATGTAGAGTGGGTGGTAGTCACTGTGTTTGTTTGTGAAGTTAATGTGAACTGATTTTGACTCATTCAGATTGATCTTCCACTTTTGTGTCCAGTCGTAAACTTTGTTCACAGCTAGTTGAACTTTCTCTACTGCTTCTCTGTGGCTTGATCCGGTGGCCATAATAGCAGTATCATCTGCAAAGGTCGCTATGGTGTTGTTTTCCAGCTCTGGGATGTCACAAGTGTATAACAAGTACAAAATTGGGCCAAGTACACTTCCTTGAGGCACCCCAGCTTTTATGGTTTTTAGCTCGGAATATGCGTCCTCTTGGCGTATTCTAAACATTCTTTTAGTTAAATACGACTCTAGGATATCTACAAATTCTGGTAGCATGCGTCTGAGCTTATATATGAGACCCTCATGCCAAACTTTGTCAAAAGCTTGCGCGACGTCTAAGAACACGGTAGCACAGACTTCTTTATTTTCTAGCGTTTTTTCAATAACATTAGTTATTCTATGTACCTGGTCTAACGTTGAGTGTTTTTCTCTGAAGCCAAATTGGTGGTCTGGAATTAGGTTTTTATCTTCTATTACTGGTTTTATCCGTTTTAGTAACAGTTTTTCAAATAACTTTGATAGTACGGGTAACAGAGAAATGGGTCTGTATGATGATGCTTCGTGGGGAGGTTTCCCAGGCTTCGCAATCATAATGACTTCAGCAACCTTCCATGGCTCAGGTACATATCTTAAGATAAAAGAAGCATTTATTAGTTTGGTCAGCTTTACTATGGCTTTGCGTGGGAGGCGTCTTAGAATTTCCCCTGTGATGAGGTCGTAGCCGGGAGACTTTTTTGAGCTAATGTTGTTTTGAATTTCTCTCATTACTTCCTTAGGAGTCACAAGGTTGATTCTTTGGTTTTGTGATAAATTTACACTCTCATGTATTTCTACAGAGCTTTCGTTGGGTTGAAAGGTTTCTTCTAAATGTTGAGCAAATCGGAACGCCTTTTGGTCATTGCTTATTGCCCATTTTCCGTTGCTATCTCTGATGGGCGGTATTTGTATAATCTGCCTTTTTAGATTTCTCGTCGCTTTCCAAAGTGAGTAATCCGTTGATTTGTCATTGGTAAGCTGAAGAAGGTTGGTATTCAGAGATTCATCCTCAAATTGTAGAATTTTTCTCTTTAGTCGTTTAGTTAGGTTATTTAGTGTTGTTTTATGACGCGGAAACCTTGATTGCTGCCACAACTTCCTTTGTTTTCTTTTCTCTGATAGTAAATCCACAATTTCTTTAGGATAGATAAATCCCTTATATTTGCGTTTTAGCTGAGGTGTATTGCTCCACGCACATTGTTGAATATTAATAATAAATTTGTTTACTTCTGAGTCAAGCTGATCTTGCGTTTTTATCGGAGTTTTAAGGTCGATAATATTATCTAGATCAAGAGCAAAACTGTCCCAATCTGTAGACTTATTAACCAAGGTTAAGTGGCTTTCTTTTAGTAGGATTTTTTGACTTAGCATTAGTATAATCGGAGAATGGTCAGAGTTCATAGTAAAACTTTCCTCCAAACTGATGTAATTGGTGGATATATTTTTGCAGATGAAAAAATCTATAAGATCCGGTATTTTCTGGTGGTCAGTGGGCCAGTATGTAGGTTTGCCTGTACTCATTACTTCACAATGTGTTTCTTTAACTGCACTTAAGAGCTGTCTTCCTTTAGTTGTGGTAAGTCTTGAACCCCAATGCGTATGCTTAGCATTAAAATCGCCGCCTAGGATAAATCGCTGGCCTAATAATTCAAAAAGATGTAAGTATCGCTCTTTTCTTATCATGTGCCTAGGGGGCGAGTATATGGCTGCAATGGACACTTGACAAAACTTAGTTTTAACAGATACTGCCACTGCTTGAATGTCTTCTTCTTCATATTTACACTGCACGTAGTGACTAATGTTTTCTTTAATTATAACCGCACTACCCCCCCTGGCAGAGTTGCTAGGGTGGAGGGAATTATATATCATGTATCCTCTAAATTTGATAAAAGATTGCTTTGTGAAATGCGTTTCGGAGATTAAACACACGTCTATATTTTCTGTATCTAGGACCGCCTGCAACTCATGCTGATGTTTGAGGAGTCCATTGGAGTTCCACGCCATTATTTTAAGTGTGTTATTCATTTTTGATTATTCAAGACAGCTGTTTTAGTGCTGGATTCTAGCTTCTCTAATCTCTTATCAAAAGAGGTAATACACTTCAAGATCTGGTTAATCTTATCCTCTAAGTTCAGAGGTTGAGATCCTTGTTTTGCAGCTTGTGCGTAAGTACCAATGTTGGTTACTTGCATGGCTGGTTGTTTTGCAGTTGACTGGACACTTGCTTTCTGCGCCTGTTTACCAGGGTGTGTTATAGGAGGAAACTGTTGGGTATTAGGCACCGTAGGTTTCTTTTTTAAAACTTTATTTTTCATAATTTGCATCTGTTTGGCTACTTCACACCCTCTATAGTTGGCAGGGTGAGGTAGGCCGCAGTGGATACATTTTGGTTTCTCCTGCGGAGATTTGGTACAATTGGCTGTAAGATGCTTGCCAGTGCATTTCACACACCTTGGCTCTTTTTGACAATATTTATGTGTATGCCCATAAGCTTGGCATCTCTTGCATTGGGGAATGAGTGCTGGATTTTTGAGTGGATGTATTTCAATTTTACACCCTAATATGTACTTAATGCCGTAGATTTTGTTGACATCTTCATCGTTATAAAATGATAAAACGAACATGTTGAGTGGTTCCTTAGTCTTCCAGCTCAATTTACTATCTACCTTTTCTATTTTTAGGCCTTGGGTTGTTAAATCTTCCTTAATTCGATCTGGTTGGCAAGAAGAGTGTAGTTTCTTTACCACAACTCTAATTGGTCTAGCCTGCTTGTTCTCGTATGAATGCCAGTGGTAGTCTTTTTCAGACAAGAACCTGGCAATTACTCTATATGAGTCTTCTGATTTGGCGTTAACCTTCACACAATCCCCATTCATCATTTTTGCTGTAAATGATTCCACTGGTTGGCTTTCAATTAACGAATCGTAGAACGTTTGATAGTTCTTGATTCCGTCTATTATGATTGGCGGTGGTAAGGGCACTTTTTTGACCGAAGTCACTTTCTCATTTTTTTGAAGATTGTTTTGGTGGGCGCTTCCGGGTTGTTGTTTTGGAGAGAGGGAGGTGTTAAGCTTCCTTTTCTTCCTGCTCCTGGCCCTAATCCACTCAGTCTCTTTAGCAAGGTCATCCTCGTCTGTACAGTATTCCACGTCATTTTTTGTAGTCTGAGCAGGTTCTGTAGTCCCTTTTGTTTCTTTAATGCAGTTCAATTCTCCTTGAAGTGTCTGCACTTGTTCCTGCAGGGCATCAATTTGTACATTCAATTTACGTACCATGACTTGCAGGTTTTCTCTATCTGTTTTCTCTTGGATATAACAGTCATATAACTGCCTTTCCAGGTCAGTTTTAATAGTAATAGACTTTTTTGTAGCCATTATTAACACGTTGACGGACAGTACTTCCTGTAGGCGTCAAGCCAGTCAGAAGTAATACGACAGTACGTCCTTCGACGTCGATCTTTTGACTAGTTTAAACACAGTACGCCATAAGACGTAAAATTTTACAGGCATTCATAAGGAAGGGCATGTTGTACTGTCACCGAAGATATATTTTAGACTTTGTACTGTCACCACACAATGTTTAAAAATCTGTTCAAAGAAAGTACCTGCACACACACATCCACATTTTTTTGGCACCGCCCTCACACACACTACGCCCATAGCCGTCGTGTTTTCATACATTTTGTTTAGTACTGCGCCACGGCGGTGCGCCGACAGGTCGTTACGTGATTTCGCGCGCAATTATTTTTTCGAACGTAAGTATTGTTTGTTTTCAACGTAATTTTATTGTTTTATGAATACAAAATACTAAAACTAGTATATTTGTATATGCAAATAACTTATTTATGTTGCTAATGTATGTTTTCAATACCATTTAGTTGTAATACATTGTAAACTAATATTTTTGCAGATGGCTTCCCGCGATTCATATGAAAAAGAACAAAAGCGGATTCAGGACCTATTTGACGCTGCTTTGTCTTCTGAATCGAGTCATGACCCCTTTGAAGATGATGGAGAATTCGGATCCGATGCCGATTTTCAACCATCTGGTGAAGAATCTTCGAGTTCCGAGGGTGAAGCTCAGGCATCACAAATGAGACACAAACAACATAGAACAGCTGCAGTATCCTCTGGTGAGTCTACATCCTCTTCATCTAGTGATACAGATGACCCTGATGAACTTAGTAATCACGTTATACAAAGTTCTGAGATCCCTGTAAACCAAGAACCTGCTCCATTGGTACCTGGTGTGTTTGTAAATGACGAAGAGAACACTAATGTGGATCAAGTCACCTCTGATCAACCGAACCCTACCAATACGAGTCCTAGGGTATCAGACATACCTCTTGCAGATGAATCATGGTCTCACACAATTGCTGAAATACCAGATTTCAATTTTGATAGCTCTCAATGTGGTATAACCGTAAATGTTGATGACATGAACGGAGTTCTTGATTTTTTCTACCTTGCATTTCCGCAAAATTATATAGGATACCTGGTAAACTGTACTAATAGTTATGGGAATGCTTTATGCAATAGTAATAGACCTCACACCAGACATAGCCGCAAAATGGCATACCGTGAAGTCACTTCCGAAGAGATTATGAAATTTCTTGGACTTAGCCTACTCAAAGGTCATATAAAATGTCCTAAACAAAGAAACCTTTTTTCATTATCTGATCCACTACATTATCACCCCATATTTAGTTTCATAATGTCCGGACGAAGATATGAGCAAATCCTACGCTGCCTCTATGCATCGGAATTGGAAGCCAAAGGAGAAACTAAGGTTGTAAAATTTATTGATATGATGACTCTAAACTTTCGTAAAATTTACAATGCTGGAAAAGAACTATCATTGGATGAGTCGCTTCTACTATTTCGAGGTCGTTTGCACTTTCGTCAATATATCAAGTCGAAAAAGGCTCGCTATGGCATCAAATTTTATGAACTCACCACATCTGATGGCTATGTGCTAAATATGAAAATGTATTCAGGTAAAGAAGCACCTGAGCAAAACTTGGGTGAAAATGGGTCTAAGACAGAAAAGCTCGTATTGCGATTAATGCGTCCGTATTTGCTACATGGTCATCATCTTTTCATGGATAACTACTATAATTCTGTGAATTTATCACAGAAACTGATTGATTTGAAGACCCACTGCACTGGAACTTTGCGGGCAAATCGTAAAGAAAATCCTGTATATATTGTAAAGAAAAAGCTGAAGAGAGGTGAGCACGTATGGGCACGTAAGAATAAAGTTTACGTTTCAAAGTGGAAAGATAAACGTCCAGTAATGATGATTACCACTGGCCAACATCCTTCGATTGTGGAAGTGAGTAACAGATTTGGCAAGAGAAGACAGAAACCCGCAGAAGTGGAACTTTATAACAGGTACATGTCTGGCATTGATAGGTCCGATCAAATGATATCTTATTACTCGTGCCCCCGAAAAACTATAAGATGGTACAAAAAGGTATTGTTTCACTTGCTAGATATTGCGGTATGGAATGCTTACTTTCTGTATAAAAAATATAAGAAAAACAACGCCTCTTCGTATCATTATATTAACTATCGAGAAGAACTGATCAAGGTGATGATTGGGATTCATGATCGAAATATCAAAGGAAAAGACATGGTCAATCAAAGCAGCATTTATGATAACAGACGATTCCGACCAAGCACATCATCTGCTCCACAGGCAGTCAATATTTCTGGTACTGAAAATATCATAACTGGTCATTGGCCAGAACAAATTTTATCTAGACCTGGTACAGCAAAAAAGTTTGCTTTCCTAAAGTGCAAAGTTTGTACTAAAAAAAATATTCGAAAGGAAACGAGCTATCGCTGTAAAGGATGCCCCGATAAACCTCCATTGTGTCCACCATGTTTCGAATCTTACCATAATAGTATTGACAATAATGAATAATTACGCTGATTTTTAGATTATGAAACTGATTGTGATATCACGTTCCTTACGTACAAAATGTAAGACTGATTTAAATATAATTATGTTGATTTTTGAGAAGATTTAATTACATTTAGTTTATAAAAATTGTATGCCATTGTAATAACTGTGATTGTTTTGATATTTTTAATAAATAAATCTTAATTTTGACTGATTAGCTTTCTTTTGTTTTTTACTATCACATAGACATTGACGCCTGAGGGCGTAAGTGCACAAAGCATATACTTAGGGCATATAAAATATGACACTACGGATATAGACGTTTACGCCTCAAAACGTACTGTCATATATCTACAAAAATACATAACCTATGTGACGGAACGCCTTATGACGTTCACGTCTATATCCGTTCTGTCATATCATGTGTTATTATAATAGTTGCGCTGTGACGCTACGCCTATGGGCAATGTATGAAAAATAGTACTGTCTCAGCAACCATAACATGTGAGAGAGTACTGTCCGTCAACGTGTTAAGTTGTAAGGCGAGTTTAACACCTAAACAATAAATTATTGTAAACACTTCATGATTTCCGCACTTGTAACTAGGTCATGACACTGACCCCGATATATTGACGTAGGTACGCCGCGACGCGACGTTGTTGTGATCCGTCAGCAGAAAACTCTCGCGAAAGAGCTCGCGCGCGCGATCGTACGTCCGTGCACTATACTAGGCAAACAACGAAATGCAAATTAATGTTACTAAAAACTGGCTAAGTGCGAGTCGGACTCGCGCACGAAGGGTTCCGTATCATTATCAATACAATATTAGACCGGTTTACGATTTATGACGTATTAAAAAAAAACTACTTACTAGATCTCGTTCAAACAAATTTTCGGTGGAAGTTTGCATGGATGAATGTACGTCATATATTTTTTTTAGTTTTATCAAACTCTTATTTTAGAAGTTACAGGGGGGGGGGGGACACATTTTACCACTTTGGAAGTGTCCCTCGCGCAAACTATTTAGTTTAGAAAAAAATGATATTAGAAACCTCAATATCATTTTTGAAGACCTATCCATAGATACCCCACACGTATGGGTTTGATGAAAAAAAAAATTGAGTTTCAGTTCTAAGTATGGAGAACCCCAAAATTTATTGTTTTTTTTCTATTTTAGTGTGAAAATCTTAATGCGAATCACAGAATACATCTACTTACCAAGTTTCAACAGTATAAATCTTATATTTTCGGAAAAAAGTGGCTGTGACATACGGACGGACAGACAGACAGACATGACGAATCCATAAGGGTTCCGTTTTTTGCCATTTGGCTACGGAACCCTAAAAAGGGCAATTAATTCTATATAGGTGCGCTGTTGATGTACATGTGACCAGTTAAGATAAGATTCGTTATCTTCTAATTTCTCTGTTCCAAAGATGTCTTGAAATAGCCTATAAGTTCACCACTGCTGGGACACAGGCCTCCTCACTGTGAGAAGTGGCCGTAAATTGTAATCCATCACACGAGCCCAGAGCGGGTTAGTAAATAGAAATAGAAATAGACATTGAGATTTGATTTATCATTTTAAAGGTTGGTCCCAATTTGTGTTTGAATCATCGTGGTGAAAGAATTAGTCAGACTCTGCGTTACCAAGTGCTAGCTGTAACAATGTCAGTGTGGAGCCCCTCTGCCGGATAAGCCCACCTCCTTTCTTGCCCATCCTGCACAGCCACCTGCACCTTCCAGGATTTAAATGAAGCCAATGACAGAGCTGTGCAGGTGGCAATATACCGGTCAGGCATTATTTGAGTCTATTGACACGCAAAGAGGGAGAATCCCAATTTATTTAAGGTCACCGTAGTATGCCTTCTTCTTCGATGCCTCTCTATTACTCGTCATTTCAGCAATCACATCCTTTCTAGCCATCTCATTTTAAAGGCAGTGATGATAAAATAACTTGCACCAAGTATACCACTTCACAGTTAGACGTGTTACGCCACGCTACAATTTTATACGGAAACTTCAGTGCGCGAGTCCAAAGTGCCTGCTTGGGTTTGAACCCACGAAATACAACTGGTCCCAGTGAAAGTTGTATAACTTAATAATACTGATTAAAAGAACTGTTTAACTTAAAAATGTTGGTTAATTAATTTTAAAGATGTATTAAAACAGTTGGCTGGGTGCATAATAACAAGAGATAAAAATTTCAGATAAGCAGTTGGACCCCGCTGCCATTTGAGATCTTTCCCGCTGCCATTACTGGTAATCATTGGCTCGAAAGTATGGCAACCAGTTTTGCCAAGGAGTACTTTGTTGCCTTCATATAAAATACTATGTAGCATTCAGTAGAATCAAGTTCAGACTGAAGATAATTGGGAAAAGGTTAGGCAGATGACGATGTCATAATTATCTAGCAATAATCTCCTTGGATGCAACATTTCTATAAAATTTGTAAATATGAAACCTAACTATAAAAGTATTATGTGACATACAGTTGCCATTAATTTCTGCCATAAAATCGGCGTTTATTACTTCGTTACAAACACATTCTGATAGTGGGTGCAATTAATACTATCGCTGGATATAATTGCATTTAACAAACTATCGAATTATAATAGGGAAAAATATAAAAATGTTGTCCTTTTGGCCCTTGTCTTTTGGCAATGTATTTGAGGTTAATGCATGTCTTCTTCCTTCATATTTCTCTATTACTCATCATCTTAGCAGTTACCTCTTTTCTAGCCATGTTAATGTTGATTGTATATTCATAAATCAAATTATAATCATACACTGATTGATAGACCATCTACCTCAAAAGGTGACTATGTCAGACTGGATGTGAAAACGGGAGGACAGGTGTTGTAGTGCAGTTTGGGAGAGCCCTATGTCCAGCAGTGGACTGCAACAGGCTGAATTAGCACTGATTGTTATTGAACTATTTTATCTGTATTTTAAACTAAAAAAAACAATTTGCAGTTAAAGATAAAACAATCAAGGATATTTTACTAGAATGTATTGAAACATTCTATCAGCTTATCAACTGTCATATTTATTTATAGTTAATTAAAACGGTATAACACCAATTACAGTAATTAACATAGAAACAGATACCTTTCAATGGCTTGAATTAAGTTAAATTAAAATAATATAAAACTAACACAGAATAATGGCCTCTTGCATACTCTCTCTCACAGAACATCAGACATTGTCATGATCTGAAATTGTCTTTGATAAGTGTCTAAAAATTTTTTAAAAGCTCTTATTCAACTTGCCGTATGATTTAGTATGTATTGGACAAAACTTGCAACCAGTTCCCCCAATTTATTGGGATATTTAACATCTCGCTACAACTGTTAGGAACCAAGCAAAAAGGAAAACAGGAATGGCAAGAGAAAGTGCTGGGCTCAGCCAATAGGACAGTAACTGTATAGCACTCAGCCTGCTGTGGCAGCCAGCATGATACCAATTGCACCGTTCTAGCACCCACTCACATCTGTTTTAATCTACTTTAAGTACCCAATGTTCCACATTTGGTCATTATGACAAGTAGCCTTATAATAAATAACATTCTGGTACTTTTAAAATTAATAAGTAATGTCTGGTTTCTAAAGTGTTCTTTAGCATATGCATTACATTCCTAAACTTACACTGAAGGGAGAATTTTAATGACATTTGAGGAGAAAACTGGGAATTATTCAATATTCGTTTCATTACCTGCGGTTTTGCTCTTAGATTTATACGAAAACACTTCAAAGGCTAAGTCGCAAGCCAATTAATATTTTTTAAAGCTCAATAATTTTTATAAGCTTCGTAATAATCTAAACATAACATTGCAATCTAAATACTTACAGGTTTACTTGGGTAAACTTCGGAAAGGTGCCCCTTTAGCTGACGAACTGTCCATGACGATTCGCATTCGATATTCTGATCCTCAATCTGTTGATTCGGCGCCTTTACAATCAAAGTCACGTTATTCGGTATCATCTTCAATCATCCAATTGTACTCTAGTATTAGATAACACTAAAAACCCGTGATTTTTAGACGCAGCTAATTCAAGAAATTTCCTACTCAAAGCACTACATTAAAAAAAAACAAGAATTTTACGCTGACGCAGTAAAACCACAAAAGTTCTTTTATTAATCAAGTCTGTCTTTCGAATACGTAATGACTAAATAAAACTGTTCTGATGTAAATAAATACTTAGATAAATGGGGCTCGGCACTTGTCAATTTGCCCATGAAATTATCTGTCGTTACTCCATTGGTCCAGCGTTCAATTGTGACGTCAAATCGTCAAAATATTGTTCTCAATTACTACTTCTACTTAGGGACAAATGTCACACGGCGTGTTATGATTGGTCGTAATGTGTAATACAAAAAATATGCTACCAATCAACTAATTAATACTATCCAATTATGGCTCAGTAGTGTGAAAGAATCTAAAACGTTTCTTTCCAAGTGTGCTGTAAATGAATTAATTTACCATGTTAAAAAAATGTAGTTCTACGGTCGCTTTCAAAAAAAGTTTCGCTTTTACGCTAGCCTGGTTACTGTTTAGGATTAATAAAATGAAAGAGATAAAAAGAAGTAGCAAAGACACGACCACTACAGATGGTTTGTTCCATGGTGATACCACCAACACGTAGTGTCATTTCATCTGAAAAAGGTAGGAGATGACCAAACATTACCATTAGATAGGATCCTGAACATATCCAGCCACGGGCTTGATCAAGGACCACCCTCGCTAGAGTATATAATATGTTCTGTGAGGACCACCGAAAGAAATGAATCCGTCAAAGTTGTGTCACTGTCAAAGTCAGCAGAAAATCGAGGAAATACGAAAACATAACACAAGTTTGCATTTTAATAATTAAACATTCTGAATAAATGAAACGAATACTTTTTTGAGAACCATCGATCAAATAAATATTCTTCTTAGTGTAGAAATGCACTGAAAGTTTTGTAACCACATCAAGTTGGATTACAAACCGTTATCATGGGGGTTACGGTGTAAGTTATGTTTTCGATTATTTATCGTCAGTTCGAATAATTTTGAATAACTTTCCCGTTTAGTGTTCCAAGAATTATATAATGGCTATTCTTATTCATAATGTTACAAGTTACAAAGTATGGTAGCAAATGAATATATTTTACACCTATATTTGCTGATTGGTTGGTAGACTACTCTTTCAGTAGAGGATATAGCACATATGCCACTTTAATTGAGATAAATGGCTGGTTAAAAGCCCCTCAGACGACCCACTGACCCAATTTACTTTATAAAAAACTTAAGTTAATTGAAAATCGAACATTATATTTAGACAAAGCTGTTAATCTGTACCAAAACAACTGTATGTTATTCTAAGCGGCTAAACATTACTTATCATAATTATGTACAGACGCCAGCAGGTCTAGCTACTCGAAACTGACAGATTTTCCTAATCAACCTTGAACCTAATACTTTAGCAAAAATGTCAATAATCTATTAAAGAAATGTGACAGATTGTAGTAGCTTGATATGCTGGCGTCTGTACTTTAAAAACCTAAGATGTTGCCTGTTGTTATAATATTTTTGTCTTACGATCACACCTGTAATCTCTGAAGGTTTAAGCAGAGGTGTACCCAATAATACACCCACATTTTGCCAGTAATGTGTAATTGGGAGATGAGCCTATGGCTATCAGCCGGGCACACGTCTCGTATCTCTGGCTGCTACTGAAAAATTCTTTGAAATTCCTAAAAAAGGATTTTTTTCTGATTTGGGGATCAAATGCAGGACATGCTGAGCGGTAGTGCTTGAGAACACCAGACTTACTGTGAATAAAAATATAGTAAAATCTTTTTTGTAAAACAAAGAAATCTCCGTGTGGTGTCACCTAGAATTAAAAATTCATATAAGTACACAAACATAGAATGTCATTTTATGGAAATTGTTAAGTTCCGCTTTTGTGTAAAGCAACTGCATGCGTTTTTAGATTACAGCAATACCCAGTGCCTGACAATAAAACAGGGACGTACGTGATAGAGCTGCTGTCTAAACGAATTCTTGCATTGGGGGCATCACAACAAGGGCAGTTCCTTGTCGACTGTGAGAGCTACTTGTCACATCCACAGATGGGTTAGTATAGGCTTGATGTTTTTTGGTTCAGTACTAAGAGGGTGGCGGAGGAGCTCGTGGCAAAATAATAACTGCCGCTCGGGTCGATCCTTAGGTTAAGGCGTGCTTGCCTAGGTTGGTCTGTGGATGGGTGACCACCCAACACATACCGAGTTTCCTCCGTGCCTCGGAAAGCACGTTAAGCCGTTGGTCCCGGCTGTCATTTGCACATGTTTGACAGTCGTTACAGGTAGTCAGTGGCCAAAAAAGTCTGACAACCAGTCTTACCAAGAGGTATCGTATTACCCAGTACTAACTGGGTTGTGGAGGTCTGATAGGCAGTCGTTCCATGTAAAATACTGGTATTCAGCTGCATCCGGGTAGACTGGAAGCCGACCCCAACATAGTTGGGAAAAGGCTAGGCAGATGATGACTAAGAGGGTGGCAATAATGCCAATGGAACTTTATTACCAAGACTCCGCTTCTATACGCCCCTCTATCACCGGGCTGTATGTTCTAAACCGTAATAAGTAGACACTTGAAAATCACAGTAAGTTTTAATATTGTTGTTATAACAGCAAATAATAAAAATAAATTATTATCATTATAACTAGCCCATATTGTCCCACTGCTGGACAAAGGCCTCCCTCGATTCCTTCCAATGGTCACCATTCTGTGCTACTACTTTCCAATTCTCAAGGAAGACATCCAGTTCGTCCCGCCATCTCCTTCAATACAAATAAAACGTTTTTTTCAGTATTTTACTGAACTCTGTGAATTTTATTTGCAAAATAAAGCTTGCCTATACCGAGACCAGTGGTGGTGGCTATTTCGATATTTCGGAAAATTTTGTAAAACTGTAAATCCGTAAGATTTTGCTGAACATATATTGTGTTGTTTTGGTAGGTATTTACCCAAGCTGTCACCCCCTGCAGTATGTCGTGCTATTTACTGGACACCCTGTATAATGGTAGATAATTACTAAAAATATTTACTGTGCAGTGTGAACAATTGTTTAACGTGCAATTAAGGTGCCACTGTTTGTCTCTCCATCACCCAAAGGTTGACTGGTAGAAAATGCCTATGGCATTAAGTCCACCTCTGTACTTTGTGCTTGAAGTGTTAAATAAATAAATAAAGAAAATAAAATATTATGTTTGTAGGACTTTCATTGTTAAGTAATTCAATTTAGATTTTGGATAGACTCATGAAATATTTAATTTAAAATTCTACATAAAATAAACTTCACCTTTGTCCCATGGGGGTAGGGAGTAGGTAGAAAAACCACAGAATGCCACCTGTTCCAATCCTTACATAGGTACTTGCTGTGTCCACTTTCATAATATGCACCTGACTTTTCTGAAGAACATCGCAAATAAGGTCGTTGAATGACCTTCTAGCTAAGCTTCGCTTCGCGCTTCTTGCTTCGCTTTGTTTCTTCCTTCCTTCCTTCTTCTTCTTTTACTTCACCGTCGTTTGCACTGAAATAACATAATTACCTTTTAAATTGGATTTCAGGCACAACAAAAACAGTCCACATTTTCCACAACTCTGAGCAGCCAGCATCGGTGTTCTCAATCCTGGATACTGGCACTAAGAACATCCACGTCATAGCCGACGGCTTGTTCGACTTGCTGATGATGAAGCTTTCCCAACACTACACCTCTAAGAAGCAGACCAAGATCGAGAGTAAAGGACCGAGGTTCGAGCTCGGTGACTTTTGTGTAAAGCTCGGTTCTGTGACGATGAATCAGAGCTTTAAAGGGATACTTGTGGAGGTTAGTATTTTAATTTTCTTCTTCGTAGCAGTTTGATGGCAATCAGAATGATGCATTGCATGCATTTTGTATTGTATGCTGGCTGCCCACGCTGGTGTCCGCAACTCCACGTCCTAAGGTATTTGGCATACGAGTGCGGAAATTAATCATTCCATCCATCCCAGCTCGCTGAAAAAGGCCAGCAAAAAAAAATTGCTGAAAACGACCAACCTTGGTGTTACTAAAGATCTCGCGGAGAGTTTCTGGGTTATCGAAGTAGATGTGTTCAGATTTAAGGATGTGATATAGATCATCAAACTGAACAAATTTCTTCATGGGATCAAAACCATAATGGTCCAGGGCCCTCAAATAGTGTTTGAATTGTGAACGTACGCACACCTGCTAACTTGTGCCAACGGCCAATTTTCAGATATCAGCGCTAAAGTAACGTAAAAATATTTTTTATTATGTTGCATAGAATATGGTTAAAAATGGATAATCAATGCTGTCAGATACTTTCCGTTGGCGGACATTTCAGTTATTTTATTTATTTAAAGACAGTGTTGCATAACATTTTTTATATCTCAACACCGAAGCAGGTTCCTCGCTTCGGCCAACCTGAGTCGACACTGTTTTGGGTTTTAATCATACCTTTAATATTTTCGAACGCATTGAACACAATTACTTGATAGTGGGAGATTTGTTCAATAAATATTGTCTAAAATCTTTATAACCATATTCTTCTATCTGCTGCACTCGCTTTTTATTATTTTCTTGATTGTGACCTTAAAACATTTTGAACGCAATTTATTTCAAAATCTTTTGTTTATTTTTAAGGTGGAATATCGTCCATGTGTAACAGCAAACGCGGTCTGGAACCTCATGCGGGAGTTCATACAAGGTTTGCTGGGACCCTCAGTGCCAGTCCAGCCCCCACAGCACCTAATGAACAGGATGAACGATATCTACACTCCAATAGACACTATCTACCAGTACCTAGAACATTTCAGTGCTTACAGAAAGATCACCGGCATGAGAAGTGCGTAGATTGTGGAAATATCAAGAAATACAAAGATTTAAATCTTTAGATATCACTTAGCTCCCGCGAAAAAATGTTGACACTGAGGCAAAGATCTACAGGGTGTAAACGGACCCTTCACGAAACCGTCAATCGAGCATTCCGTACATTCGCCCGCGCATCAAGCTACCACAAACTGTCAAATTTTCTCATTCGATTTTGAACTTACCTATCAACATTTTATGGTTTAAAATCATTTGGAGAAATGTGACAGTTCTGTGCTGGCAACTGTACATCAAACTAAGTAACACTTCGTTTAGAATAGTGCTGCTGAACTATTTTTTTTTTTGTATGAAATATCACGGTATACGGTAGCGCTTAAGCTGAAGCGCCTGATGCATTGAATAGTACAGGAGTTATGGAGCCATTTTAAGTTAAAAGACAAAAAAATATGTGTGTGTACCAGAGTACACAGGTAAGAAGTGAAACTTCTTTACGACATATCATTTTTCTACTATTTGCAACTTCACGAAAATGGGGTAGATAAGGCTTAAGCCTTAAGAAAAACATTTTTTTCCGTATTAAATTAAAGCTATTTTATTATTATAGACATGCATACAATTAATGAGTAATTTATTTTATCATTGTTCTTATTATAATATCATTGCTATTGTTGTATTTCATAAATAATGATACATTATATTCTTTACGTCAAAAAAAGCAACATGGCGCGTAACCGAAAAACGTGACGATTTTTTAAAAAAATCTCCCATACATCGATAAAGAAGTTTCACTTCAAAAGTTTCACTTCAATAACATTTAAAATTAGTATTAAAAAAAAACGCAAGAAAACATTGGAACCTTGAATATCTCAAAACAAAAAAAATATCGACGGAAAGAACAAGTGCCTCTCGTGTTTTTACATCTTTCATCAAACTTAAACTAATTTCAGTCTGACTTCACGCTTCATCCGAAAATATAACTTGTCCGTATTGATTTTACGAGCATATTCCCACACGCCACTGTCACCAAGCATATTATACGAATATGAAAATAAACGTTATACATATAGGGTTCATTTTCGTATGAAACACTACTTGTTGTTAGCTTGAGCTAAGTCATATTCAGTATGAGTGAGTGAGACAGCAATAATCAAATGTCATTGTTAAAGAAACAGATACAGTGTAAACTCTTTATAACGTCGTTCGTTATAACGAAAAACTCTCTATAACATAGAAATTAGTTCAATTTGGTTGGTTTACCACAAAACCCATACATTCATTCACTCTTTATAACGCAACCGCCATTCTCTATAACGAAGAAATATTTTCATATTTAGACTTCAACACATGTTTAACAATGCATTTTTTTTATAATCAGCCTCGAAAACTAACCTTTTGAGGTGCCGAAATTTCCATGAAAGACACCTGAGGTCATACACAGCCGTCTCGCTTTTGTTATTGTTAATTACCTTAACACGTGTGTTAATTCTTAGATTACATTGTCTGTAGGAAATCGGTTAAATTTGGTTTATATTTTCTCTTTCCTCCCTATAACGAAAACTCTTTATAACGAAAGAAAATGCTCGGTCCCTTGAAATTCGTTATAAAGAGTTTACACTGTACTTAATATTTTTTTTAACGCGGGTGAATCTAATGATTTTAATCTTTGAAGAAAGGTGTATATTGTGTAAGTGAATTAGTTGTAAGTATTTTTTCAAATAAATCTTTTCTCATAAAATAGTTTTGCTTTTTTGGACTTCAAGAACCAAGGAACTCCTCTATCAATACGGTAGACTCAGGTCTATTGAAGCAAGTACACCTGGCTCAGGCAGTCTTTCCACCGTCATCATCTGCCTAACCAGCAGCTTCCAGTATTACCGGGTGCAGCTGAATACTAGTATTTTACACATGGAGCGACTGCCTATCTGACCTTCACAACCTAGTGAGTATTGGCTAATACGATACCCCTTGGTTAGACTGATTCTCAGACTTGATCCGCTGACTACCTGCAACGACTGTCAAAGATTACAAATGGCAGCCGGCACCAACGGCTTTTAACGTGGTTTCCGAGGCACGGTAACGTCGGACTGAATTTCTGGTTGGCCTAACACCTGTACCGAAATAGTAGTAGCTGGTGCGTGGTCTGAAAAGCAGAGTTGCGGTATACATCGCTAATAATGTAAATTATATTTAGTCCTGCCTCATTGGTCGTCGTGCACCACTCGATTCCTAAGGCAGGCAGGGCAGTGTTATTGGGTTTTCCCATCAGGAATTTGTCAGTAGCAGCCACGGAGTCTGGATTTGTACCTGGTTGGTGGCAATAGACTGTATAACTGGCGATTTGGGTTTGGGATTAATGTGGGTGTATCAGGTAACGCGTCGCGACTGGGACGGTCTCTTGAGGAGAACCCACACGGATTTGAACGGACCTGTCCAGTCGGTCAGTGGGTCGTCTTAGGGGCGAAGTCAGTGTACGCATTTGTTAGTAATCGTGTATCTTAACTTAGAATATAGTAATAATAAAAGAATACACTCACGGTACAGTTTGTCCAAAATATCTTAGTCATCTTGGCAGTCTGACGTTGTGTGAAATGATGAGATTATACCCCCGTGCTTCGGAAATCACGTCGGTATTACAGGGTAAGGGAAGAAAGAGAGCCCCCCGGGGTGCTCCTATGTACGCGCACACACTTAAGCACTAAAAAAATGGCGTCAATGTCGTGTATCCTGCGCCTGCGGTTTAGGCCGAAATTCGAACAGGAAGGGACACCGACGCGAAAACACTGTACCACGTATTCCGTACATCATTCTGAACCCTCAATTTAAATAAAAAACCAAAAACACGCTTTTGTAACTAGCCTAACTAAAAAGTAGAAAATAATTTGCTATAAGTTCAAAAAAAGAATAGAGAATTTAAGAAAACATTTTATCGTAAAAAAGCGTGGGGTGCTTTTTAAGATATATTATAATGACTTTACTTCAACCAATGTCTGTCAATAAAATATTGAGAACAGTGATATATAGCACTCTACGTTTTTTTTGTGAAAAGACGCATCTGGCTGCAGGATGAGTTCAAATGTGGCCAAATTATTGTATTGTCATCGGTACTTGATAAGTGTGCGAAGTTTCAGTTCAACCCGACGTTTTGAAGTGGTTGGAAATCAAGTTCAAAGAATCCGTTACGTTCATATACCAAGCTAATAAAAGCGTGTTAAAAAAAACTCCCTACAAGAGTGCAATACCTACACAGTGATAATGTAAGGAAAAACTGATTTAAAAAAAATATCGACGATAAATTTCTATGTGGGGGGATCAGAATGATGTAGGCAGGCGCGGTCCCAGCCTAAGATTTTGTGGGTGGTCACACAGGGCCGTCGCCAGGAATTTGGTTGGGATGGAGGAGTGTCATTTGGCGTGTAGACCGTATGATTTTATATAATTATATGATTTTTGATTTTGGGGGGGGTCATCACCCCTGTGACCCCCTAGGACCACGCCTGGGTGTAAGTATGTACTAAATATATGGTACCTAATAGTTTGTGCGTCGGTGTCCCTTCCACCCCTTATTTTCAGTCGAATCCTAAACATTACGTACCTCACACCCCGACCGAGTGTATCTAAGTTGTACCTATCTAGTTAAAAAATGGAATTTCGTCTGTTTACTTTTTCAACGGATTATTTGTTCTGTTATTGTGTTCTGACTTCTACAATGGGCCGACAACTTAGAAACGCTAAGATGGCATGATTAGTGCATCCGTTGGTTTCTTAAAAAAATATAAACAAATAACGGGTTTTGGTGGCAAAACAACAACATTCAGTTGTATAAAAGGTGATGTGTTTAGCCATAGTAATTATTCGTTTATCGGGAGCGACTGTGAGTGCTTATACTGAAGAAGTGAGATGAAAATCACAACGAAAATGTGGATCACCTTCATTATTTTGCTGCAAGGTATGTACCCAATGTTTTATGAATTTATTAGAACAAAAAAAAACTGGCCAAATGCGAGTCGGACGTGGAAATAACATGATTCTTTTATTTGTTAGGGTTCCATAACTCATAAGGTAAAAAAAAACCCTTATAAGATCACTCTTTTGTCCGTCTGTCTATCCGTGTGTAACCCCCGATTTTCTCAGGGAGGGGTGGACCTAGCAAGTTGAAATTTATACCAGATATTGGTGCCGATTCCCTTGTTTACAAACTAAACCAAATTTAAGTTCAGTGAATCTTTTTCTTTCTATTTCATTAAGAAAAGGACAGAAGATAAATTTTAGTTTAGTGCTGTCAAATTAACTAGCGCCTGACACAAGTTTAGACGTGATTCAAAAGTTGACTACTAAAATTACATCAAATTACGTCAGGTGCTGACTAATGTGACACGACTAAACTAATATTTATCTTCTGTCCTTTTCACAAAGAAATAGAAAGAAAAAGATGCACTCAACTTAAATTTAGTTTAGTTTATGAACAATGGAATCGGCACCACTGAGGTCTATAGTCCCTATTAGGTGTATCAAGGTTTTGAGATCAACACGATAAAAAGATATGGGCAAATTTAGATTTTCGCGAAAACTTGACTTGACTTTAAAAAATTTACCTAAATTTTCAACTTTTTTTATTTTTCGGAATTTTCCCTTCACTTGTGCTGTAACCTTGCTTTTAACCAAAACTAACAATTCTAGGTCAAGTAGTTCCCGTTGACCTAAAATCACGAAATTTGGCAAGAAGCAATGTCTTACAGCACATGTAAAGAAAAATCCGAAAACCGCAAATATGTATTTTGATTAGAAAATACCTACAAGTTTATTCGGAACCCTCGGTGCGCGAGTCCAACTGGCACTTGGCCGGTTTTTTTTATAACGGCCTTAGTAAAACACACAAAGGAAATTTTATAAGGTCTATCTATTCATACTCGAAATCTCTGAAGGGGTCATTGTACTCATCATAAAGAACAACTTTCACTATAGGACCAAACCTGAAATCGCAAAAAAAATCAGCTGTTGCCTACATTTTGGCAAGTTATGCGACCATGATGATGATGATGATGCGAACATAAATGTAGGCAACAGATTATTCTTTTGCGATTGATGACCCCTTAAGAGATGTCGTGTATGAGTAGATAGACATTAAACCTATACCTACCTACTTGTGAAAAGTTCAACCTATACCGGTAAAATAGATATAGCCCTATGACAGACGGGCTGACAGCGGAACCTTAGTAATAGGCTACGTTTCCACCAGAGATGAGCGAGGATGCGTAGCGGGGAGGGGTGTAAGAGAAACTAACCAATAATATCGCTTCTTTTCACACCTACAGGTATTCTACAAGGTGGAAGGGAGACCGATGCTAAAACGGTTACCACGTTTTCAGTATTTACATCATTATCAACCTCCGGGGTTTAAAATGAAGTACCTACTAAATACGTGGTAACCGTTTGAGTGATATGAGTTGGGGTCATTTACCCCAACCTCAGACCAAATAAAAATCTAAGACACGGCACTGTCAACAGTGACGCGAAGCCGGTTTCGTAAACATGTGTGCACTGTGAGCTTAGTTTTTGAGCGTAGTTTAATTGTAGTTTGTTGTAAATGTGTGCGTGGTACCGTGTATGCACAGAGCGAGGCGTGGTTTTGCGCATGCTTCTATTTATTCTATGTCTTGGTTTTTTATTTGGTCTGAGACCCCAACTAATCAGGCACTTGTTTTGTTCCAGCCTGCAAGACATTGTCAGTAGAAATGGACTTGATCGATTGCGGCATAGACCATGCGCTGGATGTGGCGGAGGGCGACGTGGATCCGCCGCAGTATCCCTGGGTCGGCGTGCTCTTCTATAGCTACTGTGAGTTCCAATAGAAGAGTGATTCCTGAACTTTTTTCACTAGGGACCACTTTGATTTCTTAGTCGTAGCAGGGACCATATGTTCCAAGACAAAAAAAAAAGATCTTAAACGAATAATTCCTATTTTAAAAACTTACTTTTTTTTATTAAGTTTACAAAAGTGTTTGTGGTGGGCCAGAATTGGGCAATGTCTTTTACCTTAATTTATAACTTTTTTATTTTTTGGAATTTTTTACTTGTGCTGTAAGACCTTGTTTTTTACAAAAATTGACAATTCTAGGTCAACCTGAAGTACCTATCCTATAGGTTTTGGGTCGAAAACCTATATGGTAGTTCCCGTTGACCTAGAATAACGAAATTTGGCAAGAAGTAATGTATATATAGCACACGTAAAGGAAAAAATCTGAAAACCGCAATATGTAGTACATACATACATACATAAACTCACGCCCTTTTCCCATGGGGGTAGGCAGAAACCACAGAACGCCACCTGCTACGATCCTTACATACTCCTTTTGCCTCGTCCACGTTCATACATCTGGTCATACACGCACGCCGGTTGCGAGTACTACGCACCTGACCTTTCTGAAGAACCTCACCAATGAGGTTAGCGTATGTTCTTCTAGGGCGTCCCCTCCCGGCGTTGCCACTCACATCTGCCTTGTAAATACCTTTTGTTAATCGCCTTTCACTCATCCTCTCCACATGACCAAACCATCTAAGCATAATTTTTTTCAATTTTTGTCACTACATCTTCTTTTAAGCCGCAACGTTTCCGTATAACCTCATTCCTCACTTTATCATTCAGAGTTTCACCACACATGCTTCGCAAGGAACGCATTTCCACAGCATTAATTCTACTTTCATGCCTCGTTTGCCATACCCAACACTCACTTCCATACATAAGTGTAGGCACCAGCACACCATTGTGAACAGCCAGACGAGCCTTATTTGGCATCGACTGGTTGGTCACAATCGTATGTATAGCACCATTCACTTTATTTCCCGCATTTACTCTCCTTTCCACGTCTTCGTCAATCTTTCCATCTCTTGTAAACATACTGCCCAAATATACAAACTCATGCACTTGCTCCACACTCTTATCATTTATTTTCACATCACACACCGATACATCCTCTTTTCTTTCAAACACCATAACCTTGGTCTTATTCACATTTACATTCATCCTTTTTCTCTTAAATGCTTCACTCATTACAGTTACCATATCTTGCAACTGTTCCGCTGACGATGCAAGAATAACTTCATCATCTGCGTACAGGCAACTCATTCATCCTCAATATGTAGTTTAATAACAAAATACCTGCAAGTTTATACGGAACCCTCGGTGCGCGAGTCCAACTCGCACTTGGCCGGTTTTTTCGCTCAGAATGATAAACTAAATACGTGGAAACCGTTTACGCGTCGGTGTCCCTTCCACCTTGTCTTTTCGAAAGCTTTTTGTTTGAAGTCGGTTGTTCATTTCCGAAGTTATATTTCTTTTGGCGCGTTAGGGAAAAATTATGAGAATAAATTTTTACGATGTGCGCGCACACCGTCACGAAAAACCGACACCCTGAAGTTAGCTAGTCAACGTAAACCCTGAAGTTAGCTAGTCAACATTTTAGTTTTATACGCCAAAGAATTATAACTTCTTACGTGCGTAATAAGTACACACACACGTTTTTTTTCAGACGGAACAGATGGTGACAAACGGGCTGTGACTACGGTAATTTTGGTACAGAAGGAATTCGTCATCGCCCCCGCTGCGGACATAGGACCCATGCCCAAGAATAATTTCCGGTAACTATCTCTTCAGGGTTGCTAACTTAAATAAAAACCGACCAAGTCAGATTAGCGCACATTCTACTTTGTGTAATTGATTTCATCACCACTGTTCTCAAAACTGTCAAAGAAACTGGTACGTCCTAGAACCAAAAATCTTCAAACCATGCAGCACTGGCCCTGCGTGGTGAAGTACAGCGGGTACAGCCCACTCTCTGGGAAAGAGAGGAGCTCTGTGTCCCAGCTGTGGGAACATTATGTGCTGGTAATGCTTCTTATTGATTTATCCTGTGCGAATCCTACTTGGTTTACTGGTCGTATTCGCAGGTCGGGAAAGTGTCATCGGGTTTTTGGATTGGGAATTTCTCAGTAGCAGCGATGGAGTCTGGATTTGTGCCTGGAAGATGGTAATAGGCTCGCCCTCTATTTATTACATGGAACTTAAACAAAATTGGAGAAATTGGGTCTTTGAGGCACACTTCTGCCTGTCCCTTCGAGGTTAACAAGCGAATTTTAAGTGTAAATACTTCCTTCTTTTATTGTAGCAAGAACACGCGCGTCTTGCTGGGCGAGGGGTGGGATCGGCCGGGGCGTCGCGTCCGCAACTATGTCATACACCCCGAGTACGGCGAGACGTACAACACTATCGCCTTAGTCCAGCTGAGCTCCCCAGTCAGAGAGAGTGAGTACAGTCCCTTCACAGTTAATTTACGTTTGACAGCAGCTACTCAACAACAACCTTATCCTTATGAGAACAAATATCACTGTTATTTGACAGATATGTCAGTGGCAGCAACCTTCTTGTAATAAGAATAAATATCATTGTCATTTTGTAGCTGCCTCTTTAAGACTCAAACTCGGAGCATTTATTTCAATTAGACTGTTACAGGCACTGTTGAAGGTCAAAAACAAAAGGATGAAGCTACAGTCCTAATTACAAGGCATAACTTGTGAAAGTACTGTAGTTGCGTAGATCTCTTTGGAGAAGAATGGGCAAAGCAAGGACACTCTTTTAAATCAAAATATTGTAAACTAACTAACTTCTTGTCTATGATTCAAGTAGGTAGTTTATTGAGCAGTGGTGGTCCAGTGATTGCCCCGACTTAATTTTATTGAACCCAGGCGCATTGCTTGCTACCGACGTAGCCCGACGGGCTGGGCACATTGTTCGCAGAACGGATGGCCGATGGGGCCGTAAAGTTCTGGAGTGGCGACCGCGAACCGGAAGACGTTGCGTTGGAAGGCCTCCCACTAGGTGGACCGATGACCTGATGAAGGTTGCGGGGATCCGCTGGCTGCGAGTCGCACGGGACCGGTCAATGTGGCGACACTAGGGAGAGGCCTATGTCCAGCAGTGGAAGTCTTTCGGCTGAAATGGTGATGAGGCGGATTGCTTTCTGCATTCAATTTGTCACCACAACTATTCTTAAAACGGTGAAGAAAAACATCGTAAAGAAACCAGCATGTCCTTGCTAGACCAAAAAAATCGAAGACATGTGACAACTGACATCTACAATCTGTGGTCTCGCGTAGTGGATTATGGCCCACTCCCTCTGACAGAGATGTAGCGAAACTACAAAAAGAACTACAGCAACATAGTATAAAAAATACTACAGCGCCAACTATGACACAAATAAAGAACTAACATCAATATTCTTAATCGCTTAAAATTATTGAAGTTATCCGCGACTTAAGGCCATATAGAAAATCGCGCCAAGAAGTGTCTGGCAGTAGCCCACCAGACTCGACACCCGTCTGGTCGTAGGATCCTCCCTTTTCTATGAGGGATGAAGACATTTACAGCCTGTTCTTCATACCCCTATAGAGGCAAGGCCTTTGTCCCAGAAGTGCGAACCTTGGCAGTCTCCTCCCCCCCCTGGGACGCTAGCCTATAATGGCTGATTATATTATGTTCATTAAGTGTCATGTCAAGTTAATCAATGCTTGCTGAGGTCGTTTTGTGGATACGTGATCATCTGTTACATACCGAGACCGCTCCGTGCCTTAGAAAGCACGTTTAAAAAAAGCTAATTTGACCCACTTCACTTTTATAAAAGATTCTTTGAAGTTTTTTTTTAACTAAGCTTGATTTTGTCGCAATTTACAGTAGCCATCAAGCCTGTATGTCCGCCCCCGGACATTTTAAGGAATCCAGTGTTCTACGTCATCAAATTTAAAGAAGGTAGGTACTTACATAACTTTATTTATGTTTCATGCTGTTGTCCTGAATGAGGTGTTACCACGTAATTGCCTCGTTGGTTTAGCAACAATTGTCTAGTCTTGTTTTCGATTCCCAACAGCCTAACATTGTTTTAATTTAAACACTTCCAGATGTGAACGTCTTGACAAAAGAAGTGGTCAGTGTGATGCATATACCTGGGAAAATGTGCAGGGACTTCTATATTGCCGCAAATGTAAGCCCTCTTTTATTTTCCTGTGCCACGTAAACTAACGTTTCGATCTGTCAAAATAAACTGATTTTGGCAGTGGCGTGTAGGAGAGATTCACTTAAGGAGGAAATTGTATGCTTGTGAAAGTTATATTTGCCTGGATACGAAATAAAATAAAGTCGAACTTAAAGGGTGTAACGACCCTTAACGAAGCCGAAAGGCACTGGTTCTCCCCGTCATTGCGATATTTTTTTTGTTCTAGACCATACCTGGGAACCTTCTAGTTACGGAGATATTAGGGGTCAAAGTTTCAACTATTTCACAAGTTATTTTTTAAATACATGTTATTAATGTAATATTTTTATTTTAAACACCTCCACGACCCCCGTACTATTCAATCCAAACATCAGAACAATGTTTTTAGTGCTTTACATTGAGTCCTACCGTAAAACGTGATTATTCACCCAAAAAAAGTCGTTTCCCAGCATACTGCTTGGTTTTCGGCTTCGTAAAGGGCCCGTGTACACTCTTTAGATCTTTTGGTGCGTGAGCAAAATTGGAAATAACTACGTCATTTTATTTACCCATTACAGCTTCATGCCTTTTTTTTTCGGATAGGAAATCGTCGAAGGGAGTGTCAGACTTGTACTGACTAAAACCCATCCATGTTCCTTCCTTGCCCTTTGTGTTCCAGGGCCGCGGTATCTCTTTCGAACAGTCCCGCAGCCCTACGGTTTCATGCCTCATTGCTTGTCCATGCTGTAATATTTGAATCAATGTCATGTGATGTTACTTTCCAGCTGTACAGCCGCAAGATGCGACCGCCATTCGTGGCATGCGCCGTGTCGAAGAATCCGGAGGGTGTGTGTGTGTGGGCCGCCGGCGGGGCGCTCGTGTCGCGCGACGTGTGGGGACGCTGGCAACTGGTACGCGTCACGTTACATCTAGCTGACGTGCAACATGCAACAAATAACTCGTTTTAATAACCTTTCCCAACAATTTTCCAATACACTGTTAAAGGGAGAACATCGGGCAAAGATCATCGTAGATGGCATGGCATGTATATAGTTAGTCCCAATCTGCCCAAAATTAGGTCAAATTGTTATCTACATAATTATGCTAATATTTTATAGAGGTAAAGTCTCTAAGTTTGGATGGAGACCTACTGATCCGATTTCGAAATTTCTTTTATTGATCTGCATCTACACTATCCCCGAGTGTCATAGGACGTTCCCGTGGGATACCTAATATCTTACCATAACGCGAGCGCTGTGGGTAAAAGCTAGTAGGCTTATAGGCATACGTGGGCGAAGTCGCAAATGGACGCTATTTTAAAATCCATGTGTTGTGTGTGACCTGTACTGACTGTAGCTAGGTCTGGGAGTGCGCGGGCCCGGCTGCGGGGCGCCCTCGCGCTACCTCGACATGATGAGCTACTACCCCTGGATCGAGCAGAGTCTGTCGCAGTTCAACAGGGTCACTATCTCCAAGATAAACCACCAGAAATACGTCCTGCGCTGTAAGTATCCACCAACACTTGAAAGCAGATTAAGATTAAAATTAACTGCCAGCTTTTTTCTAACTAATTTGGGGTTGGCTTTTAGTCTGACCAGAAGCAGCTGAACACTAGTATTTTACATGGAACGACTGCCTGTCTACTACGATACCCCTTAGTAAGACCGGTTGTCAGATTATCGGGACACTGGCCACTGACTACCCATTAGATAAAAAAAAAGTGTGTGTGTACTTATTACGCACGTAAGAAGTTATATTTCTTTGGCGTATAAATCTAAAATGTTGACTAGCTAACTTCAAGGTGTATGATGAGTAGCTTACTTCAAGGTGTCGGTTTTTCGTGACGGTGTACGCGCGCATCGTCAATTTTTTCCTAAGGCGCCAAAAGAAGTATAACTTAAAATAAAAATAAGCATAATCAACGTTGTGTGTCGTCGGCATGTTTATGAACCAAATATTCGAAGACGCGTGACATCTACCAACCCATTGGGCTCGCGTGGTGGATTATAGCCCACTCATAGAGAGGAGGTCTGTGTCCCAGCAGTGGGACGCTTGAAGGCCGTGATTCACTCAAACAATTTTGTTAGGGCCTCTAGGTTCCACTGACACTGGCCCCACTCAAATCTGTGTGGTTCTTATGTGACGACTAAGACTGTGTCTATACCTTAAAAGACACTTTGACCTCGGAGTTTGTGTCATATGTTTCTTCTCAAAGTAGCCGGATAGAAAACACCGACCCCATCTAACATAATCCGCAAAGGGTTAGGCAGAGGTGTAACTAACAAGTACACCCACATTTCGCCAGTTATGTTTAAGTCCCATGTAATAGAGGGCGAGCCTATTGCCATAAAACGGGCACAAATCCAGACTCCGTGGCTGCTACTGAGAAATTTCTGAAGGAAAAACCAAATAGCAATGCCTGAGCCGGGAATCGAACCTAGCATGCTCAGTATTCACGCTTGCGACCAGTAGACCAACGAGGCGACTTCATCTAGTTTTTATAAATTCATCTTTGACGTGTAAAAGTGTTTGTAAAAACCGGTTTCCGAAATAAACACCATTAAATCATTTACATATTTCAGCCAGCCACGCTTTTCAGAAGTTCGGCGCATGCGACCCTGAAGAGAAACTAAACTTGGTGTTCAGAGAAACCATTGTATTGCGAACTGACAACAACCAGTACCAGTTCCTGAACTACAATGTTAGTTGAGTATTGTTTGTAACCGACTTCTTAAATAAGGAGGAGGTTATGTATTCCAACGGGGTCTTTTTTTTTCAAAAGTATACATTTTTGAAGATAATCCCAGTAATTCAAACTCAAACTCAAAGCATTTATTTCAATTAGACCGTAACAGGCACTTTTGAAAGTCATAAACTGATAAACCCTTGTGAAAGTACTGTAGGTGCCCATTCCAAAGCGTAGATCTCTATGGAGAAGAATGGGCAAGAAACTCCATGGACACTCTTTTCAATCAAAATATTGTTACAAAATCTTGGTTACATCATTCATGTTGAGATTATACATATATGTGAGAACGATGTAGAAAGACGTACACATTAAGAGCGTCCAGAGTAAAAGGTTATATAGTTAAAATAAGCCGTGGCAGTTAAGAGATGTCCTAACTGACAGCGCCCGTTCACGAACATGATCAGCCCCATTCAGCTCAACCGCTAGTCGCCGCTTAGCCGCTCAGTTATTGCTTACGCATTAGGTTCAAGATTGATTGGTAAGATCGACAGTTTCGGGTAGCTTGATGGGTAGCCTGCTGGCGTCTGTACATACATAAAAAAAATTATGTTATCGACTTCTAAAAATAGGTACGCCGCCGCCGCCGCCGCGCCACGCCGCTCACTTCGTGCCCGGGGCCTAAGACATGTGACAACTACATACCCGCACTGGGCCAGCGTGGTGGATCAGCCCACTACCTCTCATAGAGGAAGCCTGAGTCGAGCAGTGGGAACATTATAGGCTGATTATGTTTATGCATAATATGTTTTCTGTTTTCAGTTAACAATAATGGAAATAGTTGAGTATACCTGTTTGACGTTGGAACTCGTAAACGCTTCAGCAGTTTCGGAGATGAGAGTGAAACATTACTGTCCCAGGGTCGACTACGGACCGGCTTGTTACTTCTACAAAGGTACGTTACATTGCTGTTGCGTGTGTTATAGTTTCTGTGTCTTGCACTTAGTTAGCACATTAAACTACCCGAGACTGACAAATTTTCCCAATTAAGAAATTTGACAGATTGTAGTAGCTTGGCCCCATTTAGTTTAAAAAAAAATGACATGTAAAAGTGTTTGTAAAAACCTATTTGCATATTAAACATCACTTAATTTGTGTCTATGTACTATGTCACTCAACCTCAACCTCTAAATCTGCTCAGTTGGAGATTCATTAATGACTCTGCCCTGGATTGTAAATATGGTGCTGTTCCACAAACAATGGGGCACTTAGTATCGTGTCCTGTTGTTTGTTCACTCAGGAACTGATGGACGCTACCGAGAGCGCCCAACTAGTAGCTCAGTTCTGGCCCGACACAATATAGATTGCCATCGACACGCTAAGAAGAAGAGACTATTGTCACTGCGCGTTCCTATGGCACTTGCCCGTGGAAGCGACATAACACCACTCTCTGCAGTCAAAAGTACTCTTCCAAGACGAGAGACTCTTGCAGATAACACGTTGGTATTCGTATCACGAACGCCTTAAAGTTGACGTAGTAAAGTTTAAATAAATGTCCGAGGAATAATTTTCCTATGTAACGATAGCTATCGAAACTGCGGGCAGGGCTAGTAAAAGTGTGTATAAACTTATTACGCACGTAAGAAGATAAACTTCTTTGGCGTATAAAACTAAAATGTTGACTAGCTAACTTCATGGTGAATGTTGACTAGCTAACTTCAGGGTGTCGGTTTTTCGTGACGGTGTGCGCGCGCATCGTAAAAATTTACTCTCATCATTTTTCCCTAACGCGCCAAAAGAAGTGTAACTTCAAAAATAGAACAGTTATCTTAAAGTAAACGTACCGTACCGAGAGCCGGGACTTTCTAATCATCTTCTATTACTCCACAAAACAGGAACAATGTTCGACATTGCCGTATACATCATGTTCTCCGACACATGCCTGTTCGAGATGTTCGCGTGGGGCTTCAAGAAGAACATGACTCTCCTAGATATCCAGGAGTGGAAGTGGGAAGAAGGCACATACTACGAAGACTTCACTATGCAACGCGTTGAGTATAGAGGGCAGTCGTATATGACGGACTTTGGGTTTGAGCCGGTTGATCTCGCAATGTGGGTGCCAGAGTATGACGTTTGGACGACCACAGAAGCATGGAACAGGACGACCACCACACCGATTCCTGTTAACGGTAAATAATTATTTTTTAAATAATAACTATGTATCTATTAAAAGACTTCGTTAAGGAAGCCGGGCGACATTTCGCATGCTTAATGAAACGTTGACCCATTAATAGATAGGTCAGAATAAAGTTACGTATAGATACAGGCTTTTTTTTACTCAGGTCTCATCAATAGTTAATCATAGATGTTCAAAATACAAGCATTCATGATTAATATAAATGAGTTTTACTTTTACGCTTCAACAAGTAGGATAAGTCCTCATAGCAAGATCTTCTTTTGCGATTTCCCAAAAATGGTATATTTCATTAAGCATGCGATTTGTTTTCTCCGTCATCGTGAAACGTTTTAGTTCTGGACCATACCTGGGAACCTTCTGTTTACGGAGATATTTAGAAGTCAAAGTTTCAATCATTTTTACAAGCTTAAATACCCATGTGTCTGTAACTCTGTACCAAGCGATTGACCATGCCCTGCGTTTTAACCAATGCATTAAATAATTAGATCTATATTTGCTCTATCGAAATATGCATAATACGCATTTTTAAGTAAATGAATTTCTTTCACTTATAATGTGACAGTTTTGTCCCCATTACAATGCTAATTAGATTTTATTAATATTACAACTCATTTAGTATTTTATTATGAATTTTGAAATACCTGCTTAGATGTTTTTTTTTTTTGTAATAAACTATTAGATTCATTTACTTCTATAAATTACCTGGCAATTTAAAAACACATAAAATAAAATTTTATAAGTATAAAGTAGCTAAGTAATTAGAGTTAATGTAGAACTAATCGGCTATCTAGATTTTGTTTTTTTAAAGTGCGTAATTTAAAAGTTTACCGCCGGCTAACTGTTATAGTAGAAGTCATTATTTTTATAAACTAAAACGGAACAAATTGCGTATTATGCATATTTCGATAGAACAAATATAGATCTAATTATTTAATGTATTCGTTAAAACGCAGGGCATGGTCAATCGCTAGATACATACACATTAAATACCCCTGTAGTATTCAATGCATCTATCACTACGATGTTTTGAGTGCGTTACTTGGACCGTAAACCATGATTTTTCACCAAAAAAAATTGTTTTCCAGCAATAATTTTTGCGTAGAGTAACTTAGTTTGATGAAATACTTGGTTGACAGCATCGTGTAGGGTCCGTTTGCACTTTGGATGTAGTTTTCATAACAATTTGATCGATGAAAGCATTTGCTGAAGTTGATTGGTCGACTGGCTAGCAGGAAGATCCCGTCCCGAGTTGTCGCACCTGCAGTGCATTCATTACCTCTGATGGCAACAACCCAATTGCAATCTTATTGTAACTACAATATAGATCATTGTTATTTTGACACTCGTTGTTATTTTCTGCTAGGTACGCACTGACAGGTGGCTTGCTTAACGCCTAGCGAGTAGCGAAGTCTATCGAACGTTCAAGAATGTTGGCATTGGGCCGCACTGCGCGCTTTACGCCTTCGCTAGCAAGTAATCAGATGTTAAGGTTGCGTCAGGGTAGCCCGCGAAATTCATATTTTGTTACGTTTTTTGCAATTTGTAGGTCGTTGTAAGGTTGTATGTTGATGAAAAATGAGTCGCACTAGTAACACGTATGTAGTTACAGAATCACAATCATAAAAATCATCAATATAACCCTGTAAGTCCATTTAATCCTATTGAATGAGTTTTTCATAAAATATTCATTGAATGGGATTACATGAACTTAGAGGGTCGAATTGATGATTTTCACGATTGTAATTCTGTAGCTACACACGTGTTACTGGCGCGACTAATTTTTCATCAACATAATATAACCTAACACTGATCTGTAAATTGCAAAAATCTTAAGAAAAATTGAATTTCGCGGGTTACCCTGACACAACCACCTTAAGACACTAGGTCACCCTCTTGCGCTAGGCAGACTGAAGAGTCGGAACAGCTTCCTTATGTCGACTAATCCACTAAGCGAAAACAATAGAGTTGGTAAAGCTCGAAAAAAGATGTGGCTCTTCAGACATCTCCCTCTGGCTTACTACGTTGACCCTGCAGAAAAGCTCCCAGCGGTCACCACCTGCCACGGCTGACCGGGAAGACTAAACCGACTTCGACAAAGTTGCACCTGCAGCGGCCCACCTGGCTTGGTGGGCCGCTGCAGGTGCAACTTGGTCGGAAAAGCTTGTCGCGTATGAAAATTTTTCTTACTCGGTTTTATTTACTCCAAGGTTTATTTTCAGTGGATTTTTATAAAAGTTTATTTAAAAAAAAAAAAAAAAAATATTAATGTTTATCAAAAACGCAACTTTAAAAAAAAAAAAAAAAATAAGTAGCGTTTAAAACTAGGCAAGTATATTTTCACTTACAGCTAAAATAATTGAATTTATGGACACAATGTTGTTTTAGTGTCCGGAAATCGTGCGGTCAGACCTGTTCCAACTGTGAAAAGATCAAAACCAACACCGAGGCGTAAGACGAGGACTAAGACTCGTAAGAAGAATGGCCGGTAGTTTTAGGAGTTGTGCCGCTATCATCATCGATCGACGGAACGACCGTGGCAACCGCAGCTTAACCTTTATCAACCCATGCGACTGTTGCAGACCCACTCTCTGTGTTTTTCGTCTGTAAATACAATAAAAAAAAACAGTACAATAAGCTTCTTTTTACTCGACTGTTGAAAAACTCGTGGTTGTGCAACTTATTACTAGTGCAGTTGTTGTTAAGTTTTCATGAACTGAGTAAATTAAAAACACTTAGGTAAAAACGTCTATTATTTTCCAACAAGTTTTACTTTATATACCCGATATCAAATGCACTCAAACTTAGCAGTGTGTTACTTAAATGTGCTCGCTCCTGACACTGATACTTTTAGGGCTCTTGTTCATGGCCGGTTTTTAACTGGTTTTAAAAACCAGTTTGGGCTGTATTGGTGAGGGTAGATATACTGTGCAAAGATAAATGCCTTAAATTTTTCCACCCACTCCGTCCGATACCTTGACCCAGAGATCAAAGCTTGAACTTTCAAAATTTACCAATCTGTCTGATTTCCGTTTTATGAGATAGCTATAAGGACCTCACCACCGTCGGATTTGTTATTAAAAATATGAATAGTCCGCTCTCGCCTGTAATTGGTAATTGGTATATCGCCTATCTATGATTTCCGATTCAAAGATACCACTCAGTAACCAGGTAAACATAATAATATCGCTTGAACAGCAGGCGACTCGTTGATAAATGTTATTTAGTTTTGATCTGATAGACCTGACAACCTGGTAGTAAATTTTCAATTGATCGAAAGGACAGGGAACAGGCACCGTGCCATACATTTGGCACCCAATCCTCAACAGTCAACAGTGATAATACCTATCTCATATGGAAGCTCATAATGTGCTCTTTATTTCGATATGGCACATTTTATGTTAAATATTTGTACGGTCATTTTCAAATACCTCAACCACTCCTAACAGTGTTTTCAGCTATGGCAAATAAAGCATAAAGTTTGCTTTTAATGTCGTTACCAAACGACAAAGTTCAAATCAAGCGCAAACATGGTGTTTTTGCGCATTTTAGATAGTTATTAATTGTAGGACGATTTTAACTTACATAAAAAAATACTTAACAGTTCAATAGTTTTATGCCAGTTTTATTTTTAGTTGATCTATGCCAATTGAAAGCGTACGATATTCTTTTGAATTCGTTCTTAAAGTGCTCAATTCAAATCAAGCGCAAACATGGTGGTTAGGCGCATTTTGTTTAAAAAATACTTTTACGATCCTTTTTAGTCCAGAACGAACTTATCAACAGTGATATTAAAGGCGCTTACCCACGGCGGCGCACGGATAGGCTACGCACGTGTGTTAAGCTTCGCTTTGCAAGAAAATGTATGTGATTGTGTCCACTGCGAACCACAGAGACGCTATACATTAATTGACGTCATTAGTACATGCGTGGCTTGCTTGAATAAGTAGCTCACATAGCTCAACACTGTCAACGCCATGCACGCTGTGTGTGTGTACGAAACGTAGACCCACGTTGTCAAACAAATGAATCCATGCAGCTAAAATGCACCGCGTGCCCGTGCACAGCATGCACCGCGGTGGGTTTGTGCCTTAAGGCGCTCACGTAGCTCAACACCATGCACGCTGTGCATGCGGTACATATTATACACGAATATTAACCCACGACTATGTCGCGGTGGGCCACGCCCGCTACAGTTGTACATACATAGTTGTGGGTGTGTAGTGTGTACTGCAGTGGAAACGTAGACCCATGTTATCAAACAAATGAATCCACGCAGCTAAAATGAGCCGCGTGCCCGTGCATAACATGCGCCGCGGTGGGTTTGCGCCTTAAAACGCACATCATAATATGAGAAGCCATGTAACTCAAGCACATCAAGCTACTACAATTAAGGTTGATTGGAAAAAAAATATAGTTTCGGGTAGTGCTGGCGCTGTAATGTTCACTTCATTCTATGGTAACTAAGTATAAACCAAGTGCATAAATAGAGTCTTGGTGCATTTTGTGTAAAATACAATCATCTACCGCCCTTTTCCTAGAAAGAAAATTCCAACTGTGTTTTGTGAGATATGAAAAATGAAAACTTATTTTGTTCTAAAACAGCTCGGTACTATCGGGTGTGGTTCGCACGGCTACGTACCCTGTAAGTTCATTTAATTCATTTCCTCTTGAATGACGTTTTCATGAAATATTCACTGAATAGGGTTACATGAACTTAGAGGGTTTATTAATGATTTTCATGATTGTAATTCTGTAACTACATACGTGTTACTGGCGCGACTCATTTTTCATCAACGTACAACCTGACATTGACCTGCGTATTACAAAAAACGTATAAAAATTTGAATTTCGCGGGCTACCCTGACGCAACCACCTTAAGAGGGTGCATTCTGAAATATCGCAACGTCGCAAATGGCTATCAATTATTTCACTGTTTTATAGAATTAGTACATAGTTAGGAATATCGCTGTGTTGTATGTACTTAAGTAGATAGTCAATACAGCGAAATATTTAACCGCTTTTTGCGACTCTGCTAACTTTTAGAACGCATCCTCTGAATATAATATTAAGAGATTGAATCTATACAATGCAATGCAATTCTGCAGCTTCCACAATAACTTCACATGGTAATCAATTACTTTGCCCCTATGGTTGTAGAGCAGGACCAGCATTGAGCCAAGCATTTTTATCATCCATGTAATCCGCCAATTTATAATAAATGCTTGCCTACATATTGTGCGTTTTATACAAGATTTAAATTTCGTCTTAAATAATTGTAGAATGTGGGGAGGTATTTTATTGTAACATTTTAAACAGTACCCCATGAAAGATGAGTCTACTTTAGCTAGCCTAAAACCTGGCTGTACTAGTTGGTCCCTGTTTTTAGTATTAAAGTGGTGCCTGTCAAGCCTGTTCAAGCCTCCTCCAAATGGCAACACTGAATTCAACGTCAAAAATGTCTAAACAAAACACGTCAGATCATTTTGATGTCAGTCATAACTTAGTCTGTTTTCGTGTTATCAAATTAGATAACTTTATAATTCGATACATACGCGCGCTTTTGTTGTGAATTTGACGGAGTAGCCGGTAAAAAAACGAATGTTCAAATTTTATCGGTAAGTCTTATTTTTAATTATCTTATATATTAATATGATTATGTTTATTAAGTGAAAGTTTAACACTGGAGGGAAAGAGATAAATTAACCAATATCTTTTATGAGTCTAGTGTTGGTTCAATTCTAGAGTGCATAATTATAAGAAATAAAATAAATTATCTTGGCTTAGAAGATTTAAATGAAAGTTGATCATACTAATAGGTACAAAATTACCCCTTAGAGCTTTCCAGTTATTAGAACTACAACTTGGGTAATATAGTATCTTAAGTCTAACTAATAATAAAAAAATGTGAAAGTGTTTGTCTGTCACACCTTAACATACAGATAGACCATGACCTACAAGCACACAGGTAAATCCGCAGGTACATATTTCATAAAAATGTAACATAGTTTATTGAAAATGTAGGTAGTCAAAACCTTGGATAGTTAAATATTGTGTCACAGTCAAAACTACTTTTGACCATTTAAAACTATTTTTAACAATTACTAATATTTATTAAAAATCTTATTCTGTTGTTAGGTTTTATATTGTGACCCTTTGCAAGAAACATTAGTGTTGTTGTAATTCTTGGTAATAATAACCAAGGTATTCTGAAACAATGATTTTCTAATAGAAAAATCATATTTTAGGTCTAAAGTGATTCGATTGAAACATATATATTTTATCTTGTTTCTGTAGTAAAAATTCTTCATTTAAAGTACACCAAAGTTTCAGCATAATATTGGCAATATTATAAAATTAACTTGTGTTAAAGTATTGTGTAATGCTTTTTAATTGCCTCTATGAAATTGATAATGACAGAAAATATTATATTTTTCAGAATATCTCACCATGTCAGATGATTTCAGTGCATTGACACATGTGTCGCCTGCTCTGACTAATGATAAACTAAGCGAGGCACTCACACAATGGTTGAAGGAAACATATACATTCACTCACTGGGAGGTGAGTGTTGTATGGCCGTACTCACAGAAAGCTATTTAAAGTCAAAATTATTTTTTCATGTTAAAAATGGTAGTACTAACAGGTCAATATTACTTTTAACTGCAAAAATCAGTCAAAACTACTTGTGACTGGTTAAAACTATGTAAAGTAAGGTCCTGTGACTTCCAGACCTGTGATTTTATAAAAACTGGATCTTTTCATAGAATAAAATAGGTCTGGCAGTCATGGGATTTCTAATATTTTGACAATTTTATTTCAATAAAATATTTTATTAATTAGACCCACTTTTGCTATTCCGTTCTTTGGCTTTATTAAAATGATCATGTAAAACAGTGACGAAAGACATTTAAAAAAAAATACTCGGTATAACTTGACGGCACGGTTGGCGCAGTGCCTGAGCAATTGACTGCGCTGCGCTGTGTCGCGGGTGCGATCCCCGCACGGAACAAATATTTGTATGGCCTACAGATAGTTGTTCCGGGCCTGGCTGTTTGTGTATGTAAGTTTAAATGTTTGTGAACGCAGCCACGATACAGGAAAAAATCCTAGTGTGGGGGAAACGTTTTCTTAAAAAAAAAAATAACTCGCCCTCACCAACATCAAAAAATGAATTATGCAAAGTTTCCATGTACATCTTAAAGGATTCAGATTGCCCGTACTGTACAGTGTGATTTATGTAGCGCGGAAGCTACAAAAATCACACTGTAAAGTGTAGTACTAATAAATGTCAAATTACTTGTTTCAGTACGTGAGCGACACAGGAAAAGGTGACTCATACCTGAGCGAACTGATTCGCATCAGGATCCACGGTGTCGATCAGAACAACCTCGCCAATCACGTACAAGTTATTCTCAAAAACATTCCGCGAAACGTTGCTCGCAGACTCACATTTAGAAGCCACGAGTTCTTCAAAAACGAAATCAATTTCTACGAGAAAGTTCTACCAGCTTTGCTGGCATTTCAGTCAACCAAAGATGTTAAGGACCCCTTTGATAACTACGTCAAGCTGTTCCTGACTTACTCCGACGGGACAAACGATGTGATTTGTCTGGAGGATGCCAACGTGGACAACTTCAGAAGTGCCGTTCGGCAAGAAGGGATCGACTTGGAGCACTGCAAGCTGACCTTCAAATTGTTGGCACAGTTCCATGCTCTGTCCTTCGCCATGAAAGACCAGCAGCCCGAAGAGTTCGATAAAGTAAGAAGCCAGGTGACAGAATTGTACTATCACGATCAGTTATGGAGTTGGTATTCGAGATTTTGGAAAAGAATCTCAGGAATAGCGATAGACTCGGTGGAGAAAGAATATCCAGATTCTATATACGTTGAAAAGGTTAAACAGTTCGGTTCTGCGTTCCCGAGCGGTATCAGGCAATGGTAGCTGCGGCCACGGGCACCACGGACACGGGAGTCATCTCGCACGGAGACTCCTGGACGAATAACTTCCTATACAAGTACGTTGAAGGTCGGCCAATTGACGCAAAAATAATAGATTTCCAACTGTGTAGATGTGCCTCGCCCGTGCTGGACTTGTCGTTCATGATTTATGCGTGCACGTCTCAGGACTTGAGGGAGGAATATTATAGTGAGTTGTTGAAGTACTACTATGAAATGCTGTCGGCTCAGATCAGGGCGCTGGGCACTGAACCAGACAAGGTGTACTCTTGGGAGGTGTTCATGAGCGAAATGAAGAAATACTCCTACTTCGGTTTGGCGTTCAGTTTCGAATCCACGCCGTTCATAGTTCTGGCTCCGGAAGATGCTGTCGATATGGAAATGAAGGTAATAGTTTGATTTTATTTCTTTATGGAAATCATTATCATCTTCCTGCCCTTGTGGCACTTGGGGCCGGGGCAATACGTTTTTTTCTTCCATTCTCCCCTGTCAACTGTCTTTTCTCCATTTTTTTTTTTTTTGGTCTTCCTCTTCCTCTCCATAAACTCAAACTCAAAAGCATTTATTTCAATTAGACCATTACAGGCACTTTTGAATGTCAGAAAAACAAATTAGGCTAAGCTACAGTCACAGACACAAGGCATAATAACTTGTGAAAGTACTGCAGTTGCCCATTCCAAAGCGTAGATCTCTATGGAGAAGAAAGGGCAAGAAACACCATGGACACTCTTTTCAATCAAAGTATTGTTACAAAATCTTGGTTACATCATTCATATTGAGATTATACATATATGTGAGAACGATGTAGAAATATGTGCACGTTAAGAGCGTCCAGAGTAAAATATGATATCCAACAATTTCAAAACAAAGTAAGTAGTTAAAATAAACCGTGGCAGCTTAGAGATCACCAGTCCCAACCGACAGCGCCCGTTCACGAGCATGACGCATGGATCAGCCCCATTCAGCTCAACCATATTGAAGGAAGCTAAATGACCCGACACACCCGCCACCATCAGCGAGACATTTTAGTGAGCATGACATTCTCTCACCCACCAGGGTAAATTCAAGTCAATGAAAGATAACCAAATGTAAATGGTAGCTTTACAGTACATAGCACTCACACATCCATCAACATTTATAATCATCACTCTGTTAGTCACATGCTTTTTATACCTTCGCACCACATGTTCATATCAAGACACACGATTAATTTTTAGGGTCCCGTACCTTTTTTGAAAAAAACGCAACCAAACGGGTCACTCTGTCTGTGTGGTCTATCTGTCTGTCTGTCTGTCACAGCCGAATTTTTCCGAATTTTCTCGACCGATTCAGATGAAATTTGGTACACATATGTAAGTGACCTTCATACGGACTTGTAACGTAAATTAATGAATTTTAAACATTTGGGGGATAAAATAGAAAATGAAAAAAAAAATATTTGAAAACTATATCGTGTTATTACATATCATCCCCCCCCCCCCCCCTTAACAACAGGGCCGAAAATTTGGAAAAAATTGTTCTTTGTTTATAGATTACAGGAAAACCTATAAGAAATCTATGGTATTAAAAGTAACATAGGTAGTTTTATATTTTTGCATTAACTTATAGATGACTAGCTGACCCGCGCAACTTCGTTTGCGTCACATAATGCAATTAAATAATATTGCGACTACCCTACCCTACCTACCCTACCTACCCTACCTACCCTACCTACCCTACCTACCCTACCTACCCTACCTACCCTACCTACCCTACCTACCCTACCTACCCTACCTACCCTACCTACCCTACCTACCCTACCTACCCTACCTACCCTACCTACCCTACCTACCCTACCTACCCTACCTACCCTACCTACCCTACCTACCCTACCTACCCTACCTACCCTACCTACCCTACCTACCCTACCTACCCTACCTACCCTACCTACCCTACCTACCCTACCTACCCTACCTACCCTACCTACCCTACCTACCCTACCTACCCTACCTACCCTACCTACCCTACCTACCCTACCTACCCTACCTACCCTACCTACCCTACCTACCCTACCTACCCTACCTACCCTACCTACCCTACCTACCTACCTCCCTAGTACCTACCTACCCTAGCCCTACCTACCTACCCTAGCCCTACCTACCTACCCTAGCCCTACCTACCTACCCTAGCCCTACCTACCTACCCTTCCTACCTACATTTGTAGTACCTACCTACCCTACCTCCCTAGTACCTACCTACGTGACGTGGGGTATCAGTTTCGCTAATTTATTTAAAAACGCTTTTATTAATTTTTTTTTTCCGTGAACGCAGTCGTCGGGATAAGAAGTATCCTATGTCCGTCTCCCGGTTCTAAGCTACCTCCCCACCAATTTTCAGCCAAATCGGTTCTGCCGTTCATGAGTTATAAATAGTGTAACTAACACGACTTTCTTTTATATATATAGATTAACGTACGGAACCCTCTCCACGCGAGTCGAACTCGCACTTGTCTGGTTTTCTGTAACAGGTACCTCTTTCAAACTTTCGCTTATAAACGAATTTCTTACTTTATCTATTTTTAGTTTACCAAGGGGTCCCAAGGGATATACTCTTTCAAACAAAAATCAGAATCATCAAAATCAGTCAATAATTGCCGGGTCCGTATAAATAAGATACATAATTATTTCTGTAATTAAAATGCTTTTATGTTTTGTTACAGGGCGAGCAAGCGATGAACATAGACGACGTCTGGCAGGTAGGCCCTTTTAAAACTAAGGAAGGGAGGCTCAGGGAAGCAAACAACATTAAACATTGTGTCGACATGGGATACATATAGGGTGACTGGTAATTAGTGACCGATACATATACACGTGATTGTACTCATGATTACAAACAACTTTCCCAAACGTTTCTTTTATACTCATTCACTTTTATCACAATAACACAACAGCCGTATAAAATTCGCGCGCACGCGCCTGTGACCTATCAGCTGTTAGCCGCGTGACGCCGTTCTGTCTCATTACCAGTGGTCGGAGTAGGTAGAGCTGTTTTTGCTACTTGCGACATGCGGACATAACATGGATATGCCAAATATATCCCGGAATCCCGGGAATTCTCGGAATATTTCCTTGTGCAGTAAAGTATAGTACCTGGATGACCGAGCTTTGATCGTTTTTTTTACGTTTTCCAATAATGAAACCTAGCTAGATCGATTTATTGCCCCCAAAACCCCCTGCATACTAAATTTCATGAAAATCGTTGGAGCCGTTTCCGAGATTCAGAATATATATATATAGGTACATATATACAAGAATTGCTCGTTTAAAGATATAAGATTTAGTATTGTTTCTAACAGTTTTACTTAATTAATTCATATTTCACGACGCTACCTCCAACAACATTCCAGGATCCCAATTTCAAAATCCCGGGATTTCAGAGGCATATCCATGTTAACTTCAATGTTTGCGCTCATTCACCCCAAACAGCTCTATCTACTCCGACCACTGCTCATTACTATCGTACCGTGCGACAGTGGGTAGGCGCTCGCGACCGCTCCGCTCGCGGCGCCCGCGCCACAAGCCGGCCGCCTAAAAAATGATTCTTTGGGAAAGTTGTTTGTTATCACGTGTATAAGTATAGGTCACTAATTACCAGTCACCCTATATAAACAATAATTGCTTGAACAGGTTTATAGGAATGGGCAGAAATGTTATTTATACAGCTTGTATCAGAAAGGTGGTTAAATACATGGTGGAATGGAAGAAAAATTTGCAATATCTACACGGTCAAAAGCTGATTTAAAAAAATATACCGATGAGATATATCTATGTATTCTATAGAACATCGACACACAAACGATTACCACTTTTTGGAATGATGTTCTTTCCATCCTGTAGTTAAGGGTGTGGCCAACATTGTAATCACGAAAAATAATGCGCTGTCTCATACTGGGTCGAGTAATGGAGTTGAAGGTAATGAAGTTTTGAATGGGACAGCTGATTTGGCCCCCTTTAAGATTCAGTGTGATGATCTGTATCACACCCTTAATCATGATCAAACCTGTTTAACACACCCCCATAATCTGTTAGATTCAGTACCGGTAATCTCATTAACCACATGACAGTATTAAGTTAATAGTAATAGTATTTATTAGCACCGTCCGATGATAAATTATGCCATGAAATGTACAATTAGTATTGTAAGCACTAAAGACACCTGTCCCATCTTTTTTGTTGCCTTAAGTGTCGCACTGCTGGGCAAAGGCTTTCCCCAGTCTTCCACTCTTCTATTCGTGCGGTTTTCTCTGGATAAACCTCAAACGCCTCTAGGTCATCACGCCAGCGTTTTCTAGGCCTCCCTCATTGACGACACCCGTCTTCTGACACCCACTGCGTGACGGCTCTGGCCTATCGGTCCTGACGCATTCTACAGACACGGCCCGCCCAATCTCAGTTCAACCCATCCGTCTTATTGCTCACATAAGCGATTCCAGTTTTTGAGCGTATAGTGGTATTGCGCATTCTTTCGCTGAGCTTTAAATAGTCAATACGCTACTCTCCATCGCCCTTTGGCAAACCTCGTGTTTGCACTTTTGCGGCTCGATCTGGGACCAAATTTGAGCACCGTAGGATAGGATGGGCAGAATGCACATGTCGATGAGTTTTCGCTTCAGGCATAAAGGTAGGTCACCCTTCATCAGGGAATTCATGGACCACTAGCTCTTCCAGGCGTTCTCGACTCGGCGGTTGATTTCTCTGTCTTGCTTGTTTTCGAAGGAAACTAGCTGCCCCTAATAAATGTACTCATCGATGTTGTGGATTTCTTGCCCATTTACCTCAACCCACCTTTTTTGTCATTATTGTATTTTGTGGTCACTCTTTGACCAATTCATCATTAGTCCAACCAAAGTTGGTGAGCTTTTAAAGGACCATAAGGTTTTTGAGTGAGAAATACTTATTCGATGGCTAGGCGCTTCCTCGCTGGGACGGAGCTGTTATACATAATCAGTAGAGGCCAGATTATGAATGCAACTGTCCGCATCGCTCTCTTACCGGGACGGTTTAGAGCCAGCGTATGTTTAACTAGGTACGAGTTCCTTTCAAAAGATGTGAATTTTATTATTAATATTAATATTTTATACAAATGACAATAATTATTAAGTTGATGTTACAATCATTGTAGTACAGACGCCAGCAGGTCAAGCTACCCGAAACTGTCAGATTTTCCCAATCAACCTTGAACCTAATGCATTAGAGATAAAGTTGAAAATCTATTAAAGAAATTCGACAGATTGTAGTAGCTTGCTGTGCTGGCATCTGTACCTATTTTATATATAATTATTTAAGTGATCATTTACTCGATTTTAAATAAATATATTATCATAAAATATTTCGTTTTTACTCAAATCTCCTTTTTATGTTAGATTTTAAATTCACATATTTTTTTAGCCTCTTCTGCTGCTGCTGCAAAGGCCTCTCTCAATTCCTTCAACGAACCCTTTTCTCGTGCCAGCTTGAACCAGCCTTCACTAGGTCCACCGCTTTCTCACGCAAATAAAATTGTAATTCAGTCTTTTTTTCTTTTAAAACAAGAAGTATCATCATCATCAGCCTTTTAATGTTCCCACTGCTGGGACACAGGCCTCCTCTCTATGAGAGGGAATGGGCTATAATAAAGAAGAAGTATATCGAAGGTAATTTTGTGTAAATGTGGACTCGAACCCAGTTAGGCGAGCTACTTTGAGTAGGTAAGGTACTTTATTTATTTTATAACTAATGAAAAAAATTACGCTAAATCATCGTGAAGAAACCGGCATGTCCTAGAACTAAAAAATTGAAGAATTTTCCGTACGAGACGGGTTGGTTTTCCGCGCAGAGGACTACAGCCCACTTCCTCTTATAGAGAAGAGGCCAGTGTCCAGCTGTGGGAACATTATAGGCTGATTACAGTATGACCACTTTAAGTTTGCAGTTCAAACAATGCATCGATATGTTAAACTTGGTACAGACGCCAGCAGGTCAAGTTACCCGAAACTCAGATTTTCCCAATCAACCTTGAACCTAATGCATTAGAGATAAAGTTGAAAATCTATTAAAGAAATTCGACAGATTGTAGTAGCTTGCTGTGCTGGCGTCTGTACCTATTTTATATATAATTATTTAAGTGATCATTTACTCGATTTTAAATAAATATATTATCATAAAATATTTCGTTTTTACTCAAATCTCCTTTTTATGTTAGATTTTAAATTCACATATTTTTTTAGCCTCTTCTGCTGCTGCTGCAAAGGCCTCTCTCAATTCCTTCAACGAACCCTTTTCTCGTGCCAGCTTGAACCAGCCTTCACTAGGTCCACCGCTTTCTCACGCAAATAAAATTGTAATTCAGTCTTTTTTTCTTTTAAAAGAAGAAGTATCATCATCATCATCATCAGCCTTTTAATGTTCCCACTGCTGGGACACAGGCCTCCTCTCTATGAGAGGGAATGGGCTATAATAAAGAAGAAGTATATCGAAGGTAATTTTGTGTAAATGTGGACTCGAACCCAGTTAGGCGAGCTACTTTGAGTAGGTAAGGTACTTTATTTATTTTATAACTAATGAAAAAAATTACGCTAAATCATCGTGAAGAAACCGGCATGTCCTAGAACTAAAAAATTGAAGATTTTCCCGTACGAGACGGGTTGGTTTTCCGCGCAGAGGACTACAGCCCACTTCCTCTTATAGAGAAGAGGCCAGTGTCCAGCTGTGGGAACATTATAGGCTGATTACAGTATGACCACTTTAAGTTTGCAGTTCAAACAATGCATCGATATGTTAAACTTGGTACAGACGCCAGCAGGTCAAGTTACCCGAAACTCAGATTTTCCCAATCTACCTTGAACCTAATGTATTAGAAAATAAAGTCGAAAATTTATTAAAGATATCTGATAGATTGTTGTGGCTTGATGTACTGGCGTCTGTACCTACTTGTTTTAGGTACGTACGAAACAATAAAATTGTCCAAGCGATAAGAATAATGCGCAATAGAAGTAGAACAATAATAGATGTGATAGACGGTCATTCTAACAGATTGATTAGAATGGATACTTATAATGAACTCGAGCGATAGCCGTGCGTCCAATAACACTTAATCGTACACAACTCACGCTTTTTAGGGTTCCATACCTGAAAAGGTAAAAAATGGAACCCTTATAAGATCACTCTCTTGTCCGTCTGTCCGTGTGTCACCACCGATTTTCTCAGGAACATGTGGACCTAGTAAGTTGAAATTTATACCAGATACTGAGGTCTATAGTCCCTATTAGGTGTATCAAATCTGTAAATCAAGGTCTTGAGTCAACACGATAAAAAGATATGGGCAAATTTATATTTTCGCGAAAACTTTTTTATTTTTCGGAATTTTCCCTTTACTTGTGCTGTAAGACCTTGCTTTCAACCAAAATTGACAATTCTAGGTAACCGAAAGTATCTACCCTATAGGTTTTGGGTCGAAAACCTATATGGTAGTTCCCGTTGACCTAGAATCACGAAGTTAAGAAGCAATGTCTTACAGCACATGTAAAGGAAAAATCTGAAAACTGCAAATATGTAGTTTTATACCAAAATACCTAAAAGTTTGTTTCCATGAGGGTAGGCAGAAACTACAGAACGACACCTGCTACGATTTCTACCTTTTTTTTTCCTGATGAGAAATCATCAAATGACTTCTCCCGCTCTGGGCAGAGCGGAAGGGAGTGTCAGACTTGTATTGACTAAAACCCATCCATGTTCCTTCCTTGCCCTTTGTGTTCCAGGGCCGCGGTATCTTTCTCGAACAGTCCCGCAGCCCTGGCAGGTACGATTTCTACCTGAACCACGTCCATACACGCATTTCTGTAGAACCTTACCTACAAGACCACCACCTGAGTCCACGTCTATATACGCATTTCTGTAGAACCTTACCTATAAGACCACCACCTGAGTCCACGTCCATACACGCATTTCTGTAGAACCTTACCTATAAGACCACCACCTGAGTCCACGTCCATACACGCATTTCTGTAGAACCTTACCTATAAGACCACCACCTGAGTCCACGTCCATACACGCATTTCTGTAGAACCTTACCTATAAGACCACCACCTGAGTCCACGTCCATACACGCATTTCTGTAGAACCTTACCTATAAGACCACCACCTGAGTCCACGTCCATACACGCATTTCTGTAGAACCTTACCTATAAGACCACCACCTGAGTCCACGTCCATACACGCATTTCTGTAGAACCTTACCTATAAGACCACCACCTGAGTCCACGTCCATACACGCATTTCTGTAGAACCTTACCTATAAGACCACCACCTGAGTCCACGTCCATACACGCATTTCTGTAGAACCTTACCTATAAGACCACCACCTGAGTCCACATCCATACACGCATTTCTGTAGAACCTTACCTATAAGACCACCACCTGAGTCCACGTCCATACACGCATTTCTGTAGAACCTTACCTATAAGACCACCACCTGAGTCCACGTCCATACACGCATTTCTGTAGAACCTTACCTATAAGACCACCACCTGAGTCCACATCCATACACGCATTTCTGTAGAACCTTACCTATAAGACCACCACCTGAGTCCACGTCCATACACGCATTTCTGTAGAACCTTACCTATAAGACCACCACCTGAGTCCACGTCCATACACGTATTTCTGTAGAACCTTACCTATAAGACCACCACCTGAGTCCACGTCCATACACGCATTTCTGTAGAACCTTACCTATAAGACCACCACCTGAGTCCACGTCCATACACGTATTTCTGTAGAACCTTACCTATAAGACCACCACCTGAGTCCACGTCCATACACGTATTTCTGTAGAACCTTACCTATAAGACCACCACCTGAGTCCACGTCCATACACGTATTTCTGTAGAACCTTACCTATAAGACCACCACCTGAGTCCACGTCCATACACGTATTTCTGTAGAACCTTACCTATAAGATCAGTGCATGTCTTAGGGCGTCCCCTCCAGGCATTGTCCTTATAACTGCCTTGTCGGTGACTTTGTTTCATTGAATTTTTTGCCACCGACTTCCGAGAGTAAAGTTATTGTAGACTTTAATTGTGTTTGGGCGTCTGTGCACTACAAGGAATTTTACTGTCCGGCGCAGTCTGATTTCGAAACACAAACGTGCACAAACGCCCTTTTTTGGAAGTCGGTTTTTTTTTGCAGGAATTTGTTATTTTACCATGAATTGTCATGAATTAATTTTTACATTGTTACTTGAAGTCATGAAGGGATCATGTCATCAACATAGCCACGGAAGTTTATTCTTTCACATTAAAAAAAGCTTTTTTCCAAATCTGTTCGTAAAATAAGAGGTAACACACATTTAAAAAATACAACCGAATTGAGCACCTCCTCCTTTTTTTGAAGTCTGTTAAACTCTGTTACAACCGTAAAAAATATATCTCATGACGATAAAATATGTCTGCGATATTACATCCATAATTAATTTTGAATCAAATCACCAAACAATAGAAATTGGCCACAATAATACGTAACATGGACTGCAAGCTTACCGCCAATTGGCAGTCACTGCGGCCGCGTCAAGTGTCTTTCCATCTAATCTGACAGGGGTTAATTAAAGAGGGGGACAGAGATAAAGTGGCATCGTGTGCGGGAAAGGGACGGCTAGATATTCGAATTTCAATTCTCTGCTCGATACTGTTGGTGTATCTATTAATAGCATGGAAGTAATAAGTACTAAATTACTAGTGCATAGGACATACGCCAACGCTATAGTAGGTAGAGAAATATGTTATTGATTAAAAGTTTCAGGAATGATTAGGATAAATAAAGTTGAAGGTTACCATTGAAGAGGCGTGTGGTCAGCATTAGACTTTTTTTAAAGCGATAATGAAGTTACGATTATTGGTACGACTACTAAATAATATTTGGTAGTTCAGACGCCAGTAGGTCAAACTACCCGAAATTGGCAGATTTTCCCAATCAACCTTGAACCTAATACTGTAGCAATATATATAGTCGAAAATCTATTAAAGAAATCTGACAGATTGTAGTTGCTTGATGTGCTGGCGTCTGTAAGGAAGAAGAAGACTATTCAATATTATTTAGAAGTACTAAATAATATATACATAGATATTACCGCCCGACACGACCTCAGGCGATGCTACTTGCACAAGTGAAGTGTGATCAAGTGAAGTGCTACTAACATAGTTTTGTCTTATTTATTAACACAAATAAATCGGAGTATTCCCATTTAAGCACCGATTTCAAGAGCACCGAAGATTTTCTCTTTTGAGCAAAGGGAATCTTTGGTGCTAAGCATTGGTGCCCTTGAAATCGGAGCTCAAATGGGAATATTCCAAAAAATCGTTTAGCATTCGATAGCTCACCCCTTGAGTAATTATAAATTGTCTCTCCAAGATAAAGAAAGTTTCGTAAACGTAAAAACAGTGTGTGGCCGCAGAATGATTCAAATAAAATGATTCAATATTTATCTGACAAAATATAAGAGCTTGTTGGCAATCAGCCGTCGCCGGGCGTCGGCGGTAGATACTGATGTAGAATGCAAATTGTTTATGGATGAGGTACAAGATAAGTTTTGGATTCAAGGACTACTTTGCAATGAAATGTATGTAATGTCATATAACACAGCACGGAATTATAGGCGTGATGTTTCACGCTTATAATTCCAGAACGGTTCAACAGAGGTTAATACTTACCTGTGTTGTTCATTTTAATGTACAGACGGCAGCAGGTCAACCTACCCGAAACTGACAGATTTTCCCAACCAACCTTGACCCTAATGCTATAGAGATAAAGTTGAAAATCTATCAAAGAAATTTGACAGATTGTAGTAGCTTGATGTGCTGGCGTCTGTACTTAGGTACCTAATGTAAAAAAAATGATTTTAAATTTGCATGCTATTATTATGGCGGCATATGTCCTGCTCTATGAAACAGCGTGTTCGCGACAACGTCATTCGATATAGCGGTTTTCGACTTAATGTGTTTTCGAACTGGCGTACCACTCGTAAAGTTTTTCGAAATAGCGTGCGTTGTAAAAACGTCATTCGAATTTTCATACCACTCCTTTCCCATAGAGAGGCGGCGCGTGTCCCAGCAGTGGGAACATTATAGGCTTACATTTGTCACATCCAAAAGTATCTAGATCTTTGTCCGAAGAAGCGAGACGTACCTAGTTAAATTAGCCAAACACGGAATGTCGCGCTAAATCAAGTGTAGTGTATTCCTAACCTTTGATGCGCTCCTCGCCTTGCCTCGCGCCTCGCGCCTCGCCTTCTAGCCTCGCCTCGCAAATTTTATTACGTCCCGAATTTATTTTATTTTTCACACTTGACGGAACATGGGTACTAGTAATTTTTGTAAAAAGTCGTGATTTTTTTGAATTGAGCAAGAATCGTGTTTAATGATTGTAGACGTTGTAGTTAGAGCTAAATAAAGTACGGGGAAATTCGTCCCAATCGAAACTGGGACCAAAGGCCAGATTCTCTTTTTCATTTTTTTTTTACTTCCTTTAGAGTTGCCTACCTAGGTCGTGATTGACAACTGCTAGATCTCGCTAACTAAGGCTGGGGTTTATTTTAAAATGTATCATCACGCTTGTAACCTCCGAAGGGTTAGCAGAGGTGTACTTACTTGAAAGTACACACACATTTCGCTAGTTATGTTTTAGTCCTATAGGAGGCGAGCCTAGTTCCATCAGACGGGCATAAATCCAGATTCCAGGATGTACCGAATAAATTACCGATGGAAAAATCCAATAACACTTTGGCCGACCTGAGATTCGAACTCAAGACGTTAATCAGCGTATACCACTGTCCACTAGACCATCGACGCATTCAAAAACATGAAAACTGGCAAAAAATTGCAAGAAATTATAAGGTTAGTTATATAATTTCTTATATAATTTCTTCCACTAAATGAGCGGAGAAAAATTGCCGATATAGTATTTCTATTTAATTTAGCAAATGGTTCAACCGACTGTTCTGAATTGATGAGCAAAATAGGGCTGCGAGTTCCATCCTTCACCTTAAGGAATCATCAACCTCTATTTGTTCCCTCTGTGCGCTGTATATATCGACAAAACTCTTACATTATAAGAGCTAGCAGGACTTACAACTCGGTGTGTCAGAGTGTTGATGATCTTGACTTATTCTCCACCAGTGTTCCCAAACTGAAAAAAATACTGTGCAAAAACTTTTTTGAAGTTCACTAAAACCTTTTCTTAGTTCTCTCCGATTGCTTACTTATTCTTACTTTCTCTTGCCTGTCTACTGTTTCTTGTGCTACCCTAATATTGTCAGTGAAAACTTTTAATTGGCCATCTTTTACTAACTGTCAACTATCTGTATCCTAGCTGTAAGTTTTCTTAAGGAATAAAATAAAATAAAATAAATAAATAACTCGAGGCAAAGTAAGTAGCTGTGTCAAAAAATCTATTCAAAATCCACTCAAATTCATTAATTTCTGAATTTTTAAAATAGTAGTAGTATTATCCGTTTATCTATAATAATCTAACATTTCGGGCATATTTAGGTATAACTAACGAAGTATGAGACACTTGAGAGAGGTACATGTGCAAGAATTTTTATCAATTTGTTACGGGAGCTTTTGGCAATTTAGGTTAGGAGCCTGCTCTCGCCAAATTGTACACGATCGAAGATCTCTCCGTCGCTCGGAAGAACGTTAAACAGTTGGTTCTAGCTATTATTTGTCCGTCGTGTATGAAACCAGGGCCGAAAGTCTGCCAACATGTCTTAGGAAGGGTTATCGTGTTAACTGGGTTGAGAAGGCCGGATAGGCAGTCGCTCCGTGTAAGGTACTGATATTCAGCTGCATTTTGGTAGACTGGAAGCTGACTCCAACTTTGTTGGGATTAGGCCATGCTGAAGAAGATACCGCGGCCCTGGAACACAAAGGGCAAGGAAGGAACATGGATGGGTTTTATTATCCGAAATAACACTCCTTTTTTTGGGCAGTCGTGTAAAAAAAAGGCCAAGCTGAAGAAAAGAGAGGCAAGCAATTTTAACTGAAACGATCATGATCTCTAACTTTGAAAGACGAACTAACGATGATGTTCTTAAACGTAGCATGGCTCCTAAACTATTTTCGTCGAGTGTTCCCGTGAGGCAAGCTTATAGCAATCCGGCGATGTTGTTGACAAATGTTCGGCCCGACGGGCTTTACGAGCAAAACGGGCATAACTCAGGCAGAACTCAGGCACATTTGCTTACAAACTTCTCACATATTTCATCTTTTTACGCGCTGTGGTGCAAATGTCTTTATTGATGACATTGTGTCTGCTTAGTTTGTTGGCAACGCGATGATCGTGTTTACTTTTATTGTTACGCTATATCTTGTTAAAACAATACCTAACGCCCCGTTTATGGCGGCAGGTGATGCGGCGTGAGACACAGGGACCGATTAATCGGATTAAAGGTTAACCGGTTGACCTTTTAATTTGATTAACCATTAAACGGATTAACGCTTATAATAAATTGCTTTAATTATATTTAAATGCTGATTGACCAGAATGAAAAAGACAAAGCACCGAGCGCGGGCTGTCTTCGTCACTTTCTAGAATATTTTGTGTCCAAAAATATACTCTGGGTTAAACTATAATCTAGAGTTCTTCACCAAACCCTAAAAAATAACTAGGTACTAATAATAATCAGTTTTCTTGGTTATTCATGCAGAAATATTGATGTTGAAAATGGTCGATTTGTACGAAAAAGTTTATAGATTAAGACAACGTAGGATGCTACAGCAATCCAGGGCACGGATCTGGAACCCAGGGCCAAAATTATTCTAACGTATCCGGGGCCTGGATACGTTAGGATAATTTTATCCAGAAATATGAATAAGAGTAATTTTAGCTACTGTGAGGAAAAACTGAATTAAGAAAATCTAAATCCACTCAAATTCATTAATTACTATAATCCTTAAAGCTATAATCTAACATTTCGGGCATAATTGGCCGGTATTAGAGCTGGAAGTGGTCACGTTACCCGGGCATAAAGTTTGACCGGTCCCGGGTGGCCGTGTTTTGCATAAACTACAACCGGAATATTGATGGTCGCGGCGAGGTCAATATTGTAAGGGACGATTTTATAGCGATTATTACAAGTCCTACAAATTTTTCATCCTCTATCTCACCCCTTTAGGGGACGATACTTTTGAAAACATAACTTCGCATTACATCACGCATGTAATACTCGAAGGGTTAGGCAGAGATGCAGAGGCTAATAGTACACCCACATTTTCCTAATTCAAAGTGTGAACAGAACAGACAGATTGCTCACAAAAACCTGAATTACAAACGTAGAAAAAATGGCTGCCGGGCTAAAATGGGATTGGATAGGCAACGTGCGTCGCTTGCATGACGACCGCTGGGCAAAGTGCAATGGGTGTCTAAGAATGGACAGCACCGCCGAAGCAGACCTAGAGAAAGGTGGCGAGATGACCTGGACGCGCATCACGAAAACTGGTTCGAGGTTGACCCGCGTGGAGGATTACGACTCATTCCCTCTCAACAAGAGGAGGCTTGTGTCCCAGCAGTGAGAACTAGTGATGTTCCGGATATCCGAATCCGCGGAAGAAAAAAGATCCGTACTTATCCGTATCCTTATCCGTTACATTTTTGACGGATCTTTTACCTTATTAATTTTTAATACATAGATTCAATTGTATATGTATTACATATACATATGTAGATACCATTCTAATTTTATACTTCGCACATTCATCATTTATTAACACAAAGTTATTTCAAATTGCACAACTAAACTTCTGAAACACAGAATAACGAAATACAATTTTCTCGATTGTAGATATGTATTGTTTAAATTATAATCGAACAGAGTTTCGGCTTAGGCTAGGTTCTAGATCAGACTAATACATCAAAATGCGGGCTAACGTCTAGTAATTGTTAGCACAGGCGGCTTGAGGCAAGATGTTCAGACCATTCGCTTTTTCAGCGATGATTTTTGAAGTAAAACTTCTTTACGCACGCTTGACTTGGAGAGTAAGCTGGTGAATGCATGACGAGAGGGTTTCGGAAAGTGTGCGGGCGATGCGAACAGAAGTTGAGAGAGAGATCGTATCGTATTTCCTAGTACTAACTCGGTTGTGGAGGTCAGATAGGCAGTCGCTCCATGTAAAATTCTCGTATTCAGCTGCATCCGGTTAGACTGGAAGCCGACCACAACATAGTTGGGAAAGGGCTAGGTAGATGATGAATATACTTGAAGTGACTATCTGACCTCCATATCCAAGGTACTAGGGTATACGATAGTCCTTGGTAAGACTGGTTTTGAAACTTATGGGCTTCCCGTAACGATTGTCTTCTCCTTTACGTGTCGATGAACTCAAATTATGTAAGACCAGTTTGTGAAGCCACCGGCACAGATCTAACATTTGCTTCGATGAAATCTTGTAAGGTGCAAGTGGTTGTGCAGGATGTGCAGGACAGGAGCTGGAGCATATCCTTCAGAGGGGCTCCACGCCTGCCAGGGCTGCGGGACTGTTCGAAAGAGATACCGCGGCCCTGGAACACAAAGGGCAAGGAAGGAACATGGATGGGTTTTGTCAGTACAAGTCAGACACTCCCTTCCGCTCTGCCCAGAGCGGGAGAAGGCATTTGATGATTTCCCACCCGAAAAAAAAAGAGGGTCTCTACACCTAACGAAATTTATAAACTCGATAGCATAGTCAAGAAAAATGAGGCCTTTACGTTTGGAAACCAAAGCTTGTCAGTACAATGTTAATTAGTTAGACCAGTTGCCGGCCATCAGTCAGCCACTCGATCGTCACCGTGTCGTGTAAATCACCCGTCATCCCGCCCGGAGCGGCTACCCGATGCTATCCGGCGCTCTTCGCTACTGTAGAGTATGAATATGACGAGGTTTGGGAGCAATTATCTGGCCGGGTGGATCAACAGATTATTCGTATACTTAGACACAATTTTCAAAAATCTGACAAGTGTACAAATGTCTACAAAGCTGTGTGAGCTGTGTTTCCTAAGCCATTCTTACTTAGTTACTTTAGCTCTGATTTTATATCATAGTGATTATTATTCTATTTGCAATAAGGTTTGGTTGGTACTGTTAGAGCGAAAAAAAATTAAGAAGTCAAAGTAAAGTTTTAACATTTAATACTCGTATTTATACCTTTTATGTGTAGTTTTAATCATCTAGCGCTACAGTCGATGTTCAGTATAAAGTTCTAGTTCGATATTCTAAAATTAAAATATCAGTAGTAAACAAACAGCCAAATCGCTTATTGTGAATTTGTGTTTTATTTATTTTAGCTGACAAAAATGTATGTAGTTGAAAAAGCATAGAATTGTATTCAAAATGGCTTCAAGCTGCGGTCACTAACAAAAGACTAAGGCCTGCCCCAGCGCTCTGCATTTACATTCATACTCAGTGGACTAGTAACCGGGCGTTAGTAACACAAACTAAACTGATGATCGCTCCACGCCCATGTCCGGATAATCTAGACAGATCTACGTTCAGTACTATTGACTACACAAACTTAGACAAGCTATATTTAGAACTAGGCGGCAGTAGCGAAGGGTAAATTTTTGTAAGAGGTGAGCCGGAGTATATATATTTAATGTGATTATATTATGTGTCTATAGAATACTCACTGTGCCATTTTTCAAAGGGAAGTCGGTAGGAATCGAGTTCTATAGAACCTTCGCCACTGCTAGGCTGTCACGTTTGTAATCCCTTAAGGGTAAAGCAGATGCGTATTTAAATGTACACCTACATTTCACGCTTGCATTTGATTGGGGGCGAGCCTATTGCCCCTAGATCCAGACTCCGTGGTTGCTGCGGAAAATTTCTCATGGAAAAACCCAATAAAGCTTTGCCTGATCTGGGAATAAAATCTCATGCTTAGCAGTCGCTCTAAAGACCACCTGACCAACGAGGCAGTCAAAATATAAAAAAAAAAACCGGCCAAGTTCGAGTCGGACTAGCGCAAGAAGGCTTCCGTACCATCGTAGTAGTTATTAATGGTTTAATTTATTTCTAATATTTGTTGTTATAGCGGCAACAGAAATACACATTTTGTGAAAATTTCAACTGTCTAGCTATTACGGATCATGAGATACAGCCTGGTGACAGACAGACGGACGGACAACGGAGGCTTAGTAATAGGATCCCGTTGGTTACCCTTCGGGTATGGAACCCTAAAACGGTGGCTGCCTCAGACTGGATGCGGGTCAGGTGGAAGACAGCGGACCGGTAGCGTCATCTTATGCTGGAAAATATGCAAAAAAGATTTTCTTCTGTGTCTTACCTAAATTATACATTGTTACACCGATGCCACATATGTGCAATTTGTTCCAAAGAAATTAAGAAAAAAAACATGCAGGGTACTCTTTAGGAACTGCCGATACATGTGAGAACCAAGTAACTTGTGAATTGTATCGAAACACTCGCGTAGTCCCATACAACATCGGTCTTCATTATCGAAAAGCGCTACGCCGTAGCTAATCGCTACGTGCGTAGCTGCTACGAAACTACTAAAAGCGTTCGGTGACTATGACGCGAGTTCCATGATTTTTGTTCACCCAAAAAGTGTTCAACGCGCCTAATGAAGTTTTCACTCCAAAAGAGTTTTAATGTCCCATATTGTCGCACTGTAGCTCGTTCCACCTCGACAGGATTCATTCAATTTAGTATGAATGACTGTATGGGTTTGGCTGGGCCATGTCTGGAGAATGCATCAGGACCGATGGGCCACAATTGTCACGCAGTGGGTGTTAGAAGACGGGCATCGTCACCGAGGGAGTCCTAGAAAACGCGGGCGTATCGACTTAAGAGGTGCTTGTGAGAGATTTGCGGGAGAAAAACGCACTCAGAGAAGACTGGAAGGATATGGGGGAATAAAATGTATTTACCCATTAGGAATTTGCATACATTATAAGGAATTTGCCCACCCCGGATAATATAGGTAAAAAAAACAACGGGTTGCACTCCGGGAAGAAGTGAACACTTGAAACAACGTCATCTAGCTTAAATATCAGAAATTTCAATAGCTTTCTGCAAGAACGAAAGATGTCGCTGCCGTAAAAAAAACTTGAAACAACGCCATCTACACGCACACTCGCGCAAGCGCCCTGCCACCGTTTCGATCTGACGATCTGACGTGCTGACGATCTGACGCGAGTTTAACAGTTTTTACCCATGCCAAAAAGTGCACAACGCAGCTGAAGAAGTTTTCACTTCAAAAACAAAATGGCTGTATAACAAACAAATACTTGAATTATTTCCGGTCCTATCACTTCCGTATGCGTTAGTACGTGTAGGTGTGACGTGTGTACGGGCGGCGAGTTAGTTATAGTTTGGCGCTAGTAACTTATGCCGATAGAGTAATGGCGGGCCATCACTCCGGGCCAACGCGGTTACTTCGAATTCGCCTGAGTTTCAGTACAATAACAAACTTTTTAACGTGTTTACATGCTGATTTCGTCACTTGTGGCTTTGTATCTTTAAGGTTAAGCAACGCTTGCCGAGGTTGTCCTGTAGATGGGTGACCGTTCATTACATAATGTTATCCCCTTTACTAACTGGGTCGTGGAGGTCTATAAACAAAAAGAAAACATATTTGATTTTTTTTCCATGGAAAATGATTTTTTTTTAACGTATTCATTGTAAGTTGTTTATTTTTAGCAGTGATTCGATTCAATTCAAAACATTCATTCTTGTTCGCCGGCCTATCTTATTAGGGCATGTCTTATTTGCCAGTCTCCTTTATCGATGAGTCATTTCAGTTAGAAAAAAAGTTAGATGAAGTAATCTTCTCGCTCGAAACAAAACAACATCGCTGATTTATTATTATACAACAACTAAACATTTTGCTGTGTCAGAAAAAATATACAGAACATAATAATTTGTTAGAAAAATTCTTGTGTATTTTACGCGGGCGCCAATATTTGAGCACAGAACAGTAGTCCTAGTCTGTGAAGTTCGCTTGGAACCTTAGGCTCCGTTTACTGCTTCTGGCGAATTGGCGATGCGAATCGCGTCACGCAAAACGCTCGCCCGTCATTTCCTTCAGTCCCATAATTAGTAAACAACTTCTTTCATTGAGGGACAGATCAAACGGGTTATAAGGTTAACCGGTGGACCTATAACCTGTGTGATTGAATAACCATTATACGTGTTAACCCTTCATCACCGCTATTCACTACATATTATAAAACAAAGTCCTCCGCCGCGTCTGTCTGTCTGTTCGCGATAAACTCAAAAATTACTGCACCGATTTTTATGCTGTTTTCACCAATGGATAGAGTGGTTCTCGAAAGAAGGTTTTAGTATATAATTTGTTAAGTTTTTGTTACGGGAACAGGATCAAAATTTCATGATTACTTTAGGTCGCGATAACCGATATCCACGCAGGCATCAGCTATTATAACATATGGGTTAGCCATTTAATTATTGTTTCTTCTTCTCTTTCTCGAATCGATGACTCAGATTTTGTCCGACCAGTACGTAGTGACATGGATCAGCTCTGTCATTCGCCTCATTCAAGTCCTGAAGGGTGCAATTAATTGTGCACGACGGGCTCTTTAAATATTGCTGGTGAACAAGAATCAAAGAGATGAAGCACCGAGTGCGGGCTAACTCCGTCACTCTCATGCATATTTTTAATGGAACCGGTTATTATAGACTGATTAAGGCACACTTGCACGAAAAACTTAACTCAGAGTTAGTTGCTAATACGAGGTTAAATTGACAGTTTATTATACAATATTTGCTTCACTTTATCTCATATATTATGTCAATAATTTTAGTCTTAGCTGATCCATGATCTCATTTTGAATTTAAGTACCTAGTTTCTAAATTATTTGTAAGTTAACCACTATATTTTTGTATGCCAACAGGCAGAATGTACTGGGAATATATCTGAAACTAACACCATAACTGTAACTCCTGCCTTCTATAAAAATAAATAAATTATTATTATTTCCTTTATTTATTTATATACATATTTTTTACATTTTCAAATATTTAAATATAAAACGACATAAAAAAACATTTAAAAATATAAAAAATAGTAGCCCACCGGTATCGGGAATAGGGTCCAAGCTACCGGCGGTCAGGGCTCCAGAGAGAGGAACCTCCTAACAATACGAGCCGTGTCCAGGAGTACCGCTTTCTGAATCAAGCCCTTGATCCAGCTGCCTAACGAGAGCCTCCTCAGGTGTTGGTCGAGGCTCTTGGCAATTAAGCCATGGGCTGATACGACTACCGGCACAATGATCGCTGAGTCCACATCCCACATGTCGACAACCTCGCGAGCTAAGTCAAGATACTTGATTTGTTTATCTTTCTCGGCTTTCACGAGGTTCTCGTCATGCGGGACCGTAATGTCAACAATCATTGCGCGCCGCTCTGATCGATCCACCACCACTATATCAGGCTTATTGGCTACAATAGTCCTGTCAGTGATGATGGATCGATCCCAGTACAGTGTGATATTGCCATTATCGAGAACTGGATCGGGCACATACCTATAGTACGGCACTTCCGATTCCACAAGGCTGTATTTTAGAGCAAGTTGCTGATGGATAATCCTGGCTACAAGGTTGTGTCTATGCAAGTACTCTCCGTTAGCCAGACGAGAACACCCGGAGATAATGTGACGGATTGATTCGCCTGGACGGTGGCATGCCCGACATATGTCAACCGTGCCGTCCTTCACAATAAATCTCCGGTAGTTATTCGTCATCATAACTTCATCCATAATTGCACAGACAAAACCTTCGGTTTCTCCAAAGAGGTCCCCGGAACGTAGCCAGGCTACGGACGCTGATAGGTCTACATCGGGCCCATGCAGGGCCCGGAAAAAGCGTCCGTGAAGCTCCTTACTCTGCCATACTTCCCTGCGGTCGTTAGTGTCAAGTACTACAGGTTTGCGCCAGTTCTCTTTAGCCAAGGAGAGCGGGGTGAGGCCCTTGTCCACCGCGACCACATCTCGATGCATCCCCACGTCGGCTTCTAGGAAATATTCCCTGAGACTGCATATCTCGCGATTGTGAAGAGTCTTAGCATTTAAAAAGCCTCGACCCCCACACTTCCGCGGGATATACAGTCTCATAACCGAAGAACGTGGGTGATGCATTCGAAATACCGTCAGCAATTTGCGGACCTTCACATCCAAGGCGTCTAGTTCTGTTTGAGTCCATTTGAGTATGCCAAAAGAGTACATCAAAACCGGCATGACCCAACCGTTGAAGGCACGCACCTTATTTCCGCCTGACAAAAGACTATTAAATACTTTTTTCAGGCGGCCAAAGAAGCGCTCCTTCAACGATTGCTTCATGTCAGCAACATTGATGCCCAGCGCTTCTGACATACCCAAATACTTATAGGTTTCGGTTTCTGAGAGGGATCTAAGATTTATGGAATCCGTGAGCTTGGTTCCCACAGATTCCACAATCTCCCCTCGCTTTACATGCATGACCGCACATTTGTCCACACCAAATTCCATCCTGATGGCACTACTGAAAGTTTCAGTTACCTTCAATAGCTCCATCAGTTGCAAATCGTTGGGGGCAAAGAGTTTCAGGTCATCCATGTAAAGGAGGTGAGATATAACTTGACCACCTCTCTTCAACCGATAGCCTATCCCTGAATCCTCCAGCAGTGTGCTTAGAGGATTCAAGGCCAAGCAAAACCAAAGCGGACTCAAACTATCGCCCTGAAATATTCCTCGCTCTATATTTATCGGTTCGCTATTCCTCTGGATTTGCCGACATCCTGGATAGCGAAGAACTGTCCTCCATTGCCCCATACATGATATCAGGAAGGTGCGCAGAGTTGCATCAACTTTATACAACTCTAGCACCCTCATGAGCCATGTATGTGGCACCGAGTCATAGGCCTTCTTATAGTCTATCCAACATGTCGACAGATCCTTTCGTGAACGGCGAACCTGTTGACTAATGGCCATATCAATGAGGAGTAGCTCCTTAGTACCGCGGGACCCGTTCCTACATCCATTTTGAGAAGCAGACATAACAGAATTTTCGTCAATATGTTTAGTGATTTTAGCTCTCAAAATGGAGGTAAGAACTTTATAGACCGTCGGGAGACACGTAATCGGTCTATAATTTTTGGGTTCCGCAGTACTACCTGATTTATGGAGCAGGTGGGTTATTCCAGTCGTCAGGAACTCGGGAAGCGACCCTGACTCTAAGGCTGCGACCCTGACTCTAAGGCTGTTATTATTATTATTATTGTCAATTTAACCTCGTGTTAGAGCAGCGGTGGCCCAGTGGTAGCGACCCTGACTTACGAACAGTAAGTCGTTGGTTCGAACCCAGGCAGGCGCATTACTTTGTGTAATTTATTTCATCACCACTGCTCTCAAAAACGGTGAAGGAAAACATCGTGAGGAAACCGGCATGTCCTAGAACCAAAAATTCGAAGACATGTGACATCTACGAATCCGCAATGGGCCTGCGTTGTGGATTATAGCCCATTCCCTCTCATAGAGAGGAGGCCTGTGTCCCAGCAGTGGGAACATTATAGGCTGATGATGATGATGATGATGAACCTCGTGTTAGTATTTAGCTCTCGAGTTAAGTTTTTCGTGCAAGTAGCCCTAAACGGGTTAACCTTTACTCTAGGTTTTTTCACCTAACCCGAAAAAATAACTCTTTGAAGGTGTGAAGAACAGGGTGTAAAGTTCTTCATCCCCCATAGATGAGGGAGGATCCTCCGAACAGACAGGTGTTGTGTCGCGTGGGTTACTGCTCGATAGTAATTGTCTGGTTCTTCTATATACTCTTAAGTCGCGGATAACTTTACTTGCGTGATCTAGGATTTTGTTGTTTAGTTCATCCGCTCCGTCATAGATGGCGCTGTAGTACTCTTTGTAGTGCCGCTACAACCCAATTAAAACCTCTATACGGGTAACCTTTTCGGTCGCTGTTTTCATTTGTTTTCTCCGCCGTCGCAAGACGTGTGTCGCTGGAGCGTGCAGCTCGTGGCCAGGGGGGTATGGTATCAGGGGGTTACTATGACGTCTTAAAGCAGTTGTAAGCCCAGTGTAGGAAAGAGATAAAGTTAAACAGGTCGTCTAGCGCCATCTTTTTCCCACACTGTAATAACGACTGCTTTAAGACGTCATGGTAGGCCCGCAGGTCCTTCTGTGTTCATTTATTTAGTACATGGAGGACTTACAGCTAATAAAACAAACAAAAAAGGAAACCATAGTCTCCAGAAAGCCAATTACAAATCCTCACGTATAGACTTATTATAATAAAAAATCATGGATTGAGCACAAAAACAGAAAACACACCGCTTTCATCAAAGTAATAGAATATTAATATTCAATTTGCAACTACATGATTAAAAAAATATCTTATTTTATCTTATACCTTTAAACGAGCAATTCTTGTATATATGTATATTTTCTGAATCTCGGAAACGGCTGCAACGATTTTCATGAAATTTTGTATGCAGGGGGTTTCGGGGGCGATAAATCGATCTAGCTAGGTTTCATTTCTAGAAAACGTGAAAAAAAAACGAGCAAGGCTCGGTCATCCAGGTACTATATAATAAAATAAAGAAAATAATAAAAACATATAATACAGTGAAACCTGGTTAAGTGAGACATCAAGGGTCCTGCAAATTTGTCTCACTTATAGAGGTATTCCACTTACCCAGTGTCTCAGATATCCAGGTATAAATACATATCTGTCTCCTTTAGAGAGGGTTCAGTTAATAGAGGTTAGAATACAGGTTATTTCAGTTATAGAGGTGCGATTATTAAATAAAATAACGTATTATGTAAACATTATACGTGAGTTTTAATCTTTATGGGGAATCAAAAAAAGATAATTATCAATGTCATAATATTCAAGCACGTTCTTTTATAAATGGTACAAAAAGGTAAACATAATGTATCAATTATAAAAATCTGTCATTTTAGTTTGTCTTTTGGAAGATCAGCCATCAGATGTTTTTCATAAACGGATATTAACTTCAGTTTTTCACGTACTGATAACGATTTGAGCCTTCGTTTCGGCATTTATCAAATAAACGCCCGTATGGTCTAAAACTGAAGGTCATTTTGGCTCAAAATTATAAATAAGTAAACAAACAAAAGATGTTATCACAGTTACGGAGGTTAATGCATATAAAATTCACTCGCTGTCTCAGTTATAGAAGTAACTATGACGATAAAATCGAAAGAACGAATCCCAGATATAGAGGTTTGCTTCGTCCCACTAACAGAGGTAATTCAGTGCCAAAGTGTTGGGACCACAGCATGAGATCCAGTTATGGAGGTTTCTCACTTATCCAGGTCCCACTTAACCAAGTTTCACTGTATAACCAACCGCTACTTGAAAAATTTGAGGCTTAAGCACCTTCTGGTCGACCTTTACTTGGTGTTTCTCGTAGTGTTCCCTGAGGCGTGCCGCCGACACTTTTTACCTAAGTTTTATTATTCTATTTAGCGGGAAATTGCTTTTTCAATGTTTCTCAGCTTGGATTATTGATTAGCACATCGAGTGCTGGGTTATCTTGCGAAATATAAGAAACTATATTTTTCTTAGAAAGTTTAGTGATAGTAGATTTTATTTATGTTTGTGGAAAATAATATTTTCTTTTGAATCTAATATGATTTTTGGTCATAAATATGAACTCACATAATTTATATTTATACAAATAAATATCTTCTTAGTATTACTTCCCTATTTGATTCGTATTTCGTTAACAATTTCAAGGGTTTAATTTAATTGAACGGAACCATAAAACTTTTTTTAAAGTAACTTACAATACTCCTTATAACATTTGCAAGTAAAAGTATCATCATAATCGGTCCAGTCGTTTCGGAGATTAGTCGCAACAAACAGACAGACAAAAAAATAACTGTAAATACTGTAGGTAGGTACATACTTTGCTAGACAGAATGTAGCCAATTTTCTTTTAGAAAACCTTCAGTATAGCGATTAAAAATAACGTCACCGAAAATCAGCAGTAGAATTTACGCTTTCGCTTGCAAAAAAATCAAATCAAATCCATTTATTTGCCAGAATGTAGGTTTACATAAAAAAATAATAGTAATAGTTTGTTAAGAGTTTAATCTTAAAACTATAATAGGCCTCTTTGCAAAAACCAAGACATTGAATAGTTTGTTGCTGAAACTGTGCTCGACTCAAATTGATGTTTACTTATTAAGAACACTCCGTAATCTTATATTGTCACACCATGTAGTAGATGATTACGAGCTATGTTTCATCAGTCAGGATGGCCGAGCGGTCTAAGGCGCCAGACTCAAAGGAAACTTGCTCACTGAACGTGGGTGCGAGCTGTTCTGGTCCTCTCCGAGGGCATGGGTTAGAATCCCACTTCTAAAGAATAGTAAGTATAAGTATTCTTATACTTACTATTCTTCAGAAGTGGGATTCGACCCCCAGGATCCCCTTACTATTGTAAGGGGGTCCTGGAGGTGTTTAAAGTAAAATCTTACATTAAAAATATGTTTTTAAAAAATTACTTGTTAAAAAGTTGGAACTTTGACCCCCAATATCTCCATAACTACAAGGTTCCTAGGTATGGTCTGGAACAAACAAATGATAGCAATGACGGGAAGAACAAATGCCTTTCGGCTTCGTTAAGAGTCTGTTTACACCCTTTATAACGAAGAGAAGAACAACTAACTCGTTGAGATTTATCGCAAACTTGACCGTGACATTGCAAACGGTTCTTATCGCCGTGCGTGGACTCTAGTTTTTAAATATTTCGTAGTGCGCGCTAAGCCTAAGAAAGTAATCTTCATTAGTGGCAGGCGATGCACTGGCACACACCGCGCTTGGGACCGCAACAGTGACGTCACACGCCTCATTATTCCACAGCGCTTTTGGGTCAAGAGCACCCTCTTATATGCACAGTACTGGCATAAAAGAAATACTGCTGAGAAACGAAGATGTTTCGTCACATGCAGCCATGTAGCATGACGTGAAAGTTATAAGAAGTATTTAAAACTGTCTATTGCGCGACCTGCAAATAAAACAGCCACGATAACAGCCGCGGCGGCATATCCGCATATAATAACAGCCGCTCGGGTCGTTCTTTAGGTTAAGCCGTGCTTGCCTAGGTTGGTCTGTGGATGGGTGAGCACCCATCCACAGAGCCATACACCCATACATGCCGAGTTTTTTCCGTGCCTCCGACCGCCGGGACCAACGGCTTAACGTGCTTTCCGGCACGTTAAGCCGTTGGTCCCGGCTGTCATTTGTAGATCTTTGACAGTCGTAAGGTAGTCAGTGGCCCAAAAAGTCTGACAACCAGTCTTACCAAGGGGTACCGTATTACCCAGTACTAACTGGGTTGTGGAGGTCAGATAGACAGTGGCTCCATGTAAATTACTGGTATTTAGCTACATCCGGTTACACTGGAAGTCGACCCCAACATAGTTGGGGAAAGGCTAACTGGCTAATCAGTCAGAAATAGCAAACATTTTAAACAAATGCTTAGTTGATAATATCTTCAAACCTTTTATAAAGAGTGTAAACAGACTCTTAACAAAGCCGAAAGGCACTTGTTCTCCCCGTCATTGCGATCATTTTTTTGTTCTAGACTATACCTGGGAAACTTCTAGTTACGGAGATACTGTGGGTCGAAGTTCCAACTTTGTCACAAGTTTTTTTTTTAAATAGATGTTTTTAATGTAAGATTTTTACTTTAAACACCTCCAGGACCCCTTTGCTATTCAATCCATCCATCAGCACAATGTTTTGAGTGCGTTACATTGAGATAAAAAAAAGTCGTTTCCCAGCACTAATTTTTGCGTAAAGTTACTTAGTTTGATGTACATAATGCTTGGTTGACGGCTTCGTGAAGAGTCTGTTTACACCCTGTATGCACTGTGTAATTCAAGAGAATTTGGTTTGAACATTGTACTCATGATCAACATGACGAAAAGCAGCAAAAATAAATGTATACCGCATTCGAATCACAATAAAAAAGCACAGACATTTCTGAACCCATTTATACACACTTGGGCCTTGCCTACATAGTGCATACATTCACAAAAAGAATATGTCAGAAGTGGGATTCGAACCCACGCCCTCAGAGAGGACCAGAACAGCTCGCACCCACGTTCAGTGAGCAAGGTTCCCTTGAGTCTGGCGCCTTAGACCGCTCGGCCATCCTGACTGATGACAAATTAACGAAATACTCTACCACATTTGTTCAGTAACGAATGTTTTATGTCGGTATCTATAGAATCTTTCTAATGTGAGTTTGTTTGCTTGTCACGCTTTATCTAAAAAGCTAAACGGATTTGTATGAAATTTGGCACGGGGTTAGACCATGATCTGGGTTAGAAGATAGGAAATGTTTTATCCCGATATTACGTTCCCGTGGGATTATTTCCGACTTCCAGGCAAAGCTGCGGGTAAAATCTAGTTACATGGAACTGCGTTTATAACACAACTGCCAAATGTTACCTCTGTTTAAATATATTATTAAGGGTATACAGAAATATGGCATGTTCTATTAGAATTCGATCTTAAATAAAGTTATTAATATTTCATTTGGATTGAGGTTTCCTTCGTTTTCATAACTTGCCTAAGTTGGTATGACACGACTCGTTGGTCTACACAATCCCCACTGCTGAGCATGAGGGTTCGATTCCCGGGTCGGCCAAAATGATATTAGGGTTTTCCTTTGCGAATCTCTCAGTAGCTGCCACGGAGTCTGGACTGGCATTATGGCAATAGGCTCGTTACATGGGCCTTGCGAAATGAGGATGTACTATTAGTTACAACTCTGCCTAACCCGTCGTGGTTTACAGGTGTGATGTTATGTGACTGCCATGATTGTAAATGCGGGGCCGGATTTTTCAAGAAAACAACAATACGCTTCAAAGACCAAACTGTAAACATTTGCTAACAATAAATTCTGAAAAAGAAAAAAAAACCAGCAGAATGTTTTGAATTCCTCTCCGTAAACAGAAAAAGAAATATTTCTTAATAAATTGGAAGCGAAGAGAAAAAAAAATAAACATAATGATTTCAGTTATTTCTTATCGCGAATACTTTCTTCCTCGATTCACGTTTTTATAACAAAATATGAGGTGAAATTTTCTCGAAATATTACGAAAAACAATTTCTTTTCTTATTGCTTTCACGGGTAACAATATTGTACCTTTATTGAAACGGTTTCCTACCCGTTTCACGAGTAACAGGTTGTGGGTTCAAACCTCGCGTGTAAAAAAAGAAAACCGGCCAAGTGCGAACTGGACTCGTACAGAGGGTTGCGTAATTAACTTGTAGGTAATTAGGCATTTGTTATACAACTATATATTTATGGTTTTCAGATTATTTCCTTTACATTGTGTGTTAGACATTACTTCTTGCCAAATTTCATGATTCTAGTTCAACGGGAAGTACTCTATAGGTTTTGATTCCCTTGTGAAATCGTAAAATATGCGACAGAAACGGTCATATCTTTTGATCGTGTTGACTTATAAGCTTGATTTTCACTGCACCAAGTGGTAGCAGACTTGAGTTTTTGATAGCTTGATACCTCCTCGCGTTCCAGAGAAAAAGGGGTTCTGTTTTGGCCGACTGAGGTACGGAACCCCCTTACTCCAGGGCTGCGGGACCGTCCCAGGGCTGCGAGACTGTTCGAAAGAGATACCGCGGTGGTTTCAAAGGTCCTCTTCCAAGGTCTGTAGATGGTAGGTTGGAATTCGTACCACGAACGAAAAGTTGATGTTATGGCGCGATTCAAACTTTTCATACCTCAGAGTCCAGTCAGTCTTCACTCTCAAATACCCATATTTTTGCCCATAGATATTCTTGCTAGACACAGCTTGTTTACTAAAACCACAGCGCTAAGCCAGCAGTTCCCTGATTACATGAAAATAAATGTAAACACGGTCCAGCGAGTGAATTTGTCAAATAATCACATTTGACCGCTGATTCTGGCCGCGTCGATTATGCGGTCGCCTCTAATTGAAACTTTACACAGTACCGCTAATGTTCCACGGTGAAATACACTAATTAATGTGTGAATTTAGTTAAAAACAATTCTTTATTCATTTGTAAAAAAATAACTTTGTCAGCCCCACTCACCTTGCACAAACAGCCACACAGAACAGCAATTAATTATTTTTCAGCAGTATACAGGGTGTAAACAGACTCTTTACGAAGCCGTCAACCAAGCATTCTGTACATCAAGCTAAGCTAAGCTAACTTTACGCAAAAATTATTGCTGCGAAACGACTTTTTTTTTGGGGTCAAAAATCACGTTTTACGGTAGGACTCAATGTAACGCATTCAAAACGTTGTGCTGATGGATGGATTGATTAGTACGGGGGTCGTGAAAGTGTCATAATTAAAAAAAATACTTAAAAAACATGTATTAAAAAAAAAAAACTCGTGAAAAAGTCGGAACTTTCAACCCCAATATCTCCTTAACTGAAAGGTTCCCAGGTATGGCCTAGAGCAAAAAAATGACGGGGAGAACAAGTGCCTTTCGGCTTCGTTAAGAGTCTTTTTACACCCTTTATAGTAGTGATAGCCTAGTAGTGTAACTCTTGGACTACCGGTTCATAGGTCTCAAGTTCGAACCCAAGACACGCACCTCTGATTTATCGGATTCATGTGTGTATTGTATAATTATCACATTATCACTTGCTTCGGTGGAGGAAAAACATCGTGAGGAAACGAGCAAGCCTGAGAGATATTTCACAACGGCATGTCAAACAAAGTCAGGGCACATGGGCGGCATAAAAACTCTGACACCAGGTTAGGCACTAACCATACAAAAAAGATGAATGAAGAATTATTTTACTCTATTGGTATAGTTAATTAAACATATCTTATATTATAATGTTTATTGTAATATGTATATTTTAAACGACTATCTATGATGTGTGTTTGTGTTAAATATACATTTTCAGACTAATGCCTCAAGCCGTGCTAGAAAGCAGAACAAAACTATGTACTAGGACAACATACATATCTAGTACTAGCAGTATACTATTCTCCACAGTCTTTTGTGAGGCGACACGGACGTGACAACGGAGGGCACAAAGCCCTCTCCAAGACGTGCAGAGCCCTCAATGGCGGCCAATACCCTCCGTGTAGTTGAAATATTACGAACCTAGTATATATATCTATACTAATAGTACTAATCTATGCATCTATACCAATAAATAAAATTGAAGTGTCTGTTTGTAATATTAAAATAACACCTTTTTACTTATAGCTTATTATGAAAATAATTATACGGCACTTATAACGAAAACACATCTTTTTAAATTTGGCCTGTCTTTCTTTCTGTTTGTTTGTTTCGGCCAATCTCAGAAGCGGCTGGACTGATTTTGACGGAACTTTCAATGGCAGATAGCTGATGTTATAAGGTCTACTAAGGTACTTTTGTTTTAGAAAAATAGTTAGGGTTCCGTGCAAAAAACCGAAATTGGTAACAAATTCCGATTCAAAAAGGGAATTCATATTTTTTTTATAATAATCAAACACCTCCATGACCCTCGTACTATTCAATCCATTCATCACCGTAAAAAATTTTAACCCCAAAAAGAAAAGTCGTTTCCCAGTAATAATTTTTGCGAATAGTTACTTAGTTTGATGTGCAGAATGCTTGCTTGACGGCTTCGTGAAGAGTCTTTTTACACGCTGTATGTAATATGGGCGAAGCCGCGGGCAAAAGCTAGTCTAGATAATTCAGTAATACGCAGACAGTTACATAGAAAATTATTATAATATTAACGAAGTTACGATTAAATTGAACCAAGTCCTAAACGAGCATCAAATACGCCATTAGCAGAATATTCGATTCCATTTTCACAACTCAGCTACTTGTAAATTGGCATGGCGGTTAGGTATAATAAAATTGTGAAATATTTGTTAAAATGGACGCCGACTTTAGTTTGACTCTACTTACGTTTGATATTACGTTTTTTCATCGTGATTTTGGGCATATTTCGATTAGTTGTACTATATGATCTGTAATTATGTAAGGAAGCGGTTATTTGCACGTCAATAAATAATAAATTAGCATAAGAAATTTGTAAAATAATAATCAAGAAGAAGTGAAAAGGATGTTGAAAAACTTGGACAGACAGACATCGAGGTAATACAATGAGACCATCTCTTGTACGAAGCTCTAAAATACCGGGCATAAGCATACGATCCCACAGTTGGGACACACCTCCATCCTTCAAGAGGCAGTGGGCCATAATCAAGCAAGTGGGTCCAATCGTCCAACCCACTCGCTAGAACCGAAAGTTCGAAGACATGTGACGTTTCGATTCTAGAAAATTGCTCGTCGGACAGTTTCCTCACAATGTTTTCCTTCGACGTTCTGAGCGCAGTGGCAATGAAATAAATTATCAAAAGTAAAGTGTATTTTGATTAAGAATAGGGAAACTCTAAAGTTTAAATTTTCATCTAGTTCTACGGTAGATAAACTAATGCCTTACCTAATAGCAATTTCTAAAAAATAATTTAATATATCACAGCATTTTATGCAGTACTTAATTTAAACCAGCTACACTGCAGTGGTATTACAAAATCCGATTTAATATTTGCTCTGCCCGCCCATAAAGTACCACATTTCTGACGTGGATTTCCAAAAGGAATATTTCAGAGAGTTTCATTTTATTGCTGCACATTCATTATATTAAAATGTAATATGGTTTTTGGTGATATACTTCACTGCAGTCTATTTCTTTTTACGATGGGCTTGTATATAGGGTGTAAAAAGACTCTTCACGAAGCCGGAAGGCACTTGTTCTCCCAGTCATTGTGATCATTTTTTAGTTCTAGACCATACCTGAGAACCTTCTAGTTACGGAGATATTGGGGGTCAAAGTTCCAACTTGTTCACAAGTTTTTTTTAAAATACATGTGTTTAATGTATTTATTTTTACTAAAGACACCTTCCTACCCCCGTACTATTCAATCCATCCATCAGCACAATGTTTTAAATGCGTTACATTGAGTCTTACTGCAAAACGTGATTTTTCACCCCATAAAAAGAAGTCATTTTCCAGCAATAATTTTTGTACAGAATGTTTGGTTGACGGCTTCGTGAAGAGTCTGTTTACACCCTGTATTTAGGTACGCACGTCGGCTGATCAAGCTATGCAGAACCAGTTTATGCGGATATCTCACTGTATAGACAATATATACAAAGCGAGGCCACGTTATACTGGATATGTAAAGCTTGATGCCTTGATGCTTGGTTTACCCTAATTCTATTTCTAAAATAAACATAAGTTACTCCTCATAACATTATCTATCTGCAAGTGAAAGCCCCGTCAGAATCGGTCCAGCTGTTTCGGAGATTAGTCGGAACAAACAAACAGACAGACAAAACCATTCAAGTTATACCGCATACAATCATTTGCATTGGTGATATGCTAAACAAGTAATTGGTTTGTGTCAAGCAAGCAGGGATGTTTAGATATTATATAAAACTGTTTACAAGCATATCTATTTCAAATAGCCGTTGTTTTGGCCATTCTTGGAATAACTACATAATTTTAAGTAGTTTGTTTAACGTGCTGGGCTCTGTTTAATAAACGTTACAATCCGACAATTTTGTAATTGACATATTTGTAAAGTTGTAAGGTACAATGTTGACAATGACCATCCACGTTTTTGCCTTTGCCCAAAAATGTTGGGATCGGCTTCCAGTCTCACCGGATGCATCGGACCTCCTCAACCACTTTATTATATAACTAGCTGATGCCCGCGGCTTCGCCCGCGTGGATGTCGGTTATCAAACCAAAAGTAATCACGAAATTTTGATCCTGTTCCCGCAATCCATGGGAAATATCATTATATTTTAGCCAATGAATACAAAAATTTAACAATCACATCCTCTTCTCTTCCTCGAGAACTGGTGAAACTATCCATTGGTGAAAACAGCATAAAAATCGGTGTAGTAGTTTTTGAGTTTATCGTGAACAGACGCGACGGAGGACTTTGTTTTATAATACATACATATACATATACATATGTGTGACTAACAGACTGTACTAAGGGCGTTCATTTATTACGCCAGTCAATTTTGTTCATTTTTCGAGCCCCCCTCCCTCTTCGCTGAGATGTCGTGAGATTTGACTTGACCCCCTCACCCCCTATCCCTCTTATCTTTCTAATCTTTTTTTACAAAACTGGAATAGAGAACTATGAATGCAGATATTAGAGACTTGTTGTAGTTCGATGTTATACTTTATGATAAATAAAAAATTAAAAGCTTTAGTTGTCATAGGTCTCGAGTTCGAACACAAGACACGCCCTCAATTTTTTTGGATTCATGTGCGTATCGTATAATTATCAGTTGCTTCGGTGAAGGAAAAAATCGTGAGGAAACCAGCATGCCTGAGAGATATTTCTTGACGGCTTGTGAAGCTAACCCAGAGGCCCATGGGCGGCATAAAAACTCTGACACCAGGTTAGACACTAACCACACGATAAAGAAGAAGATGAAAAGCATTGTTAAAGTTCACGTTCCAAAATGTTTAAGTAATAGATACATGTATCGAGATCTCAACATAAGAACTACAAGTTTTAAAATAAGTAATAAGTTTCTACAGCATGAAATACCAAAACAGACTTTCGAACCACGTGAATGGCACGCAACGGCACTAAGTGGAGATGGCGGTCTGCTTCACATCCGTTTGAAACGAAGTGGCATCCCCAGTCTGAGCAGCCGATTCACATAAAGGGAAAGAGTTTTGGGAAAAAGAAAGGGACTCTTAAAAACATAAAAATATTAACAGATGGGAAATCGAACAAAAGGGTGGCTTATTGTTTTCTAAACAGATTGCCATAACGCAGAATCCAAAAAAAAAGGTCACGTGATCTTTATAATATACATTCTAAAGAATGAACAATTTTATAATTTTATCGCAGACCCTCTCCAAACTGCTGAAACACGGAGCAATCGGAACGCATCAAAACAAATGAATTTAAAATAGAGATTCCAGTCATGTTATGACATAACCTATAACAAAACACACTCACCCCTGTTTGTATAACAATAAGAATGTTTATAATCATTTACTGAATATAAATGAAATACTAGGCAATTGCAAGCATTTGTTCTTTCACTGCAGTGGTTTGCGGTTTTCAATGTAGGCACTGTTTTTTTGTCACCGAGTTCACTTTATTAGGCACATAAAAGTACCATGGGCACTTTGGGCTGACTTTATAATTGCCTCAAAGCGACACAGTATAAGTGTGTATGCCATTTTTTTGGGGTTTTTGAGTTTTATAATATTGGAGCTCAGTTCAAATCAACCGCGGTTTTATGGTATTTTTTAAAGTTGTGAAAGCTGATAATGCATCGTAACTGCAGTTTTGTACTCGAATCCAAATTTGCTCTCATATGTATAAAATCAAGTACAAACAAAAACCCTTCACTTGACAAAGTGTCATGTCTGTTGGAAGATTAGCCCAAGCTTCATACAAAAGTGCCCATGGTCCTTTTTTTCGGAAATCAGATCATGCGTTGTGTGTGAGAATGCAATAGATTGTGATAATCTGAATTGGATTGGGATCACCATGCTTATCCTAAGTATTTCGTTGAGTTTTTCGTCATATTTAACTGCAGGTAAGCGCTTCATTTTACTTTAATTTAATTCTTAAATTTTTGGGGAGCAACCACGTCAGTCTTATCGACTACGAGTTTAGATATAATTTGCTACCGAAACTCAACAGACGTAATGAGTATTGCTACTTTAAACGTAATAGAATTAAATGAATACAAGCTAAAATAAGATTGGCTCCACACGATGGTTGTCGGAAGACGGACGGCGCCTCCAAGGCCGGCCCAGAAAGAGGTTGCGAGACTATCTGGACGCGTACCGCGAGGGCTGGTTCTAGGAGCCACGAGAAGAGCATGTGGAGGGCCTTTGCCTAGCAGCGGGACAGAACATGGATTAAAAAAAAAAAAATAAGAACCGTTTAAAAAAGGGGAATTTTTAACTGCACCTCTATTTAGAAATTTAAACTAACAAATTTCTCCACTAATAACCTACTGCGTAAAACAAAAATACTGATTTGCACACAAATTATTCAATATTACAACTGAATTGGTCACGCTGAGGAGCTCGTGGCTAAACAATAACAGCCACTCGGGTCGATCTTTAGGTTAAGCCGTGCTTGCCTAGGTTGGTCTGTGGATGGGTGACCACCCATTACATACCGAGTTTCCTCCGTGCCTCGGAAAGTACGTTAAGCCGTTGGTCCCGGCTGTCATTTGAAGATCTTTGACAGTCGTTAACGTAGTCAGTGACCCAAACTGACAACCAGTCTTACCAAGGGGTATCGTATTTCCCAGTAGTAACTGGGTTGTGGAGGTCAGATAGGCAGTCGCTCCATGTAAAATACTGGTATTCAGCTGCATCCGGTTAGACTGGAAGCCGACCCCAACATAGTTGGGAAAAAGGCTAGGCAGATGATGATGACAACTGAATTGGTCACCAAATTTTTGTCGAGTTTCGGACTGCAAGTCGAAGTCGCGGTGTTGAACGATCTGCGACGATAGGGAACTTAGGGCACCCCGAGGTTAGGTTAGTTAGGTTCCTTTAAACCCTTTAGACAGAAATAGAAGCCCCGCGCAGCGGGGCTTCGTCGAGTTTCCACACTAAAATAGAGATTTAATTTTGGTGATCATTTAGTATTTTTGGTGATCATTTACTTTTAAATCTGGTGGTTTACTTTTAGTTAACAGATAGTCATTCAGTAAAACAGTTAAGCTTTAAAGATATAACAGTATAGTATAATTGATTTATTTGATGAGCAAATTTAGTGTGCAATTCAGTATTTTTGGTGGTAATTTCGAATATTTTGATTGAAAAAAGGGGATTTACAGTTAAAGTATTAAATACCACCCTTTAAAAAATAGGTCAACGACCGCATGCTGTCTACTTTCTTAAGATTGAGTTAAGAATGAGTCTGTATTATTTCGCTAGCTAATTTTATTTGTTACTGCATAATCATTATTTCCAGTAACATCATCAACATGTGGTATCGACAATTCTCCAGTTTCGCGTATTTACGAGGGTATCACTAATATTGAGACCTACCCCTGGCTTGGAGTCCTGGTATATCCTCGCAGTAAGTATCAAACATCGGCTAAGAGCCTTGGGAGCCTACCCTTCCTACGCTTTCCAGTAAGCCATCGTCACTCCAGGATCTGTTGGTTCTGTCCATCAGTAGTGGCAGTACCCTGACATTTAAAGAAAGTCTTCAGGTCATGTCGGTTACTTCAGATCTAAGTGAAACTCCTTGCTTCTGATTTAATCTTCGGTTTCCTGGTATCTTTCGATGTATTGCCCTTTTACCAGACTGCGTGGCAGCAAAGACGGGGTTTTTATTTATTATATAAGTGAGATATGAGATCAAGCGATTCCGTTGGCAGGCTTCCTATTGAGAGCTGCGGGACTGTTCGAAAGAGATACCACGGCCCTGCAACACAAAGGGCATGGAAGGAATTTGGATGGGTTTTAGTCAGTACAAGTCTGAGACTCCCTTCCGCTCTGCCCAGAGCGGGAGAACTCATTTGATGATTTCCAATTCGAAAAAAAAAGGTTACCTATTGACAAATTGGTCGATCAAAAACATACGCAGCCTCCGACTGGACCGAACAGCAATTTTAGACTTCTTATGAGTTACATTTTCTGAGTTTTTCTATTTTCTATATAATTTTGTTTCCATATTTTGGACTGATTTTGATGCAGTCTGTCTTTTTTTTCTAAATATCAATATAATTGAGGTTTGATTTCTTTTCAGAAAACAGAAGGTTTACAACTGCAGTGGTCCTCGTAACCAGACAGATGGTTATTGCAACGGCGGTTGAAATTGAGAAGCTGCCTGACTTGAGGTAAAGGTTCGGGCAAGTGACAATGGTTTTCAGAGGGTTTCCCCAGAGGGAATCCCCTCTGGGAAAACCTTCTAACCCTCGTCGAGTGCAATACTAAGTTAAATAGGTGGAAAGAAGTTTATACTGGTCGGAGAAGTTTATAATGGTCGGAGAAGTTTATAGTGGTCGGAGAAGTTTATAGTGGTCGGAGAAGTTTATAGTGGTCGGAGAAGTTTATAGTGGTCGGAGAAGTTTATAGTGGTCGGAGAAGTTTATACTGGTCGGAGAAGTTTATACTGGTCGGAGAAGTTTATACTGGTCGGAGAAGTTTATACTGGTCGGAGAAGTTTATAGTGGTCGGAGAAGTTTATACTGGTCGGAGAAGTTTAAACTGGTCGGAGAAGTTTATACTGGTCGGAGAAGTTTATACTGGTCGGAGAAGTTTATAGTGGTCGGAGAAGTTTATAGTGGTCGGATTTTCATCGGACTGTTTTTATTGAGTTCCTGGAGGTGTCGAGAAGAAGGTTAAGAAAACAAATCTGCCTCACGCTACATTTTTTAAAATTTCCTTTTGTTTTTTTTTTCTGTTATGAACTTCTTGAAATTCCACAGTTTTGATGTTAAGCTATTATTTTTTGAAGTTTTCTTCGTTTGTTACATATGCTTTTTTTAGTTTTCTTCAATTGTTTCGAAAATACCGATTTGAATTTTAAGACAAAGATTTATTTTGTGATTGGTAACTAATACTTTTTGCACATATCTGAACATAGTAGGTGGGGGATCTGCCCTGCCCACTACCACTTAAGTTTCCACCCTGTAAACCTGTAAATTTCATTTGACCGGACACAGGATCAAAGCGCGCGTGATCGTCGGACATAACTGCAGTTCGGGGGCCGGCGTGCCCATCCGCTCCTACACCTACCACCCGGACTATTCCAAAAACACCTTCAGCGCAATAGCCTTGATTCAGCTGGAAACCGACGACGTTAAAATCTGTAAGAAATATAATATATATATTTTTATAAAAATACAACTTCCTTATTTAAAACAGATTTTGTTTACAATTTTAAGGGTTTTAATTTTTATTGCACGGAACCCTAATCCTTTTTCTAAAATAAAAACAGCCTAAGTTACTCCTTTTAACATCAGCTATCAGTCAGTAAAAGTCCCAAGGTAGAAAATGCCCAAGATATTAAGTCTACCTTCTATTACCAGCTTTTATTTTTGCATAAAATTTTAATCTTTACATAAAAATTTCTTGCTACGGTGTTTGTGGTCGCACTCCTCCGAAACGGCTCTTTCGATTTTTATGATTTTTTATGTATATTTGGTACAACATATGAGAATAGGTCGTAAAGTATATTTCACACCATAATTTATATGGCAGAACAACGTTTGGGAGTCAGCTAGTAAATAAATAAATATCACCTAGCTAGACCACTGCATCGAAAATTCGAAACCAGAACCTCATGCTCAACCCGGAAAGAAATTGCAAGAAGTAGAAACGGTTCTGGTTCTCTATTTCTTGATGCTTACTTTGTTAGTAAGCTCTAAGCTCATGTTTCTTACGTATATTGTAAATACATCGTTTCAGCGTTGCGGCCCATTTGCCCTCCACCAAAGATACTGGAGTTCAAAGAGAAGAAGTTCTTTGCTATGGTGTTGCCCCAAGGTACGTATTCCGAGAGATCGTGACAGAAAGGAGATAATTAATGAGTTTGAACGTCTGGGATCTAGTACCCCGTAGCCCAAATGTATATATATAACCCCGAGGGATTGCGTACCTATGGACCAAATGTTAAACCCTGTAGAACTAGCAATAGCTTAGCAGGAAAACGTGTCTGAGTCCCGACAGACAGTAATAGACTTTTATAAGAGTAAACGTTTGTAACGTACAAACACATGTAAAGGCTTTGGCCAAACATAAACTAAACAAAAAAAACGTGCCTTTTTCTCATGGGGGTAGGCATAAACTACGAATGCCACCTGCTGTGATCCTCACATACTCCTTTACTTTTAGGAACATTACTCACTAATATGGTATACATGCTTGTATGTACATACTTCTAGGGCTTCCTCTCCCGGCGTTGTCACCTTTTGTTCGTCGCCTTTCACTCATCCTCTCTACATGACTAAACCATCTAAGCAAACTCTTTTAAATTTTTGTCACAACATCTTTTAAACCGCAAACTATATACGATCCTGTATTTCTCAGATTGCAATCGATCCAAGATGTGGATACACAAGATGATGATCGTATCGATGGAAGAGTGTCAGAATTTTTACAGGCGGACAGAGGTATTACTTTGGATGTTTACAAATACACGGAAGGTCAAAAAAAAGATGGATGGTTTGTGTGAGGAATGATATGAAAGAAAAAAGAGGGCGCGGTAAATGACAGAGGACAGCGAAAGAAGAAAACGGGTTGCACTGAGCACTACGGGACAAGGGTAGGAGATGATGAAAAGTATCGGGAATCGGGTAGAAATTTCTCGTCACATCTCGATGCCATACTCCGAACAGGCAGATGTTGTGCCTAGGGGAGTGGGTGGTATAAGTGACACACGTCTGAGGTCCGGAACGGAACGATAAAGCTGGTTTTCATTTTCCAGCTGGATATAGATTCCTTGTGGCCAACACACACCGTCTGTGCAAGAAGTGTAAAGGAAGGTGAATGCGTCTGGCGGAGCGGGGCCGTACTAGTAGCGAAACTGGGCAAGCGATGGAGTCTGGTAATTATTTTCCTATCTCTTTAATCATTACTTTATCAACACATCACAGCATCCACAGACACAACATCTCTCTGGAAGACAGGCCGGCTGACGAACGAAGCATACTGTGGAGAAACCCCCACCATCACGCTTCATCACACCCGCAAAAACTACCCCTGGTCACTTAACTTCAGCGGCCCATATGGAAAATGGCGTAATCGACCCGACTCAGACACAGTACCAGAGAGAAGCTCCAACGCAGGATATGCCACACCTTCACTCCTGCCCGTCGTGCACAACTAATTGTACCCTCCAGGCCTTTAACGAGGCAAACAACAGAGGTTTCCAGGTCGCTACGAACTGGTCGGACATGAGTAATCGATTCGAGAAGAAGAATCTGAAATCATCTCACAAACAACAAGATGGGCCAGTTTTGAGCTCATAGGCATTCATACTGTTACGTCGGTTGCTTTAAAAGAACAGCTCGTAACAATACTTTACGATATACTGAATAGACGGTAAGACATTTTCTATTTTTTCTTATCATCAGGCTAGCCTTTTTCAAACTATGTTCAGTTTCCAGTTAACTGAATGCACCATGCTGTTACACTTAACTTTCAAGTGTTTTTACACAAACAATCGTGTGACAACTATAGCCAGTGATTTGTTTCACAATCAAATGACAATACGGGTAAAAAAAGAATCTGCTTTTTCCTACAAATGTGCAATTAACGGTCAAAATGTATGGAACAGCTTAATTTTTTTTTTTTTTTAATAACCGACGAAAAATTTCTAGTATGGCTCAGAATGATGTCTGTCCTGAATACGGGGTAACCGTTTTCGCGGTGGTGTCCCTTCCACCCCGTATTTCAAATATTTGAATCTGCTTCCAGCTCGGCTTCGGCGTGTACGGTCCAGGTTGCCAGGCGCCTGCCAGGTTTCTGGACTACGGCATGTACCACGAGTGGGTGAAGCGCAGCGTCCAGAGGATCGGCAGACCTGCCATCACCAAAATAGCGGAAAACCACGTTGTGTTGAGGAGAAGTGAGTTGATGCAGTTATTACTGGATTAGAACTGAAAGAAGTTAGGCGATTCTCACACGACACCCCTCATCCACGCTATCGGGCGGCGAAGCGAATCTCACGTCGCAGTCGGTATATTGGGACAAGCCCACCACACTTTTCCCAAATCACTGCAAGTCCTTAAAGCCAGAATCAACAGTGGCGACCACCAGAAAAGCGCCAAGAGACTGAAATTGATGCCTAACACAGGCACACTGCCCGTCCGCGCGGACGAGCGGTGATCACCATGTCTTCGCGACACCGTACACCGCACACCACCGTATTAAATCTTTTACAGGTTTTAGTTGAGGTCCGTTTGAATTGCATCAAGTTATTTGGGCAATAAAGCGTGTCATACTTAAACGTAAAGTTTGGTTGTGATTGCATGAGTAGGTACAGACGCCAGCACATCAAGCTACTACAATCTGTCAGATTTCTTTACTAGATTTTCAACTATATCTCCAAGACATTAAGTTCAAGGTTGTTTGGGAAAATCTGACAGATTCGGGTAGGTTGACGTGCTGGCGTCTGTACTTACCTACTCATGCAATCACAACCAAACTTTACTTACGACTTACCATACTTAACTACCTAGCAAAATTTTAAACCTTCTTCTGAGCCAATTGGGTAGAAGCCTCTCATCATCTGCCGATAGTCTTTTCACAACTATGTTGGGGCGGCTTCCAGTCTAACTGGATGCAGCTGAATACCAGTATTTCACAAGGAGCTGCTGCCTATCTGACCTTCAGAACTTAGTTATTACTGGATAATACGGTATACCTTGGTTAGACTAGTGGTCAGACCTTCGGGCGACTGACTAACTGTAACGACTGTCAAAGATCTACAAATGTCAGCCGGGACCAACGGCCTAACACGGTTTCCGCGCACGGAGAAAACTCTGTAAGTAATGGGTCACCCGTTCACGGAGCAGCCTAATCAAGCGCGGTTTAACCTGAAGATCGAGCTTGATCTCGATCATTACTTACAGAGTTTTCTCCGTGCGCGGAAACCGTGTTAGGCCGTTGGTCCCGGCTGAGCGGCTGTTTTAATGTTTTGATTATTTAGCCACGAGCTCCTCTGTTGGGTTCAAGCCAATAACGTATCATATTGTTTTCAGGTCTATCCAACGTCCAAAAATTCGGTCCGTGTGATATCAGTGAGATGGTAGGAGAGCTGTACACCGATACCACCGAGGTTCTGCGCAGTCCTGACCCAATGGGAAAATTGGGCCCCGGCGTAACTCGTATGAACGTTAGTTATCTATACTAATACTCTAAAGGGGTAAAGTTTGTATGTTTGGAAGTTTCTTCCCCGAAGATTACCCCCTACGTCCATGTAGGGGGTGATCACTAATGGTAAGCCACATTATCCCCGAGTGTAATAAGCTTTTTTTTTAAAGTTTCCGTGGGATAATTTGCGACTATAACGCGACCGAAACCGCGGGCAAAAGCTGGTAAAATACAACTTAAGAGGGAACAGGGGCTTCGATTTTCCATAAGAATTTTGGCTTGAATCTAGTTTTAAGTAACGCTTAAGTATTGAGAGAAGTTCTGTAATATGCGGGCCTTTAGGTCTTAGTGTGGTCGCTGCTTTAATGCGCTTTTGAGTCAACTGTGCGTGTTCACTCGTCTATCGCAATTTTGTAAAAAAAACGTATAACGTTTGACTTGTTTCACAGTTAACAATAGTCGCGGATGTGGAATACAGCTGTGTTGTCCTCAGAGCGGACAATAACGCCAGAATAACATCAGGAGTTGACAATACTCCAACCCTGCGACTGCGACGCTACTGCAGCGGGGTCCGACAGTCTGGTGACTGCTTTACAGGAGTACAATTCATCAAGATAGACTTCTACGTCGAAATCAGTTTTGAATTAGGACTTATTTACAGTATCAAAGCTTACGGGAGACAGGTTAGAGCAATGGCTCCGACTAAGGCCCATAAATATGCTAATCAACTTGCCAATCATTATCCAAGCTTTGTTAACCTTTCAGTTGGTATGAGACTAGCTATAACACGAAAGAACGATGAGTCTTACCCTTTGTATGGTAAACTTCAAATGAGATTAAGGCCTGTCACTAGAAATACTTCTACTACTGCTACTACTAGAAGACTGACAACACCGGACCACCGGACGGCCGGCCGGGTCCGGATCCGGTCCGGTCGGGATCAAATTGATATTATGCCATAATTATATATTATGGCAAGTTTGTTTTGAAATTATTGTATTCGTAAGTTAAAATGGACTGACCGTTCTATAAATGGGCATCTTGCCTTCAATTTCAACTGTAAGAAACGTTATTCTGAAAGATGTGGATTTTAGGGTGTAGTGTGTGTAGTGTGTATGTACTTAGATTAGTTAGAACATATATTATGTCAGCGAGGGGAGTCGCTCAATACACGTCGTACGGTAAAGACGCCTTTTATTTAAACCTGCCACCTCGTCACTCTACATGGCGACCCTGCCAGAGGCACAGTGTTGCATTGCGTCGCGGCGAAAGAATTTGACGGTATCAGCTTGAATCGTCTGAACGCGTCGGCCACCGTGCATTATGAGAACGATCGTGAATTATAAAGCAGCAAAGTTGAATTATACTTGGCTTGTGTCCAGATACTTATAAATATAAAATAATGTGGAAAGAGTGCAGTAAATGTTTATGTGAAAACAAGGAAACCATCAATACACAACACAGCAGTGAAAATAATGGCGGAGCAGATGTCTCTTCATACTTTCGAACGAGCAATATCCTACTGGGGGTGATGGTTGCTGATTTCGCTGGAGCTGTCTTATACCTACTATACGCCCAATATAGAAGATGCCACGTGGGTGAGTGCAGAAATACAAAACGGCATGCAGGCGGATTTTATCTGGCGAATGCAAGAACGAATGTCAGTCCGACGACGAGGCCGCGCTACTGAAGAGGAGGTTTCTTAACGGAGTAAACGAGTACCAATGCGCGTGAGTACCTGTGCCTAAAGTGAAAATAAAAACGCAAAGTGAATAAATGAAAAATAAAAGTAAAGTGCATTTAGTGTCAAAAGTGTAACGTTAAGAACTTACCCTAAAATAGCAGTAAACTAAAATAAGCCCTACAATAACTGCGTCGTGTCGGCGAAGATATGAACATTATTAAGAACTTTAAGTAATTATTTTTAGATGGTGCCAGTAACAAATTGAGATTTATGGAAATACAGTTTAACAACATATATAAGGAGTTAGATTATATTAGAGTAAGTCTTAGGAAATTAGGCCCAGAAAAGAAATTACGAGTAGTAGGTCAAAGTAAAATTAGAAGAGCAAAAGAAATATATAACTCATATGAAATACGAGTATGTATTAAGGAATTAGAAGTGAAACATTTAGCATCTGAATATCTAGGACTATTGATTGATAATTTGTGTAAATTTATAGAAGAAACGTATATAAAAATATTAAGTTACAGTGAGTCTAAATCATCTAACAACATGGCAGGTTTCGATTTAAAAACGGCGAATTCACTTATTCCTGTGATGGATGGTAACGAGGACACCACAGAAAAATCATACAAGGTATTGAAATGTATGATTCTTGTTTAACTTCAGCTGCAGTAGATAAAAAACTACTAATTACTTAATCTACTAATTACTTTTATCTACTACTACTAAACTCGACTAAAACAAAACTAGCAAAATTAAAGTTAAAGTCAGATTATGCTATTATAAAAAGAAAGTAGTAAGTAGTAGAAAATGTAAGGAGAATTTTCGATAGCGACGACATGACAGTCATTAACGGTGGTATAAGTTTTTCTCACTTAGCGGTCCCCCGACGCGATGCCATTTGAAAAATAAAAATATTTGAACTTACATAATATATGTGACGATAATAGTTATAATAGGTTTAAAATATTATTTGTTAGTTTTTAGAGTTAATTTTTTGTATCGGGAGAATTTTAAATTTTCTTTAAATGATTTTCATTTATTGCCTTCAAGCGGACACGCCGTTCGACGAATGGTGAACAACATTAAAAGTAAGTACTATTGGCCAGTACTAGAAAGTGACGTCAGAAATTATGTAAGAAGTTTCAGGTGATGAAACACTCAACTCAACCAGTTGCAAGGAGCCTATGGTGATAACAACCATGGCAAATTCAGCGTTTGCAAAGATCTTCCTAAATCTTGTGGGACCCCTCGACAGAGATGATGAAGGTAACCCATACGTATTAACACTTCAGTGTGAGCTTTCAAAATATGTGGAAGCTTACTCGATACTAACAAAGGAATCTGCTGTCGTAGCAAACTCTTTAGTATGTAATTTTATTTTAAGATATGGCATACCGAAAGTATTCGTAACTGATCGTGGTACTGAGTTCATGTCTTCTACCATGACGGAAGTGTGTAAGTTATTTGAAATAGAAAAAATAAATTCCACTGCTTACCACCATTGAATGTGTGTTTTCTAAAGCTCCTTGCTTTAGAAAACACACACAAAAACTTACGAAATTTTTTACGTTTTTTTTTATTTTTTTTATTTCAACAATAATAGTCTTATTACATGTTCGTTTGTTTTGTACCATTAAACCAACGTATTCAATGTGAGGAAAATTTATACACTTGGAGCCATTGGCTTCCGTTTTGGTGTTTTTTTTTAATACCACAGTCCACACTTCAACTAACTATACAACGTATGAACTTGTGTTCGGTAAGCCATGTGTGTTGCGTTGCGGAAGTGGTTGTTACAAGAGTGTTTTTAAACGAAATTGAAATTGAAAATGTAATATCCCAAGTAGGTTAAAAGATGATTTAGAGCCATTGTATAATGCAGAAAATTAGGCTTTAGAATTAAAATATAGACTACAGTTAGCACATAAGGATGCGAGGAAAAGGTTAATAGAGAGTAAGATGAACAAAAAGGTCATTTATGTTAGAAATATAAATCCCATTACTTATAATATATGATTTAATTTTAATAAGGATTGAAATTACTAATAAAGGGTGTAAACAGACTCTTAACGAAACCGAAAGGCACTTGTTCTGCCCGTCATTGCGATCATTTAGTTCTGGACCATACCTGGGAAGCTTCTAGTTACGGAGATATTGGGGTCAAAGTTCCAACTTTTTCACAAGTTTTTTTTAAATACATGTTTTTAATGTAAGATTTTTACTTTACACACCTCCAGGACCCCTTTACTATTCAATCCATCCATAAGCACAATGTTTTGAGTACGTTACATTGACTCCTAATGTAAAAAGTGATTTTTCAGCCCAATAAAAAAAGTCGTTTCCCAGCACAATTTTTTGTGTAAAGTTACTTAGTTTGATGTACATAATGCTTGGTTGACGGCTTCGTGAAGAGTCTGTTTACACCCTGTATAATGGACCCTATATTTTGATTGAAGAAAATGGACCTAATGTTAAGATAATGAAAAAAGTGAAGAAGAAACTATACATACTCGTAAGAACCGTACAAGACCATACATAGTTTAAGCCTAATTAATAGAGTTTAACCATAGTTTAGCATAGTAACTAATACTAATGGAAATTTTATGTGTAATAGAAAGTTAAAAAGTTGTGAAAAAAAAAATGTATAAAGTATTTTTTTTTATTTTTCCTTAAGGAGGGTGATGTAGTGTGTGTAGTGTGTATGTACTTAGATTAGTGTAGTGTGTAATGTACTTAGATTAGTGTAGTGTGTAATGTACTAAGATTAGTTAGAACACATGTCAGCGAGGGGAGTCGCTCAATACACGTCGTACTTAATATGGTAAAGACGCCTTTTATTTAAACCTGCCACCTCGTCACTCTACAAGGGTGTTTCACAGACTATCAAACTAAAAAATGTTAAAGTTTTCACTTCAAAAAATGTTAAACGTTTGACTTGTTTCACAGTTAACAATAGTTGCGGATGTGGAATACAGCTGTGTTGTCCTCAGAGCGGACAATAGCGCCAGAATAACATCAGGAGTTGACAATACTCCAACCCTGCGACTGCGACGCTACTGCAGCGGGGTCCGTCAGTCTGGTGACTGCTTTACAGGAGTACAATTCATCAAGATAGACTTCTACGTCGAAATCAGTTTTGAATTAGGACTTGTTTACAGTATCAAAGCTTACGGAAGACACGTTAGAGCAATGGCTCCGACTAAGGCCCATAAATACGCTAATCAACGTGTCAATCATGATCCACACTTTGTAAGTAATGTGGTGAGTACAGCAACATTTTTGGAACGAAGGAAAGATGAGTCTTACCCTTTGTATGGTAAAACTGAAATGACATCAAGGGCTGTCACTAGGAATACTACAGCAACAACAACTGAAAAACCTTAATGTTTCAATTGTGTTCATTCAAAGTGACAGCACCGAACCACCGGACTGGTCCGGATTCGATCCGGTCGGGATCAAATTTTAATTGTAGATTTTGGCAAGTTTGTTTTGAAGTTATTGTATTTTTAAGCTAAAATGGACTGATCGTACTATAAATGGGCATCTTGCCTTCAATTTCAACTGTAAGCAACGTATTTCAGAAAGGTCTGTATTTTAGGGTGTAGTGTGTGTAATGTACTTAGATTAGTGTAGTGTATATGTATGAGAGCAGCGGTGGCCCAGTGGTAGCGACCTCGACTTACGAACAGTAAGTGATGATGATGATGATGATATGTACTTAGATTAGTGTAGTGTGTATGTACTTAGATTAGTGTAGTGCGTATGTACTTAGATTAGTGTAGTGTGTAATGTACTTAGATTAGTGTAGTGTGTAATGTACTTAGATTAGTGTAGTGTGTAATGTACTTAGATTAGTGCAGTGTGTAATGTACTTAGATTAGTGTAGTGTGTAATGTACTTAGATTAGTGTAGTGTGTAATGTACTTAGATTAGTGTAGTGTGTAATGTACTTAGATTAGTGAAGTGTGTAATGTACTTAGATTAGTGCAGTGTGTAATGTACTTAGATTAGTGTAGTGTGTAATGTACTTAGATTAGTGTAGTGTGTAATGTACTTAGATTAGTGCAGTGTGTAGGTACTTAGATTAGTGTAGTGTGTAATGTACTTAGATTAGTGCAGTGTGTAGGTACTTAGATTAGTGTAGTGTGTAATGTACTTAGATTAGTGTAGTGTGTATGTACTAGGGCATCGAAAACCGGCCACTTTTCGGAACCGGGTTTTTTCGGTTTCGGGTACCCGGGTGTTTCGGGTATTTTTGGGTTTTTTCATTAATTTACAATATTTATTTCCTTTATTTATCCAAATACATATTTATTACATTATTAAATATTCAAATATATAACAATATAAAAAAAAAACATTTAAAAATATAAAAAATAGTAGCCCACCAACATATTTGAAAAATATTAAATTAATTAGAGTAGATATCCTTTAGCTTTATTTATTAATTAACAATTACAAAGGTTATATTGACCATTTTTCTCAAAGTACGGGCAGGAAGTTCAAACTTTCGGAGGAGACTCTGGAGTTTATGACGGAACGATGTGAAAACCCACCCATCACTTCGGCAGAACTACAGGCCCTCAACAAAACAATAAAAAATTGGTACGAAGTGATCTTCGATGCTCCAGTATACGCTCAATAGAAAAAAAAAACAAAAAAAAAACTAAAATAACTTTTTTAAATTACTTTCGGAAGTCGGTGACTTTGTTTGTTTCATAGTAATTTTTTGTCACCGACTTCCGAAAGTAATTTAAAAAAAGTTATTTTAGTTTCCTTTTTGTGTTTTTTTGGAAGTCGGATTTTTCTCGCAGAAAGTTTTTTATTTTACCCTTTTTAGTTGTAGACTTTTAAGCATACCACACAAATTCTAATCATGAATTAATTTTTATATTGTAACCAGAACTTTAAAGAAGTACTCGTCAAGACGAATCAAACGAGTCCAAGCTCGATGGGGTTGTCGTTTTATAGCGAAGTTCTTAAGGCGACCTTACAGCTCCATCACCAGACCCTGGATACTATCTAAAGACAAACTACTCATTAAGACGAATCAAACGAGCCCAAACTCGATGCGGTTACGTCGTTTTATCACGGATATCCTATGGCCACCTTCAAGCTACATCATCAGACCCTGGATACTATCTAAAGACAAACAACTTATTTAGACGAATCAAACGAGCCCTAACTCGATGCGTTTATGTCGTTTTATCACGCAGATCCTATGGCCACCTTACAGCTCCATCATCAGACCCTGGATACCATCTATAGACAAACTAGTCATTTAGACGAATCAAACGTGCCCAAACTTGATACGTTTACGTCGTTTTATCATGGAGATCCTATGGCCACCTTCCAGCTTCATCATCAGACCCTGGATATCATCTAGAGACAAAGTACTCGTCAAGACGAATCATACGAGCCCAAACTCGATGGGGTTATGTCGTTTCATAACGTAGTTCGTAAGGCCGCCGTCCAGCTCCATCATCAGATCAGCTCCATGTCATCGATATATTGTACTATCACGCAATATACATAAGCGTGCAAATTTTTAATTCAATCGGAAATCAGGAAGTGTGTCAAATTAAACACGCAAAACTTCAGGCGTCGTCGCGTAAAATAGCAATTAACGTGAAAACATACCAAATTACTGAACCGATTTTGATGAAATTTCTATGGACCAATCGGAAAGTATATCCTTTCATATAAAAGAAGAATTTTTGAAATCGGTAAAGAAACGACGGACAAACACAAAAAAAAATAAAAAACATACAACCGAATTCGGTTAAAAAAGCGATTGATCAAAACTGGGGGGTCGAATGTGTTCGTCACTTGGTCAACTTCGTCAGGTGGTTCTTCCACTTGACGAAGTTGACCAAATCTAAAAGGGATATCATCGTCTCCAAGCCGGAGATTCTTCGGAAGTCAAAGACTTATACGGCCACTTTAATGAGTGCGTCTTGTCTGTTATGACTTACGGGGAAGAAACGTGGAGACTCATGGTACGGTTGGTCCAAAAATTCTAGGTCGCTCAGCGAGCTACGGAGCGGGCTGCGTTTGAAGGAAGACCCCTGAGGGTTCGCATCCGGAACGAGGTGATCCGATACTTTTGTTCGTAAAAATATTTACAAATGTAAAATTGTATCTCAGAAGAATAAATCCACAATAAATTAAAAATATACAACGGGTACTTTCGAATGACAATTTTACTAATTCCACAACCCAATGAACCCTGTAACGTATTAATAAGAATAAATTATATATTAGATTTTATTTATTTGTGTAGATGAATAAGTCGCGGGATATACAATTTTACTTACTCATATATCTATGTTTTAAACGACCTACGACGTGTTGTGACTCGTCTGATCTACGAAGTTCGCAGATCAATAATGATCGATTTGAAAACAAAACTAGAGAACCGGAAAACCCGAAAATCCTGGTTTTTATACGAAAAACCCGGGTTATTTACAAAGCTAACACCCGGGGATTCCCGGGTTTTTCAGAACCGGGAAAAACCGGTTCGTATGCCCCAGTTTGTACTTAGATTAGTGTAGTGTGTAATGTACTTGAATTAGTGTAGTGTGTAATGTACTTGAATTAGTGTAGTGTGTAATGTACTTAGATTAATTAGAACACATGTCAGCGAGGGGAGTCGCTCAATACACCTCGTACGGTAAAGACGCCTTTTATTTAAACCTGCCACCTCGTCACTCTACAAGGGTGTTTCACAGACTATCAAACTGAAAAACTTTCTCCATGAGACCATCACCCTAATCACGAAAAATAATTTAACACATATAATGTCACACGAGATATCTTCCGGGATAATCTATTATTGTGAGCTCCCGATATTACGACGCTGACCCTGTTTTCACGATATCGGGAGCTCACAATAATGGATTTTCATGGAAGATAACCCGTAAGTGACAGTTTATGTGTAGTTGTAAACCGTACGAGCCTAAAACGTGTTTAAATAATTATTACTCGTCCCGTACATATGGGTCGAGTAATAATAGGTCGGACAGCTGTCAGCGATATGATTGGTAGTGTCATGTGCAAAACACAAACATGTGCCAATATACTACATTCCAATTGTGCCAGTGACCTCAGAGGATAAAAGGATCATTCTCAAATTATAAATAAAAATATTTTAAACAATGGAAAGGTCAATCGTACTCTTGAGATTTTGAACTGTGCTCAATTAAACAAGTTTTCAAGAACAAAAATAATAATATTATGCTGTCGGAAATGTAGAAAAAGAACACTGTTTCAGAGTACTTACATACTTATTAAAAGAATTATACAATAGGTAAATAAAACCCTGACAACGTCCGATCCGACAGAGTTTTTTCAACATATTGTATTTTTAGGGATCAGTAGTGAAATACGTTAAAAAAATATACAAATCTTTAGTTTTTTATTAATTGCACTTTTACAAAAATTATAAAAATCAAAAGGAACATGTAAATATTAATCGAATAGAGATTACACAAGTAAAATGGAATAATCAGTACACGAACGAAAACACAACCCAAAAATAACTAAGCACACAATAATAGTCAAGTAGCACGTCCGTTCCGAGCGCCGTCCAAACAGAAAGTGAGCGTTGCCGTTTTTTTTTTTTTTTTTGATAATGGCATCTCGCAGTTCAGCTTAGGAGGCTGGCTACTGCTTAACCGGTCTAATCCTGTGGATGCTTTGAAGTTAAGGCCTCCAGCCAGGGGCAATGAACTATAAACTAAGCGACCACACGCTAAGGGCACCCCCTGTGGGGTACGAGCCTCGGCTTAGGGCGTCGCTGGGGAGGGCAGCAAGGGGACAGGCTGGATCTGAATGAGTATGAGCGTTGCCGCACCACGCGCCTTGATTTATAGACTTCTGTCGGTTGACGGTTGATGGCGTGACTTTAAGATGTCAACTCGCCTTCAGTTACCAACAGTATATACATATAATTTTTTGCTATTTAGCTTCCATATTGTATAGTTCGAAGTTAATGTTTTTATGACGCATAAATAATTGCATGCATATTCGACCTTCAGTCTGTTGTCTAATGCTGAATGTTGAGTTTTGTTGAAGAATAATAAAAACATATTAGAATTTTATTACTATTTTATTTGGGTCCCTCTCAACATACCTGTAATGAGTTCTAAAAAACTGGCCAAGTGCGAGTTAGACTCGCGCACGAAGGGTTCCGTACCATAAATCGAAAAAAAAACACGTTTCTTGTAATTACTAATTTTATTTTAAAAAATGTGAAAATTTTAACTGTCTAGCTATCATGGTTCATGACGTATATAAAGCCTGGCGGCAGACAGCCAGGCACTGCGAGTGGCCGCCCCTGGTTGTAGCGTGTCGCGGCCACTGAGTCGTGAGTGGACGCCACTTGCTACACTTGTGCGGCGATTCCATTCCACAAAACGTTTTAAAAATCGTGTAAACAGCTTGTCGCAAGCCACTGGTCAGTGGCTGTGGAAAGTGGCCCGTTTGAGCGGAACCTTAGGGCCGACAAGATATTGTAGGAGCTTTCTAGAACGTTCCTGATCGTTGTTTCAAAAGTTGTTCCCTCTGAAAACCGATGAAACTTTAACGTGAAGGAGGGATGTTACAACTTTGCATCCCATTTACATACTTAGAGAGAGAAGTGAGGTCAGATTTGGGAGAGGTGGTTATAAGGTAAGATAGTCCATATTATGCCATTAGCGTAGATAACAATAAAAAAAAACCGGCCAAGTGCGAGTTGGACTCGCGCACCGAGGGTTCCGTATACAGTTGTAGGTATTATTCAGTTTTTTTTTTTTCATTTTTTCCTTTACATGTGTTGTAAGACATTGCTCCTTGCCAAATTTGATTTTTCCACAGCTTCAAGAGACTGTAGACTTGAGTATATAGTTTTAATTTCAACTCGATACTACTCCATGCGTTCTAGACGTAATCGGTCTTGAGAGACAGACGGACAGACAGACAACAAAGTGATCCTATAAGGGTTCGGTTTTCCTTTTGAGGTACGGAACCCTAAAAATCAAAATCAGTCTTCAGTCATTAACCAATAAATATTACCCATTACAGACATACAAACAATGTTTCTCCTGAAAATAAATTAGCATTGTAGGTACCAAATTTATATAAAATTTTATTTTATTACTTGTTTATTTATTCACAAATACATTCTAAGCTTACAATTTTTATCAAAACGCTTAAAAGTCAATAATAATACAATGTCAAATAGTATTTATAATCACAATAATTCAGAAATCAAAATAAAATTTATTATGTCAAGTTGCGTCATACAAGGTCCCATTAAAATAGATGGACAAATAATGCTTCCTATCTCATTTTCTCCCACGTTAACTCTTTTGAATTTATGTTTTAAACACAGCCTTCAGTACGTCCAACCAAAGATAAAGAAAGCAAAATAACACTGATTCAAATCGGTTTTATTTTGATATAAAATAATATATTGCCGGGATTTTTAGTGTATTTTCATTAGCTGATTTTATTTTCTAATGCGTTTTTTTTTACCATTGTCCTTATTTTGGTGGTCTGAATGATTTCTAAAAGTTTTATCCATCTATTTTAATGGGACCTTATATAAAGTAATTTATATAAGTCCTAATATATCAAAAATCACTACAATATGTAAAATCAAGTCCGGTTAGAAAAGTGTGTCTATGGGCAAGAAAGTCCATGGACATTCAAAATATTTTTACGAAATCTTGGTTACATCATTCAAGTTAAAAACATACATACACAAATATATGTGAGACCACTTTAGAAAGACGGACAAGTTAAGAGCAGCTTCAATGAAAGATGTAGGTACCCAGTAAATAGTAGCTTTATAGTACATGGTAGTCACACATATGCTATGCAGTTATATAATATTAAGAGATTGAATCTATACAATACAAAGATATTTTTACAATCTTCTGCAGCTTCAGCAATAACTTCACATGGTAATCAATTAGTTTGCCTTAAATCCCTTACGCAGAATCAGAATTTTATTTGCTATGAATGTACACGTACAGGTATAAGGTTTTTACATAAATTAATAAGATCGGTTCCAGTCTATCTTAAGTCGTGCAAATTATATAGCAATCAGTATCTGAATAAAATCATATAACTTAGAAAGTCTTTCACTGAGTAATAACAATTGCCTGAAAGTAATGCAGTTACTATTATATTCTGGACATTCTGTATGTTGAGATCATCCAGTAAGATAGGAGCTTATTAACGGCCGTTTTCAATAACTTACTAACAGTTAACGGAACGTTGCTGTCTCATACGAACAGTTGAAGTGACATCAACTGTAACTGACGTTTTTATACCTTTATTGTCAAACGTCTATTTGGCGTACACGGTTGATAGCACGTCATCCCTCCGGACATGGCCTCCTGGAACCAACCTGCCTCATCATTGATCAGGTCTGCACTATCGAGGCTTCAGGAGGAACTCCCGGTCCAGCTGCTTCAGCGCCCATCGCAGGCCACTCGGGGCCTTTAGGACCGGCGCGCTTGAGGTCTGGGCAGAGACATCGAACCGGAAATACCGGTGGTACGTTGTACCGGATGTAACGATGCGGTATCAGAAATGTACAGTATACGACAAAACTAAACATTAGAAAACAAAATTATTAATTAAACAAGCTTTTATAAAAATGTATTAAAAAGAATAAAATAAATTAAAAAAAAAAACTGTATGAGACAAGCTATTGTGAAAATTATTCTTTTTAGTTTTTTAAAAAGGTCTTTTAATTATTACCGAATAGAATAGAATAGAATATTTATTCACTTTCTCAGAATGTAAATATTTGCAATAAGGTGGTTACAATAATATTATGGAATCCTTGTACATTCTGCTATTTGGCATGCAAACATTGATGCAGTTCATCATCAAACATATAAATCATTGAAACACAACTAAAATTTATTATCTAGGAAATCCGAAACGGAGTAATTACAGAAGTTCAGTCATCTTCTTTTTGAACATTTTTACCGGTTCCTTTTTTATTGTGAATGTAGTTAAGAATAGCCGGTGCCATACCCAAAACACTCTTCCTCAACAAAGAAAGCAGTCCTATAACCACCTGTGCGTAACAAATTTTGGTATTGAGATCGCAAAGTTACATCTCGGTATCTACTTTCCGATAATGTTAAAAAAGCTGCTGATTACATTTAATAAAAATAGCAATTTTCTAAAATTTATAAACACGGAAATGTCAAGGGGGTTTCGGGGGCGATAAATCGATCTAGCTAGGTTAACGTCAAAAAAAAAAATAACCATCATCCAGGTACTGAATTTTATAGATAGGAACACAGCGGGCAGTAACTTTCAAGCCAAATATTGTTTTAAAATCTCTCTTTCGGTACAGTAGCCCAAGTATATAATACCAAACCTAAAAATGGAAACGACAAGACTATGATATGCTAGTAATACTGTTTTGATATTAACTTTATTTTTAAGATTATAAAGCGCATATGCATATACGCTAAGTTTTTTGCAGATTGGTTCTACCTGTGCCTTCTATGTCAGTTGACTGTCAATTTTCCTATGAATTATGTAACATCTACTCGGTCTACATTTTGATTGTTGTAATTAATATTTAGATCGTTGATGCGAAGTCTTTGGTAAATATGCATTATCTTTTAAATTATCCGAACAAAAGGTACTTATTCTTTGACTTTTGTACAACTTTTTTGGTTTCATTATAACTCAGTATTTTCGGAAGTTCTTTTTTACTATTCATGACCACATATGAAACGATGGGATTGATAAATTTTGCTTCTGTTCCGTAAGCTTTAACTTGCAAGTTTACTGTTTCTATTAAAGTAATTTCGACATAGAAGTGCATCTCCATGTGGCCGAAACCGTAGCATAATTTACCACCGCCCGAACACCAGTGCCGAATGCGCATCTTTGGCGTCTTATAAGAACCTTTGCGCTTACCATAGTCAGCTCTTAATACCATGCAAGAATATTCCACATCCGCGATAATCGTCAACTGAAGAACAAAGAAAGAAATTAAAACAACACAAAATATAAAATGAAGTAACATATTCTAATGATCGTTACGAGTATTATGAAGTTGGAAAGTCTGACAACCAGTCTTACCAAGGGTATTGAATTACCAAATAACTGGGTTGTTGTGGTCAGAGAGAGAGGCAGCCGGTCGTGGCTAGAAAGGAGGGGACTGCTGAGATGACAATTGATAGAGAAGTGAGGACAAGGCACTCATACTGCGCCGATGATGAAACTTCCTTCAAAGTAACTCCGAATTTAAGAACTTACGTTATGTCTTATAACTGATTGCGGCCCCTCTGTTTTGACCTTCGTCTCTTCAGTGTAGAGTTCCATTCGCGTCTCGTCCGCATCGCAAGGACCGAACCTTTGAACTTTGGAATAACCTGAAAATAAGATCGTCAATTAGTTATGTCCCGGAGTGCTAGAGGAATCCGAAACACTCACTGAGTGTGAAGTAACGACAATAGACGAATGTTTTAGGTTCGAAACTCAGGCAGGCGCATAACTTTGTGTAATTTAGTTCTGCTGCAGGTCCATGATTGGTTCACCGCGAATAATTTAGTATAAGTGGGTAAAAAACGAAATGCATCAGATCTGCTCTACCGAATGTCAAAAGTTTTATTAGTGACATAGTATTGAATCAAGAGAAACTAGAATTCGTCGAAGATACTGTTTTTCTGGGGATCACGCTCGACTCAAGGCTACAATGGGATCCGCATATAACATCTCTTGCAGGACGGCTGAATCCAGCAGCAAATGCTGTTAGAAAAATCCGTCAATTTACTGATGTAGATACCGCGAGGCTAGTCTATTTTAGTTATTTTCATAGTTTTATGTCATATGCTATTTTACTATGGGGACGGGCTGCAGACATCGAGTCTATATTTATTCTGCAGAAAAGAGCTATCAGAGCCTTATATTATCTACGTAGGCGTGATTCTCTAAGAGAACTGTTTAAGGAAATTAAAATCATGACAGTACCTTGTCAATACATCTATGAAAACGTCATGTACGTTAGGAAAAATCTGCATTTATTTAGTAAAAGAGGTGACAGGCACCACTATAATACTAGAAATAGGGAACAACTAGTACAGCCAGGTTTTAGGCTAGCTTAAGTACAGTACCCCATCTTTCATGGGGTACTGTTTAAAATGTTACAGTAAAATACCTCCCCACATTCTAAAACTAAATGTTATCAAAATGGTGGACGAAAACTTTATGAAGAAACCGGCATGCCCTACAACCAACCCGCACTGGGACCGTGTGGTAGATTATAGCCCATTCCCTTTTATCGAGAGGAGGCCCATGTCCCAGCAGTGGGAACATTATAGAATGACTATGCTTATGCTGTAAATAAACAGATAAGGCATTTGAATTGAAAACTAATCGTCAATGTAACTTACTTCTCCGCAGCACGACATGGTTGTCGGCCAGATTGGTGATGGCAGGTCTTCCGATCCTCGCGACGCTGCGCTGCACCCACTCGTAGTACATCCCGTAGTCTAGGAACCTAGCAGGCGCCTGGCAACCTGGACCGTACACGCCGAAGCCCAGCTGAAAATTAACATTCATTCATGCTGGATGCAAACATTTAAAGTGGAAATATTTGTTAATAACCTTTTTTTTAAGATGCGTAACATAGCAGTAAATTCATGATACTTAACCAGTCTCCAGCGTTTGCCCACTTTGACTACAAGTATGGCACCACTCCGCCAGACGCAGTGGCCTTCTGATTGACTCCTGGCACAAGCCGTGTGTGATGGCCACAAGGTATCCACGTCGAGCTGGAAAAAGAAAACTATCAGACTTGACAAATTTGCGGTGTTCGATCTAAGACATGCTTGGCACGGCCTTCGTTTTTAAGCCAAGCTTTGACGAGCTTACAACCTTACCACTTGGCCACGCTGGAACTAGACGCTCAAGCGAGGATAATGTTTGACTACTGCGGAGATAACAAATTAAAGGAAATGCTTAGACCATCGAGAGCAGCGGTGGCCCAGTGGTAATGTCTGACTACTGCGGAGATAACAAATTAAAGGAAATGCTTAGACCATTGAGAGCAGCGGTGGCCCAGTGGTAGCGACCCCGACTTACGAACAGTAAGTCGTGGGTTCGAACCCAGGCAGGTGCATTACTTTGTGTAATTTATTTCATCACCACTGCTCTCAAAAACGGTGAAGGAAAACATCGTGAGGAAACCGGCATGTCCTAGAACCAAAAATTCGAAGACATGTGACATCTACCAATCCGCACTGGGCCCGCGTGGTGGATTATAGCCCATTCCCTCTCATAGAGAGGAGGCCTGTGTCCCAGCAGTGGGAACATTTATAGGCTGATGATGATGATGATGATGCTTAGACCATGCCTAGAGTCACCAGCAGAGAGAGCGTGAAAGGGACGTAAGACACGCTCGACATCAACATTGTTTTGATCATAAGCCTCCGTGTTCATGAAAGTCCGGTTAATATCATAGACGGACTTTTTACGTAGCTTACGGTTTTTTTGACATTCAGTTCATCTTCTAAACAAAATCAGTCTCTAACATAACTTATGATAAGGCCTCTTTTCATACAGACAAAGTTACAATGACCACAATTCCCATTGTGTGCTGGCTATTTTTTCACTCTCCATATAATGTAACTTAGCAAGAGATCGAAGGCAAAATTATAGAGAAAGACACTTACCCCTGATCGCCTGTAAAAAGACTTGCATTGATCCGGAGAAACGTACTTCATTTTGTGTATCCTCACCTTGAATCGTTTACAATCTAAAAAAAAGTGTGTGTGTACTTATTACGTATGTAAGAAGTTATACTTCTTTGGCGTATAAAACTAAAATGTTGACTAGCTAACTTCAGGGTGTATGTTGACTAACTAACTTCAGGGTGTCGGGTTTTCGTGACGGTGTACGCGCGCATCGTAACAATTTACTCTCATCATTTTTCCGTAACGCGCCAAAAGAAGTATAACTTCAAAAATAAGCAAGATAACACGTGTTCGTTAGCAAGCTTATTGTTTTTGGTTTCCTGTTTCTTTCAATAAACAATTTCTAAAATCAAATTTCTTTGTCTATAGTTCGGTCCTCGCGCCTCCTTGCCACAATTTATTCAATTCAAAAGAATACATAAGTAGATTATAACAATAACTTTATATATTATTAATAATAGTTACTGAAGAAAATGATACTTACTTTCAGATAATACCATCGCATAGAAATTCTGGTCCTTGAAATATGTTGGAGGTGGGCAAATGGGTCGCAACGCTGCAATAATGTTCTTTTTAAACTATAGTTTATGTAATCTAATTCACCAAAACTATATTAAAAATGTTATCTTCTGTTTCGTATCTTCCGTTTCTATAATGATCATGCCACGCAAACAGTGTAGTCACAATTTTAGAAAGAAAACTGCACCTTCCTTTGATTTCGTTTGTCATAAATTAATACTTTAAAATGTACACTCTATGGTAATGCTACTCCTATCAAATTAAGGATCTATGCTAAATGTGACCCCTACACAATTAGCACGAAACACAAACAATCATTTTAAAAAGGTGGAGGTTTTCTTGTACACCTCAAAAGTATACAAAGAGGTGTTCCAAGGGCAGCATCTTGGGTCTTTTATTCCTTTCCTAACAGGGGCGTCTAAAACTTCAAAAACTAACGGAGATTATAACCTTCTCCATACTAGTGTAATCTCTTATTATTTTTTTTTTTATTTATACTCAAGGAAAAAAATAACTTACATAACACACAGTGAATGAAGTGCACAGTGAAGACTTATTAAAATGCGAACTTTGACATCCTCAACTAGGCCAAAAGCCTATGTTTTATGAGCCAATGTTCCTTGAAATGATTGGCACACTAATGGAAGTCAAGTCATGCAAGCAACATGCATATCTAAAGTCAAAAATATAATCATTTTAGTCGACGAGGTCCACAGCTGGACATAAACACGCTTATAAAACCAAGGCATATTTCGTTACTTTTGCTGAGTCACATTTCCTTAATTATCTATTTCACCTATGGTCACGTAGTCGATTTCCAGCTGGATGATAGCCAGTGTACTGTGCGTTTCCTTGGAGTAGTCAGGATGGTAAGTGTAGTCACGGACGCCGATGTAGGGACCGGTGCAGTTGTGGCCGATGATAACACGCGCATGACGCCTGAAAGAATAGGGTTAGGCTAGGTTAGTATAGCGGACGGAATTGGCCTTACGGATTTCATTTTTAGGAGAACTCAAATTATTTTTTTGTAAACTTTTACTAAGCCGCGTTTTATAAATGAACGCCACAACTGAGACTTATATCCCAAACAAAATTAGAAATTGATTCGCAATGACGAAATAAATAATATAATTTTGTTTATGTCTTTGTTTTCGCCATTTTTGTGTCCTGTTCCATTTCTGTCAAAATTCATCCACTTAAGCCTTGACTAGCAAGCGGCGCCGCATGGACCTGTCTTTTCTATCCAACAGATTCCTGCGTCTATCACAAGATCTTCGGCCTACGACCTCCACAATCCAGATACTAGGTAACACGAAACCGCTTGGTTAAACTGGTTATGAAACTCCGCCTATCCGTAGTGTTCTACATACTTTAAAATATACTTATATTACTCTTTTTTTTTACGAATGGGAAATCATCAAATGACTTCTCCCGCTCCGGGCAGAGCATAAGGGAGTGTCAGACTTGTACTGACTAAAACCCATCCATGTTCCTTCCTTGCCCTTTGTGTTGCAGGGCCGCGGTATTTCTTTCGAACAGTCCCGCACCCCAGTTCTATTACCCTGACAAAACCAGACAAAAAACAGCTCGGGTGGAAAAACATCACCGAATACCGCCAAACCCAGAATTAGTACCAATTTAGAGCAATCAACACACAGAAACTCGATAAAGCGCCAGGTTCAGATCAGATATCTAATGAAATAATAACATATACATTACCAGTGCTTGCTCTCAGCCTGACAGATTTATTTAACGACATCTTAACAACGGAAAGCATCCCTGAGGATTGAGGATTGACAAAATCAACTATAAATAAAATATTATTACACGAGAAAGGAGACAAGGGAAATATGAGTAATTACAGACCAATAAGTTTATATCTTTTTATTGTGTTGACACACAGGACAGTATGTCAACATGTATGACAGGAGGTATTGTCAGGGCCTTGATTTTTATACACCTAATAGGAACTATAGACCTCAGTATTTGGTATAAATTTCAACTTACTAGGTCCACCCGTTCTTGAGAAAATCGGTGGTGACAGACGGACTGACAGACAGACAGACGGACAAGAGAATGATCTTATAAGGGTTCCTTTTTTAACCTTTTGAGGTACGAAACCCTAAAAAGATAATATATGATACTTACATCCTCCCATGTTTGTTGTATGGATATCAAACATGTGCACTGAACGAGAAACTACTCAAAAGAATCTAAGTTTGCCAAAATGGAATGAAAAGAAGCGTTATTGGAGCGACGAGAGGGACAAGGTGAGATTAGAAAGTATAAAGAGCAAAACAAAATTTAAAAATATACATACTGCATACAAAACCCTGAAATGGAGATGGACAGGTCACATGCTAAGGGAAGGGATAGAGAAGTGGACGAGATTAGTAACGGAATGGTACCCGCGTGATAGTAAGAGGAGCAAAGGTAGACAAACTAAACGTTGGGAAGACGACATGAATAAGATAGCTGGTCCAGAATGGATACGTATTGCAAAAGACAGGAAACAATGGAAAGCATTAGAGAAAGCCGTTGTCGAACGAGAAGCTGAAGAAGTTGCTATAAATCGGGTGCTGGAAAATAATATGTTTAATATAGAAAGTAAAATTGAGATTATATGAATTGAAATGAAATGACAAGATGATAGATTGAAATGTAAAAAGTAAGTTTCAGCAATAAAATATTATTATATTTAATGTGTTTATTTTTATATTAACCTGAAGTCGTCTTTAGGTAGCTTGTCTATTTCAGTAGCCGATGCAAGAACAATCTGTCTGGTCACGAGCACTACCGCCGTTGTGAACTTATGTCGATCTAAATTCAAAAGAAATGGATAGCCAATTATTTTGCTAGTCATTTTACTACAAGCATCATATTGTTTCCTCTGGAGATATAGGCACAGTTCCTTCTAAGTTATTTTACTTGATAGTTAACGTCACTCTCAAAATTGCAATGGTCTTTATTCCACTGCCGACTGCCTTGTTGACTCGTTGGTCTAGTGGTCGCAAGCGCGACTGTTGAGCATGAGGTCCTGGCTTCGATTCTCGGGTCGGGCAAAGTGCTACTGGGTTTTCCAACAGGATTTTCTCAATAGCAGCTACAGAGTCTAGATTTGTGCCCGGTTGATGGCAACAGGCTCGCCCACTATTACATAGAACATAAAAACATAACTGGCGAAATGTGGGTGTACTATTAGGTACACTTCTGCCTAACCCTTCGGGGTTTACAGGCGTGATGTTATGTTTATTCCAGTAACAATAAGGTTTTTGTTGGGTTGCTCCTTCAAAAAGAAATACTTGTGAAAGTACTGTAAGAAGTACAGTATGATGTAGAAGGGATGAGGTTGGCATAAGAGTGTGAGTATTGGCATTAACATAGAGATACAGGGTGTAAACAGACTCTTCACGAAGCCGTCAACCAGGCATCCTGTACATCAAACTAAGTAACTTGACGCAAAAAGTATTGCTGGGATACGACTTTCTTTTTTTGGGGTGAAAAATTACGTTTTACGGTAGGATTCGATGTTACGCACTCAAAACATTGTGCTGATGAATGGATTGAATTACAAGCTGGTCGTGGAGGTGTTTAATGTAAAAATCTTACAATCAAAACATGTATTTAAACAAAAAAAACTTGTGAAAAAGTTAGAACTTTGACACCCAATATCTCCGTAACTAGAAGGTTCCCAGGTATGGTCTAGAACAAAAAAATAATCGCAATGACGGGGAGAACAAGTGACTTTCGGCTTCTTTAAGAGTCTGTTTACACCCTTTATAAACTTACTGTGGGGATAGTACAGGACTCCAAGCCATGGATAGTCCTCAATCCGGGCGACACCTTCATAAATATGCGACCCTGGAGAACTGTCGACACCGCAGTTCAAGGATGTTACTGACAATCAAACCAAATTCAAAACCATCAAATTACAAACTAAAAGCCGAAGGACCCTACTTACGTAACATGACACTGGTGATCCTGACTAAGATAGATCACCTATTTGTTTACCGAATGAAAAATACTTTATAGAAATTTCAATACATGAACAAACTTATAGCGACTGGGTTATCTGATGAAAATAAGCCACAAATCACTTGTCTTTGTGACCATCTCACAGATTGGAGGTGTCCCAGCCGTGGGAAGATTATACTAAATCAAAATGCAGCACTTACCTTCTCTTAAGCAGGATAAAAAACTCAACCAAATACTGAGGAAAAACATAGTGATTCCTGTCCAATCTTGACTAAAACTGTACATTATCGATCAATGATCTGAAATCTTTGCAATTGGCTCTTATGCCTTTGGAATAAGGTATTTATTGGAACTGTAAACGCACATTTGTGAAATAAAACAACTACGCTAGATATTGATTCAAGAATTACTAAAACTGTGTTGATTTATTTGGAATGAGTTCGATCAAAGACAATCAACTCAGTGTATGTCCAATACACTTTTAGAAGCGGATTATTCAGCAAAATTTATCAAATGCTTATAAACTTGTTTTGCAAAGATTGTAGTAACATCCTCACTTATCACAAACAATTGTTTAGACTGAGGATGCAAAACAAATGATATCTTGCAGTTACTAACATGGCTGAAATTCAAAACTATTCCTGAACACTAAAAATTCTACTACAGCATTGTTATCCTTAAAACTTTGTATGTTGTCCTCCCGTAGGCTGCGGGACTGTTCGAAAGAGATACCGCGGCCCTGGAACACAAAGGGCAAGGAAGGAACATGGATGGGTTTTAGTCAGTACAAGTGTGACACTCTCTTCCGCTCTGCCCAGAGTGGGAGAAGTCATTTGATGATTTCCAACGCGAAAAACAAAAAAAAGACCTCATGCTCAGAAATCGCGCTTGCGACTACTAGACAAACGAGATAAAAGAAGCATAAAAACTATAGATATTACAAGTAATCGCGATAAAGCATAACATCGCGAATAGCGTACTCCGACTTATCCGCCATCAGTACGTGCTTCCCCTCCGGTCTACCATCAGATACCACACTTATATCATAAGTGGACACTTCCACTGTCTAGGGGAGTTCTAACCGATTTCATAAAAAGAGGGTGCTGTTATTAGTTAGAGATTACTAGGTAGGCGAAGCATTGTGTGGTGTTAATTTTAATAATAAATTGAGTCGCGCGCGAAAGGATATTATAGTATTTTATCACATTGATATCTATTTTATAATGAGAAGCACTATCATGATAAAGTCGGTCCTTTAAACGGAACAGTAATTCGTTCCAATTTGCTCGAAATACAGCACATAAATGTATACAGAATTCTTTTATCCAAGACTTCGAATTAAACGCTATAAAGTTAATAGCGAAAAAACTTTTTAAACTGCGACCACTCTATTATTAAACAGTTGATTTCCAAAAGGTATTAAAAAGGAGAACAAGCTATCGTGATATAGACTTTATAAGGCAAGCAATGTGGTGGTATTTTCAATGTTAAGTGCATCAGAAATTCAGAATAATCGAATGTAGTCTATCTATCTGTTCTTTAATTGTTCATTAAAATCTTTCGTTTGTTGTTAATAATTAAAATACCTACGATGAAATTACTTTCTTTATTTACATAAAGAAAATTCCAGTCCCATACTGGAATTTTCTTTATGTTCTTGAACTTCCGAACTCGACGGCAGACCCCACGTCAGCTGCATTGCAATTGACAAAAACTGCAAGAACGTTCAACGGCAGCAGTATTTCTCTTCTTCAGTTTCGCAAAAGTCATCATCATCATCTGCCTAGCCTTTTCCCAACTATGTTAGGGTCGGCTTCCAGTATTTTACATGGAGCGCTGCCTATTTGACCTCCACAACCCAGCATTTTCGCAAAAGTTTAAAATATCCCCACTCACTATACCTAAAATACAATATACAACAAGAGCCAACTCGAAAGTTTCCACAAACCCTTGAGTGTCAAATCTTTTGTGGTGGAGAACGATAATGCGACGTCTAGGAGACTTCGAGTGCCCCTCGATGGCTCTGAACGTTGATAATATGACGCTTTGACGCGCAGCGGGAGCTAAAGGTCCTTGGGTTTGTTCCCGACTCGGGTATTCGTACGTTTTTGAAGAATATTTTATTCTTAGCTACTCTTTGCCGCACTTGTCATATACGACTTACTATTGCTATATTACATTAAATGGAAAACCTAACTCAGAGTTTAACTAATACTATAATCATCATAACGTCACGTAGAGAGAGCAGCGGTGGCTCAGTGGTGGCGGCCCCGATTTACGAACAGTAAGTCGTGGGTTCGCACCCAAGCAGGCGCAATACTTTGTGTAATTTATTTCATCATCACTGCTCTCAAAACGGTGACGGAAAACATCGTGAGGAAACCAGCATGTGCTAGAACCAAAAATTCGAAGTCATGTGCCATCTATCAACCCGCACTGGGCCCGCGTGGTGGATTATAGCCCATTCCCTCCCATAGAGAGGAGGCCTTTATCCCAACAGTGGGAACATTATAGGCTGATTATGCATAACGTCATGCCAAGGAGAAGTATACCCACAATTCGCCAGTTTAATAAGCCCCATGTAAGAGGAAGCGAGCCTATTCCCATCAACCGGGCACAAATCCAGACTACGTGGCTGCTACTGAGAAATTCCTGTTGGAAAAATATAAAAACACTTTGCCCGACTCGGAAATCGAACGCAGGACCTCATGCTCAGCAGTCACGCTTGCGACCACGAGACCAACGAGGTAGTCTTTAATCAGAATTTGAGCGTCTGCCTGGCGCGTTGATCTAGTGGTCGGAAGCCCTACAGATTCGCTGTTACCACATACCATTAGGAAGAGCGTAGTGTTGGACAGTATTGTTACCTGGCACTATCTAATTTAGTCGGGTTATTGTTTCCATATGAATCTTACCGCGACAGCTTCTTCTTTCTTCTTCTTCTTTATCGTGTGGTTAGTGCCTAACCTGATGTCAGAGTTTTTATGCCGCCCATGGGCCTCTGACTTGGCTTTACATGCCGTCAAGAAATATCTCTCACGATGTTTTCCTTCACCGAAGCAACTGGTAGTTATACAATACGCGCATTATTATTATTATTATAGCTAGCCCATATTGTCCCACTGCTGGGCAAAGGCCTCCCTCCATTCCTTCCAACGGTCGCGATTCTGTGCTACTTCTTTCCAATTCTCAATACGCGCATGAATCCGAAAAATCAGAGGTGCGTGCCTTGGGTTCGAACTTGAGACCTATGACTTGGCAGTCCAACAGTCACATCACTAGGCTATCACTTCTTACCGAGACAGCTGATATGATGTTAATGTTGACAAGTGGAACCGAAGTTTTGCTGTGAAGATGGTGGATTTGAATGGATGGAGAAAATATATTTTAGTCCGTTTACTCTTACAATGCTGCACTGGTTCCAATCATTGTATCCTTGTCTCATCGTTATAAATACTAATACACTTTGAAGTATCTGTTTATAATTTCAAAATAATAGCTTTTTACTTAATGCATAATTATGTGAAATTATAAACGATATTTATTCATTTTTGCCTATGTCTGTTTGTTGCGGTTAATCTCCAAAATGGCTGAATAGATTTCGACCGGACATCTACTGGCAGATAGCTGATATTATAAAGAGTAACTTAGGCTATTTTTATTTTAGAAAACGGATTAGGGTTCCGTGCAAAAAAAAAAAAAAACACCCTTGAAATTGTTAACAAAACCAGATTTAAAAAAATACGGTAGTAATATTTTTTATAATAATTTCACACGAACGAAGGTCTTGTCTATTGCTATTCTATATCTACGACTACAGACAAGTACAGTCCTGATAAGTACCGTATGGAAAGAAAACGCGAAAGCCGTGAAGAGAGCACTCGAACATTCTGGCATTTTCGATAATGTACGTGCGATGTCGCCGCTGTCATAGAGGGTGGGTAGAGCAGTCGATGTGCTCTTAAGGGTTTGTTGGGAAAATTGTTTCGTAGATTTCATATAGCTTTGCTGGAAATAAAATAAATTGTTTCTTTAAAATTATCAGGAAAAGAACTGGAGTGACAACCCCAGTGGTCGAGTGGTCGTGAGTGCGACTGGTGAAGATGAGGTCCTGGGAAGGAGGCTGAGGAGAAGGTAAACATGTTTAAAAGCCGTCAAACCGACGGGACCGGACAGCAGATTGCCTTTAAGTTCGCATCGGAGTCCGTTCAGTATACTCAGTGTACTGTAGAGGTCCTATGATTATAAAGGGTATAAACAGACTCTTAACGAAGCCGAAATGCACTTGCGCACACACTCCCCGTCATTGCGATCATTTTTTTGCTCTAGACCATACCTGGGAACCTTCTAGTTACGGAGATATTGGGGGTCAAAGTTCCAACTTCTTCACAAGTTTTTTTTTTTAAATACATGTTTTTACTGTAAGATTTTTACTTTAAACACCTCCAGGACCCTCTTACTATACAATCCATCCATCAGCACAATGTTTTGAGTGCGTTATATTGAGTCCCAACCTAAAAAGTGATTTTTCAGCCTAAAAAAAAAGTCGTTTCTCAGCACTAATTTTTGCGTAAAGTTACTTAGTTTGATATACATAACGCTTGGTTGACGGCTTCGTGAAGAGTCTGTTTACACCCTGTACATCGTTCTGGCACCCTATTGATACTGGCAGCTTAATAAAGTAAATACATTTGAATGTAAAAAAGGAATAAAAAAATGAGAGATTGTCAGACTGACGGATAGAAAAATATCTATGAATTTAAAAAGATGTATTAATTGATTTAAAAGTATAAATATAGAGAGTTCAAGTTCAAATGCGTATAATTTGGTAGTGTAAACTCCGGACACACTACAGTACTGTCCTGTTTTGCTGTCATGGCTAGAAACATGCTAGTACTGCTTACATAATGCCAGATTATTTTAAGCCAGTACCATTGCTGGCAGTGACAAAGGTAAAGAACACGTCCGTGAATTAAAATAATGAGAGATATTCGACATGCGTCAACGCTCGTCCAGTGGCGTGTGTGGCAAAAAGCGTGCGTATACCTAGGCGCATACATGCTTTTCCAAATAAAAAAGCCCTGGAACACAAAGGGCAAGGAAGGAACATGGATGGGTTTTATTCAGTACAAGTCTGACATTCCCTTCCGCTCTGCCCAGAGCGGGAGTAGTCATTTGATGATTTCCCATCCGAAAAAAAAAGGTTTCCATATAAAGTTGTAGGTATTTTGTACATATTTACGGTTTTCAAATACCGGTTTTTATTTACCTTTTCATGTGCTTTGACATTGCTTCTTGCCATGATTGCAAAATATGCAACATAAACGGTCATATCTTTTGATTGCGTTGACTTACAAGTTTGATTCTTTCAACTTGCTACCTCCACCCTATTCTGAGAATAAGGGTCTCAGACGGATAACAAAAGTGATCCTATAAGGTATACGGTTTTGCCGACTAAGGTACAGAATCCTAAAAAAACAAAATTCGACTGAAATAAATTATTTCCAAAACCGTTTCAGGCATTCGATGTCCTGATTGTATTGTTTCGTTAGTGAAATTCAACCTAAGTGCGCTATGAGCTTTACTCTGAACTCGTTCGTTATTCTTACAAATATAATAATGAAGCAATATCTGACAAGTCTTCCGTCTACACCTCCCCCCCACCCTCCCCCTCCAGGGCCTCTTTGCGGTACCTGTGAGTATTGGGTAGTGCCGAAACTGTCGCGATGCTTAAAACGAAGCCAACTACGGACAGGGGTGGCACTTTTAGAAATATCCAAATATTATTATATCTCGTCGGTCGCAAAACGCAACTACTTTTTTTATTTTATTATTTATTTCCTTTATTTATTTTTATTACTTAGTAATTACATTTTTAAATATTTTTAATAATAAAAATTAACCTCTTAACAATACTTATAATAATTACTTATTTCTTTATTCGAGGAAAGTTAAAAAAATCTTACTTAAAAATAATGCCCCACAAAACCGTTTTCAAGGTTTGTCTGTTTGTCTGCTATGCACGACGATGTCTCGAGATCGATTCCCGAAGCCAAGCAAAATGCTTAAAAAGTGAGTTACCATTTGTTCTTACTTGCAGGTGTTGTCTTAATATTTAATTAGGGATAATAAGTATTAGATAGCTTCTTTAAAGATTCAATAGCCATCTTTTTGAACTTAATGTTTGTAAGCGAGAAAATATCCAGTTCTATCTTGATTTTATACCTAGCTAAGTTAATATTTTCTCAGTAAAAAAAAAATATATTCTCGCGACAGCCCTGTGTCCAAATCATTAGCGACATGAAAGCTTCCCATCGATATAACTAGCATAGTTTACGTTTTCTCTTTAAAGACGCGGTAGCGGCGCGTCACCGGCACGTCACCGGTACGGCACCGGCTCGACACCGGCACGAAATTGGGACGACAACCAAACAGCTCGGCGTCGGTGCAGTAATACTCACAGGGAGGCTGCGAACAAATTGTTTATCTCAAGTTCTTTATTTGGTTATTTTTGGGACAGGCTGCCTTGCAAAGCTTTTGCCCAAGTGAAATATGTTTTAGATTGTTAAAGAGAAAATGTAGCAATATAGCAAAACAATTATTTTGACAAAATAACACTTGCAAGAGCCATGAACTCTGGACGAATGGCCACCAGCAACACGTCCGCGCGACGCGTAGGAAACAAGTCATGCGCGCGCGTGTCTTAATTTTCGGGACGCGAATGTTCATTTTTGTTAGCGCATGTATCGGCAAGTCTTTTGCCACACACGCAACTGCGTTGACGCGCTTATAGGCTCGTATTTGAGCAATATTTTTCAAAGGACTTAACCCACCGGTTTGAGCGAACTCGCCGAAATATGCGCGTGTAAGCGCGTCAGCTGATACGAGCGAAAAAAAACGCTATTCTAAAACCGTGGTCGTCGTGAACGGGGCGTAAAAGGTGGACACCTATTTCTCATGGCATATCTAATCGAATTATCCAAGTACCAATCAAGATCTTAAAATAAAAGTAAAAGTATGTATGCAAAGTAAAAGCATGCAGAAAAGATGGCCAAGACCTAGAACAACTGATAGTCACTGGAAAGTTTGATGGCAAGCGTCCGAGCGTATTACGGTCATTGCTGGACTCAAAACTCCAAGGATAGGCACAAGTGGCGAATCAGTCAAACAGAAGATTAGGGGGAAATATAACACGATATCACGGCCGTAATCCCTGAAGGATTAGGCAGAGGTGTACCTAATAGTACACCCACATTTTGCCAGTTATATTTAAGTCCTATAAAATAGGGGGCGAGCCTATTGCCAACAACCGGGCAAATCCAGACTCCGTGGCGTGAGAAAGTCCTTTTGGAAACACTTTGTCTGATCTGGGAATCGAACCCAGGATCTCATGCTCAGCAGTCACACTTGCGACCACTCGACCAACGAGGCAGTCGTTGTAGGGGGAATCACTACCCTCAATAATGACGACGCCGTGAGGAGGAGGAAGTTAAGATCATAATAGGGAGGGATGTTTCTGAGTAAAAAAAATATAATTATATTTCCGTCAGTTTGATTATCGAAAAATATTGGATACTTATTTATTGTTTTATCAAATCTATAAAAATAACGAAGATAAAACGCATCAAAGTGAGTGAGTGGGGGTTTGTAAAGTTACTTTCCGCTAAAAAGTGTACCGAATGTGACGTCACACGAGTTTTCGACGCACTGCATGGTCCTCATTTTTAGTTTACGAGAAAAAAAAAATACGTGTCCAATATGTTTTGGAAATCTATCTGATGGACTAATTAGATATTTTTTGTCAACTACCCTATTATTACTATAAAGAGCCGGACGTTCTACCTCCTCACAGCTAAAATCTTCAGCCTTCAAAGAAAACAGTTCCAATCAATAAAACTCATGCGCACACAACTTACTTGAGTTACGTATGGCAGTAAGAAACTAGACGCAATGCTCCTAGATATGTAAACAAGTTGTGTTCGTCCATACAGTTCCGTAAGTACGGCCGACTGTCACACCGGAGTGTAACACAACGTACTTGAGTAACGAATACAACACGGAGTAGGAACTACACGCAGTGTTCCAATTCCAAGATATGCAAAGAAGTTGTGATCGTCCATACTGTTATTTTGTATCGACAATATCACACATACAAACTAGTGGTGCCATCAGATGGCACCACTAGTTTGTATAATATACACAGTATTACATACTCTATGACAGATTCTGTCATAGAGTATGTAATACTGTGTATTCTTTTCCAATAAAAAGTTAGTTCTTGTCTGTGACTCAAGCGTTTAATTTATTAGAGGTTATGTGCCCAGTTATTTTTAGTTTTTTCTCGCAATATTCTTGGACATTCCTAGTGGAAATAGACTTTGCAGATTGAGATAAACTGTAATTAACGCTGTGAGTGCTGTGACTGTAAAAATGACGACGAACTACCTTGTCAGTGTGCCAAAATTGAAAGGGCGAGAGAACTACAGTGAGTGGGCTTTCGCGGCTGAGAATTTCCTAGTTCTTGAGGGAATGTCTGATTGCATCAAGTTGGAGACTGTACCAGAAGAAATAGGAGCAGCAGGTGACGCGAAAACCAAAGCCAAGCTAATTCTGACAATAGACTCGTCGCTGTACGTGCACATAAAAAGTGTACAAACGACTCATGAGCTGTGGAAGAAATTGAAGAACCTATTTGATGACTCAGGATTCACGAGGAGAATCAGTTTACTGAGGAGTTTGATTTCCATAAGACTCGAAAATAGTGTTTCAATGACTTCATATGTGACACAAATCATCGAAACAAGCCAAAAATTGAGTGGTACGGGTTTTAACATTAATGATGAGTGGGTCGCATCGCTTTTGTTAGCGGGATTAACAGAAAAATATTCCCCTATGATAATGGCGATTGAGCATTGTGGCATACCATTGACAGCAGACGCCATTAAAACCAAGTTGTTGGACATGGAGGAAAGCGGAAACGACGGCGATAACAGCGCTTCCAATTCCAGTGGCGCGTTTGCGAGTTTCAAGAAGAACCGGAATGTTGGTAGCACTGCGACCAAAGACAACGCCCAAATGTCAAAGTCAAAACCAAAAGTCATTAAATGCTACAAATGTAAACAAACAGGGCATTACCGCCAATTACCGCAACCAGTGTACATTTGAGAACAAAAATTCGTCGGACACAAATAAAAATGAACGTACAAGCAGTAATGCGTTTAGCGCCGTGTTCCTGAATGGTGAATTTTGCAAAAGTGATTGGTATATTGACTCCGGGGCGAGTGTTCATCGCGAACGAAGAATGGTTGTCAAATGTGTCGCGGGATCTTATGATAAAGGAAATTGTCGTGGCAAACAAAGATAAAGTACCTGTAGTATGTACTGGAGATGTGCAGATTACGACGAAGACGCGCGCCTGTGAATACGATATTACAGTAGAAGGTGTATTGTGCGTGCCGAAGTTGACGACCAATCTGTTGTCTGTTAGTCAACTTATATCAAAAGGAAACAAAGTTTCATTTAACAATCATGGTTGCCACATTTTTAACCAAGCAGGAGTACTGGTGGCTACAGCGAGTTTGTTGAACGGGGTGTATAAATTAAACATGCCTGAATATTGTTCATCAGCAGCAGTGATGGTATCCAGTGAAGTTTGGCATAGACGTCTAGGTCATGTCAACAGCCAGTATTTGAACAAGATGCAAGATGCTGTACAGGGACTGACACTTGATAATAAGACTGATATATCAAAGTCATCATGTGTTGCATGCTGTGAAGGCAAGCAGACCCGCTTACCTTTTCCCAAAGAAGGTAGCAGAAGTACTGAGTTGCTGCAAATTGTGCATACCGATCTATGTGGACCAATGGAAAACCGATCTATAGGTGGTTCTAGATACTTTATGCTGTTAATAGATGACTTTAGTCGTATGACATATATTTATTTTGTGAAAACTAAAGATGAGGCATTGACATGTTTTCAACAGTAGGTATAGAGCAAAGGTTGAGAATCAACTTAATCGCAGCATAAAGATCCTGAGAAGTGACAATGGGACAGAATTCTGCAATAAGAAGTTTAACGATTTTTTGAAGACGCATGGGATAGTACATCACAAAACGAACCCATACACACCTGAGCAGAATGGTCTTTCAGAACGATTCAACCGGACTATCGTTGAGAAAGCCAAGTGTCTACTGTTTGATGCACGTCTCGAGAAAAGGTTTTGGGCAGAGGCCACACACACTGCAGTGTACTTACAGAATAGGACTGTGGCCACATCATTAAATTATAAAACTCCTTTCGAGATATGGACGGGCAGAAAGCCTGATGTAAGTCATTTACGTGTTTTCGGTAGTACAATCATGGTACATGTGCCGAAACAAAAGAGATTAAAATGGGACAGAAAGTCTGAGAAATGTATCCTTGTCGGCTATTCCAATGATGTCAAAGGGTACAGGATTTACAACCCGAAGTCTAATATCATCACTACCAGTCGAGATGTCATAGTATTGGAGAAGATAGAGACAGAGAATGTTATGGAGGTACAAGAAAATTGTTCAGATGAGGTGAATATGGTTCCAGTGGGGTGAAAAGATTTGACACTTCCGGAAGATTCACTTGAACAATCAGAGAGCTTAAACACAGATGACAGCGGCGAACTGTATATACCTTGTGAAAATAATACATCAGATAACTCTGAGTCTGGTACAACAGACAGTGAAGACTCCATTATACTTAACAATGACAACATAAGAAGTGGTCCTCGGCGTAGGCAGCAGCCAGACAGATATGGATTTGCAATTGCTTGTATAGAAGATGACAACATGTTCACGGGTGAGATATCATTGCAAGAAGCCTTGGAAGGTCCTGAGAAAGCACAATGGTTAGCGGCAGTGCAGGATGAGTTACAGTCGTTCGAGAAAAATAGTGCGTGGGAACTCGTAGATGTACCAATAGATGGTACTATAGTGCAATGCAAGTGGGTACTGAGGAAAAAGTATGACAGTGAAAATAATGTGCATTACCGTGCTCGTCTAGTCGCAAAGGGCTTCACCCAAAAACATGGTGTAGACTATACAGAAACATTTTCGCCTGTAGTGAGACATACAACCCTTAGATTATTATTTGCATTGTCTGTAAAGCTAGGTTTAGATGTTAACCATCTAGATGTAAAGACTGCGTTTTTGAATGGTGATTTAGAGGAAACCATTTACATGAAAGTGCCAGATTGTTATAATAGTAATAATTCAGTTTGTAAAGTATTAAAACTTAAAAAGGCTATTTATGGACTTAAGCAGGCCTCTAGAGCCTGGAATAAAAAGGTTGATAGTTGTTTGATCAGTAATGGTTATACAAGGTCAAAAGTAGAGCCATGTATGTATATAAAGAATATTAACAAATGTAAGACAATTGTAACAGTCTATGTTGATGATTTCTTTATATTTTCCAATGATAAAATTGAAACCGAGAACTTGAAACAGATTTTATAAGTTAAGTTAAGTTTAGCATTAAGGACTTAGGTGAAGTTAAACAATGTCTTGGAATGAAAGTAATCTTCAATAAAGATAAAGGATATGTAACTCTGAGTCAGGAAACTTATATTGATCAACTTTTGAGCAAATTTCATTTAAGTGATTGTAAGACTGTTGAGACCCCAATGGAGGTCAAACTAAATATAAATAAAAGTCAAGTAGGTGTAAGTAGTCATGTGCCATATCAACAACTAATCGGTAGTTTGATGTACCTGTCTGTCTTAACTAGGCCAGACATTAGTTACTGTATAAGTTTTTTAAGTCAATTTAATAATTGCCATACAAAGGAGCATTGGGAATATGCAAAGAGAGTACTAAAATATCTAAAACGAACCAAAGGTTATGGAATAAAATATTGTAAAGAAGGTAACTCAGAAATAACAGGCTATGTAGATGCTGATTGGGCCTCCAACTCTGTAGATAGGAGATCATATACAGGAATGTGTTTTTTGTTATCTGATGGTGTAATATCATGGGAATGTAGAAAACAGAAATGTGTAGCTCTCTCTAGCACTGAATCAGAGTATATAGGCCTATCTGAGGCATGTAGAGAAGCATTGTATCTAAAGAGATTACAATATCAAAAAACCAATAAGATGTACACAATCAGCCTATTCAATGATAACCAGGGTGCACAGAAGCTGTGTGCTAATCCAGTCTTTCACAAACGTACGAAGCATATTGATATCAAATATCATTTTTGTCGTGATCTAGTAAAAGATAAAATTGTTAAAGTACAGTATTTGCCAACAGCTGACATGCCGGCTGACATTCTAACTAAAAGTTTATGTTCAGCAAAACATTATAAATTTATGTTGCTTCTTGGTATAGTTTGTATTGAATAATTTTTGTTAAAATTGTTTATAATGCGAGAAGTGGGGGTGTTATTTTGTATCGACAATATCACACATACAAACTAGTGGTACCATCTGTCATAGAGTATGTAATACTGTGTATTCTTTTCCAATAAAAAGTTAGTTCTTGTCTGTGACTCAAGCGTTTAATTTATTAGACATACAGTTCCGTAAGTACGGCCGACTATCACACCGGAGTGTAACACAACGTACTTGAGTAACGAATATCACAAGGTGTAGGAACTAGACGCACTGTTCCAAGATATGCAAAGAAGTTGTGTTCGTCCATACAGTTCCGTAAGTACGGCCGGCTGTCACACCGGAGTGTAATCACAGGGCCTAGACAAGTGGTAATCGTTATCCAAGCGTTTCGTATTTCTACAACCAACTTTCCCACTAAGCAACTAGAAACACACATGTTTTGACAGCGACTGCCGAAGTGCGGAATCACCACCTTTTTCCTTCCGTTGTCCCATTTTACTTGGGGTCGGTGCAACACGTTTTCTTCTTCCATTCTCCCCTGTCAGACGTCACGGCATCATTTACTTCTTTCTCTTTCATATCATTCCTCATAAAATGTATCCATCTTTTCTTTGGCTATCCTCTCTCTTTTCATATTTCGACATTCATAGAAATGCGGAATAAACAAATACAGTATAATAACTTAACGAGTTCACATTTGATACGCCTATTTTATTGTTCGTTTCGGTGTAACAAAAGTAAGACGAACTGCCCTTTAAGATTCCGTAGGACAGCTTAAAACTTACGCTACAATGTTCCGTGATGAGGAAAAATGTATGCTTTGTGATAGAAATGTCTCCAGTTGAGTTGAGGCATTGTATCTATAATAATATTCTAAAGAAGTATTTGTTAGAAAGCTACGTTATTCGGGTGCTTATAGGCTAAATTATATTTCGTCATCAGCCTATAATGTTCCCACTGCTGGGACACAGGCCTCCTCTCTATGAGAGGGATTGGGCTATAATCCACCACGCGGGCCCAGTGCGGATTGGTAGATGTGACGTCGTATTCGATTATTTTTATTTTTTTTGTGGTTCTAGTACATGCCAGTTTCCTCACGATGTTCGCCTTCAGCGTTTTTGAGAGCAGTGGTGATAAAATACACAAAGTAATGCGCCTGCCTGGGTTTGAACCCACGACTCACTGTTCGTAAGTCGGGGTCGCTACCACCGGGCCACCGCTGCTCTCCATAAATTATATATCTCTATAAATTATATTTATATCATGTATATTAGCCGAGCTATCACAATTTTTGCGGACGAAGTCGCGGGCGAAGTGCTAGTGATTAGATCAATTCATAATTTTTATGATTTAGTAAATAGTACCAATTCTCATTCTTTCTGAGAAAGTTCATTAGTAAAATACGACTCGTGAATCTTTACAAATAAATCTTTCTAATTAAACGATGAAATCGGTTTATATAAATCATAATTATGATACTCAATTTTCGTTAATTATATTGAGTACTCTTGCCCGCAACTTCACTCGCGTTATGATCGGAAATGATCCCGGGGCATTCCCCCGTATATATCCTTCTTATTCAGTTTATGAAATATCTTTTAAATTGGTCGAATATTGGAGGAGGAAATAGTCGAGAGCCCGAATTATGACATTTTACTATAGTTGTCTTTATCGCAGCAATGTCGAAATCACGCTCGCAGAGAGACAGCGATAGTTTTTTCAAATATCTACCCATTTCACTACATTCATTCATTCATTTTTTTCATTTTCATTTCTTAACTAATTTAAACTTTGCTAGATATTAAGAATATTGTAAGGATTTGTATAAATAAAGTATTATTATTATTTCCTTTTAAGCCGCAGCTGTTCGTGCGTCCGTCTGTCAGCGGGCAGTATCTCATGATCCGTAATATGTAGACAGTTAAAATTTTCACTGAATATGTATTTTTGTTGCCGCTATAACAACAATTTTTTTTATTTATTTTTTTATTTTTGTCTTTGTGAATACAGTCACTATTTGTATTAATCGCAATGATTTCAGTTCTCAACAAACTCAACACTCACAAATCGTCCGCCGAGTCACAACATCGGCTGAATTTCAAAACAAACCACCAGCTGACGTTCTACAAATTAGTATTCTAGGTCTGAAGCAGTGGGGGGGGGGGGGGCTGCAGCAGTAGTAGCAGGTATACATGCCTGAATAAATTAATACTTTCCTCGGATTTTCCAGCAAACTCTGCTGCTCTCAGGTCTGTTATGACACGATGCGAAGCGGTGGGGATTGTAGAAAGAAAAAAGTGTTTTATTCATTTATGTACTAGTTCACTTGCAGTGACTAGGCTACCGTCATTTGGATAAGCGTCTCCGAGAAACTGCGATAAGAATTCACTGTATGCGGTACATTCGATCTTGCCGCCGAACATTTACTAGCACCCCCTTTTTTCGGATGGGAAATCACCAAATGACTTGCCGCTCTCGGCAGAGTGGAAGGGAGTGTCAGACTTGTACTGACTAAAACCCATTCATGTCCCTTACTTGCCCTTTGTGTTCCAGGGCCGCGGTATCTTTCGAACAGTCCCGCAGCCCTTATTCTTTAACATTCTCTTCCATTCTCACTCAAGGCAGCTTTCGAATTAGTGTAGCCGTTTTAGTACATTGTTCTTCTGATATTCAGGGAATTTTTGTTTTGTGCGGTCTGGAGAGCGGATAGAAAAATTTGACAGGTTATAGAAGATAAAGTGTCTGCGTAGCACTCGTAGCAGCTCGTAGACCTTTTAGCAATTTCAAAGCGCCCTCTACGAATGAGCTACGGCTACACGATAGATTAGTTTTGTGGCAGCCCTACTAAATACATTAACTAAAAATAGACTGCAAGAATGATCTCGTGGACAATCCCACCAACACAGACATAGTACAGTACTGAGCTTGAGTTCCCAGTCGATTCCTAGTTCAAGCAAAGTGTTATTGGGTTTTTCCGTCAAAAATGTCTAAGTGGCCCGCAGCTTGGATTTGTGGTTGCACTATAGGTGCACATCTGCCTAAACCTTCGGAGATTACAAACGTGAAATTATATGAAAAATTATAGAATAGGTAAAGTAATCCTTGCCTTTTCAGTCGATTCCTTCCACCAGAGTGCCCTCGCACTGCGTGTATTGGAATGCAAGCGGGGGGTAGGACCACAATCGAGAGGGTTGGTATAAATAATCGAATAGATCGACGAACCCGCTCCGTTTCGAGAGCACCGTCCACTTCGAGGGGACCGCTCATATTTTAGGTAGGAAGCGTTTTTATCGCGTTTTTTGAGTGAATATTTTGATGATTTCCAATGCTGGACTAGTCTATAGATAGTATACAAGGTGTAAATGAACCCTTCACGAAGGCCTTAACCTAACATTGGAACATAAAAATAAGTAACCCTAGGCAAAAATGATTGCTGGAAAACGACATTTTTTTGGGGTGAATAATAACGTTTACTGTAGGAGTCGGAGGAAGGTATTTAAAGGTTCCCAGGTACGGTGCAGCACAAAAATAAACCGGCCAAGTGCGAGTTGGACTCACGCACCCGGGGATTTCGTATAAACTTGTGGGTATTTTGTTATTAAAATACATATTTACGGTTTTCAGATTTGTTCCTTTACATGTGCTGAAGGATATTGCTTCTTGCCAAATTCCATGATTCTAGGTCAACGGAAAATATCCTACAAATTTTGATTCCCTTCATCATCATCATCATCATCCACAGCCCGACTTCACCCACTGCTGTGTATAGGCCTCTCTTTGATTCCCTTGAGAGTGTCGAAATATACATTTTCTGCGGCATAAACAGCTGTATCTTTTTTTTACATTAACTTAGAAGTTTGATTTTTTCACAGCTTCAAAGGACTATAGACCCCTCCTGACTACCTCCAGTCGTTCCCGAGATAAAGCGTCTTGACAGACAGACTGACAACAACGTGATCCTGTAAGGATTCCGTTTTTTCCTATTAAAACCGGAAGCGTGAGTTTTTGTATGTATGTATTAAATTTTATTTTCCACTTTCATCCTTTTGATTAACATTTTGTTTGCTGTCTAAGTATGTACTTATGAACATTTTAACCCCCTTTTTTTACAATCCATATTTTTTATTTGCTTACCTGCATAAAAAAAAAAATCTTTTGTTTCTTAAGTTTTTACTTTAGAACTAATACTATGTCATACATAATGTTTCAGTAAGTATGTTATGTATTTTTAATCCAATGTCATATTTTGTTTTACCTATTTTTAAATGTCCAATTTTAAATAATTTATTTTAAGTACTTGTTTACCTACTCTCAATTTTAACTTTAATATCTTGACTAAATTTTTTGCTATATATTAAATGTTATATCTAAGCCGGAGAGGTGATCTGTAACTCAGGACCTTCCTACCTCGGACACCTTTCTCTATAGAAGATAGTGCATATACCAGCGCCTGTAATTTCTGATGTCGAGATAAATAAAGATTTATGATTATGATTATTAATCTCGTGCTGTAAGCACCAATCAGCCGCCGCCTAAGACTAGCACCACCCCTGGCCTCGCTCGCCCCGTATTATGATTTTACTAGACTGCGCTTATTGAGAGTGCTATCTCTACTCGTTGTGTCGCACCGTCAGCAGCAAAATACACTGGCTTTACATTAAAACTGCATTTTAAATATATGCTAACTAAATCAACGAAGTTTTTAAAGAACTGTTTCTTTGTTTTGTGGAGTCAAATACATCTATATATAAAAATCTCGTGTCACGGTGTTTGTAGTCGCACTCCTCCGAAACGGCTCCACTGATTTTTATGTTTATTTGGAGGTATGAGAATAGATTGTAAAGGATACACGTTCCACACCATAATTTATATTGCAGAACAACGTTAGCGGGTCTGCTAGTTTATGTATACTCACGAAAGCCAATAAACAAGCTATATTATGCGTCACAGAGAAAAAAACACAGTTTTTTATATAAATAAAAAAAAGGAATCAGAAATGAGTTTCTTTGAGAAAGTTGTTTAAAATGTCAGGTAGACCTCCTTGAAAGATGCGGATGAGTAAATCGAAGACGAATCTGTTAATGAGTCGTTCCTCATCAACAGAATTATTATTGTAATATGTTTTTAATATTACTATAACATATTTTACTTCCGTGTGTCCACAAAACTGAAGTCAATAGATTAATTTGATTTTTTACAAAACGTTGCATTTCCATAATTTTATGTTCCCAAATTACGACAAGCTACAAGGAAGCGTCGCATATCTTAGCTAGTAAATGAGAAGGTATCACAAAGAACACACTGTTCTGCTGTCGCTACCATCAGCAAGTCCTTACCGTCAGCAAGTCCATGAATGAGATCTCTAACGTCCTCCGTCGATCTGCAGATGTCCAGCTCACTACCTGCACGCTTTTGTCTACCCTCTACATGCCACATCTGCTTGGCCAGCCAACACAACAACCAACAACAACAACAACCAACAACATCATCATCATCATCATTCATCATTCATTCATTCATTCATTCATTTTCATTTTTTCATTTCATTTCAACAACAACAACAACTACAAAGTACAACCTGTACATGTGGCTTGTTGATCTTAGACTTCATCATCGTAATGATTTGTAAAGATGTTCCTTTGTCAATGTGATACAATGGACTTAGATGGTCATCATATGCCTGTTCCTAGCCTTCATGTGTGAAGCCGTTGGTCCCTGCTGTCATTTGTAGATCTTTGTCAGTCGTTATAAGTATTCAACCCGTCTTACCAAGGAGTATCGTATTACACAGTACTAACTGGGTTGTGTAGGTCTGATAGGCAGTCGCTCTATGTAAAATACTGGTATTCGGTGGCATCCAGTTAGACTAGAAGCTGACCCCAACATAGCTGACAAAAGGCTGGGCAAAGTTTTAGAATGCACAGCCTTAAGGCAAATCCGAATGAATCAAAATATTGCATCCAGTTAGACTAGAAGCAGACCCCAACATGTTAACAAAAGGCTGGGCAAATTATGAAAAAAAAATTGACAGCTATTTACGACTTTGTCAAGTTTTAGAATGCCCAGCCTTAAGGCAAATCTGAATGAATCAAAATATTATGAGCAATAAAATATCTTCACAACCACAGAAATAGATATACCTAGATGACGCAAGAGCAACTAATTCGCGTGCCCGACTGAAGCATTTTATGTTTAACGTGGCTACTGTGGCAACAATCTAGTTTGTTTAAAACAACGTACAACTCAAGAACTAAAAAATCTAAAGAACGAAAAGGTAGTCTTTTTTGTATAGTAACTTGTTTGTGTAGTAACTAAATAGTGCTTATGACGATGTCGTCAAACATCGGGGTATTCCTCAAAGCGCACCTATTTTTAAGCGCAACCTTTAGTTGCACTCATAGTTACTCATATCATTCACTCCCGAGTTATTGTGTTAAGTTGTAATCTCAAGTAATTCGTTAGATTTGCTAGAAACAGTGTATTGTACCAAATGTGTTTTGATATGGGAATCGATCACGAAACACGATAATCGTAATTATAATCAACAGCGAAATTATCACAACTCGGGACACAATGAATCGAGTACAGTTTCAAGACGTCTCAACTCGGCCGCGATCAGACACTGACTGTCGTCCTAGCGTCGAGCTGTGAACATCAAGACTCTGTAAGCACGCCTTGGTGGGACGTCGTCTGACGTCACCACAGGCGTACTGCGATTCATTCCAAGTCTATACCAATGACCCGCTCCGACATATATGTTTATTCCTCAAAGCGCAACCATGGTGAAAAATAGCGAGGGGTATGATAAATTCATTAAAGATATCGATAGACAGTTTTAAATCAACTGTCCTAATTATTTATTTATTAAAATGGACTACCGGGTAAACAGAAATTAACTGCAACTATTAGTGTGTTTCGCTTCGAGGAATAAACATAAAATATTTTTAATTTGAATTTGTGAGCGCAACTAATGGTTGCGCTTCGAGGAATGATGAAGTTGCGCTTAAAAATAGGTGCGCTTTATGGAATACCCCGCTTGGTTTTCATATGGATATTGATACTTGCGTTATCTAGGTAAGTATATATCTTTATCTGTGTTCACAAACTTTTTAAAATCAGCAATGACATTCGTTTATACACCTATCTATAAATATGTGAGAAGACATATAAATCAGCTGGTTCGCTCCGACGACGCTCGCTTGATTTACTTCAATCAACTTTATTGCAATTTCCTTTAACATAATTTGGTTCAATCAACTTGATTTAGATAGCTACGTCCCCTTCCCTGAGACGTACGGAAGGGGTGATTCTTCAAATAGGGTAGGAAATAAAGATTATTTTTATAACGTGCAAGGAGTTTTTAAAATCACCTAATTGGAGGGCTCATGGCTAAACAATAACTTCCATGCTTAACCCTGAAGATCGACCCGTTAAGCTAACGGGCCGATCTTCAAAGTTAAGCAGTGCTTGCTGAGGTCAATCTGTGGATAGATGACCATCCATTACAAAACGAGTTCCCTCCGTGCCTCGGAAAGCACGCTAAAGCGTTGGACCTTGTATTAATATTTTAATTTATGTAATAATTTGCACGCCGTAAGGTGTAGGTATTGTATGGCGTCGGACGTAAAGAATAGCACCATCCCATATCTTCCCGTGGGCGTCGTAAGAGGCGACTAAGGGACTTACCAGAGAATGGGCAGCAGCGTTATCTGTGCCTTTGTAACAACCATACTGCGATCGCCAACCCGCCTGCCAAGCGTGGCGATTATGGCAAAAACCCCCCTTTGGGGGAGGCCTATGTCCAGCAGTGGACGTCTTTCGGCTGAAATGATGATGATGATGATGAAGGTGGACTGGAACCGATCTCATTAATTTATGTACAATATCTTATACCAGTACGTGTACATTCATAGCAACTAAAGTTCTGATTCTGCGTAAGGGATTTAAGGCAAACTAATTGATTACCATGTGAAGTTATTGCGGAAGCTGCAGAAGATTGTAAAATATCTTTGCATTGTATAGATTCTATCTCTTAGTATTATATAACTGCATGGAACATGTGTGACTACTATGTACTATAAAGCTACTATTTACTGGGTACCTAAAATTTGCCCTGGCGGTTGAGAGAATGCCTGCTCACTCAAATGTCTCGCTGAAGGTGGTGCGTATGTCGGATCATTTAGTTCTCTTTAAAATGGTTGAGCTGAATAGTGCTGGTTTTAACTTGTACGTCTTTCTAAAGTGTCCTCACATATGTGTATGTATAATTTTAGTAGTATAAAAATCAAGGTCAACACGATATGGGTAAATTTAGATTTTCGCGAAAACTTGTAAGTACCAAAATTTACCTTAGTTTTCAATTTTTTTTATTTTTCAGAATTTTTCCTGTACTTTTGCTATAAGACCCTGCTTTTAACCAAAATTGGCAATTCTAGGTCTCTCCGGAAGTACCCTATAGGTTTTGGGTCGAAAACCTAAATGATAGTTCCCGTTGACCTAGAATCACGAAATTTAGTAAGAAGCAATGTCTTACAGCACATGTAGGTAAAGGAAAAAATCTGAAAACCGCTAATGCAACCGCATGTGTAGTTGAATAACTAAATACTTACAAGTTCCCCTCGGTGCGCTCGGAGTCCAGCTCGCACTTGGGCGGATTTTTAGAACTCATTACAGGTGTGTTAAGACGGACTAAAATAAAATAGTAATAAAATTCAATATGTTTTTATTCTTCTTCAACAAAAATCAACATTTAGCATTAGACAACTGAAGATGCATGCAAATATTTATGCGTCATAAATGCAATAACCTCAAAATATACAATATGGAAGCTAAACAGCAAAAAAAAAAATACACAATATGTTGAAAAAACCCTGTCGTACCGGAAGTTGCCAGGGTTTTATTAACATATTGTATAACATTTTTAATAAGTAGGTAAGTACTCTGAAATTGTGTTTTTTTTACTTGAAAATTTCAAGCGTACGATTGACCTTTCCATTGTTTAAAATAAAATATTTTTATAATTTGAGAGATCGTTTTATCCACTGAGGTCACTGGCACAATTTGAATGTAGTATATTGGTACATGTTTGTGTTTTTTTTTGGTGGTGTCAACCACCAATCATATCGCTGAAAAATAATCAGCTGTCCCATACAAAACTTTCATAACTACTCGACCTATGTGTAAGGGACGAGTAATAATTATTTAAACACGTTTTAGGCTCGTACGGTTTACAACTGCACATAAACTGTCACTTACGGGATATCTTTCATGAAAATCCATTGTTGTAAGCTTCCGATATCGGGAAAACAGGGTCAGCGTCTCACAGTAATACATAGATTATCCCGGAAGATATCTCGTAAGTGACACTATAAGTGTTTAATTATTTTTTCGCGATTAGGGTGATGGTCTCATGGAGAAAGTTTTTCAGTTTGATAGTCTGTGAAACGCCCTAAAAACTAACCTTTCTAGGTTTTTCAGTTGTTGTAGTATTTCTAGTGACAGCCCTTGATATCATTTCAGTTTTACCATACAAAGGGTAAAACTCATCTTTCCTTCGTTCCAAAAATGTTGCTGTACTCACCAAATAGCTTACAAAGTGTGGATAATGATTGGCAAGTTTATTAGCGTATTTATGGGCCTTAGTCGGAGCCATTGCTCTAACCTGTCTCCCGTAAGCTTTGACGCTGTAAATAAGTCCTAATTCAAAACTGATTTCGACGTAGAAGTCTATCTTGATGAATTGTACTCCTGTAAAGCAGTCACCAGACTGACGGACCCCGCTGCAGTAGCGTCGCAGTCGCAGGGTTGGAGTATTGTCAACTCCTGATGTTATTCTGGCGTTATTGTCCGCTCTGAGGACAACACAGCTGTATTCCACATCCGCGACTATTGTTAACTGTGAAACAAATCAAACGTTGAACGTTTTTTTTTACAAAATCACTATAGACGAGTAAACACGCACAGTTGATTCAAAAGCGTATTAAAGCAGCGACCACACTAAGACCAAGGCCCGTATTATATTACAGAATTTCACTTAATACTTAAGCGTCACTTAAAACTAGATTCAAGCCATTTGATTGGTTGAAACTAGTTTAAATCAATGCTTGAGTCTTGTCGTGACGGTGCCAACTCTGTGCTTAGAGTGATTAATAAATACCACACACACGAATTGACTTGAGCAGAGCAGAAATAGTTTTATGTCCAAGCGACGAAAGCAAAATAAATATTCGCCTCGTTTCGGTTAAGACGACTCGACTCGACACCGCCGCCGCGTCGGACTATTCGCTCTGAAGTATGTATGTGCCTTTAGTTTTTCTTACCAGCTCGAGCTGATTCGGCTGTAAAGCCCTTCAGAAACAGAGCGCATCGTCGATGCTGTTGCGTGAGATTGTACTCCCGTTCTGTTTTTCGTTCTAGCAAATGGTGGTTCTGAGATGAGGCTAATGATAGAAGCATGGAGCCCTTAAGAAGGAACAGGGCCTGCGACGAAAAATAAGTATTTGAAGAAACTATTGCCGTCGCGCTGCGTCAAGCCTGCCCCCGTAGAGTGCGGTAGGGACAGCTGCAGCTTAGACCGATTATATCACAAAAATACTGACGAGATCGAAGTTTCGTATTTCCTCAGTCAGAGCCGATTCAAATATTTTTGACATTAAAATTATAAGAAGGAGTATGCCAAGGGTCCTATCAATTTCTTTTATGTTAAAAACTTTTCGAATTCGTCTGGTAATTACTGGCGTAAAAATGAGGCATTTTTGTCAATTTTGAAGGGTCTTATTTTCTTTACTTATTAGTTACTGAAAAAAAAGGAAAAGGCAGGGACGTGTCAACAGTAGACCTTGATTTTATGAAGAAAAAATAACGGGTTGCACTCCGGGAGTACTGGCTGAAGTGAAAACTTGAAACAACACCATCTAGCTTCAATATCAGAAATTTCAAAAGCTTTCTGCAAGAACGAAAGATGTCGCTGCCGTAGAAAAAATCTTGAAACAACGCCATCTAGCTTAAACTACACGCACACTAACGCAAGCGCCCTGCGCCGCCGATTCGATCTGACGCGAGTTTAACAATTTATACGCTAAGATGTTATACGCTAATGAAGTTTTCACTTAAAAAAAAATATATTGCTCTAGAGGCATTATTCAGGAAGGAAAAAGGAATAGGAAACGTCGATTTCGTCAAAATTTGTATGGAGAATGGAAGCCCCTGTTCCCTCTTAAATTATCTTTTACCAGCTTTTGCCCGCGGTTTCGGTCACGTTATGGTCGCAAATTATCCCACGGAAATTTTTAAAAAATTGCTTATTACACTCGGGGATAATGTGGCTTCCCATTAGTGATTACCTCCTACATGGACGTACGGGGTAATCTTCGGGGGAGAAACTTAAAAACATACAAACTTTACCCCTTTAGAATATCAGTATAGATAACTAACGTTAAAATGAGTTACGCCCGGGCCCATTTTTCCCATTGGTTCAGGTGTGCGCAGGACCTCGGTGGTATCGGTGTAAAGCTCTCGTACCATCTCACTGATATCGCACGGACCGAATTTTTGGACGTTGGATAGACCTGAAAACAATATGATACGTTATTGGCTTGAACCCAATAGTGGAGCTCGTGGCTAAATAATCAAAACATTAAAACAGCCGCTCGGCTCGATCTTCAGGTTAAACCGCGCTTGATTAGGCTGGTCCGTGAACGGGTGACCCATTACTTACAGAGATTTGTCCGTGCCTCGGAAAGCGCATTATGCCGTTGGTCCCGGCTGTCATTTGTAGATCTTTGACAGTCGTTACAGTTAGTCAGTCGCCCGAAGGTCTGATCACTAGTCTTACTAAGTTGTATCGTATTATCCAGTACTAACTAGGTTGTGAGGGTCAGATAGGCAGCAGCTCCTTGTGAAATACTGGTATTCAGCTGCATCCGGTTAGACCGGAAGCCGCCGCAACATAGTTGTGAAAAGGCTATCGGCAGATGATGAAGGCTTCTACCCAACTGGCTCAGAAAGAGGTTTAAAATTTTGCTGGGTAGTTAAATCGTAAGTAAAGTTTGGTTATGACTTAAGTATGACACGCTTTATTGCCCAAATAACTTGATGCAATGCAAACCGACCTCAACTACCTGTAAAAAATGTAATATGGTGGTGTGCAGTGTACGGTGTCGCTAAGACATGGTGATCGCCGCTCGTCCGCGCGGACGGGCAGTGTGCCTGTGTTAGGCATCAACTTCAGTGTCTCGTCGGTTTTCTGGTGGTCGCCACTGTTGATTCTGGTTTTCGGGAGTTGCGGTGGTTTGAGAAAGTGTGGTGGGCTGGTCCCAATATACCGACTGTGACGACAGATCCGCTTTGCCGCCCAATAGCGCAAATGAGGGGTGTCGTGTGAGAATCGCGTATCTTCTTCCGGTTCTAATCCAGTAATAACTGCATCAACTCACTTCTCCTTAACACAACGTGGTTTTCCGCTATTTTGCTGATGGCAGGTCTACCGATCCTCTGGACGCTGCGCTTCACCCACTCGTGGTACATGCCGTAGTCCAGAAACCTGGCAGGCGCCTGGCAACCTGGGCCGTACACGCCGAAGCCGAGCTGGAAGCAGAATCAAATATTTGAAATACGAGGTGGAAGGGACACCACCGCGAAAACGGTTACCCCGTATTCAGGACATCATTCTGAGCCCCCCCCCCCCCCGAAATAGAATTTTTCATTGGTTATTAAAAATTAAAAAAAATGCTGTTCTATACATACATTTTGACCGTTGCACTATTTTAGGAAAAAGCAGATTTTTTTTTAACCCGTATTGTGAAACAAATCACTGGCTATAGTTGTCACACGATTGTTCATGTAAATACACTTAAGTGTAACAACATGGTTTATTCAGTTAACTGGAAACTGAACATAGTTTGGAAAAGGCTAGCCTAATGATAAGAAAAAATAGAAAATGTCTTACCGTCTATTCAGTATATCGTAAAGTATTGTTAAGAGCTGTTCTCGTAAAGCAACCGACGTAACAGTAAGAATTTGCCTATGAGCTCAAAACTGGCCCTTCTTGTTGTTTGTGAGTTGATTTCAGATTCTTCTCCTCGAATCGATTACTCATGTCCGACCAGTTTGTAGCGACCTGGACACCTCTGTTGTTTGCCTCGTTAAAGGCCTGGAGGGTACAATTAGTTGTGCTCGACGGGCTGGAGTGAAGGCGTGGCATATCCTGCGTTGGGGCTCCTCTCTAGTGCTGCGTCCGAGTCGGATCGATCACGCCATTTTACATATGGGCCACTGACGTTCGTGACCAGCGGGTAGTTTTCTACGGGTGTGATGAAGCATGGCGGTGGGGGTTTCTCCACAAGTGCTTGGTTCGTCTGCCGGCCTGTCTTCCGGAGACATGTTGTGTCTGTGGATGCTGTGATATGTTGATGAAGTAATGATTAAAGAGATAGGAAAATAATTACCAGGCTCCATCGCTTGCCCAGTTTCGCTACTAGTACGGCCCCGCTCCGCCAGACGCATTCACCTTCCTTCACACTTCTTGCACAGACGGTGTGTGTTGGCCACAAGGAATCTATATCCAGCTGGAAAAAGAAAACCAGCTTTATCGCTCCGTTTCGGACCTCAGACTTGTGTCGAGCAACGCGCACTTATACCACTTGCAGTACCCACTCCCCTAGGCACAACATCCGCCTGATCGGAGCATGGCGTCGAGATGTGACGAGAAATTTCTTCCCGATTCCTGATACTTTTCATCATCTCCTACCCTTGTCCCGTAGTGCTCAGTGCAACCCGTTTTCTTCTTTCATTGTCCTCTGTCATTTACTGCGACCTCTTTATTCTTTCATATCATTCCTCACACAAACCATCCATCTTTTCTTTGACCTTCCGTTTATTTGTAAACATCTAAAGTATTACCTCTGTCCGCCTGTAAAAATTCTGACACTCTTCCGTCGATACGATCATCATCTTGTGTATCCTCATCTTGGATCGATTGCAATCTGAGAAATACAGGATCGTGTATAGTTTGCGGTTTAAAAGATGTTGTGACAAAAATTGAAAAGAGTATGCTTAGATGGTTTGGTCATGTTGAGAGGATGAGTGAACTAACAAAAGGCACATGTGAGTGACAACGCCGGTAGAGGAAGCTTTAGAAGTATGTACATACGAGCATGTATACCATATTGGTGAGTAATGTAAAATTAAAGGAGTATGTGAGGATCACAGCAGGTGGCGTTTGTAGTTTCTACATACCCCCATGAGAAAAAGGCACGTTTTTTTGTTTAGTTTATGTTTGGCCAAAGCCTTTACGTCTGTTTGTACGTCACAAAGTTTCATGCAGAACACAACTTTACATTTATAAAAAGTCTATTACTATCTGTCGGGACTCAGACCGTTTTCCTGCTAAGCTATTGCTAGTTCTACAGGGTTTAACATTTGGTCCATAGGCACGCAATCCCTCAGGGTTATATATATTAATTTGGGCTACGGTCCACTAGATCCTATTCGTTCAAACTCATTCATTATCTCCTTTCTGTCACGATCTCTCAGAATACGTACCTTGGGGTAACACCATAGCAAAGAAGCTCTTCTCTTTGAACTCCAATAACTTTGGTGGAGGACAAATGGGCCGCAACGCTGAAACGATGTATTTACAATACATCTAAGAAACATGAGCTTACTAACAAAGCATCAAGAAAGAGAACCAGAACCGTTTCTACTTCTTGCAATTTCTTTCCGGGTTGAGCATGAGGTTCTGGTTTCGAATTTTCGATGCAGTGGTCTAGCTAGGTGATATTTATTTATTTACTAGCTGACTCCCAAACGTTGTTCTGCCATATAAATTATGGTGTGAAATATACTTTACGGCCTATTCTCATACGGGTCTATATATATAAAACGAGTTACACTCCGGGAGTGCCAGCAGAAGTGAAAACTTGAAACAACGCCATCTAGCTTAAACTACACGCACACTTGCGCAAGCGCCCTGCGCCGCCAATTTGATCTGACGCGAATTTAACAGTTTTAACCCATCCCAAAAAGTGCACAACGCTAAAGAAGCTTTCACTTAAAAAAATTCATAAAAATCGGAGGAGTTTCGGAGGAGTGCGACGACAAACACCGTAACACGTAATTTTTATGTATAGATTAAAATTGTATGCTAACTCTACCAAGGCGGACTTAATGCCTTCGGTATTTTCTACCTTGGGACTTTTACTGGCTGATAGCTGATATGAGGAGTAACTTAGGCTACTTTTGTTTTAGAAAAAGGATTAGGGTTCCGTGCAATAAAAATTAGAACCCTTAAAATTGATAACAAAATCTGTTTTAAATAAGGAAGTTGTATTTTTATAAAAAATTACATATTATATTTCTTACTGATTGTAACGTCGTCGGTTTCCAGCTGAATCAAGGCTATTGCGCTGAAGGTGTTTTTGGAATAGTCCGGATGGTAGGTGTAGGAGCGGATGGGCACGCTGGGCCCCGAGCTGCAGTTATGTCCGACGATCACGCGCGCACGCGTCCTGTTCCCGGTCAAATTAAATGGTTTACAGGGTGGAAACTGAAATATCAGTGGGCAGGGCGGATTGCTCTAAGAACGGATGGCCGATGGGGATGAAAATTTCTGGAGTGGCGACCGCGAACCTGAAGACGTTGTGTTAGAAGGCCTCCCACTAGGTGGACCGATGACCTGGTGAAAGTCATCGGTCACAACCCCGTTAGCACTGGGCAATACGATACCCCATGGTAAGACTGGTTGTCAGACTTTTTGGGCCAGTACCTGTAACGTCTCCCAAATATCTACAAATGACAGCTGGAACCAACGCCTTAACGTGCTTTCAGAGGCACGGAGGAAACTTGGTATGTAAGGGGTGGTCACACATCCACAGACCAACCTCGGCAAGCACGGGTTAAGCTAAAGATCGACCCAAGCGGCTGTTATTATTTAGCTGAGAAATAAAACCACTGCGCCTAAATGTAAGCACGGCGGCACATCGAGCTTTACATTTCCAGTATAACGTGGCCTCGCTTTGTACAGAAAATATATATTTTCTGTACAATGAGAGATCCGCATAAACTGGTTTTGTATAGCTTGATCAGCCGTCGTGCGTACACTTTTGTAATACTTTTTAACTAAATTATTCTAGTTCTATCAACGACTTTATCGTTGTCAAAATACGAAACCCGTTGAAAACCATTGTCACTTGCTCTAAGCACAATGAACCTTTACCTCAAGTCTGGCAGCTTCTCAACTTCAACCGCCGTTGCAATAACCATCTGTCTGGTTACAAGGACCACTGCAGTTGTAAACCTTTGGTGTTCTGTAGTAAAAGAAATAAAACCTCAATTATATTGGTAGTTACCTAAGAGAAGAAAAAAAAAATAGGTATTTTGTTATTCAACTATATATTTGCGGTTTTTAGGTTGTTTCTTTTACATATGCTGTAAGACATTGCTTCTTGCCAAATTTCGTGATTCTAGGTCAACATGAACTACCACATAAAGGGTGTAAACAGACTCTTAACGAAGCCGAAAAGCACTTGTTTTCCCTGTCATTGCGATCATTTTTTTTTCTAGACCATACCTGGGAACCTTCTAATTACGGAGATATTGGGGGTCAAAGTTCTGACTTTTTCACAAGTTTTTTTTTAATACGTGATTATAATGTATTTTTTTTACTTAAGACACCTTGACGACCCCCGTACTATTCAATCCATCCATCAGCACAATGTTTTGAATGCGTTACATTGAGTCCCACCGTAAAACGTGATATTTCACCCCAAAAAAAAAGTCGTTTCCCAGCAATATTTTTTGCGTAAAGTTACTTAGTTTGATGTACAGAATGCTTGGTTGACGGCTTCGTGAAGAGTCTGTTTACACCCTGTAGGTTTTTGACCCAAAATAGGAAATTAAGGTAAACTTTGTTACTTAAAAGTTTTCGCGACTATCTAAATTTTTATCGTGTTGACTCAGGACCTTGATTTTTATACACCTAATAGGAGTCCCTATTAGGTGTATAAAAATCATAGATTTCAGTATCTGATATAAATTTCAACTTGCTAGGTCCACTCGTTCCTGAGAAAATCGGTGGTGACACACGGACAGACAGACGGACAGATGGACAAGAGAGTGATCTTATAAGGGTTCCTTTTTTTACCTTTTGAGGTACGGAACCCTCAAAAGACATCAAAATCAGTTTTAAATATGGAAACAAAAGTATGTAGAAAATAGAAAAACTCAAAATTTAAATGATAAGAAGTCTCTAAATTGATAAATCTTACTGTACGGTCCAGTCGGAGGCTGTGTATGTTTTTGATCGACCAAATTGTCAATAGGAAGCCTGCCAACTGAATCGCTTGATCTCATATCTCACTTATATAATAAATAAAAACTCCGTCTTTGCTGCCACGCAGTCTGGTAAAAGGGCAATATATCGAAAGATACCAGGAAACCCAAAATTAAATCAGAAGCAAGGAGTTTCACGGTAGATCTGAAGTAACCGACATGACCTTGAAGACTTTCTTTAAATGTCAGGCTATTGCCACTACTGATGGATAGGACCAACAGATCCTGGAGTGACGATGGCGTACTGGAAAGCGTAGGAAAGGTAGGCTCCCAAGGCTCTTAGCCGATGTTTGATACTTACTGCGAGGATATACCAGGACTCCAAGCCAGGGGTAGGTCTCAATATTAGTGATACCCTCGTAAATACGCGAAACTGGAGAATTGTCGATACCACATGTTGATGATGTTACTGGAAACAATCATTATGCAGTATCAAATATAATAAGCTAGCAAAATACTACAGACTCATTCTTGTCTGATGCCGACGTCTTCAGGTTCATGTACGAGCAGAACATAGCCGATAAGTTTCCAGCGATTTCACTGGAGACCTTTTTGACCGAAGTTAAATTTAGCCACAAATCTGGGAAAAAAGATGCATCGACCTGTAACTTTGTTATAGAAGTTCCAGCCATGTTACGTAGAGCTTTGTTATCTCAGGCAAGGCTTTTTATAAATTGGACTTCCTGCCCTGTTAGAGACTTCACCTTGGTTACCAGATGCTACAAATGCCAACAATTTGGTCATGCAGCAAAATCATGCAGAGAGATAAATTCTACGTGTGGTCACTGTGGAGAAGCAGGACACTCGATGTCTGAGTGCGCGAAGAAAGCGGACACCCCTAAATGTGCTACCTGCTCACGGTTTAAAAAGCCCAACAACCACAAAACCGGAGATGTTGAATGCCCAGCTAAGAAATTAGCAGAATATAGGTATATCAACTCCATCGACTACGAAGGAGCGTAGAGCGTCATACCCTAGTTAGACTTCCGCATTTGACGCATGTTGCTGACACAACATGGCAATAACAGACCACTGCGCTGACATACTTACCATCGATTTTATTTATTGTCTAAGCATATTAGTCGCTAGGCGCAAATATCGAATATAAACAAGTGCGCCTCGAATGTGTTTTGCAACCTAGTTTATAATTAATTCTGCTGACGCAAATATTTTCGTGTAACAATTATGTGTTTAGTACTAAGTCAATAGAGTTTAAGTTAAAAAATAAGTTTGTCATTATGTAATGTTAAATTAAAAAAAAAAAATACTGTCCTATAAATAGAATTTTCTTAGAGCTCCTCCAGCCTGTGATACAGGATTATCTTAGTACAGGCATCACACATTATTATACCTACATTGTTAGTTTTAGATTAAAATTGTATTTTACCTTCTGAGTTTTTGAATAAAGATTTATTATTATTAAGGCATATCTTAAGAAACAAGGCAGCATGCGGTCGTTGACCTATTTTTTAAACGGTTTTATTTAGTTTTTTTTTTATTTTTACGGTTCCGTACCTCAAAAGGTAAAAATCGGCCAAGTGCGAGTTGGATTCGCGCACCGAGGGTTCGTTTAAACTTGTAGGTATTTTGTTATTAAAGTACATATTTGCGGTTTTCATATTTTTTCCCTTAAATGTGCTGTAAGACATTGCTTCTTGACAAATTTCGTGGTTCTAGGTCAACGGGAACTACCATATTGGTTTTCGACCCACTGCTAGGCAAAGGCCATCCACGTGGTCTTCTCGTGGCTCCTCGAACCAGCCCTCGTGGTACGCGCCCAGATCGTCTCGCCGCCTCTTTCTGGGCCGGCCTCGGAGGCGCCGTCCGTCTTCCGGCAACTATCGTATGGAGACTTTTGCTTAGCGGTCATCGTGCATGCGGCTGACGTGACCCATTCAATCTCATTTTAGCTTGTATTTCTTTTATTTAGTTCTATTACATTTAAGATATCAATACTCATTACATCTTTGGAGTTTCGGTAGCAAATATCTAAACTCGTAGTTGATAAGACTGACGTGGTTGCTCCCCAAAAATTTAAGAATTAAGTCAGAGTAAAATGAAGCACTTACCTGTAGTTAAATGTGACGAGAAACTCAACCAAATACTAAGGATAAGCATGGTGATCCCAATCCAATTCAGATTATCACAATCTATTGCATTCTCGCACACAACGCATGATCTGATTTCCGAAATAAAGGACCATGGGCACTTTTGTATTAAGGTTGGGGTAATCTTCCAACAGACATGACACTTCGTCAAGTGAAGTGTTTTTGTTTGTACTTGATTTTATATATGAGCAAAGTTGGATTCGAGTGTGGAACTTCAGTTTCGATGCATTTTCATAAAATATACACACTGAGATTTTTAATTCACTGATAATCTTTCAGGGCATGAAAGTACTCATAACAATGAGCAATTTTCACAACTTAAAAAATTGCCAAAACACCATTTTCGCGCTTGATTTGAACTGAGCTCCAGTACTATAAAACTCAAAAAACCTCAAAAAAAATGGCATACACACTATTACTGTGTCGCTTTGAGGCAATTATAAAGTCAGCCCAAAGTACCCATGGTACTTTAATGTGCCTAATAAAGTGTACACGGAGAAAAAAAACAAGCCTACATTGAAAACCGTAAACCACTGCAGTGAAAAAATAAATGCTTGCAATTGCCTAGTATTTAATTTATAAGAGTTGAGTAAATGATCAATTCGATATTAGATAAACATTCTCATTGTCACAGTACTGATCCACCGTGTTGCATTGTTTGTCTTGTCAGTGCTTACTAACATAGTCTTAAGTTTTACTAACAGTTTTTGTCATGGATGCTCCAATAAAGAAAATTCTATTCTATTCTATTGTAATAAAAACAGGGGTGAGTGGGTTTTGTTATATTTTATGTCATAAAATGACTGGATCCACTATTTTAAATTCAAATGTTTTGATGCGTTCCGTCTGCTCAGTGTTTCAGCAGTTTGAAGAGGGTCTGCGATAAACATATAAAATTGTTAATGCTTTAGAATGTTTATTATAAGAGTCATATGAACTTTAACAAAGCTTTTCATCTTCTTCTTTATCGTGTGGTTAGTGTCTAACCTGGTGTCAAAGTATTTATGCCACCCATTAGGGCATGCGGAACCGGGTTTCGGTCCTATAGTAAAAACCGGGTTTTACTATGGCACCGAAACCCAGTTCCGCATGCCCTACCACCCATGCGCCTCTGGCTTAGCGTTACATGCCGTCAAGAAATATCTCTCAGGCATGCTGGTTTCCTCACGATGTTTTCCTTCACCGAAGAAAGTGATAATTAAGCTTATGATTTTGTATTTATCATAAAGTATAATATGGAACTACAAGAAGTTTCTAATATCTGCTTTCATGGTTCTCTATCCAAGCTGTGTAAGAAAAAAATCTGCATAACAGTTTTAAATATGCATGCAAAACCTTCACGCATACCTGAGTTCCATAGAGGACACTTACGTTACTGCACGCCTGTCGGTTAGGTTTTTATGCAAACATGCCATCACCGGCATCACACGACAATATGGTTGCTTTAGTGTGTTTGTTACTTGTTATAAATAATAGAAAACCATTGAGAGCTGTGCTTGCAACATGCAACACATGCTCGATTAGGTATGCCTGCGCGGTGCGGGAAAAATATCTGTTTCGATATTCTCTAGGTTACATGGTACAGGCGAGGATAACTGTGCAGTTTTCTTCTACTCACGTTCATGCAAGCCTGTACAATTTGCTGCGGGACTGTTCGAAAGAGATACCGCGGGACTGTTCGAAAGAGGTACCTGGAACACAAAGGGCAAGGAAGGAACGTGGATGGGTTTTAGTCAGTACAAGTCTGACACTCCCTTCCGCTCTGCCCAGAATGGGAGAAGTCATTTGATGATTACCAATCCGAAAAAAAAGGCTCTGCAATTTGTCTGTATAGGCAAACACGCGAGCGGGGGTGCTGCTGATAGTTGTGTGTGGTTTGTGTGTAGTATTGAAGGTTATTAACCTCTTAGTATTAGGTCCCATTAAAATAGATGGATAAACTTTTAGAAATCATTCAGACCACTAAAATAAGGACAATGGTAAAAAAAATAATAAGAAAAACGCATTAGATAATTTACGAGAAAAAAAATCAGCTAACGAAAATACACTAAAAATGCATTGTATTTAATCAGTTTTTTTGCTTGGATATCTTTGGTTAGACGTACTGAACGCTGTGTTAAAATTTGTCCATCTATTTTAATTGGACCTTTATATGGCCTGCTTTAACAATCAACTGAAAACTTGAGGTTATAGTGACCGTGTTCTGTGACAGGCCTCTCAACAAAAAGCCAGTACTTTTTATGGCAGCGGTCACTGGAAGGTCCATGTTTTACGAACTACTTCTATAAGTATAAACAACGCCATAATGTACTTTTATGATCTTAATAACAAAGTTTGGATGTTTGTACTGAACTTTACTTAGTATTGAGGGTAATAAGGAAGATGTTACAATGAAGATATCCGCAAAAGTATCGTTTCTATTTTTGTATTACTGTACATGGTCGACATTCATATGAAGTACTGATTGATGTCGATTCAAGGCCCCGTTCATGTCGTCATGTGTCGCGTAATGGCGCGTACGTTAATTATTTCCTTGACGTGAGTAGTGTGAGTACCATTGCTCCATAAGTAGTGTTGCTCAAAATTGGTCTTGGGAAAATGCAAGAACAAGACCAAGACCGATTTTTTCCTTTAGCAGTTCCCGCCAGGCCGCCATTCTTCCGTAAGTATAAAAGCGCACACAAGGCACGTAATGTAAAGATTTAGCGAGTTTAAAGCCCAAAATCAGTTTTGGTCTTGTTCTTGCATTTTCGTAAGACCAAGACCGATTTTGGGCAACACTTTCCATAAGTCGCGTCGTAGCGGTAGCTCGTTGCATACTTAAACGACTTCTCGTCATCTTGGAGTTCATAATATTCATCTTTCATTATCATCAATTTTCCTATGGTGTGTCATTTCTAATTTTGTTATAGACGTTCATATACTCAACAGTCTTCTTGTCATACGCTCCTCTTTTGCCACATCACTTGTCTCTAGATCTTGTAAACTGTAAGAAATGGAACGCAACAAACGTCATAGATTCCCGCCGTTTCTCGGCGTAGCTTTCATTGTAACTGTCAAAACTTTTAAACTTCTTGTGTTAACCGACAACGGATTTCTTCTTTTGATAAACGTATTTAAAATACAGAAACTAATATTAACTAACATTAACTTTATTTCGATAAACTCCTACACAAACATTTATAAACTTCATAAAAATCGTGTAAGGTGAACTTTTTGCATATGTCTGTTCCGTGGTTGAACACAGAACAATATAACAAGTAACATAAGTACTAAATCATGTTAGCTTTTGGAAACTTTCTTTTTTTATCTAAAACTGTTTGTAATGGCTTCCGACTATGGGGTTTTTTATACAACATTTACGCTTACCCAGTTCGGACCGTGCATGATCCTCCATTACGTACCGAGAGCCTTCTGTGCTTCGGAAAGCACTTTATGCCGTAACTATGTTACTACTACAGGTTTTATAGGTATATATCTCTGCCTCTGACTGCTTCGTTAGTCTAGTGGTCGCAAGCGCGACTGCTGAGCATGAAGTCCCGGTTTCGATTCCCGGGTCGAGCATTGTGCTATTAGGTTTTTCCATCAGGAATATCTTAGTAGCAGCCACGGAGTTTGGATTTGTAGCCGGTTGATGTCAATAGGCTCGCCCCTATTACATGGGACTTAAAACATAACTGGCGAAATGTGGATGTACTATTAGGTACTCCTCTGCCCAACCCTTCAGGGATTACAGGCGTGATGTTATGTTATGTTATATCTCTGAATAACCTTTCGGCACAAAAGGAATAGTTGTCATTCTTAGATTTTTGAAAGTCATTACGGGTAGTCAGAGGCCCGAAACATTGATAGTCTTACCGAGGGGTATCGAGTTGGTTAGTAACTAGGTAGTTGAGTTCAGATGGGCTGTCAGTCAGTTTAAAACTGGTATTCAGCTGCATCAGGCTAGACTGGAAGCCGACCTCAACATAGTTGGTATAAAGGCTAGGTAGGTGATGATAATTTATAGCTAGGTCGTTAGGAGGAACGTATAATATATTGACACCTTACTTCTAACACAGGACAGTTTAAAAAACTTATCATATTTTATTATTTCATCTATAAATCGGAGACTTAATTTTTCCATAAAAACGTAAAAATAAACTAATAATGCATTACACAAAAATTTTGTAAGAATATTATGTATCAGGAAAACAGACATGAATTCTTAAGAAATATATTTTTTTAGAGTGCTGATGTGATTACACTGTTCTAGGAGCCCGCGCGGGTCATGCTGCGTACGTTTAGGAATTTTGACCCATTCGGAATTATGAAAATCAGTATTTTGAAATTCGGTTTTGTGATTATCGGAATAAAGTTTTTCGTATTTATTATTGTACCCAAATAATAGTTACCCATTAATTCTGCTACAACATAGAACGCCTAATAGCAAGCGAGTAACTAGCTCAAATCTAATAACATTTCCAAGGACAACCGGCCACATTGCCCAGACCCCGAGATGTGGCGCTTTGTACTGAGCCAGCTCGCGGTCTAAACTGTAGACAATCTTATTAAATGATTGCTTGTTTAGGTAAGATGCAAACGAGATGTAATAATCAGTGTGCAATTTCCATTACAATAATGATCTTAGAGGGATGTGTGAGTAACGGAAAAATATGGCATACTAGCATCTGCCCGTGATTTTGTAATATTATTATGTACTCGGCATTATATATACTATAGCATTTTTGAAGTAAAACTTCTTTACGCACGCTTGACTTGGGACTAAGCTGGTGAATGTGTAACGTTACGAGGCAATCGAAAGTTGAGACGGAGATATAAGCTAGTGAAGATAGAAAGTGACAGAGTTGCGTTTTTGAATTTGTCAGACGATTGTTCGGCATTTGTTTAAGTTTTACTTCAGTCGTGTGGTCTTCTGTCCTACTCTGTGATGTTGCCCCTCTTCTCGCCAACGAGAAAGCAATCCAAGGTGTCCGCCATCTTCTCCTTGGTCTGCCGTTACCCCGTCTAGCTGTTTAAGGACTCCAGTTTTACGATATGCGGGCCAACAGCTTTGCCGCATCCAGCAGACATGGCCTGCCCAGTCCCATTTTAGTTTTGCAACTTTATGAGCTACGACAGCAGTTTGGGCTACACATTATGAATGAATTATTGAAATCGTATCAGTAGTTTTGGAGATCACCTCCTTCATCCAAACTAACAAACGTTACCACTTTATAATATTAGATTAGTGTAGAAGAAAATAAGAGGAAGTCTAAAAAAGGCACAGATGACCGAAAAGTTGTGTGGTAACCGGTCGTCATGGTATGAGCCATTAGAATTAGGAAAATGTCGTGAGGAAATTTTTGAATGGATCTGAATGAATGGCTATAAAAGATCAATGGACAGGCTGTATGGAAGATGACATGCGTAGAATAATTACATGTAGAGTACCTGCTTGGGTTCGAACCCCCGACTTATCCTAATCTTTATAACCCATACAATGTTATCAAAATCCGATCCAAATTGAGAATTGATTGATTTGAAGAATTGATGAAGTAAGGAATGAGTACTTATTATAGGAAGTTTGAAATTGGCGCCAGATACATACATACATTGAAAAAGAATCGTCTGATGATATGTCTGACTAAAAGCCGTTCGTCTGCAATCGTCCTACTGATCCCCTTGTCAAGGTATTTAGGACTCGAGTTGGATGTAACCTGATTATTTCCATTATGATCTGAGATCTGTAGTTTACGCCTAATTGGGGAGATTGAGGTAAAGGGGAGAATCTTGGAATTAAATGTACATTCATTGAATGCTAGCTTTGGCCTGCGGCTTCGCTGACCACCTTAATATTATTTTGGTGCTTCTTTGCGGCTTCGTTGCCCAAAACCGGCGTATTTTTTTTTTTACGGATTGTAAAACCAACCAAGACCGATTTTTCCCTTTAGCAGTTCCCGCCAGTCTGTAATTACTTTCTTCTGTAAATATAAAAGCACACAAAGCACGTAATGTAAAGATTTAGCGAGTTTAAAGTCCAAAATCGGTCTTGATCTTGTTATGCATTTTCGCTAGACCAACCAAGACCGATTTTGGGCACTACTTCGCTTGCATTATGGTAGAAAATTATCCCACGTTAACGTTTTGAGTATTAATAACGAAACAGAAAAAAACACACAATTAAGCGTTGTTACGCTTACCTGGTTCAAAATTTATATGGTATTATGGTGGTTCTTAGTTGTGTTCTAACATCGCTTCGAGTCGCTAGTCTCCCGACTATCTTCCATAATAATGCCGTATAGTTCCATTTTGGAGTACAAAACTGACAGTAGGAGGAAAATCTTAAAAGTTGAGATTTTCCAGTCATCGGGAAATACGACTTATTTGTGTCGGCGACAGCGGTTTCGTCGCTTTGCACTTTACTGTTTTTTCTGTTCCGTGATATAGATTATGACACTCGGAAGTAATGTAGTTTACCATTAGTAAAAGAATTTCCGGAACCGGAGCAGTAGTTCCTAAGATTATCTACATACAAACTTCCAAACTTAACCTCTTTATAATATTAGTAGGCATAGAAGTATAGACGATACCTATTCAAGCCAGTTTTCCCCGAAGGATTCGGTTAAGGTTACAACTTAACCACGGCTTATTTGAATTCATTATTTTAATTTTGAATTGTTTTTACTATGGACACTTTTAACGTGCACACTGCACATCTTGCTACCTATATTGTTCTCACATAATTTACCATCTCAACATGAATGATGTAACCAAGGTTTTGTAAAAATATATTGATTTAAAAGAGTGTCCATGGAGTTTCTTGTCCGTTCTTCTCCATAGAGATCTACGCTAGGGAATGGGCAACTACAGTACTTTCACAGTTTTTATGCCTTGTGACTGGGACTGTAGCTTCATTTCATTGTTATCTTGTCGACAATTCAAAAGTGGCCTACTTGAAATAAATGCTCTGATTTTGATTTTGAACTGCAGAAAATGTGTACTATATTTCTCCAATTAAGTTAAAATCCTACATCTGAAGCCCTATTCTAGATCTTTGACAGTCGTTACAGGTAGTCAGTGGCTCGATAGTCTGACAACCAGTCTTATTAAGGGGTATCGTATTGCCCAGTACTAACTGGGTTGTAGAGGTCAGATAGGCAGTCGCTCCATATAAAATGCTGGTATTCAGTTGCATCCGGTTAGACTAGAAGCCAACCCCTACATAGTTGGGAAAAGGCTAGACCTGCTAATGATCATCCTACAAATATGACACCTAGCAATAATCTCATAAGTTCGACATTCTGCACACACTATTTCACTGCCTGCTGTCCTGGCTTCAATGCCCAGGTCGGACAAAGTGTTATTTGGTATTTCCATTAGGAATTTAAAATTTTCAGTAGCAGCCACGGAGTCTAGATTTGAGCCCGGTTGATGGCAATAGGCTCGCCCTCTATTACATAGGACATAAATATAACTGGCGAAATGTGGGTGCACTATTAGGTAAGCCTCTGCCTAACCCTTCGGTGATTACAGGCGTGATGATATGATGTTATGTATTTCTTCAACACGTTGTCATTCTTATTTGCACCGTTCACTCATTCATAATTCACTAGTTCACTCAGCGAGACCCCACAGGGTTACATGTCTATAATGCTACTAAATTGTAAATGACCGTTTCGACTTTGAGTGAACTTCGAAATTCGACTGTTTTAAATTATTCACGTTAAATTGCCTACGTAGTGGCTGAAGGGGTGTGTGGCTGAATAAATAAATAATATATACGTAGTCTAAGATCTCGACTAAGACCGACCTGCACCCATCTGTAGGCTGAATGAAAAAAAATGTTTGCTGTCACCAACAAACATAATAATATTTTATCGAGACTGTTTGAAATTGCGACAACAGTCTTCTTGACAGATTTTAGTTAGGTAACCCTAATAATATCGGGTTTGTAATAAAATTATCAGAATGATAACTATATTTTAATAAGATGTATAATAGTATTAAGTCACCTATTTATACCTGATGACACTGTATTAGGGACAAAAAGGTAGACAACCCAACAGTTTCTAGTTTCCTATATGTACTTAGTATTAGTACCTTATTTCATTCAATATTGATTTGGTTAACAATTAAATAAAAAAGAACATTTTTTTTTTTTTTGAATAAAAGATAGACTTTAATTAATTTTATCAGGCAACCCATTCGCAATAATATGCCTGTACGTGTATTATGATTGTCAAAAAATATTTTTAATTCTTTAAGCAGTAGGGTGAAGGTTGATATTAGTCGGGATCTTGTACTAAAAGTAGAAGCGTTGAGAGCCGTATTTGGTAACACTTAATTTGATTGCCGATGTGATTTTAAGGTGAGAGGTCTTTTTTAGGGTTCCGTACCCAAAGGGTAAAAACGGGACCCTATTACTAAAACTCCGCTGTCCGTCTGTCTGTCTGGCTGTCTGTCTGTTCGTCTGTCTGGCTGTCTGTCTGTTCGTCTGGCTGGCTGTCTGTCACCAGGCTGTATCTCATGAATCGTGATAGCTAGAGAGTTGAAATTTTCACAGATGATGTATTTCTGTAGTATTTTCATGCAACGACTGCATATCTGACCTCCAGAACCCAGTTAGTCCTGGGGATACCCCTTGGTAAGACTGTTTGTCAGACTAACGATCTACAGATAACAGCCGGGACCAACAGCTTAACGTGCTTTCCGAGGCATGGAGGAAACTCGGCATGTAATGTGTGTTCACCCATCCATGGATCAACCTAGGCAAGAGCAGCTTTACCTGAAGATAGACACGAGCAGCCGTTATTATTTAGCCTAAAATACTATAAGTAAATTACGTCAGACATACATGAAAACATAGAGTTTACTGTCTAAATAATTAAATACAAATTTATTGTTCCTGGATCAAGATGACACGTTGAAACTAGTCACGCCTGTAATCCCCGAAGGGTTAGGCAGAGGCGTACACCCACATTTCCCCAATTATCTTTAAGTCCCATGCAATAGGGAGAGAGCCTATTGCCAGCAACCGGGCACAAAACCAGACTCCGTGGCTGCTACTGAGAAAGCTATATTGTTCAGGAACAATATAGCTAGATTCAGGAATCAAGATGACATGGTGAAGCCAGTCTACTGCGTTAACTTATAAGGATACTAGTTTACTAATTAGCTCCGTCTAATTATCTAAGTTGTGGCAGCCTGTAACTTAGTAATCTAACTTAGTCGCACTTGAGTGTCTGCGAAAAATAATACGTTAAGTGGTGTTAAGAAGTTTATTACTTGAGCAGTAAGGTCTATATTTATTTTTGTTATTGTTAGCGTCTAGGTTAGTTTTTAATGGTCTTAAGAGGTGATATTGTTAGGTGACTTTGGTTTCATGATGTCATCATCATCATTTCGTCGTCCACTGCTGGCCATAGGTGTCGCCATATTGACCGGTCCTGTGCGTCTCACATCCAGTGAATCCTCGCAACCTTCACCAGGTCACCGGTCCACCTAGTGGGAGGCCTTCCAACGCAACGACTTTCGGTTCGCGGTCGCCACTCCAAAAGTTTTCAGACGATAACTAAGTACATGACGTATGTTGAAGATTTTAAAATAAAAGAAAATCCCGAATTTAGAATTATAGCCAGACGATGCCCAAAATAGGTAGGTAAGTAGTTAAGTACCTCTCATTGACTGAATAATCCATGTATTTTAAACAATAAATTGCCATGCTTGGCAGAACAATTGGTGAAGTCAAGTGACATTAACAGATAGAATGCTGGTTTTGCTAGAAATCGGTTGGCTTCCAGTTTAACTAGATGCAGCTGAATATCAGTGTTTTACACGGAGTGACTGCCTATTTGAACTACACACAATTCATGGTAATATGATATACCTTGGTAAGACTGATTACCTGTATCGACTATCAAATGGATAATCACTGGCCCATATACGGACCGACCTTAGCAAGCTAGTGTGATGTCTTCTTATGGTATGTGTAATTTTAATTTATTTAAATTCATCTTTAATCTCTAAATGACACCCGAATATAGTCTTGCCATGTCTTGCTTTATTATAAGTATTTTCTTTTACATTATAACTATAAAAAAATACGAAACGGATGGAAAGAGCTACACATACAAAGTACATGCGTCTCCAATCCTCCAGTGTAACTTAAAAAAAAACCCCTCTTTTCCTTTGAGCAACACCTAAAGATGGCGTCTTTTGTTTTGGCGCCAAGCGACGAGCAAAATTCTTGATTCGCGCCTTTGGGCAATATGACGTATACTAGCTAACACAAACATCCTCACTTCGAAAATGTACTTCCAAGCGATTTTGAACTTTATCAAGGTGATGTAAGGAAAGCAAGGATGTGCATTGACAGTAAAGTTAAATTGGTGATTTCGCACAAAAGACTGATTGTGGCAAGGGAAGCTTCACAAGTGGCAGTACGGTCCTTTGTGGTAGTACTTCGAAGGTGCGTCCCAAAAAGCGTTTTGCTGATTGTTTTGTGCATTATATTATATGCGCCTATCTCGTTTCTCTTAGAAAATATCGCCTTTTGTGTTACGGAAAAAATGTTTAAACGAATTGATGAAAACATTTTTACGTTGGGCTGTTAAAGTTTTTACAGTGTGTCCTCGGTTTTATCGCAGTTGTAAAGGTATTTTATGTAACTTTTAAACGTTATTTGACAAGCCATGTTATGTTATTTTTTTGAATAATAGCGCCATCTCGTCCTATTAAAGATTTCAAAATATTATAAAAATAAATTATTTTGATTTTGCATGCCTCCTTGGAATGGTCGTAAGCGCAAATGCGGAGCATGAGGTCCTAGATTCGATTCCCGGGTCGGGCAAAGTGTTCTTGGGTTTTTCCATCAGAGATTCCTTAGTAGTAGCCTCGGAGTTCGGATTTGTGCCGGATTCATGGCAATAGGCTCACCCTCTATTACATGGGACTTAAAATGTAGCTGGCGAAATGTGGGTGTACTATTTTAAGTAGACCTCTGGCTAAACCGGCAATCACAGGCGTGATGTTATGAGTATTTTGATAAAAGAGAATAACTATTAAACTAGTCCATACCATAATGTCTCAATCAACGAAAATAAGAAGGGTAGCATCGCATGCCAGCTAGGATAGCAAGATGAACGATAATTTAATGACTGCAATGATCCTCTAAGATGATGCAAAGGTATAATAGAACTGATTTAGTTTGTGTTGGTGTTGCGTAGATGATACGTATTGCATTTCAAACATAACATACTATCGAGCCTGTAAAGATAGATAAAGGTACTTAATAGTAACACTCATATTTCGTCAACTATGTATCATCCCAGGAGGAGAGAAAACCTAATAACAATAGTTATTACCCTATCTGGGAATCGCACCCAGAACCTCATGCTCAGTACTCGCGCTCGCGACCACTAGACCACCGAAGCATTTGTATCTACTGCCCAGTATTTTGCCAAATAGTGCGTCTATATTCTTATTCTTTATTGCACACAAATTAAAAAATATACATACAAATTGCAATGGTATAACTTATGTACAATGGCGAGCTTAACCCAGAATTGGGTTTTCTTACAGCAAACTAAATTTTGATTATGGTAATTGCAAAAGAGGATACACTTATGTGCATTAACATTAAATTCTGTTATAAAAGAGAAAAAAAAAATAGTTCATTTTAAAAACTAAACTACATACATACATTATGATATACGTAATACATACAGTACATATATAAATATACATACATATTGATTATGTTGACAGGAAATGCTCCTTTATTCCTTTATATATCTGTTCATGTCTGGAATAAAATTGATGGACAATACAAAAATTGTGCATTCTTCCCATTTTGACCTATGGATCTCAGACTTGGTCTTTGAAAAACATTCGAAAGTCAAAACTCAAGGTCTGCCAACGTGCAATGGAGTGCAGCATTCTAGGCGTCAAACTAACCGACCATGTAGGCAACACCACATGGCGCTCCAAACACAAACTAGTGATGTTGCTTAAAAAGCCGCTAAGCTGAGGGCCTGGACTGGCCACGTATGCCGCATGCTCAATGAGCTGTGGGCCAAAATAACCACTTTCTGGATCTCTGACACAGCCAGAAGGCGTCGTGGTAGACCTCGTAGAAAATGGTGGGACGAGCTGGATAAAACCAACGACCAGCGGCCCACATTAGCCCTGGATCGAAACAACTGGAAGTTATGGGGAGAGGCCTTTGCCCAGCAGTGGGATGACGCAGGTTAACAGTATCAGTATCATTAATACAAAAATACCGTTCTATTCCAGTCTGGCGCAAACAAACAGGTGAAACTTGATAAATTTGTGACACGTTAAAATGTACACCCCAATATTCACATCTAAGCCGAAAATCCTTTGAATGCACCGGATAGATTCCCATTTACTTCGCAACACATAGTTGATACATAAACTAACTGTTAGTTAAGTCAGGGTGGACGGTAACTTACTCAAGTTACGTTATCAAGTTCAGGCCTGCCAAACTTGCAGTGTAGGAACGTGGGCTAACTTGTCCGCTTGCAAACGATTCATCATCGTACGGTATATGTACTGGGGTTGTGTCAAAACAGGGAGTAAACAGACCTTTCACAAAGCCGTCAACCAAGCATTCTGTACATCAAACTTAGTAACTCTTCTTCAAAATGATTGGTGAGAAATAACTTATTTTTGTGGTGAAAAATTACGTTTATGGGGCTTAGTCGAAAAATGCCTAATTCTTAAAATGCCTAGCATTCTACAAATGCCTAATTATAGGACTCAATGTAATGCACTCGAAACATTGTGCTGATGGTTGCAATGAATAAATAACACTAGGTTCATGGAGGTATTACGATATAGGTAGGTAATATTAAAAAAGAAAAAAAAAAACTGGTGAAAAAGTTGGAATTTTGACCCTCAATATCTCCATAACTAGAAGGTTCCCAGGTATAGTCTAGAACAAAAAAACCGACCAAATGTGAGTTCGACTCGCGCACCGAGGGTTATAAACTTATATATTATATTTGCGGTTCTCAAATTTTTTCCTTTACATGTGCTGTAAGACCTTGCTTTTTGCCAAATATCGTGATTCCAGGTCAACGGGAACTACCAAATAGGTTTTCATCTATTTCTGTTGCCGCCAGTACATACATTATTAAATATGCCAGAAAACGATCACCACATTAAAAATTTCAGACTCGAGAGTCGCATTTGAAAAAAAATATTTTCCATCCATGCTGTTATTTTAACGTATACGGCATAAATAATAAAATCAAATCCGCTCCCAACTGAATACGGAATAGGATACCAACAGGAATTCAGTATTCGGTATCGGACGAGTTAGTAATATTTAAGGGCAACACCAATGTTGGGACTTGGCACAAAATATTTGGGCTGTTTTATTAGTTAGGCTAGTTATTTTTTTAGAGTCTGTTCGAGCATATTCTAGATTTGTAGAATTAATTGTAGCGGAACTACAAAAACTACAACAATAACATAAAACAGAAAGAACTACAGCGCCATCTATGACACAGACGATGAACTATACAACGAAATACAACGAAATACACCTAATTCCTAGAACGCGCAAGTAAAGTTATCCGCCACTTAAAAATATATAGAAGAACCTGACAACAACTGTCGGGCACGTAGGGCTGACCTGGGATCCCGTCAAAGACCCCGATGATCCTCTGCCTGAAGTCTCACCAGACGAAGTGCACGACATCATTAAAAAGCGTCGACCGCGGAAAGCACCAGGCTCCGACGGTATCACTAACAAGGTACTTAAAATTCTCCCCAGTCAACTCATAGTTTTATTGGCGGCCATCTTCAATGGCGCCATGAGTAATAATTTCTTCGCCAAATATGGAAAGAGGCCACTGTTATCGGTATCCCGAAACCCGGTAAACCCAAGGCGAAGCCCTCCAGCTACCGTCCTATCAGTCTCCTGAACGCACTTGGCAAAATCCTTGGCGAAAGCCTTCGACAAAGTCTGGCACAACGGCTTGTTGTACAAGCTGTACCAACTGGGCGTGCCGGACCGCCTCGTTCTCATCTTACGAGACATTCTGTCGGATCGCACCTTTCGCTATCGCATCGGAGACGCTCTCTCCTCCCCTCACCCCATACGCGCAGGAGTCCCGCAAGGCTCCGTTCTCTCTCAGCTCATTTTCACCCTATTCACGAGTGACATGAGCAAAAAGGCTCAGTTGGCCCTGTTTGCAGAACGCTAAGTGTTGTAAGAACGCTATCGCCAAAACCCTCAGCCAACGTCCTAGGCGCTTGGTTCAGGAAATGGAGAATCGAGGTTAATCCCGATGAGAGTCAGGCGGTTCTTTACTCGAAACCGTCGCGTGTTAACAATCGCCCCAGCCCGATCACTATGTACGGTAAGCCTATCCCTTGGGAGAAGCAAGTCAAGTATCTAGGAGTAGTTCTCGACCAACATCTGTCCTTCAGACACCATATCATGGAAGCTCGTAACCGCGCTTCCTTCGCTATGGGTAGACTCCACTTTTTGCTCATGGCAAAAAGTAAACTATCTCTTAGGTGTAAATTGCGCCTTTATACCGCGGTAATCCGTCCCATCATGACGTACGCGTGCGTCGTATTCGCTCATACCAGTCCAAAATACCTTTATAAGATGCATGTTCTCCAAAACCGATTCCTACGAAAAGTCACGGGAGCCCCTTATTATGTCCGCAATGACCGTCTGCATATTGATCTTAGATTGCCCACTATCCAGCAGTTCATGAAGCGCCTCGCCAAGCGCTTCTTCGATTCTGCTGTTAGACACCGTAACCCCCTGGCATCGGCCGCCCGATACGAGCCTTCGCGTATTAGTCAGATCCGCCGCCCGAGGCACACTCTCGTTGACCCCAACGACGACATCACTCTCCTCCAAGAGAGCAGTAAGGAAACCAGCACGCTCACAAAACACAGACGCCGTTATCCGTCATTCCGTCCTCGCTGTCGATGCCCGTCGCGAAACCCCGGCCCACGCCCTCCTCGACCCTTGCTCGAGCCAGCCCGCGCAGCTGAGCCTGTGACTTTAAATCAGTCCCTAAATAATATCACTTAGATCCAGCCTGTCCCTTTGCTGTCCTCTCCCAGCGACGCCCTAAGCCGAGGTCCGTACCCCACAGGGGGTGCCTTTAGTGCGTAGTCGCTTAGTTTGTAGTTTAGTTTGTAAGTTGCTCTGGCTGGAGGCCTTAATTTCGAGGCATCCACAGAAAAGCCCGGTTAAGCAGTCGACAACCTCCCTAGGTTGAACTGCGAGATGCCCTTCATAAAAAAAAACAACTGTCGGGCAGTAGCTCACCAGACATAACACCCGTCTGGTTGAAGGACCCTTTCTATGGGGGATGAAGAATTTTATAACCTGTTCTTCATACCCCCAAATAATCATGAAAACAAAGATGCGCGTACTGAAGATGCAAATTTAAAATAGGCAGATACCTACTGAAAGTCTATAAAAAAGTTGTTCCTTGTCTCACACACACACATAATTTTCTCCTGTATCGTGGGTTGCGTTTACATTATTTAAACTCACAAACACAAACAGCCATCAACATAGACGAAGAAGGTAACTCATAAACTAAAATTTATATGGCTTTATTTAGCTGAGCCTGCGTTGCAATGCATCTTTTACTACCATAACTTTACTATTCTACTCTACCCTACCTACCTACCTTACCCTAACCCACCCTAGCAACCTACCTTACCCGACCCCACCCTACCTACCTACGAAGTACCTAAGCTACCTACCTACCTACCTACCTACTACCTACCTACGAAGTACCTAACCTACCTAACTACCTACTACCTGCCTACCTTCTTGGTACCTACCTACCGTACCTACCTAGTACCCTACCCTACCTACCTCCCTAGTACCTACCTACCGCACCTACCTAGTACCCTACCCTACCTAACTCCCTAGTACCTACCTTCCTACGTGACGTGAGCTATCAATTGTGCTAGCATATTTAAAAACGCTTATACTCATTTTTTTTTCCGTGAACTTTTAATATATTTTAATGTTGTTATTCTGCTATTCGGGGTGGAAACGAATCCAACAAAGCAGAGATCAAAAGATTCGGTCCAGCTGTTCTTGCGTTATAAATGATGTAACTAACACAACTTTGTTTTATATATATAGATAAAAAAAGATGCTGGTGGAATACATAACCACCTGCTTTTTTGGAAGTTGGTTAAAAAGATGCAACATAATAAAAATGCAAAATAATTTAACGCAGCAACCTTAAAATATCTCCGTTGACCCAAGTCCACACGTTTCGTACGTGCCGGTGCCTGTCGATAGCAGGTGTAAACTTTCACCCGGTGCCGGTTCTGTGTCGGTTCAGAGCCGGCAGTCCGTCGGGACCGGCTCCGAACCCTAACATACAGAATACGATATCGGAAGAAGTGTTTATTTAATGGTTTTTGTATTAGTTGGACGTGATAATTTTTCATGTGGTCTATTTTTACCCGTATGCACCATGGCCAGAAGAAAAGTCACTTCGGACGAATGAAATCTTTTATTAAATCCATCCCAAGAGCTTCATGATTTCATTTCACTATCTCTCTTCTTTCATCGAGAGTCCACACGTACTGCCGGTTATCACCTATACCTGGTCGATGTTCCACACATTCGCACGACGCTTTGCTACATCTTTTATTTCGCGCACAGCCAAGGAGTGGAATACCCTGGCTGCATCGGTGTTCCCAAGTTCATATGACCCCTATCTATGTATGTCGCGAGTAAATAGGCTTCTTTTGGGTTAGCTCGTTCCATCGTCGACCTCATCTCTGTCCTTAGGACAAGATTGAGGTTAAAGGAAAAATAAAAAATGTATATCCAATAGTACCTTAACCGATTGCTCACCCAAAGGCCGCAAAAGAATCTGGCAAAATGGGATATATAATATAGATTCGTCCGATATACGTGACTAATGCGGCGCTCCAGACCAAATGATGTTCCACTTGCTAGAGTGTCCAAAATGTCCCTACACCTGCAGTTTAGTGGACCTAGAAAACGCCACAGAGGCTGCGATTAACGTGGCCACATACTGGCCTCAAAAAAAGAGTCGTACCATCGATACGATTGAAGGATCTATTTCCAAAAGCACGCAAGGTCCTAGGAAATTTCGTCTTTACTAAATACCTTCGTTGGCCAAGGTCTACAAGTTTCGTACACGAGCGGTTGTCGGCAGGTGTAAACTACCATGTGGAGCCGACAAGATGCTGGGTCGGTGCCGGCAGTCCGTCGGAACCGGCTCTAAACCTTACATACAGAATACGATAGGGGCCCTCCATTAATCACGTGAGACTCGAAAGGGGGTAAGGGGGTTTGGCAAAAATCACGAAATATCACAAAGGGGGAGAGGGGTGTACTTAGATCACGTGTATTTATTTTTTATGTTAGTCTTAAACCTCACCACGTATCACCAAGGGAGACGGAAGGGTTAAAAAATGCTAAAGAAACATCACGTGATTAATGGACGGCCCATTTCGGCCCCCCGGATATTTTTTGAACAGTCTCTATGAATAATGGTTTAGTTTTATTTTGATGACGTGCTAGTTTTTTTTTTCAAACTATAATTCTACTTTAGGCATATCAGATATTTTTTTGAAATATTAAATGATTCTTTCGGTGCTATTAGTAAAGTTATCCCCGAGAGATATCTCATCACCCACCTGCCGCCAACCCAATTTATTTGTGGTCACACGTCTCCATCTTCGTCTTCCATACTTCTCTTTCGGCTTTCGGCACGGTTGGGGCAGTAGGTGAGTGATTTGCTGGTCTGCGTGTCCCGGGTTAGATCCCCGCATGTAACAAATATTAATTATGTGACCTACAGGTAGTTGTTCCGAGGTTCTAGTATTTGTGTGGGTTTAACTGTTTGTAAACGCATCCACGATACTGGCGAAATTCTTTTTAGAACCAGAGGACGGAATAAATCCAGACATTCCCCGACAAATATTATAAATTTATTATAATATTTGTCGGGGAATGTCTGGATTTATTCCGTTAGGCTCGAGCATTATGTGGGCAAACGATGGGTTTCGTGCTATGAAAACACATTTGGTACGATACACTGTTTCTAGCAAAACTAACGAACTTCTTGAGATTACAACTTAACACAATAACTCGGGACACAATGAATCGAGTACAGTTTCAAGACGTCTCAACTCGGCCCCGATCAGACACTGACTGTCGTCCTAGCGTTGAGCCGTAAACATCAAGACTCTGTACCGAGCACGCCTCGGTGGGAGTAAGTACGTCGTCCGACGTCACCACAGGCGTACCGCGATTCATTCCAAGTTTATACCAATGACCCGCTCCGACATATTCAATATTTCACAAAATCGCTGAAAAACATTAGACGATTAAATTACATCAATGGATTATAAACGATTACTAATAAAAGATATCTGTGTAGAGAGACGAGAATTCTCTGTATTTTCATTTTCTTTTTATTAATCTATTTAAAATATTCAATTATTTCTTTCTTTTTCGTGTGGTTAGTGCTTAAACTGATGTCAAAGTTTTTATGCCGCCGATGGGCCTCTGACTTGGTATTTTTATATTCTATTTATATTCTATTAATAAATATACATCAAGTTTTGGAGACTTATTTTATGATGTTTTAAGTATTTATTGATATACCAGCCAGGCTTTTAGATTTTAATACGAATGTAGAATCGTTTTTAAGCTTATTACAACTAGGTAAAGAATTTATTCTATTTAGTACCAAAATGTAAGTAAATCTGAAACTTTCTCCTTTATATTAATTTGCTTGAAATATCAGTCATTGTTCGACCTAACTTCTTGGAGCGTACTAATTAAGTTTAGAATCTATTCTAATTATTGCTTCAGTCATTCTAAATTCAACTCTAATCCTTCCAGTTTAGGGTAGGTATCAGTTTGGTTGTGTAAAAGCTGTAAAACGACATTGACGGACCGACCAATCAGTGGGCAGGACGGATTGAACTATTAATTCATTCAAATTGTATTAGAGAACGTAATTGTTTGGTTGCTGTTGTGGAGGTAGACGAGTTGCTCTCGGTCAAATTGTGTTATACTAACTGTTACCCGCGACCTTCGTTCGCGTGAAATTATTATAAAAAAAACTGGCCAAGTGCGGGTCGGATTCACGCACGCAGGGTTCCGTACCATAAACCGAAAAAAAAATGTGTGTGCACGTGAGAAGTACTTCTTTGGCGTATAAAACTAAATGTTGACTAGCTAACTTCAGGGTGTATGTTGACTAGCTAACTTCAGGGTGTCGGTTTTTCGTGACGGTGTGCGCGCGCATCGTAAAAATTTACCCTCATCATTTTTCCCTAACGCGCCAAACGAAGTATAACTTCAAAAAACACGTTTCCGGCTGTCTGTCACCAGGTTGTATCTCATGAACCGTGATAGCTAGACAGTTGAAATTTTCACAGATGATGGATTTCTATTGCCGCTATAACAACAAATAATAAAAATATGAATTATTTAATAATTAAAGGGGCTCCCATACAAGAAACGTGTTTTTTTCGGTTTACGGTACGGGTTTCTTGTGTACTAAACAACGACTTATTATCGGGCCTACGCTGTCCCCCCATACTTAAGTAGTAATGCTGTAACATGATAATATTGTAAAACCAAATTATTTTAATAGAGTAACCATGGAGTTTCTTACCGGTTCTTTTCCATAGGAAACGACCAACCTGAACCGTGCATCTTTTTCTCGATGTTTAATCTCGGCGAAATAAAATATTTTGATTTTTGACCCTGGTTCATTACATAATAACTTCAACAGCAATTAACTCCATAGAAACTCCTTACCTGGTCGCCAACATATACCAGGGCAGCATAATGTACACGGATACAGGTCACAATGTTCTGTTAATTTCAGCACAGCGATAGTTTGCTCTCCAAACAACGCGTGTATGTTTATGCGTCCTGACGGTAGCTGATAATCTTTTGACGTCTTAATTGATAGAATTTAGAGGCATTGATTTTGGCGGATCGGAGATGATTTGGAAGTCAATATGATGACTGATTATAGTACATTACTTCAGCGGCCAGCAACAGAGGCATTGATGGACGAACGTGTAAATGTGGGCTGAGGCGAAGCAGAGGTACACATACGTAAGTCCATCAATACCTAGTTGTGGCCAAGGCTTGTATGGTACTTTTCTCAAATATTGCGAGGAAATACAATTACTTTTCAAAATCAATGATTCACACAAACAACAATCATTTTTCTCGCGTTGAAGAGTTCATTTGTTTTTCAAGCAAGCCAATTCGAAATTTAAATAAAACCTTTGATAAGTTACCTCTTTGGTTGTCATGTTTCAGAGTAAAAGATCGTTCCATTTTTAAATTACATGACGGATATAAGTTTACTATGTAAACACGACAGATATGGATTTTCATACAACTTTTGCCGTCCGCTGGTCGCATGTACCTGGCCAGTACAGCAATTTCGATTTATTTCTAAGAAGGTTGTCAAAATAATGCTCAAATTTCCAAGTATGTTGAGAAAAATAAATAACATTTGGATAAACCAGGGTAAACGAGGTGTTTCTGAAAGCCTAGATAAAATGCACTTTTGTCATCGACACATACATAAACTCACGCCATTTTCCCAAGAGGGGAGGCAGCAAATATAGAACGCCACCTGCTACGATCCTTACATACTATTTTGATTTCGTCCACATTAATACATCTGGTGAGTGGCATCTGACTTGTCTGAAGAACATCCACCAATGAGATCAATGTAGGTCCTTCTTAGGCGTCCGTCCGTTTCCACTCACTGCGATAACTGATGAAAGATCAAAAATGTATGGTTACTGACATAGGCTAGCTGTTGTAGAAATACAAAATGCGGTGAAAGCGATTGCCACCTTGCTTAGAGCTTCTGAAAGTTCAAGTTGTAATGTCAAGTGATTTGATTGGCTGTTGATGCTGCTGTCATTTTTCGATTAGCCAGTCAAAGCAGTTCTAAGATTTTTGAGGGGTAATTAATGCGTGGAACGCTTCAGAAAATCGGTTGTAAACTGAATTAACTACCGTCAATTTATATAAATAAAAAGTAAAAGAACTGGCCAAGTGCGAGCTGACTCGCGCACGAAGGGTTCTGTACCATTATCATTATACCATTATCATAACATTAGACAAAGGTAATTTGCGGTTTACGATTTATGACGTATTACGTAACAGTATAGATCTTATAGTTTCGGAAAAAAAAGTGGCTGTGACATACGGACGGACAGACAGACAGACATGACGAATCCATAAGGGTTCCGTTTTTGCCATTTGGCTACGGAACCCTAGAGGAGATAACCCTGTAGTGTATTATATAAATAAGTTTTATCTAAATGATTGTTCTTTGTAAATCTAGATATTTTCACACAGGCAAAGCTGAATATACTACTGCTTGTTACTGAAACAATCATGATGAATCAGTAAATCCCAAAACACAGTCGTCTAAACCTAACCTAAAGCGAGTATTACCAATGGCTAAGACCTAAAGAACATGGCTTACGTAGACCAAAAACAAAAGAAATAAAGAAAGAAACATACTTAATACTCATAACCCCACAACCTAATCCGTTCTAACTCCGATAAATTTCATGAAAACATTCCCTTTTAGCAAAAGAAACCCGACCTTCAGTAAAAGAACGAATGAATGAATGAATGAAGGGAAAGGTTGTAATTACGAGATTTCTCCGCTCATTTCGGTAATGAGTCCTGCTGATTAGTGATGGATTAGGCACGACGAGGCACAAATAATGTGTCCACGGCGTATGTGCCGCTCCGCTAATAGGCAATCTTTTGAAGATTTTGGGAGGGTCTTTAGATTAGACGATTTTTACTTGCTTAGTTTTGATAGCAGGGACATTGTAATTGATGGAAGAGCTCGTGGCTAAATAATAACAGCCGCTCGGGTCGATCTTTAGGTTAAGCCGTGCTTGCCTAGGTTGGTCTGTGGATGGGTGACCACCCGTTACATACCAAGTTTCCTCCGTGCCTCGGAAAGTATGTTAAGCCGTTGGTCCCGGCTGTCATTTGTAGATCCCTGACAGCCGTTAGGTAGTCAGTGGCCCAGAAAAAGTCTGACAACCAGTCTTAAAAAGGGATATCGTATTACTCAATAATAACTGGGTTGTGGAGGTGAGATAGGCAGTCGTTCCATGTAAAATATTGGTATTCAGCTGCATCCGGTTAGACTGGAAACCGATCCCAACATAGTTGGGAAAAGGTTAGGCGATGAGGGACATTGCAATTGATATTTTTTGGTTTGACAACTAGGCTTACTTAGGTGTATCGTATTAGACAATAACTGGGTTGTGGTAGTGAAATAAACCGGGGTTTTAAGTTGCATCCAGATAGACTGAAAGCCGACCTCCACTTCACAACAAAACAACACACACACACAAAACACACACACAAAACACACACACACACACACACACACTCACTTCACATTCAAATACAATAATGTAAGAAAGCATGAGCAGAGAGTTTTAAGAAAGTGGTGAAACACTACCTGTTGCCCGCGACCTTCGTGCGCGTGAAATTATTATTAAAAAATCCCATTATTATAAGCACTTCCCTATTTGAATCGAATTTTGTTACCAATTTCAAGGGTTTTTTTTGCACGAATTCCTAATTATTTATCTAAAATAAAAGTAGCCTAAGTTATTGCTTGTTACATCAGCTATCTGCCAGTGAAAGTCCCGTCAAAATCGGTCCAGCCATTTCAGAGATTATCACATGTACCGTCTATATATCCATATGCACTTGGTAAAAAGCGGTTATTTTAATATTACAAACAGACGCTCCAATTTTATTTATCTGTATAGAGTAAAGATGTATAATAATAATAATAATTCAATTATTTATTCAAGTAACAAAACTCATGTGTTAGTAACAATCTGACTTGTTCCTATGCTAGTAAACTAAATTAAAACATAGATAAAGACAAGATAAAGAAAGGAAAGCAACATACAATATACAAGACAGCGATATTAACCTGCAGGTCCAGCAGAAATTTTGCAGCATCGGTTAACGATCGCACAATCCAGCCGGCCCGCGATCATGTTTAGGATGCTGTTGGTGCTGCCCCGTACCCTGCGTACCAGGGATGCGCATCTCTTACGCATTATTGTATAAAAGCAATCCACGCGGGCTTCTGCAAACATCCCTGAAGCACTACAGAAACGCGGCAACCCCATCAGCACCCTAAACGCGTTGTTATAGATATACTACTACTTTTATTTACATTAAAGAGCTTGACCCTGAAATGATGTTAGGATTAATGGTTATGGGCTAGATTTGCAAGACCGTTTTCTTACTGCTCTTTAGTTCATATTGAATTTTGTAGGTCAATCAAGGACATACAAAAAGTTTACTGTTTCAGTCTTATTTCCATGTAAGGAAGTGTAAATTCCTGTGCTGCGTTGAATTTTGAGTGGAAACCGTGTATTTGATTTGGAAGTTCGCTACGACGACGGAGACGTTCCAATTTCCTGGCCCTCCCGGAATATTGAGGAATTCAATCACACGTGAAATTGTGGTGCATGTGCGATGAAATTTGGGGCGGGTGATGATGTGTTTTGTTTTGTTTTTAAATGCTTTTTAATCGAGGTGCGAATAGTACGAAATGCTTTTGATGTATTATTTTTTGTGCTTTTTTGGACCAACCTAACTAGGTTAAGATAGCGTTGTAAAGGAAACTAATATCACGTTGTATTGGAATTGACCTATCGTCACTGACAGGATTATTGTAACCAATAAGTCTGATATTGTGGTGATAAATTGATTGGTGCGTCGTGCAATAATTTTAAGAAAAAATCAAAAAAAAATCATAAAAATTCATAATCCATTGCTTTGGCAATGGATTATGAATTTCTTTCAAAGAAATATGATTGTGAGTGTGTTTGTCTATTGGTGTGTCAAATCAATTGTGGTATTTCCTCCTTCCGAAAATAATCCGTTCTGAGCCAATAACATAACACACGTCGGAATCGTATCGCACTCGTGTCGTGTAAAGAACTGCAATAATCCACGATTGATAGGTGACTTGCGGATGTTTTTCATCGGTCACTAATTACTATCCGTTCGCCGGACGATTTCAGTGTAATCGGTTTGTACCGGGTCAGGCTTTAACGACATTTGTTTTACTTCCATGTCGCTGTCTTTCTTTTTTTGAAGTGAAAACTTCTTTGGCGGATTTTCACTTTTTGGCATGGGTAAAAACTTTTGAACTCGCGTCAGATCGTCAGATTGAATCGGTGGCGCAGGGCGCTTGCGCGAGTGTGCGTGTAGTTTAAGCTAGATGGCGTTATTTCAAGTTTTTTTCTACGGCAGCGAAATCTTTCGTTCTTGCAGCAAGGTATTGAAATTTCTGATATTTAAGCTAGATGGAGTTGTTTCAAGTTTTCACTTCTGCCGGCACTCCCGGAGTGCAACCCGTTGTTCTTTTAAATCGGTTTAGTTAAACCGGACACTGACTTACATAATTATAACATAACATACTCGTATAACAAATCAGGCACAGAAGCATTGATAAGTAATTATTATATTAGACTGCTGAGCATGAGGTCCTGGGTTCGATTCCCGGGTCGGGCAAAGTGTTATTGGGTTTCCATCAGGAATTTCTCAGTAGCAGCCGGGGAGACTGGATTTGTGCCCGGTTGATGGCAATAGGCTCGCCACATGGGACTTAAAAAATAACTGGCTAAATGTGGGTGTCCTACACCTCTGCCTCACCCTTGGGGAATACAGCCGTGATGTTAATTCTATTAGAAAATTCTGAGCTGGAAACTCCGAGTGTAGATTCATGCCTGGTTGACTGCAATTGGCTCGCCCCTTATTAGGTGAGACTTATTACTAACTAGCTTTTGCCATCGGCTTTGCTCGCGTTAATTTAGAATTTGACAATGAATTCGGATTGGATACGTGGCGCCATCTATTATCACAAGAACGTTATTATTATTTTCCTCAGGAATAGTATTTTTTTGGGGATAAACGGTACCCCATGTGCGTTTCTGTACACTTGAAAATGTATTGCAAAATTTCAGGATGATCGGTTTAGTGATTTAGGCGTGAAAAGGTGACAAACAAACAAACTTAATTTAGCATTACTATTGCATAGTTTAGTATGTATAGTATATTATGTATAGTTATAGTATAATAAGTCAAAATAACACCTTTTTACTGAATACATATGAAAATATATGTGGCACTTATAACAAAAATATATTTTATTCAATTTTTGTCACTGTTTGTTCCGGTTAATCTCCAAAAGTCTAGACCGATTTTGAAGGAACTTTTACTGGAAGATTGCTTATGTTATAAGGTACTTTATACTACATAGGCTACTTTTATCAAAAATAAATTGTTTGTCTGTAAAGTTGGTTTACGGACGATAGTTTAACGTGACAACGTCATAAAATCGAGTGGAAGAGAGAAATTACCTATACAACCTAACCTCCTAGCTCCAGCAGTAGATAAAAATTATAACCTAAGCTTGTCAATATCTGACACTACGAAAGTGGCGCAAGCGTACAATAAGCGTAACGGGACACTTTTTCGTACACGCAGCCGGCGTTTATCGATTTATTAGACGTTGTCACGTCATATAAACAATTAGGGTTCCATGCATAAAAAATGAAACCCTTGAAATTATTAACAAAACCCGATTTGGTCAAAAAGGGAATTCATATTTTTTTTATAATAATTTCACCCGAACAAAGACCGCGGCCTACAGGTAGTTCTGTAGAATAATTCCTGACATTCCTAGAAAGAGTAAATAAACAGTGTGACCTTTACCTTTCCTGAGAAAAAATGTATAAGTAATGTTTAATTTCCTGAACAAAGGTCAACGGTTGAAGAAATAAATTGATATTCTTTTGACGTTTAAAGAACGGCAAGTTAAAGGAATGGTCAAATTAAAGTAAACGTTGTAATATCGGTTTTCGAAACTCATCCGTATTGTTCTTGAGAAGTTGCTGATGAAATCCCTTGTCATTGGAGAACCGTCTTCGGTTATCCGAACCGTTTACTTTTTCAAGTGTATTGATCGCAAAATGTCTCCAAAAAACCAACGTTAAGTCAAGTACTATTTACTCACTCTTCTCTGCCTTAGACAGGACACAGCCAAAAATCAAGGCACACAAATAATATATTTCTCTCTAAACGTGCGCGCATTACGCCTAACTTACTTACCGTAGCAAATACTAGCCCAATTTTATTACACGACGAAGAAGAATACACCTTATTGTCAAGGAAATTTAATCTGTTTCTCTGTGTAGATCTATTGTTACATATGGCAATAAATTTTATACAAAATAGCGCATAACAGCGAAACGAGCCAAAGATTAATTTTACAGATAGGTTACTGTATTTCAAGTTCAATGTTCTGTTACTTCATAAGGACGCGCGATACTACAAATGGAAAATACTAAAAAGCATTTATTTAAATGAAAAAAAATATTTAATTATTATTGGTTTGTCTTACTGGAGAGTTTGTAGGATCTAATTTGAAATAGACTCTTTTTTCCAAGCCTCTGTCCCACTCCAAGGCAAATGCTCCCCTCTACTGCTTTCATTTCCCGCATACCCGCGCGTCTTCCATCCAGTTCTTACGAAACCTGTCCAGTTCATCCCGCAATCTTCTTCGTGGCGTACCGCGAAGTTTTTCTTTTTGTTCACCAGAACTGTCCTACTCCTGGGAAAAAGCCTCTGATGTTAGGCATCCTGCCATTTTCTCCTCGATCTACCGCGACCCCGTCTAGCTATCTTAGGGCTCCACTTTTGCGGTATACGGGCCTACAGCTTCGCAGTGATGTTCTAGCGAGTGGGAAATGGTGGAGTGGGTAATATGAAGACCAAATTGTTACGAAACGGGACTTTTGTGATGGTGTTTTGTTAAGTTGGCGAAACGGGAAGTTGCAAGACGGGACATACCCTAATTTTGGTATCACATGGCAGTGCCATACTGCATTTTTATTTTTAACTGCATGCACATTGGGTTATCAACGTGCGATCCATGCGCCATGCGAAAGCCCATTGGTTCGTTATTCAAATGGAACAGTTTTCTTCAGTGGTGTATAGACGATAAAAAGTTACCAAAAGTAAAAGAAAACTGTCTTATCTACGCTCCACCCTCTAAGATGTTACTCTGTGCCCCCGGCGCCACTCGGGCGCCTCCCCGTCGCGAATAGGAAACAACATCAGGCCCCAATTCGCGGTTTTTAATGGATAACCTTTCTCCGACCAAATAAATGTAATACTTGCGGGAAAATGTCGCGAAACGCGCTCAGAGACGAACAATCACTGGATTGGTTGATTCTGAAATGTTGGCGCGAGTTCCTTTAAAGAATTGGGTATTTTTATGTTTATTACTAGATGGATTTTTTTAGTGCATTTAGTTGAATTAAGCTCAGGTGCTTCAGGGACGCGGGCCTGTGGGCGGTGAGTAATAGGCTAGGTCACCGTCCGTCCGTCTTATGACGACCGGCCGTGTCGACCACCTCAAAGAGATGTCAGCAACTGGAAGGGGTTCGCCAGGGCCGAAGCCTGCCGGGGCTGCGGAACTTTTCGAAAGAGATACCGTAACCCAAGGCAGCTTTATTTCAGAAAACTCCATCCAATACATACAGCAAACGATACTATAGTAACACCTCTGCCGAGCCCTGGGGGCAAGCTCGGTACACAAGCCAGCCCATTGTGCTCGTTGCATGACGTCATAATTCCCAAATACCCCACTTTGGTAATTCATGCGCGCGGGATGTTTTACGGTTATTGAATCGAGCGACCAGTGTTGTCGCTTTTGTTGGGGGCGTAAAGGATACGGGGGTAATTTCCTGGCGAAAAATTATATAGGGGGTGTAAAATGGAAGACTAAATATAACGAAATTTTATTAAAATGAAAAGTAGAGAATTTGGTTTATCTATTCAACATTAAACAGAACCCTCGGTGCGCGAGTCCAACTCGCACTTGGCCGGTTTTTTCTTTTTAAATAATGCTTCTAGAGGTATCATTATTTTCATAAAATCAAGTTCTACTGTAGACACGTCCGTCACACACACATTTCTTTGTCGTCAGCAACTAATAAGTAAAAAAAACAAAATATGGCGCTTGATAAAATGCTCCATGCCAAGTCTCACCCATTCACAAATCGACCTTTGTAAGGGTTTTTTAATCTAGTAAATTTATCAGTGCGATTGTAATTATTTAGCTACGAATTTACACAATTAATCCACCACGGCTAAAAACAAATGAATTATTTTACAAAATGTGCGAAATAAAAGCTGTGTTTTGTGAAAAGGCCTGATAATAACAGCCTGGTAAATAGTCATATTTTCTTACGCATTTCTCACAAAACTTTCCGCCGATTCCTCGCAATATATTTATGTGAATATTTTATGGCCAACATGGAGTACAAACCGTCATCGAATACTTTCTTCTTTTGTTTCTATAGTTTGTGTTCCTCTTGTAGTTGGTTTTATAACTGTGTTTTGGCGTCTTATGTCACTGATTTTTAACTGTATAAAATATGTATCATGAAAGCTCACGAAGCCAGAGAATATACTGCCAATGATTGTCATGAATGACAAGATGAGATCAGCGTGGCTAAATAATATGAACTGCATAGGTTGATCTTCAAGCTTAATCCGGGCTTGCCAAGGTCGGTCTATGGATGGGTAACCATCCATTATATATCGACGTTAAGCCGTCGGTCCCTGCTGTCATTTGTAGATCTTTTTTTGCAGTTTGAATCAGTCTTACCGGGGTATTGTATTACCCAGTACTTTGTACTATTGCGGTTATGGAAGTTAGATAGGCAGTCGCTCCATGGAAAATACTGGTATTCAGCTGGTTCCGGTAAGACTAGAAGCCGACCGCAATATAGTTGGGAAAAGGCTAGGTAGATGATGATTGTCATGTTTCTCCATAAAGTTTTCCTCCAATAAATGACGTCCTGTTTTTCAGGTTCTAAAAATCACATCAGTTCTCACAATTTCCTTCCCACCTTTACCAAGCACTGTTTCTATTTTATATTCCCCAGTTTAAGATATAAAGAATAATGTACGGAATAGCATCAGTTGAAAATAGTGCAGTCCATAGATTCCTCCAGACTCCCGGGAACCGTATATTTCAAGGAACGGAGATGGATTTATCAGGTAAATCTATTAATTCTGTGAAACGAACTACTTTTCCGTCTACTTCGGAATGTAGTGCCAAGACTTCGACGGATTACCGGTAAGGTACCGGTATTTCAAGGTTTTGTATCAATGCAGAGGTATTTTAAAGTTTTATTTTCTGTTCTCCACCTGTGGCTGGTTAAAACTCTTATTTTGCTAATGGGCTGTGCTATTAGCTGGCTATAGAAATATTATGCGATTACGAATTCGGCTGCCTCAGGTTTTTTTTACTGAATTGTAATAAGTATCCTCTTCTTATCGGTTTTTGGTTGACAAATATGTCAATTGGAATTTCTTGACACATTGAGTAGATTTAGTCCTCACACAGTTTGACAGGAATAGCCTATTCTCAAACTAATTGGAACGACAATAAAGTAGGTACCCAAATAAAAGTTGTCTTGCAACGAAACTAAAGATAACAATGAAAGGACTGCACATAAGAACGCCAAACATATCATTCGAAAACCGAATTCGAATATTAAGACGAAAATTATCGATAAGAACGGGTTACGCACTACACTATCCCCATAATTTACAGCGGGCGCCCAGCATAGCACGTCACAGCTCTATAAAATATTCAGTGGAACGAACCGGATTTAACGCGGGCACCTCACTGCGAGCGAAATATTATCGACTGTTTATTTAACAACACTATTATAATGCGTAATTGCGGTTTAGATGAAACCCTAATGAGATAAAATGCAAAATAAATAAATTAAATAACAAAGCATTTGAAACTAACTCTAGAAGTCCAGAGCACGTTGCGAGTACCTGTTTTTCAGATGAAATTGGAGGAGGAAAAAGCCACGCATTTAACATCGTATAAATTTAGTTTTTTTTTGAGTACCTGCCTATACTATAGGTGTAGGTAGCTAGCTAGTAAGGAACGAGCCTATTGCCATCAACAAGCCAGATACAGACTTTGGGCTACTATTGTGAAATTCCTGATGAAAACATTCTTTCTCTCTCTTCAAGTCATGGGATTTACATAATTTTTATAACATCATCATCATCATTATCTTCCTGCCCCTATCACATTCTATTTGGGGTCGGCGCAACACGTTTTCTTCTTCCATTCTCCCCTGTCAGACGTCACGGCATCATTTACTCCTTTCTCTTTCATATCAGTCTTCTCACAATCCATCCATCTTTTCTTTGGCCTTCCTCTCCCTCTCCATCCATCAACATTCATGTTCATCATTCTTATAACATCATATCACTCCCTTAATAAAAAATAATTAAGCAGTGATAGTCCAGTGGTGTGACTTTTGGACTGTCAAGTCATAGGTCTCAAGTTCGAACCCAAGACCTCTGATTTTTCGGATTCATGTGCGTATTGTATAATTATTATCGCTTGTTTCGGTGAAGGAAAACATCGTGAGGAAACCAGAATGCCTGAGAGATATTTCTCGACGGCATATAAAGCCAAGTCAGAGGCCCATGGGCGGCATAAAACTCTGACACCAGGTTAGGCACTTGCGATAAAGAAAAAAAAAGACGTGTGGCACTCGGAGACTGCCGCGGTAAAGCTATTGCATAGCATTTTTTAACAACTTATGTAATTATAATTATTTATTTATTTTATTATTGCAGATTTTTTTTCCTTTGTTTTTCTTTGATATTAATTCAAGTTTCACTTTTCGTGCGTTTTGAGCGTTTCTTTTTCTTTTATTAAATAAATGAGAAGTTAATATTGTTCAAAATTATTATTGACAAGCCTAGGTTTTTATTTTTAATCTACTGCTAGAGCTGTAGTTAGCTTAGTGTCAATATCTGACACTAACCTAACTTCAGGGTGTATGTTGACTAGCTAACTTCACGATGTAGGTTTTTGGTGTCGGTGTGCGCGCGCATCGGAGTGGGGGGTGTTAGGTTATTTTCGTTACGGATTTCTAGATTCGGTCTCCACGCTCAAGGCCCGCGATAGAAGCTATGCAATAGCTTAATAAGACGCCCTTAATCCCTGAACGGTTAGGCAGAAGTGTACCGCGACGTGTATAAAAAGCCATATTTTCCTGAACAAGCAGTTTTATGTGATACAATTTAAGTAGCTATCCTCTACAACAATAGAACATGATCGATATCTCATAAAGCAGCAGAACAACCCTTAACAGACGCGTCTAGTTTTACAACCGAATGAATTATGAGCCACTGTCCTTCCAGCAGTCCATTAGCAGAATTAACGGTGGCGCTGGAGCCTCATAATGTTGGGGAAGCACCCCCCCACCCCCAGACTTGAGGGTTACAGCAGTATTAAAAGTTAAAATGTAATCTTTGGTATTGTGCAGGTGTTGCGAATGTACACCTATTACTACGTGATTACTGGGCCGATTCTTTTTTTCATTTGGAATAGGAAGCTCGCGCAGTGGTCCCATATAAATTTTGCTTGAGTAGTTTATGAGTTAGCTCCCTTTTTAGGGTTCCGAACCCAAAGGGTAAAACGGGACCATATTTCTAAGACTCCACTGTCCGTCCATCCATCAGTCACCATGCTGTATCTCATGAACCATAATAGCTAGACAGTTGAAATTTTCACAGATCATGTATTTTTGTTGCCGCTATAACAATAAATAATAAAAATATAAATTATTTAATAATTAAAGGGGGCTCACAAACAAGAAACGTGTTTTTTTTTCGGTTTATGGTACGGAACCCTTCGTGCGAGAGTCCGACTCGCACTTGGCTAGTTTTCACCTATGTTGATGGCAAGATGGTCCCTTAATAACTTCTACAATTCTTCTAAAATTCATTCATGACAATTTGTGTGGTATTTATTACAACTAAAAAGCGTAAAATAAAAAACTTTCTTGCAAATAAAGAAAACCAACTTCCAAAAAAACATTAAAATGTCTAAAATATAAAATCACTCTACTTTTGGAGGTCGGTGGTTTCCGTCGTAAGGGTACTGCCACGTCGCTCTGCCAGGTCGTGTCAGACTGGTGGCATGCTTTGAATAACTTCATTCAGTTCAAAAGTGAGCTTGTCAATGGCATAGCATAAGAGCGGTCCTGTTAGCCCAGTGAAGAATTGGAGTCGCCCGCTTTTTAGCTGATCAAAGTATTACAAAATATGTAGTCCTTTTACATTATTATTTTTTAAAACGTTGACCCACACTAGGTATTTCTCCTGGATCGTGGGTGCGTTTACAAACATTTAAACTCACATACAAATATTTGTTCCGTGCAGGAACCGATCCCGTGACACGCAGCGCAGCATCCAATAGCTCAGCCGCTGTGCCAACCGCGGTCTTCTTCATTTAAAGGGTTGCAATAGACCCACTTACAACTACAGTAAGTAACTGTTATAGTTTGCATGCCATTGCCTCTACATTGCAATCAACTCACAGCCAACCAACATGCCCCAAAAAAGTTATGACAATCACAATACTCATTTCGCGAAAGTACCTCAATAAGTACTTGCGTTAAGCTACAATCATATCGCCGGCCCACTCACAGTGGAGCCGCTGAATATTTTATACAACACAATGCCTGCTCCACGGATTTCATGTTCCCTCCTTCAAAATTCATTCGGGGCCTTTTGGCTTTTATATTAAAATCCTATGGAGGGGAGATTCGGCTTTCAAATGTTGATTTCTGATTTTAGGATTTGACGGCATTTATTGGCAGTCATCTCAATGTAAAGTTTGATTTAGAGCAATATAAATTATATCCCCAAACGGTATGCAAATCATGCTATTACCTTTTGAAAAGTATGATACTTTCAACTGTGTACTATGTTGTTCCAATCTAACCGGATGCAGCTGATTCATATCAGTATTTCACAAGGAGTGACTGCCTATCTGACCTCCACAACCCAGATAGTACTGGGTAATACGATACCCCTTGGTAAGACTAGTTGTCAAACTTTCGGGCCACTGACTACCTGTAATGACTGTCAAAGATCTACAAATGACAGCAGGGACCAATGGCTTAACGTGCTTTCCTAGTCTCGGAGGAAACTCGGTATGTAATGGATAACCTATCCACGCTGAACCTGAAGATTTTTTTTCTTTTTTTATTACAAGATGGGCTTGCTCTTGACCTCGATTCCGCCTGACGGAAAGCGATGGATGAGGTCTATGATGGAACGAGCGTGCCCAGAAGATACCTGTTCACTCTTGCTTTGAAGGCAGACGGGTTAAATGTGGGAGGGAACACAGATCAACAACCCGAGCAGTTGTTATTATTTAGCCACGAGCTGTTCAAGTATGTTACTTCACTTTCAACTAGCGCAAAAAATGTTAACTGTGAGAAAGTGTTAGTACCTATCTTTAGTTTCTGACGATACGCCCAGTTCATTTTCACCAGAGCCCTGGCCTAGACAGTTACCTTCTATCAGCGACAATGATAGTTTAAATGTCAAAATGGATTGACATAAGCTACCGATAAGCTCAAGTCAATACGGTTGACAGATCCTGTCGAAATATGAAACGTTTTGGAAGGACTTGTCTGGTCCTCAAGTTTGAATATTGGAGAAACGGCCCCAAGGTTTCATAGTTAATAGCCAATGAGTGTAAAGTTAAAAATCTAAATATCCTTCTTCACTAAACAAAATTATAACTTAAAATGAACCTAATATCTTACAGTTAATTTAGTTCTAACTTGAATGACGACGACTTTTCCGCGAGATCTTTAGCGTGAAAGCAAAATCTGATCCAAGGAAGCCTCCAACCGACGCCCGAGTCGGCCGCATTAATGTCCATAGAGTACTGTTGACAATCAGAGAATTCGCGAACAATAGTTGCTTAAGAATCAGTTACCACTAAGCATTTCTTATTTAGGACTAAACTGTTGATTTTTCTCTGGAAACATATACTAGCATGTCATTTGTTTTATAAATTAGTCCTAATGTGATTCTGTTAAGCAACGTCAAACGTGTTTTTTTCGGTTTATGGTACGGGTTTCTTGTATGGGAGCCCCCTTTAATGATTAAATAATTTATATTTTTATTAATTGTTGTTAAAGTGGCCACAGAGATACAACATCTGTGAAAATTTAATTTGTCTAAGCTAGCTATGACAGTTCATGAGACAGACAACAGCCAACACCACAACAACCTGTCAACAACCTGGTGACAGACAGCCAGAAACGGGTTTTCTTTCGTTATTTTTTTTTTTATTTCTTTCCTGACGGAACAGGCTAAGGTCTGAGACCATGCTGCCTAGTCATCAGTTAGCATTTTTCTTGAGTAATGTGTTTTTTTTCGGTTTATGGTACGGAACCCTTCGTGCGCGAGCCCGACAAGAGTCTTGACAAGCAGCGCCAGCTTGAACTGCACGCTTAAAGTGGGCATACTGCCAGGCTGTATGTTGAAAAAAATATGTTCGCGACCGTAACAAATATGGCTTTACAGAATATTATAATCATTTATTGCAAAAACCTACCCTGGCACTTTTATCTTAATCAGTGTTATACATACAATACCTCTAAATAAATCCCGGTATGATTTTTAAGTTCCGATATAAAGCTGCTGAGAGGATTCCACATACCAATTACATCCTTGAAGTTTAGACAAATAAACTGTACCTATTCCGGTCTCCCAGATTATTGTAAAAAACAAATAATTAAAAAAAAAGTAACCATGCAGTTTCTCTTTGATTCTGCTCCATTGAAAAGGACCAACCCGAACCATGCACCTTTTCTCGACGTGTATAAGTGCCCGTGTAAGCCTATGTGAAATAAAATATTTTGATTTTGAACATTCAATCATAAATTATCAAATCTTAACCGTAAACCTTCGTTGCAACATCAACATTTGTATCATGATGCAACACATTTTTTCTAAACCGGAAAACCCGTGTCACTGTTAACAATTTCCAAACCCTCTGTTCCCACTAGCTACTCTGTACCCTTTCACATTTTAAAGCGAAAAGGTGCGCTCTTTGTGTAGTAAGCGCCGCTTTCTCAATGGAGATGTAGTTTTCTATTTATTGCATTATAATATTTTACACAATACCCTCCTTTGACTGAATATTTTTCGCGAGCACTGCTTGCAGTGTGTTCAGATGAGAATATTCAAGTGAATTTTAGTGGGTTAAAGTGGATAATTTTAATTAAAATCACAAGGGGAAATTACAGGTGTCCATACCATAATCAATATATTATAATGTTCCCACTGCTGGGATACAGGCCTCCTCTCTATGAGAAGGAAAGGGCTATAATCCATCACGCTGGCCCAGTGCAGGTCCGTAGAGGTCACATATCTTCGAATTTTAGGTATCCGGTACAAGCCGGTTACCTCACGATGTTTTCCTTTACCGTTTTGAGAGCAGTGGTGATGAAAAAATTACACAAAGTAATGCGCCTGGCTGGGTCCGAACCCACGGCCTGCAACTCGTAAGATGGGGTCGTTACCACTGGACTATTATAACTGCTCCTAGTCAGTGACGTGCTTAGGGGCCAACAATACGGCAGGCCCTTAAGGCCAGCAGACTTTTCAGGAGCCTTAACATCATGAAGAGTTATTAGATCAAACCAATCTTGTAAGTTTGTACGAAATGTACCGCCACTGTTAGTAGTTAACAACACCGCAAAAGGAAGAATGGTACCTACTTGCAGTGTATGATATACAAAAGGAATACAATGTTTAGTTTGAAAAGTAGTAGTTTTCAGTAAAATAAGTAGGATTTGTAGACAATACTGTTTGAAGTTTATACAAAATCTGAAACAATAGGTGCACAGTCGCGGTCGTAACGGAAACATTTTCCATTGTTTTATTGAATTAAGCTAAAAGGTGATACAATATTACAAAGACTTAAAAACTTGATAGTTTTCACAATAAAATTGAATTGTTATGGGTACAGGTATTATGATTTGTTTTATCTATACTTAATATTATAAAGCTATAGAGTTTGTTTGGTGGAACGCGCTAATCTCAGGAACTATTGGTTCGAGTTGCAAAATTCTTTTAGTGTTGGATAGCCCATTTAATGAGAAAGGCTATATAAAATCACGCTACGACATTGGTCGTTGCGTGCATTTTTCATTGAAGCTCGCGAAGCATCAATGAAAAACGTTGCGAAAATGGAGAAAATAGTATTTTTAAAATACTTTCACTTGGATGAAGGTCGCGGCCAACTACTAGTTTTAAATAATGATTCAGTGCACTTGAAACTTCAGATAAACTTATACTTAATGTTTTATATAATTAAGGGGCTATGAGCTATGGCTATGATAACTCTGTGTTGATTCTTTCTCCTAGTTTTTGGCTCAAGGACACGGATATTTGAAAATACGCAATCTAATATAATGTAGTTACCCACATTCAAGTAGTCTAAATAAATCACTTAGCCAAAAAATAAATTGCCTACATATTCACATAACTTGGCCAAACCGCACTTATAGTTTTAGTTTGATGCCAGCCGCCTGTGATTAATAACTCAAGTTGTCGCCAAGTTGGAGCCAAGTTGGCCCCAAGTTGGTACTCGACCAACTTCATTGTAAAGTTTCTCACCAACAAGCTAACTTCATGTCGTGGTATTTGGGAATGTGTCAGCGCGTCTTTTGTCTTATATCGATGAGGCGGAGGTAGATTCAAATTGAGGATGTGTCTTCGAAAGACGAATTGTATCTATGAAACTGCGTTCAAGACCTGAATAGCAGTAATTTATGGCATCGAGTGGGTTGTAATCCACCACACGGGCCCAATGTGGGTTGATAGATGTCACAAATCTTGCAAGAGCTGGTATTTTTACAATAACTGTACTACACTAGCTATACTAGCTTATGCCCGCGGCTTCGACCGCGTGGCGTTCGGTGCCTCATGCAATCATACCACCGGGATAAAAAGTATCCTATGTATTAATTCAGGTTATGAACTATCTGTGGACCAAATTTCATCCAAATTTGAACAGTAGTTTTTGAGTGCAATAGTAACATGCATCCATCCATCCTCACAAACTTTTGTATTTGTTATATTATAGTAAAATTTAAACCGACAGCTCTTGAACGCCGTTTAGATAATTATGTTGATCGCGTTCAGTTTTACGTCAACATATGCGTTTTAGAGATTTTTAAAGGATTAAAAGGGAAACTATGGGTTCAAAACAATTAAATTCCTTAAACATGATTTCAAACAAGATTCGAGCCCCCGTTCCGCAGAATTTATTTAGCTTTTTGAAATTAGTTTTTTTTCAATTAGTGTTTTTGAACTAAAACGTCCCTCGTTTTCTAGTTTCTGTGTTGTAGCCTGAAAAAGACGACTCAAGGCCTAAAAGGATAGAAATAACCGATCTTCTAGCTACTGACGGTTCCATCTAGCCGGCTACTGCATTCTAACCCCGTACTGTTTGCTAAGCATGATAATTGCGTAAATAGCGTCTATATCCATTCAAGAACTGTTTCTCTGAGCATTTATTTCTGAGAGCGATTACCAGGTCAGGCAAAGTATTATTGTGTTTTTCCATCAGAAACTCAGTAGCAGTCCTGAGTCAAGATTTGTGCCCGATTGATGGCAATAGGCACGCTATCTATTACATAGGACTTCAAAAATATGGTGTAAACTATAGGAACACTTCTGCCTAATCCTTCGGGGATTACAGGCGTGATGTTATGACTCAGGAAGACTGCAGTCCAGCATTAATCCAAACCAACGATGATGAACCACAAATAACCTACCAAATCCAATTTGCCGAACGCCAAACAATATTAGAGAACAAAAACGTTGGCTATCATAAATCATTGGTCTCCGGCGGTTGGCCACATAAATCAGTGACGTCATCGGCCGGTATCGCAGCATCTCGAAACAATTACGGGATGTACAGATTCGTGTCACGAACCCGAAGGCCTGATCGATGCGAATATAGTGTTTGAGCACGATAAGAATACGGAATTAGATGAAACGGAGATCGAAAAAAGTGTTGCTGAATTTGTAGATAACATGACATTTGGCGTCAAGAAAGGATGGAGAGACTGTGTGAAGGATATGGCAAGAAAGGAGGTGTCTGATGAGATGACGAGTAATGGAGAAGTATGGAAGAAAGGACATGGTGCGCTTTTAGGCGGCCATCTAACGCTACATTATTTGTACGCCTTCACGGCAAAACATAGCACTTATAATAATTAATCTAAAACCTTTAAGTAAATACCTATGTTTCACAACTAAATATTCCGATTCTGATAACGTCTTCCGGTTCGCGTTCGCCACTCCAGAACTTTTCGGCCTCATCGTCCAGCGGTTTTGCGAGCAATGTGCACTGCCCTTCTTAGCGTATCGATGGCATAAAGTTCAAATGTGTTTGGCCCAAAATTTTGCCGACCGAACTCCGCTCACTGACGCAGTAAGTGGATCATGAAGTGCAAAGGTTACAGGGCATGCGGTGCAAGCTGGAAGGTAGGCCTTTGTCTGTAGGAGACGCCGCATATGCACCTGAGCCGTCCATGAACCCCCATCTGTAGAGATTTTCTTTGCTGCGGCTGACTAGGGTTCGAAGCCTGTTAAGAGATTTCCAAGTCGGCGACGCAACGCGTGTCTAGGAGGTCATGATTCGGCGTGAAGCTTATGGGCTTCAAAGTAAAAAAAAAAAAAAAATGAAGTTTCAAACTGTCCTTATTCAAAACTTGTGCGAAACTTCTTTTGGTATTCGTATTTCATTTGTTTTTCAGCCAAAGGGTGTCGAATGTGTTGTTTGTCGCATGTTTTATGCTGAAAGGGTACACGCTTTATGTTGTCAGCTGTTTATCGTGGCTCATACGCGTTCTGAATATTATAAGATTTGGTGAAGAGAAAAGATTAGGTTACAATACAGTACCATAGAGTTGGGCAGATAGTTATGTCGCGGAAAAGGTAGGAAATAATCTGTATAGTAAAAATCTTTGATTTATTCACTGTGAGATAAAGCGCTCGGACTAGAAGTATAAAGTATGTTACTTTATGAAAGTAAGTACGTACTAAGAAAGCATACTCGTTTCATCAAGATAAATAGAGGATGAAAGTTAGGAGGTTTTCTAGGTTTCCTTACGAAGAAATACAGAATAAGGACCAATTCCAAAATGGGCATAGTGGACCTTGGCAAGAAGGCGGCTAAAATGAGATTGGGTGGGTCACGTCAGCCACATGCACGATGACCGCTGGGCTTAAGTCTCCACACGACGGGTGCCGGAAGACCGACGGCGCCGCCGAGGCCAGCCCAGAAAGAGGTGGCGAGACGATCTGGACCCGTACCCCGAGGGCTGGTTCGAGAAGGCATAGGAAAAGAGCTCATGGAAGGAATTGGAGGAGGTCTTTGCCCAGCAGTGGGACAGTAAAGTACAGGGTAGTAAAAAATAAACAACGGGTTCCACTCCGGGAGTACCGGCAGAAGTGAAAACTTGAAACAACACCATCTAGCTTAAATATCAGAAATTTCAATAGCTTTCTGCAAGAACGAAAGATGTCGCTGCCGTAGAAAAAAACTTGAAACAACGCCATCTAGCTTAAACTACACGCACACTCGCGCAAGCGCCCTGCGTCGCCGATTCAATCTGACGATCTGACGCCAGTTTAACAGATTTTACCCATCCCAAAAAGTGCACAACGCCGCTAAAGAAGTTTTCACTTCAAAAATAAAAATAACAATTTTAATAGAAAAACCTTCGAACTTGAATACCTTTTATTCGATCGAATATAATCATATCATGAGTAAATTTTTTCTAAAAAGGCGATACAATAAGACGAATAACGTCGTCCAAAATATAGTCAAAGTACTATCTACAGCTTTAAAAGTTTTGGGACTTGATCTACAATGGCAGTAGAGAGAAGTAGAAGGCTTTTAGATAACATGAGGAGTGAGGCAAGTGCGCGACTTTTGTACCGATGCGCGAGGCGCTGGAACACTGCTTCAGATCATAGACTAGGAGACGACTGAAATATCTGATGTATGATTTTTTTATTTTTGGGAAAAGGGACTCTAATACTGACCGAGGGTTTACTATTATTATTTTTTATAAGCCATGGTGATGATTAATGTCCGCTATACTAGACAAGTTCATGTATGGCTCTGATACATGTTATTTCAAATGGGCATTTAAAAAATGCAATTGACAATTTATTTCACCAATTTATGAAACTATAGAATTTAATTAAAGGAGGTTGATTATCTTTATGCTATTATCATCTGCCTAGCCTTTTCCCTACTATGTTGGGGTCAGCTTCCAGTCTGACCGGATGCAGCTGAATACCAGTATTTTATATGGAGCGACTGCCTATCTGACCCCCACAATGCAAGTAGTATTAGGCAAAACGATATTCTTTGGCAAGACTGGTTGTCAGGCTTTCGGGCCACTGACTACCTGTAACGACTGTCAAAGATCTACATATGACAGCCCGGATCAACTACTTAGCGTGTTTTCAGGAGGCACAGAGGAAACTCGGTATGTTATGGGCTGTCACTCATCCACGGGCCAACCTAGGCTGCGCGGCTTAACTCGGAGATCAGCTGGAGCAGTTGTTATTATGTATTCACAAGCTTCTCAACTCTGGTTATGCTAAAGGAATGCTAATAATATAGGAATATGTCTGTCTAATTTGCAATCTACAGTCTACACGGGTTATTCGGATACTTTTAGTTCATCTTGGTATTTTTTGTTATTCATGTCCGTGTAAACTTTTTAATGAATTCCACAATATACGTATTACTATTCACATCCAGAATGTCCCAGAGACCTAAGTATACTTGTGTAGTATGAATAAAATAAGCAGCAAAACATAGTTTATCATGCGGTGTTTCTGTCACCATATTTTATTACAACACCGAGCTTTTCCGGAGATGTTCCACTTAAAAGACCTACTGTTTGTGTTTCAACATCTTTATAATTTAAGTGTTTACATTCTTGTTGTAAACTTCTTTGTTTGATAATAATTCAATTATTTATTCAAGTAACATAACTCATGTGTTAGTAACAAACTGACTTAGTCCTATGTTAGTAAACTAAATTAAAACACAGATAAAGACAAGATAAAGAAAGGAAAGCAACACACAATATACAAGACATCGATATTAACCTGCAGGTCCAGCAGAAATTTTGCAGCATCGGTTAACGATCGCACAATCCAGCCGGCCCGCGATCATGTTTAGGATGCTGTTGGTGCTGCCCCGTACCCTGCGTACCAGGGATGCGCATCTCTTACGCATTACTGTATATAAGCAATCCACGCGGGCTTCTGCAAACATCCCAGAAGCACTACAGAAACGTGGCAACCCCATCAGCACCCTAAACGCGTGTTGTATTGGACTCGAAGGGCGCTGTACGCCTTTAGAGTAAAATGAGCCCACAGGCTACACGTGTAGAATGAAGTACAATATGCACGGAACAACGCGACTTTGATTTCACTCGAACAGCGTGCGAACCTGCGAGCTATCATGTTAGCACGTACAGACAGCGCCCTTCGCTCCTGTTCGATGTCATTATCATCCCTAAGGTCGGCAGTCAGAATGTGTCCTAGATATTTAAATTGGTTTACTCTCTGTAGAGGAACATCGTTCAGTTTAATGATAGGCATCTCAATAGACACACAACTGCTGCCGGCCTCAAAGACCAAAACTTCACTCTTTTTCACATTGTACACAAGTCCATGTTGTAATGCATACCTTTCACAAAGTTTAAGATTGTGTAGATTTTGTTTTACGGAACTTTCATGAAGTGCCTTTAAAATATTGAAGAAATAACAGAGAGCCAAAGACAAAGTGATATATTGTCGGCGATAACAAATACACAAAAGTAATTTCGACTAATCGGGTCACTGAACTAGCAAAGAGACAGAAATAATTGAGTCTTTCCGAAACAATCAGTACTTTTTAGTTTTCAGAACAGCAACCATTGAAAAGTTCTCAAAGTGTACATATTTTCATTCATGACACTAAAACATTAATAACTGAAGAATTTCAAACCAAAAACGTTAATTAAACTAATTTAATCAATAAACTAAAATGAACTCGCCCTCACACCACCGCTTCAGTATGAATAGCGCCACTTAACCAATAGATAGATAAATCAATTAACTTCCGCGGCTTACCTGGGATAACGGGAGCATTCAGTTTGCTAGCTCCGGGCCTAAGTCACATAATAAATATATAAGAGAGAGGGCCCGATCCCCGCGACGTATTCGTGCTGCACCAAGCCAAATAGAATTTTTGGCAGAACTGCTATGGAGTTGATAATACCGCTTCGAAAATATATTTTGTTCGGTTTTAGGGTTCCGTACCCAAAGGGTAAAACGAGACCCTATTACTAAGACTCTGCTGTCCATCCGTCTGTCTCTCTGTCTGTCAGTCCCTCTCTCACCTGGCTGTATCTCATGAACCGTGATAGCTAAAAATAGTTGAAATTCATCGTTAAATTCGTATGTCTTATTAAATTGATGTGCTATACTATATGCCGTGTTACATTGATGTGTTCCGGTCAATATTTCAGCTTTTCTCTGGGATGGAATGTAATTGTGTGGCGTCCAATTCTTGGTGACCACTCTTTTATTTCATCAAGTATTAGCTGTCTTGTTTGCCATAATTATATTAAAAAAAAATACGAGACCGAATTGGCCGTTGTAGATATAAACTCAAACTCAAAAGCATTTACTTCAATTAGACCATTACAGGCACTTTTGAATGTCCGAAAAACAAAGTAGGCTAAGCTACAGTCACAGATACAAGGCATAATAACTTGTGAAAGAACTGTAGTTCCAAAGCGTAGATCTCTATGGAGAAGAATGGGCAAGAAACTCCATGGACACTCTTTTCAATCCAAATAATATTGTTACAAAATCATGGTTACATCATTCATGTTGAGATTATACATATATGTGAGAACAATGTAGAAATACGTGCACATTAAGAGCGTCCTGAGTAAAAGATTATATCAACAATTTACAAACAAAGTAAGTAGTTGAAATATACCGTGGCAACTTAGAGATGACCAGTCCCAACTGACAGCGCCCGTTCACGAGCATGACGCATGGATCAGCCCCATTCAGCTCAACCATAATCGCAGTTTATTAGTAGGCCTAAACTTAGTCATTTAAATTCTAGACGACAAAATTAATTAGAATCTTATACAAAGCCTTTCCTAAAGTTCCTAAATCAAATTACAGCAAAAGACTAATTTGTATTAAAAGAGAAAATAAATTAATTATTAATCTTTGTTCAATAATTTATTAAAGCTATACCTACCTTATTAATATTTTGTTGTGAATTAAATTTAACGTTTTCAGTCTACCTACCTTAGAAGCTTTAGAAGATAATCTGTAATTTCTGAAAATGCCTACCAAACCAAGTAAGATTCTAACGTAAATGAGTTCAATATTAAAATATGCTAATACTTTAATGGGTGCTGAGTAGATTATTAAATATTAATCTTATTTTCTGAGATATCCAACTTTTGTTAGCGTCCTACTTCGGAACAAGGTAGGTTCAACCGCTTTGTCTACGCTAACTTTCGAGTCTTATAACTTACATGGTATGTTACGAATATGCTTTTGAATTAATTTCGGCGAATTCAGTCATATTTACCTATCTATAACTTTGATTAGAAGCGTTTATGAGAAATAGACCAATTATAATTGAATTGAATTGGACCGGACACGTTGGAAGTCGATTGGGGAGGCCTATGTTCAGCAGTGGACAGCAACGGGCTCGAAAGATGATGATGATGAGAAATGGGCCGGAAAAAACCGGACGGAGTGGAAGGCTATGGGGGAGGCCTTTGCCCAGCAGTGGGACAATATAAACTAAGAAAAAAAAATCTTTTATGTGTCTATCTTTTTCTCCGTTTTGAGGCTTTTCAATGTATGTATGTGCTTAATTTTGTGCTTTCATAAGAAAACAGCCAGCAACGTACAGACAAAAAACTAATTTCAGTTCAGTTTACCCTTTTCTTACAAGCGAAGACGCGATTAATAACAATACCATTTAAATAATTATGGTTTTATTGGGTTTTATTACATTAAAATTATGCAGATGGTATGAGAGATCTTTAACAGAGAATGATGTGATAACTAACAATAAATGGCTATCAAAACAATACGAACGAGTATTTATTATACCACACCTTTAACCACCAAAAAAGAAAATATCTGGAAACCCTATCAAAGTATAGTATTAATCACGAAATGTATAATTTCACTCTTCCCTCCGATTTACAATGCAAATCAAAAAGAAAAAACTCAATTATCAAAATCATAACTTCCGAAAAGGTGGTACTATCATCTCCATATCCACCCTATGCCATATGCCCGCTGGTTGCATTCGCAATGCGCCGCGCCATTAGATTTACAACGCGCCGACTGGCGACCTACATACCTATTACATTATGTATCTGCGGTACATACCCAAGATATGGCCTTGTGCAACCTTCGGCCGGATTTATTGTTTTATAACTACGAAAGTTTGGGGAAGAATGGAGGGCGGGTGGATGAAGTTGGGGGTGGAATGAGGCTAGGTTGGGGATGGTTCGGTTCTAGCTAAGAGTACTTGCTTGTTGTTGGTGTCTGAAAAGTCGAGACTTAGAAGACTGCCTCGTTGGCCTCGTGTATTTTCTTTTAATGACATCCCGCACGTCAACGTATGAGGCTGGTCTCTGCTTAACCGGACTATCCTGTGGGTGCCTTGACTGCCTTGCGTGTAAAGCCTCCAGCCACGGACAACAAAACTTATAAGCCCTCGTGCACGAGTCCGAAGAAGCCCGCGCGGTGGTCCCATATAAATTTTATTACCTTTACTTGAGTAGTTTATGAGTTACCTCCCTTTATACGTATTTTTCTTCTTGGCCTATGTTGATGACATGATGGTTCCTTAATTGACAAGAATTTGTGTGGGATACCTACGAGTAAAGGCGCATACCCACGGCGGGGTACGGATAGGCGACGCACGTGTGTTAAGCTTCGCTTTGCAAGAAAATATATGTGATTGTGTCCACCTGCAAACCACGGACACGCTATGCCTCAATTGACGTGATTGGTACATGCGTGGCTTGCTCGAATAGAGCGCTCACATAGCTCAACGCTGTCAACGCCATGCACGCTGTGCACGCGGTACACACTTTACACGAATATTACCTACGACTATGTCGCGATGACGTATGATGCGATATAGATTTACATAGTAGTGAGAATGTGGGTGTGTAGCGTGTACTGCAGTGGAAACGTAGATCCACGTTGCAAACAAATGCAGCTAAAATGCACCGCGTGCCCGTGCACAGCATGCGCCGCTGTGGGTTTGCGCCTTTATACAACTAAAAAGGGCAATTTTGAAGTCGTTTATTTTTTACATTTTTTTTTATAATTGCGTGTGGTCTGTATTTCGCAGTTGTTATTTTAAAACCCCATGAGATACTTGTCGAACGATGACCGACCACTTACTGCAGACAAATATTGGTTTCTCAATGTTTTTAATAACGTTTTGCAAACAAGAGCAGACCCAACATTTGCAGTACACACAAGTTGTTATTCAAGCGATAGTTTTATGATACTTACAGAGAAATTTAGAGAATATTATGAAGATGCAGAAAACTTGCATAACTAGGGATGTTACCCGTATAAACTGTTTTATTTTATTAGAGTGTTCTTGCATTTGAGAGTGTGAAGAGTCATGTGACATGCTTCTAACAGCGCACGATGACGTTGCTAGTCAGAAAATACAAAATGGCGGCGTCAGTGTCATCTTCTGTAAAAAAAACGAGTTGCACTCCGGGAGTGCCGGCAGAAGTGAAAACATGCAGTCGTTTAGTGACTTGCCGCCTTTATCGGGTGGTCCACCCGGACCTGCCACTTTATTTTATGTTTAAAAAAAAATGTATTGTTTATTACTAACACTAGTTTGTAAGCTCGCAATTTTACTAACAAATATGGATGTAGTCTTAGGATGAATTGAAGCTGTCAACAACCTCGGTCACCACGGCCTGTCATGCAGCCGAAGTGCGGGCCGTTTTGCACGGCACGCAAATATAAACGACATTATCCGTCGAGCTCTTGTCACCGTCGGCGTCCCAGCTGTTTTAGAACCCAATGGCTTGGCACGCGACGATGGCAAGAGACCGGACGGCATGTCTTTGTTTCCTTGGAAGATGGGTAGGCCTTTAGTGTGGGACGCAACATGCGTCGATACTCTTGCGCCATCCCATCTTCCAAGCTCATCGTGCTGTGCTGGTGCTGCCGCTGCGGCTGCAGAGAACCTCAAGCGGCGTAAATATAGAAACCTGTGTGGTAACTATATTTTCGAGCCGTTTGGGGTTGAAACTCTAGGGCCGTGGGGTCCGAGTGCTCATAGCCTATTTAAGGAAATTTCGAAACGCCTAGTTGACGCTTCCCGTGACCCAAGGGCTGGCTTTTACTTTGGCCAGAGGCTAAGTGTTGCCATACAACGTGGCAACGCCGCCAGTCTCTTGGGCACATTACCATCTGACAGCGTTGAGGAGGAGTTTTTCGATGCCCTTTTATAGTTTGTTGTTAGTTTATCTATTTTAGTTTAATAGTTTTTAATTATCAATGTATATAGTTAATACAATAATAACAGATTAAATGTCAAATCTGAAATAAATGATTTATTATTATTATTATTATTAAAACCTGGAACAACTCCATCTAGCTTAAACTACACGCACACTCACGCAAGGCGCTTGCGCCGCCGATTCGATCTGACGTGAGTTTAACAGTCTTTACCTATCCCAAAAAGTGCACAACGCCGCCAAAGAAGTTTTTACTTCAAAAAGCTTGGGTTGCTTGTAATGGTCCTATGGTTCGTGGTAGATAACCATTTGCAGGTTGATGAAACAGCTTTTAGTAAAAAGAGAAATTATGTTGAATGATCAAAATATTTTTGTAGAATAAAGTTCTTGAGGAAAACCACAATCAAAAATGAATCGTATTGATTTATGCTATTGTAAAGCTTATGTCAATCTAGGTTCATTTCATTTTAGAAAAACAAAACGCTTTGAAAACAATTACCACTTCTCTAGATCTCGGGTGTCTGATTTTCTGTTGCGATTAGTTGTCCACATTATCAAAAGCTTGATTGAGCTTGCTTGCTTGACTGTCACGTTTGTCTAGTGGTCACAAAACTGACTGCTGAGCATGAAGCCCCGGGTTCGATTCCCGGGTCGGGAAAAGTGTTATTGGGTTTTTCCATCACGATTTTTTAATAGCAGCCACGGAGTGTAGACTTGCACCCGGTTGATGGCAATAGGCTCGCCAATATGGGACTTAACATAACTGGCGAAATGAGGGTGCACTAATTAGGTACACCTCTGCCTAACCCTTCGGCGCTTACAAGCGTGATGTTATGTTATGTTATGATATCAGACCAAATAAATCTAGCTTTTGAAAACCTAGCAGAACACGCGACAACCCTAACTGTTCATTCATTCATTCATTAATATTAAGAGCAATTAAATATACTGTCGGAGGTAAGACCATTGCTCTACTGCGAGACAAAGACAGAGCTAAACAGCACAGCTCACGCCGTCTCTTTCACGCATAGAGCATTCAAAACTCCTAGCGTTTCTAGCGTCTTTAAGTGTTACTATTCATGGAGAAATGCCTATAAAATTGATTGATATTCCAATAAAATTGTTTGGCTGGGCCTCGCATAGTTTTCGTGAGAAATGGGCCGGGCTACCGGCGGTAGTCACATATTCCGTCTTGTACGAAGTATTCCGAAAATTTGCGAAATAATTTTCGAGTTTCGACACGAAGATTGGTCATGATTTCGTTTTGTGGTGTTGATAGGTGAGGAGCTAGATTCAAAATCAAAATCAATCGAAAATCAAAGCATTTATTTCAAGTAGGCCAGTTACAGGCACTTTTGAATGGTCGACAAGATAACAATATAATGAAGCTACAGTCCCAGTCAAAAGGCATTAAAACTGTGAAAGTACTGTAGTTGCCCATTCCCTAGCGTAGATCTCTATGGAGAAGAACGGGCAAGAAACCCCATGGACACTCTTTTAAATCAGTATATTTTTTACAAAAACCTTGGTTACATCATTCATGTTGAGATGGTACAGTATGTGAGAACGATGTAGCAAGATGTGCAGTGCAGTGTGATTTCAGTTGTTTATCTTGAAACGTAAGAACAAGGATGAAATATCTTTTGGTATTCGTAAGCGTTTATGGCTATCACTCGTGAAATTGTTATATGAAATGTGTTCAAAAAACCGGCCAAGTGCGAGTCGGACTCGCACATGAAAGGTTCCGTACCATCGTAGTAGGAGAGACCTTTAATTTTTAATTCATTTTTATTGTTCGTTGCTATAGCGGCAACAGAAATACACATTCTGTGAAAATTTCAACAGTCTACTTACGGATCATGAGGTACAGCCCGCTGACAGACAGACAGACGGACGGGCGGACGGGCGGACGGACAGACGGACAAAGGAGGCTTAGTTATAGTCAGGACTATTGTTTACGTTTCGGGTACCGAACATCATACGTTTGTTTCTTCTTCAACCTGGCGAAAGCAAAGCAAATTAATTCATAGTTTTCTTATAATTCCTGGATTTGTTACAGCAGATCTCGGATCCATAACACCCTCGCCTACAGCTCGGATGTTAATTCCGCCTCTAATGCAATATCAAAGTTTCCCAACTTATATCAAAATGTTCTATTATTCAACACCGACATAATTCTTTCCCAAAACACACAGAATTCTTGTTATTATTTGGAGAGTGCCCAACAGGCCAACTAGCAGGCTTGCGGTGTTAGTAGGGATTAAAACCCGCTACCATTAGTTCGCCTGCACTCACTACACATTTTGTTCCATTCCCGCTGGATTATAGCTAAGGAGCTTGTGCTGTGGTTTCTGGTATATTCTGCCTTTTGGGGTAGTCGGTGACCTGAGTTTCATGGAGCTAAGGAAAGCATAAAGAAGTACTCGTATGTAAGTATATTATAGCTTTTTGCCATATATTTTTGAAGTGAAAAGTTCTTTAGAGGCGTTGTGCACTTTTTGGGATGGGTAATAGTATATTTTATATCGAGGGACTAAACGAAGCCATTATATATTATACCAGAGGTGGTTTAACTCCCAAGCGTCAAGGCAGTCAATGAAACCGAGGGTATATTAAGTTGGCGTTTAGTCTTGAGGTGCAAACTGTACTTTTCACTTTGAGTGCGAGAAAAATAGTCAATTTAGTACAAAAACATTTATTGAGTACTCTCCATTAATTAAAAAATTTCTCTCTTTTTTCGTCTTAGTACAAGGCAAATTTATAGCCTGTAACCTGGTGTCACTTTCGACATCGGTGCGAGTAATATTCACCAGTTCTATTCCTCTGCATGCACCACTTATACCGCAAATCAAGGCAACCTGTAAGTAAACAAAGTAAATGTGACAATCGACATTTTATATAGGTACCTAAATAAAAAGCATGGTTATATAGGTAGGTACCTAAACATACCTTAGTCGCCAAGTATTTTTCATTGGGAGCGTTCAAAAGATTATCTATTATGTCTTTTACTCTTTGCTCGACTCGTGATGCGATGGCATAGGTCTATCTCTTACTTCTGGTCGCAATAACCGACATCCGCGCGAGCAAAGCCGCGAGCATCACCTAGTCATCATCATCTGCCTAGCTTTTTCCCAACTATGTTGGGGTCGGCTTCCAGTCTAACCGGATGCAGCTGAATACCAGTATTTTACATGGAGCAACTGCCTATCTGACCTCCACAACCCAGTTAATACTGGGTAAATACGATACCTCTTGGTAAGACTGGTTGTCAGACTTTCGCGGGCATCACCTAGTACCTTTTTATTTTTATTTTTAGTCAACCTGAACTGTCCCGCTCCTGGGCAAAGGCCTCCCCCCATTCCTTCCACTTTTCCCGTTGTGCCTCTTCTTGCCAATTACCGAGAAAGCCATCCAAGGCGTCCCGCCTAGTATCTATATAATAATAAACAATCACGGAAGATATCGCGTTAGTGACAGTTTTAGATCACGAATAATTTCAGTCAATGGTCTTCTAGGGCGTCCCCTCGCGGCGTCCGCGTCGCCACTCACATGTGCCGTATATATGTTTTGTAAGTATAAACTTTTTAAGTGAATTTCTGTATGGCATTATATGTGTGACAAACTGTCCAGGTTGCAAGCGCTACTGCTGAGTTAGACGTCTAAGGTTCGATTCCCAAGGTGGACAAAGTATTATTATGTTTTTCCATTAGGAGTTTTCCAAAGCAGCGTGGAGTCTGGATATTTAGCAGGTTGATGGCATTAGACTCGCCTCATACTTGAACATGGGACTTAAACATTATCATCATCATCATCTACTTAACCTTTTCCCAACCATGTTGGGGTCGGCTTCCAGTCCAACCGGATGCAGCTGAATACCAGTATTTTTACATGGAGCGATAATAAGATATCCCTTGGTAAGACTGGTTGTCAAACTTTTTAAACATAACTGGCAAATAATGGTCTCAGTATTACATGCCTAATATTTTGTAAACCACTAGATTCCACTCTAGCAGTACTCAGGTATTTCGTCCGCTTGAGAGATGAATGCTATAATTGGAGGTGCATCACCACAGGAGTATGAGGCTTCGCACACGATATCCGTGCACAAAGGTGGTCCGGTATGCCTGCGTTTGTGGCCTTAAATACAAGGCTGAAAGCTGTTGGCTGGCTAAGTCATAAGCCAAGAGACGTTTTAGCTGATTAAGGCTCCGCGGAAACGGGCCACCGGTGAACACCACTGGTGGCTGTCGCGCAGCGCGTCGTTTGGTACCGCGCAAACGAAGCCGGTCAGGGGCTGCCACGAGTGGTCGGTATTTATTTATAATTCGCCACCGCTGGCGTTTCGCGGACACTGAGTCGCGAGTGGCCGCCACCGGTGGTAGCGTTTCGCGGTCACTAAGTCGCGAGTGGTCGCCAGTTGCTACACGTGTGCGGCGATTCCATACAAAACGTTTTAAAAATGGGTGGTCACCCATCCACGGACCAACCTAGGCAAGCTCGAATACCAGTATTCTTCTTTTGATTTTAATAAAAGCTTGTTTTGTCTCTGTCATCGTTATCACTGATATAATATTTCTTTATCTTGGCCCTGCTCATGTGAATATGTTAGGTCTTTCGTCTGTAACTTGCTCCACACATGATTGTCCCGTATGGTGCCGGGCAAGTCTTCAAAGACATTCTGTTCTAGGGCTGAGAAGAAACTGGTTTAGAATTATTAGACAAGGATTATTTCAGATTACCCAAAGAGAACACGAAGAGACTTACGAACAGTAAGTCGTGGGTTCGAACCCAGGCAGGCGCATTACTTGGTGTAATTTATTTCATCACTACTGCTCTCAAAAACGGTGAAGGAAATCATTGTAAGGAAACTGGCATGTCCTAGAACCAAAAATTCGAAGACATGTGACATCTACCAAGTCGCACTGGGCCCGCGTGGTGGATTATAGCCCATTCTCTCTCATAGAGAGGAGGCCTATGTCCAGCAGTGGACGTCTTTCGGCTGAAATGATGACTACCTACGGTTTGACTTCCTCTTCACTTTTAAGAAACTCCTTACTTATCAAAAAAATATCTTATGACAAGCTTTGTATAAACACCTTAAATTACCAGTGCACCATATTTACTAGAGTGCGATTGTGTCCTGTCCCTTCCACAGACATCTATTTAAAAATCATCTTACGTTTCATCAACTTTACCTAGTTAACAATCCCATGTTATTCTCTAATTGAATCCTACCCTATTATAACACACGATAACCCTTTCATCTCGAATTGAAACTCGATAAACACGAGTGTACAGAACCATAACAATGTTAGTGACAACTTTGCTGTGCTTATTTGCATGTGTGTCAACCCTGGGAATATCATTACTGCCCGGGAAACAATTAGGTCGCACTACAGGTAGAAATTATCGACCTCGCTGATGGGAATGTTAGGATTAGCTGTCTTAGTGTAGTGTCCTGCGCGCATAACACCGTGGAAAAGGGTTTTGTCGACGGAGGAAGCAACAAAATGACAGATTGAATGAAGATTTGTTAATAAAGTTTACAAGAAAAAATGTCTTTACTACTTAATTGGAACAAATCAATTAGATACAATTTCTACTGGTCGGTTCTTAAGGTTAAGCCATGCTTGCCTAGGTTGATCTGTGGATGTGTGACCACACATTACATTCCACCGTGTCTCGGAAATCATGTAAAAGCCGTCGGTCTCGGCTGTCACTTGTAGATCTTTGACAGTCATTGTTGAGAGTCAGTGGCTCGAAAGTCTGACAAACAGTCTTAGCAAGGGGTATCGTATTACCCAGTACTAACTGGGTTGTGGAGTCAGGCAGTCGCTCCATGTAAAATACTGGTATTCAGCTGCACCCAGTAAGACAATACATGTAGTTGGGAAAAGGCTAGGTAGATGATGATTTGTTTCCTTGGGAAAATTTCCAACCTTAATGCGGACGATGCCGCGGGCTGAAGCTAGTGTAGGTGTAATGTAGATAGATATATTTGAATCATTAACATTTGTAGACTGCCTTGTTGACTTAGTTGTCGCAAGCGATTCTTTTGAGTATGAGGTCTAGGCTTTGAATCCCAGGCCTTTTTTTCGGATTGGAAATCATCAAATGACCCCTCCCTGGTCTGGTTGGAGCGGAAGGAAGTGTCCGACTTGTACTGACTAAAATCCATCCATGTTCCTTCCTTGCCCTTTGTGTTCCAGGGCCGTGGTATCTATTTCGCACAGTCCGGCAGCCCCGGCAGAGATCGGCCCATGCGGACCCCTCCTTGTTTGCTGACATCTCTTTGAGGCGCGCGAGGACCACGAACGAGCCTTCGACACAGCCTTTGTAGCAGCCTGGAGTCAGATTCGTGCCAGCAGATGAACTTAAATGAATCTAGACAAATGTGTGTTGGGCACATCTCTGCCCAACTTTTTAGAAAACAGGTAGTGAACAGGTTGTGTTATATTTCTAGATTCTCCGCAAATCTGGACTGCTGATCATAGCTAAACTTGAATACAGGATTTTCACTGCTGTATTTGTTAACTACGTTTTACAAAGAAAATACACAGTAATTATTTCCTTTGGGGACCAACATTTTAAACAATTCCATTCATAACTCACTCATGTTAATACTCAAAAACAAAAGAAGCGCGATTTCACGAAACCTCTGTGTGAAAATTTTAGTTCTCTCTACACAATCACTATGCAATACGGTGTCATGCAATCAGGCTGGATTCATTAGTCCAATCAGAGTTAACGTAGCGATGCGCGGCAGCCAGCCAGCCAATCAGAGGAGTTATGGGTCTGACGTCACTGGAGAATAGTGATGCGCTTGTTTGAAAGGGGACGCTTGTGCGATTCGAATTTGGAGAATTCAGTTAAAGATGGCGGACGGGATAAAGTGGATTTGGTTTGTGGACTAGTTTATTGAGGAGATTTAATATTGTTTCAAAGAGTTTGTTCAGTATTGTTTTAGTCGGTGCATATTATCATTTTATATCATAGCCTTTATGGCGTAAATTATTTTTTAGTGTATCCGGAAAGAAGTACAGTTATCATCAAAACTAAAGGGTCACTCTCTGGGTTATTTTTATAACTGTTGGCTGCCTCATTGGTCTAGTGGTCGCAAGCGCGACTGCCGAGCATGAGGTCCTGGGTTCGATTCCCAGATCGGGCAAAGTGTTATTGAGTTTTCTCGTCAGGAAATTCTCAGTAGCAGCCACGGAGTGTGGATTTGTGACAATAGGCGATTGATGGCAATAGGCTCGCCCCGTATTGACATGGGACTTAAACATAACTAGCGAAATGTAGGTGTCCTATTAGGTGTACCTCTCTCTTCGTGGATTACAGGTGTGATGTTATGATGATCTTTCAATAGCTTTTTCTATTTGAGGTTTTTTTATATACCTAGTAGTTTCAGGTACAGTGCTGTATGTTTCTTATGGAAACATTAACATTATCTGGAGGGGCGCCATTGGTATACAGGGTGTAAGCAGACTCTTCAAGAAGCCGTCAACCAAGCATTATGTACATCAAACTAAATAACTTTACACAAAATTTAGTGCTGGGAAACTGTTTTTTTGGGCTGAAAAATCACGTTTTAGAGTAGGACTCAATGAAACGCATTCAAAACATTGTGCTGATGGATGGATTGAATAGTCCAGTGGGTCCTGGAGGTGTTTTAAGGAAAAATCTTCCATTAAAAACATGTATTAAAAAAAAACTTGTGAAAAAGTTGGAACTTTTACCCCCAATATCTCCGTAACTAGAAGGGTCCCAGGTTCGCTCTAGAACAAAAAGAAATCGCAATGACGGGGAGAACAAGTGCCTATCGGCTTCGTTAAGAGTCTGTATACACCCTGTATATTTCTGAACTTTCTCTGAAAATTTTATTGGAAAAACAAGATGGCGTCGTTACTTCTGATCAAGCGCAAAAAAATGCACAATGCACTTATGTCTGTGTGTAAAGGATTTATGTAAATAAAACGCAAGTATAAGTAACTTATTCATATAATATATTTTTTATTTGAAAATTCTTGGTACAATGTACAATTTGGACTTATTCTCTGAGACTTAGAAATTATAGTTGTTACAATGATAAGATTACTGTTAAGTTTACAATATAATAAGTACGCAGAAAAAAAAAACAGTTTTATACAAGGCTTTTGTCTACTCTGACAAATATCCCAGCACTATTTCGACTCTCCAAGTAGCCTGTACGCAAGTAAGTATTTTGCGTGATAGAAATTTCATCTCGCATGAAAGCTGTCATTTAATTTGAGTCTTAAGTGCTTTATACATCACTATTATGAAAAATAACTAACAGCGTCAGTGTCGGTCACTAAGACTTTAAAATCGCATTTATATTTTAAAATTACAGGTCCATCGACGCCTGAAACAGACTTTTATACTGAAAACGTTTTTTAATGTTTTTCATTAGTTTTGTCCAATATCAGAACAGAACTCTATAAAAAGAAACAATATTTACTTATGTATGTGTACATATAACTATTTGAAATTTTAACATTTATTTTCATACTCAAAAAATATTTACACCGTAAAGACGCATATCTCTTTGCCGAGATTTAAAAAAAAAAAAACAATCACCGCCGACTATAGTCATTGAACCAATTTGGACTTAGTAAAGTATAGTTCTTAATCTGTGGAAACTGTCGAAATTGTGGAAATGTATGAAATCTGTGGAAAATTTTCCGCACGTGTGTGGAAAAATATAAAAACGCGTGTGACATGCTGACATTGTAGTGCGATAATAACCAGTTTTCGAGAAAGTGTATTAAAAAATAATGCCAGGGTAGACAATAGACTTGCGTTACATTAGGTAAGTATAATCATTGACATAATAAACAAGTGTTTTTTTCATAAAATGGCAGTATATTATTGATATGAAGTATTTAACAAGAGCTTTTATAAAAAACAAAATAAATTATTTATTAAAAAACTGGAAAATACGTTGGTAAAAAAAACATTCAATAAGTGTTAAAGGTTAAAAAAACGTTGATAAAATGCCAACACACATTTATTTGAAAGTTCTTAGGTAGGTAGGTATACAGAAAGTTGCGTACTTAAAACTAAAACATTTACTTAAAAGTTGTCGTAGAGAATTTGTGAGCCTTTATAACCTAATTTACAAATGGGTTTTTATTGCTCAACTTTTTTCTTTTCATTGTGTTTTATGAAAAAAATGGCGCGGTTTTCAGCTATTTTTTTTATAAAAAACATCATTCATTGAGAATTTAAGATTCAGCAATAAAAACCCAAAGTAAAGAATGCCACATACTTTGGAACAATGTTTGCATAGCTATATAATATATAGTTTCAATTATATACAAATTGGGTTAATGCCACTAACAATTGACAATAAATTGTTTATCTAAACATAACTATTATACTTCGTAATTTATAATACTGCACCGAGGATTTACTAAAAACGTGGTTCACGCTTTAATTCCCTTGTAGGGTAGGCTGAGACACAGGTAAGTCACACGAACTAGAAAACCTAGAAAATATGTTTGACTCTTCATGCAAGTATCAACTCAGTTTTAGTGAGCTAGTAATTTTAGTAAAGGAAAAAAATTAAACTATTAAATTTTTACTAAAAACCCCCGGGGGTTTGATAACAATTTTTTATGCATTCGCATACTTATTTACATTTTTAAATGTAAAAGCGAATCGTATTGCTTTTAATTTTCGTTCAGAAATGCTTTTTTTTTCCTACATTATTATTTTAATATGTCCAATATACATACATTTTTATTCCTTACGAATCTATCTACGACAGTGAAGATACGAACAAAGTTAACAAAATAAATCAGCACTTTATTTTGAACATGACTGTACTTGTATTACACTCTGTTTTTTTTTCTTTTGGCAATTTTTGCTAAATATTTTTCCCTAATTTTTTTATTGATTAAATTATTAATTTTGTGCTTTATTATATAATATAGGAGCCAAGCGTAGCGTAGAGTGCTCAATAATAATAATCAATATTCCATAATATATATTTACATTAATTGTATAATATAGTACAAAACATTTTTACTAAATATTTTGTTTGCTAGTTACATAATCAATTCGACTTTTTGTTTCTTTACGCCTTGGTGCCGCTTGCTGTTCTCCTCATCGCTGTCACTGCGGTGAAGCTGTCAACAACCTCGGTCACCACGGCCTGTCATGCAGCCGAAGTGCGGGCCGTTTTGCACGGCACGCAAATATAAACGACATTATCCGTCGAGCTCTTGTCACCGTCGGCGTCCCAGCTGTTTTAGAGCCCAATGGCTTGGCACGCGACGATGGCAAGAGACCGGACGGCATGTCTTTGTTTCCTTGGAAGATGGGTAGGCCTTTAGTGTGGGACGCAACATGCGTCGATACTCTTGCGCCATCCCATCTTCCAAGCTCATCGTGCTGTGCTGGTGCTGCCGCTGCGGCTGCAGAGAACCTCAAGCGGCGTAAATATAGAAACCTGTGTGGTAACTATATTTTCGAGCCGTTTGGGGTTGAAACTCTAGGGCCGTGGGGTCCGAGTGCTCATAGCCTATTTAAGGAAATTTCGAAACGCCTAGTTGACGCTTCCCGTGACCCAAGGGCTGGCTTTTACTTTGGCCAGAGGCTAAGTGTTGCCATACAACGTGGCAACGCCGCCAGTCTCTTGGGCACATTACCATCTGACAGCGTTGAGGAGGAGTTTTTCGATGCCCTTTTATAGTTTGTTGTTAGTTTATCTATTTTAGTTTAATAGTTTTTAATTATCCCTGCTATTAAATGATCTAGAATGATTCGACTTTTGAAATAATTTACATTTTTATAAATATCCAATATCGACCATATTGTGTGGTCAGCTGTGCTTCACGACTAGAACTATCGTGCTTACAATTAGCTTCCTCTCTTTCAAATTCGCTTGTAATTCTATGTTTGTCTCACACAACCTGTTCATCAGATCATCGAATGAGATTAGATTTTCGAAATGCCTTTGTCGAAGAAAAACTTGAAAAATCCTTTTCTGGAAAGAATGGATTCATTCATTCGTTCAAAAAAATGGGGTATTGAAGCAAAAGAACGAAGTAGTTTTGTACGGTTCCTTTCACTCCGATCATGTGGAAAATTTCGTTATGACCCGAACGAAAGTGAGCCTCTCGCAAAATGGTTCATTTTGCCGTTCAAACCTTCACTGGTATAGCACGATTGCCGCTTTATGAACTTAACAGCGGGTCTGAACGTAAAATGTCGATCCGTTGAGTTACTGCACTAAGTACCTTCTGTTAATACTCGTTGTGCCTCAGGCTTGATTAACTTAATAATTAACAAAGAAAAACTCGCTTACTTGAAGAAAAACCTTGCTATATTAAACTTTTTGATCATAATATTTTATTACAACCAACAGGCTTACTTCATCGTGTGAATTACATTTCGTGTTGTTGTTTTAATACATTTTATTCTTCATTCGCAAAGTTTGAAAGAATTCCAATCTTCAGATATTAAAACTAATTCGCATTGTGTTTACGTCACTTCACTTAATGTCTTTAAAAAGTTCATTTCGAATTTCACTAGAAAGCGTTCATTCAAATCTGAATGCCGGAGACGGATTCAATTCCATTCATTCGAATTTCAATCTACAAGGATTTGTTTCTTTTTTCATTTGTCCCTTTGAATTTTATGAATTTGTACACTTAGGCTAAGCACGCACTGCGTTAAAACATTCGCACGGTTTATAATCTTTTCTTTGATATATAATTTACGCGAATTTTCATGCGTGCGTTTAGATACGTATGGACTTACCAACAACTTTTATCAAACCACAGATTTTTTTTCGTAGTGCGGGCTTGCCCTTTGTCTAAACCCACCACCCCCGGGATTGAAATTGGAACGCAATTTTAGGTTAGACTCACACTATTGATTACGAAACTCGCTCGAGTCTCAAACGCTCGTAAATAATTAATGATCATACGAAGTTTTGGTTCACTCTCGTACCCAAATCGATCAGTAGGTAAATATTTTACTTGACAGGCCTCGGACTAGTTGAAACGGCGGCCATTTTACGTTTAAATTTTGAACTGGAGTGTGATGACAACACTTTAGTGGGCCGTTAATAATTCAATAGTTTCGGTCGGACCTATGATATATTGCATTTAGCTGTAGTTGAATTTCGTATTAGTAATCCACAATTGGAATTTAGGGTGGAGTCAGACGAATTTAACCGTCGGCCAAAATGAGTATGTAGAAGAATTTATTAATGTTCGATCTGTCAAATTATTTTTGCCCTTTTGCATACCTACTCACTTTGAACCGCTGATTTGTTTTTTTCTATTGACAAACTCATCTAGCCCTACCTTTAAGGACGAATTTCTCCAATGAAACTGAAAACTCGATCAGGTGGTGGTGGTGGTGGTGGTGGTGGTGGTGGTGGTGGTGTTATGATCTCTTTAATCTTCAATGTGGACAAGAGATAGAGCTAGACGTTCTGTATAGTTCTATCTCTTTCCCCCACTAAAATTACATTAAAGTAGTTCTGCTATTTATCCAGTATAACCTGACCTAGCTTTGTATGAGCTTTCCGTACAATGAGAGATTAGCTTAATTCAGTTTTGGATAGCTTGATTGGTCATCGTTGTACAGGCTCAGCACATTATACCTGCTTTCAATATCTGTTAAAGTCATTATTGCTATAGAATTTTGAACGTGACTTAGATCGCGTTAAGATCTATGTTTGAAATTCGCTAACCTAATGCGTCGATCCATTTTTGAATCCATAACCGTCATTCAGATTCTTGACCGTTACGTTCAAACTGGCTCTGAATGAACCCGCGAATGATTCGTTCAATCCGAGCAAGTTTTGCAGCATTGCTCTCTGTACCGCTTCAGAGCGCACATGTTCATCGCTCTCACGTTCTCGCAGAACCGGGAGCTGTCGCGACAGATGCCGTCTGTGGAGAGAAAAAGGAGTTAGGTATGCTGTGGTGGTAGGCCGTTGAATGGTATGAGTGTTGGTTTTGTTCAAGGACTTTAAGAGGAAAGTACAGCCCTTCCTACTTATCTCTACATTTACTTCACTGTCAAAATTGATTTTTATTCTCGTTACAGTTGTTGTTGGGGTTACTTCTATCAGAGGTAAAATAAATGTTAAAGAAAAGTAAGTGTCACATTCACTTAGCTCATATTATGGTAGGTACAGTTAGCATTAACATAATAAGAATGAGCAGACCCTAAAACGTTTCAACAACTAAGCTTCAGACAAGAATATAATTTAAATTGGAATATATTTTGGACAGTACTAAACATTTATGTTAGAACGGTGTCGAATTTTCATGCACTAACTAAATCTAGCAAGATAATGAAATTCATTGTATATACAAAAGCCTTATAAAAGCTTGTTAAAATCCAAAGCTCCATTCCTGTTTGTAACACGTACAAATTAATGCATCATATTGTACTATAACCCCTGTCATTAGAGAATCTTATTGAATTAATAACAACCATTGGATGTGCAAGTGAGAGGGCACTATTAGCGCCGCCATTTACAATAGAAACAAAATTAAAACATAATACGGTCAGTAGTTTCCAAAAGCAGACCCTGAAAAATAGGAGCTAAATAAAAATAAAACTACAGCACTATTTAAAAGTCAAGTCAAGCCACCTCTAATCTCCCCACCGTTACCTTTATTAACACAGGCATGTACTTGGCAAGGCCTGGCGACGCGGGGACGCGACAGGCCCTCGCACGCGGCTGCCGCGCTGCGCTCCTTGCCACGGCGCCGGGCTCCTGTAGCCCGCCACACGCAACGCAGGGCCCGGTGCTGGCGGCCCACTGATGAGCACATGCCTACACACTGCGGGAATATAAGTGTAATCAGCCACTAATGTACTGCTGGAACACAAGCTCTCCTATCTGTTCTCTCTAACGACCCCGACGTCGGATAAGTCAAAGTGTTTGCGGAAGGTGAGAACAGGTTTTTGTGGCACAATTTGGGAGAAGCTGTGTTTAACAGTAGATTGCGACAGGCTGAGTTAATTGCCGAAGTCTGTTAAAGAACAAATGTCTAATATCCATGTTGCAATTAAGAGTCCCCAAAGTCGTCTGCTATAGATATTATGTTGGCTGTTCACTCTCACCGAGACACTGTGAGGTAGGGCAAGTGAGTGTGTATATCCGAATTCTTGAACGCTTAAAAGTGACGCAAATAACACATAAAAAGGATATAGGAATCCTAAAATCAGATTTCCTCGACGATATTTTAGTACCACTATTAAATACATAAAATTTTGGCAATAACTCTAGTTTATGCGATCATTTTATGAAGCCATATCAAATTTGTTAGATACATACATAAAGGATCTCCCATGAGCATATCAAAATTACTTTCCGGGTATGCTTGTCTAGCCGACTGATTGTATTATTTGTGTTTGAGTTAAAAAAATGGCGGTGCAACATTCAAAATTATTGTTTAACAGGGACTAAGCTTTGTGCAGCAAGCGACAGAGAAACCACAAAATCCATAACCACCCACTCGGACAACTACCCAGAAACCGATTTCACAAATAGACTTAAATAACGTAGTAATACTTTATTGGTTTCATTGTAAACTTTCCAATGCAAGAACAGCTCGTTATTAGTTCTTCATTTTGCTCCGAGGCTCCGGAACAACTAGTACAACGAACTTCTTTGTACTACAGTATTAGTGAACATTATGAATTTATTAAATTTTGAATCCCTCCATTGAGCTTGGCCAACGAGCAGGCTAATTGAATATTCTGGGGAGGTAGACGATATTTATAATGCCAAAAATTCCAGACGTGAAGGTGAAAACTTAAGGTCCACTACAGGAGTGGACGTTTCGGAGAGATGATGATGTCGTCATGTCATCATTTAAGCCGTAAAATGCGACTATCTATCTGACCCCCGCAACTGACTTAGTACTGGCTAATATGATACTCCTTAGTAAGACTGGTTGTCAGATTTTCGGGTCGCTGACTTTCTGTAACGACTGTCAAAGATGTTCAAATGATAACTGGGACCAACGCTTTAACGTGCTTTCCGAGGCACGGAGGTAAGTCGGTATGTAATGGGTGGTCTCCCACCCACGGACCAAGGTTAGCGCGCCTTATCCTGAAGGTTGACCCGAGCGGCTTATATTATTTAGCCGCAAACCTAACTCCTCCGCGTCACATGCCTATTAAGGGTAGTATCATCAGTCTGTTCTCACCTTACTCCAAGGCCCAACTGCCCAGGCCGCCCTGCACGGACTAGAATCCCTCTTCGTCTTCTCCGGCCTCGTGGTGGAATCACACGCAGCTTCCGCCAGAGTTGTGCCGTTCTCCGCTACGCATTCCACCCTGCGGCGGACTATAGCTGGTTGCGAAAATAGAAGATGAAAATTTTAAGGCAGGGGACTCGGACACAGAGGAACATTTATTAAAACGCTTGAACATTGCAATTTATAATCTGAAATAAAAGAGAAGAAAAGTAGTCGAGGACCAGTTAGATAGATCAGTAAATAAAGGTTTTAATAGCGGTTTATTCATCAACGCTGATAAAAGTTGGAGAAACGTTTACGCATCGAAAATGTATGCTTGTTTGTTTGAAAATGTACTCTATTCCCTGCTGTTTACGTTGTATAGTTCTCCACTCTGTGCAGTTCCTTCCGCTACCGCACTAAGGCAGGAGACGTGTCTCCTCCAGACAAACACTCATCATCTGCTTTTGTTACTACAGTAGAACACTCACCGGCTCCACTGCTAAGACACTTGGGCACGGACCAGGGCGCAGCCTTCCACTCTGAGCAGCTCTCTCCCACACACTCTTTTACTACGGTAGGGGGAGTGCCTCCCCGAGACAAACACTCTTCTGTCTCCACTGTAGTCGTGCTGTTGTCTTTTTTGTGCTATTTGAGAGTCAAAAAGAATGTGAGCAAGATTTTATGTTGTAGTTTAGTTTCTAATAGATAAATCAATCGAGAGATTATGTTGAGTAACATACTGAATTTAATATATGGGTTAAAACAGCACATGAGGAATATGAAAAGAATATTCAACCATCTAATAATCAACAACATTCATCAGTATAAGACAATAATAATACTGATCCATTACAAACCTGGCAAACAGCTCCTCTGATCTGGTGACCTGTTTTGCCGCAAAGAGCACTGCAAGGGGACCAATCGGTCGTCTTCCAAACGAACTCGTGAGCATCCAGAGCTTCAAATCTAGTGACAGAAAAAGTTTGCTTTGAAATCGTTCTGCTAGCTGCTTTGTAGGCCCCGTATTACAGTATGCAAGGTTCTAAACATGGTGATGTCATATAACTTAACCTATAGTATATTTCCATGAAGGGTTACGAGAGGTGTACCGTAGTACACCAACATTTCGTCATTTCAGTTTAGTAATGTTAAAATCGTCTGTAATAGGGACGAGCCTATTGCCATTAACCAGGCACAAATCCAAACTCCGGGCTACTACTGAGAAATTCCCATTGAAAAAACCTAGTAACACTTTACCCGACCTAGAACTCGAACCCAGAACCTTAAGCTTAGCAATAGCACTTGCAACCACTACTAGGCCAACGAGGCAGTTTATTACTCTGATAATATTGTTAACGTTTCTCGGTAAACACGTTTTCATAAAACAAAGCGAGCCTTACCTGTGTTCCGTAGTAGTCTCATCCAAATCTTGAAGACTCTCAACAGGCACTTTTCTAATAGCATTTCTATTGTAATCTTCATTTACAATAATGATATCAGAGTCGTCATCCTCAGGAAAAACAAGCTGTTTGTCTTCGAGATTGAAAAAGTGTGATTTAGTAGGCATCCCGTAGTTTTGGTACATGATGATCGAGTCCACTGTTCTTTGGCCTCTCGAGTTGCCGGTCTGGAAATTCCAAAACATCTGAACATATCAATTATAAATGTTCTATGATGACGGAATACAATTATTTTGTTGCAAGCTAAAAACGGTAACCGACAATAAAAGTTTGATGTCGGGGTAGTTAAAATCCATGAGTTTTATGTGAAGGCAAGAAAGAATTACGGATTAAACAAACCGTTTTAGATTTTCAGTGCTACATTTTTACACAAACCAAAAGAAAGTTTCCTTATTAATAATGTAATAAGTTAATACCAGTAGAATCTGTGTGAATTCATTTAGTCCGAAATCATGAAGAAAAAACCGAGATGCACACGAGTAAAACAATGCTTCCCATTGAAAATGAAAACAATCGAAATGTTTAGTATACTTGTGAATTACCGTCTGAGGTAACCAATTAGTCGGATTTAAAAAATCGTTTGGATTTGGTTGTTTAAAAACAGGCGTATTTGATTACTTAACAAAAAGTATGGTATCTTCGTTAATAATTTAATCAAGATTAATGTAACCGACTGCAAGATTACACAGACACATATTTTCCTCTACAACAACCTAAAAAAACCCCAAGGGTTCAAAGAAAATCACCAAAAATTTAATCAAAATAACCAGAAACATGCAATGCATGCTACCCAAAAGTCCATCTACCCTCAGTTTTGGGAACTTCTCACCTGAAGCTGCATAACAATGTAATGCAGGCAAGGCAGTATCCTGGATGCACTGCTCCGTTTGGGCGGAAGCATCTGGGAGGAGACGGCACTCTTCTTCATTATAGAACCATCCAAGCGGCGTGCGGGCAAGTTTGTTAGGTAAAGCTTAGGTTTGTGTTGATAAATTGTGTTTTGAGAGATAAATTCAAGAAAATAGACGATTTTGGCACTTTTAGTATGCTTAGTAATGATAATTTTCCTAAAACTGAAGAGACGAAGGCAGTCGTTACAGTTAAGATTGGCCTAGACAGTAAAAAGGATACTGTAAATGTTCAACGCTATCTAAATGATGATTGACAAATAATCTCTCCCCAAAACGTTTTAAGGATTAAGACAATATCTCAGGTAACAAAGTGCTTTATACAGTAACCATAAAACATTATTATGACGAATTTATGCGTACGATAAGTAAGTCATCTTGCAACAACATCATCTAGACATACAAATTTTATGACAGTCGTAAAATCGGTTGTAAATTTTATTACTGTCATTACAGTGTAGACACAGGCCGAAGATTATCGGTTTGTGATTATAAATTACTGATTTTGGGTTGGATGTTATTAAGGAACGATTTTGTATGATCACTGGTACCAGATGGAAACCCCTTTTATGATCCAAGTTTTCGGTTGAATCATAAACCGCTGTTATAATGATTTTTTAATACTTTATTTCTGAAAGTCGGTGTTTGTTAATTTGGGCTATTCCCACAACTTTACGCTGTTTATTACTTCATTTAGTTGAGTTTTATTATGAATTTCATTCACCTCAATATTTTATATTTAATTCAGAGAAAGGCTTGATTTTTTTTCTGTTCGTATTACAGTTTACAATATTTCTCAGTATTTTTTCTATGTGTATGTCTGTATTGTAACATTCAATATAATTTATGTTAGTTTCTCAGACGATTTATCAACACAATATTATAGACCATAGAATAGAATAAAATCGTTGTGACCATACCTCATGCTCATCGTACATATTGTCTCGTTCTTGAGAATTGAAGCTCGGTGACGCTTTCGTGCTTGTCGTTGCTGTGTTGCCGTAGAGTGCGTCTCGGACTTTGTCTATTTTTCCTGTCAATAGATAAACACAAAATCATGCCTGTTATCCTCAAAGGGTAGACGGTGTACTAATTTTTAGTACACCCACATTTCGCCAGTTATGCTAAGGTCATATGTAAACCAAATAACTATTGTATGGGTGGGACATAGCTGATCACAAATTAATTATTTTAAGACATGTATTATGTACTACCTATGATCCACAATAAACATTGATTGATTGATTGAGTAATAGGGGGTAAGCCTTTTGCTATTAACCGGGCACAGATACGGACTACGTGGCTGCTACTGAGAAATGTTTGAGGTAAAAACCGAATAACTATTTGCCCGACCCGGGAATCGAATTCAGGACCTCTTTTTCAGCTGTCACGCTTGCGATCACTAGACCACCGAGGCAGAAAAATAAGTTAAATAAAATATTCTTGTTAACTGCTGCATGGTCATTTAGCGCGTGGCAGAACTAACGCCGCCATATTGTTTTTCTATACATTTTTTACAGATCGATGACTGACAAAAGACGAAACCACCAGCAGCGTCCTCCGGCTAAAACTATGGAAGTGCCGAAAGAATCATTTATTTATTTCATTACAACGATTTCGTTTAAAGTTATAAAAAAATATAAGAGACAATTCTACACCATGCAGCTGTACTGCAATACTGTAACTACGATCCCAAACTAAGTGATAATTTTCGTGATTTTTATAACGTAATCTGTCCCTTAATGAACATAACTATTTACGTTATGCTTAAATATTCCTTTGAAATGCTTAAACGGCTATGAAAGTAATTAAATTAAATATAAAAAAAGAAAAGAGAAAATATTTTTAATATAACTGGCTATCTGTGCTGCTAATTAAACAGGCAATTTCAACACAGAAAATAAACTACGGACAGCAGAAAAGTTAACAAAATATTTTCATCCTAACTGCAGCAAGCAAATTAAGAGATAGGTTAATATTTTTTAAACAGTGCTTTAAAATTTTCAAAAGTACGAAAAATAATTAAGACTTTAATTCGAAATTTATCTAGTGTTTGCAGAACACTCGAGTGCTGCAGTGTCGGGTCCTAATGAATTTGCTGCAAAACGTGATTTTAGTTGCGGAACTGAGGTATTTTGTTGAATAATGCACGTTTTAGGGTAAATGATATTATTATAATAATGCTTAACACAATGGTAATTGAAATTAATCTTCTTTGTGTCGCTGACACAGCAGTCTTTTTAATTTTGTTAGCCTAAAACTTGGCCACTTCTAAGGCAAATTCCATTAATATCAGTTAAGTCACAAACATGTCTGCCGCATACCGGACAAACTGCGGGCCAAAATAGCAGAAAACTGGTGCCCTGGCACAGTGAGGCGCGGTCGCGGCAGACCACGAAGGAGATGGCGGGACGAACTAGACAGGTTCCGGCAGAACTGGAAGGAGGACGCGCGGGTTTGCGAGAAATGGAAGGACTAGAGGGAGGCCTTTCCCCAGGAGTGGGACAGAGCAGGCTAGGTAAAAAATTATATAAAAAAAATCACAAACAGATCGACTAAAAAAGTAATGGTGTTAATCTGTCAAATGAATTTTCATGTTTCGTTTCAACGAGTTTTTAGGTGGCACCTCCATTAAAATAATTGAGGTATCGTTTAAACTTTCAAGAAAGTTTTAATGTCACTCATTTGACAGCCTTATTGCTACCGTCCCTTTTTCTTTTCAAGCTATGTCTTTATACGCGTTTCAGTTTTAGTCAGTGAACCACACCAGGAATAGAAGCGCATCATCACAGATAATCATGATGTTCCTGCCCTTCGTCGTATACCCAGATCGTTATCTCATCTAATAGAAGCTTTCTAAGGGTTCAAATTTAAATATTATGATCAGTTATACCGGCTTACCTTTCTGCCTATTCTTATAATTCTTCCTGGAGTCCCCCGGCCGCTGTTCATGTGATTGATCATCAGAAGTGCCGCCGATCATTGCCCTGTACCGACCATCAGCTCTGCTGTGGATAAAGAATAATCTGTCAAAGCTGTACCAAAACCATCATTATCTTCATTAGGTAGTGAAATTCGACAGACCTGACGAGTCAATGGCTGTACCGATATCAAAATATGATAAAACAAAAAAAAAAAATTGATGATTTTAAACAGTCAATGACCGCAGGTAGTAATGGTACTTCAAGTACAAAACCAAAGTTTTAACGTATCTACATGGAGATGGATGTAGGCATCTGTAAAACTTACACAAAAAATTCAAGACATTTCAAGTGACCAGCAGTCATTGACCTTAAAAATTAACAAGTCATTGTTTTTTTTTAAATTATTTTATCTTTTTCTGTTGAGTTTCCTTAGGTTATTTGATTTAAACCTGTATTTCTGTATGAAACAATCACTTTACCTATCTGAAAGCGGTGACGACGGCTCATCTAAAGCCTTGTGCCTCTCAATCTCTTCGCTTGAGGGAAACTCTCCCGGCCTAGGCTTGACCAGCAGCGTCAGGTTGGCACTGGATCTTCCAGCGACGCAGGTATATACTCCGTGATCGCGGAGAGAGAGGGAGTTTATTCGGAGCGCACCCTGGATAAAAAGAACAAAGTATAGAAAAATGTACATAGCCTATTGAAGAATTTGTAGTTAAATTTAATTCCAGTAGCATCCAGGTGAGCAGAGCTTCAGAATTGTCACTAAACATGATATGGATAGATTGTTTAAATTCATAAGAACGATACAAATCTCTGAATGAATACTGTTGCATAAACAAAACAATGTCGTCTTCCTTTATTTTAAGAACAATAGCAATTGTTCTCAATATAAAACTTAACTGGTAAAATATAAGATCGATTTTCATAGTACCTCATGTCAAGACAAAATATAACGACAAACCAACTTTTCTTTGTTAAAAACGAAAAAGAAACATTTCTTAAAGCATGAAAGCCAAAACTTGCAGACATAACTCTTTGGCACACTTTTAAACGCTTTACAAAAACTATTTTTATCACACCGACTAACAGAAACTTGCATTCGCTCGTAAAGCGGGTTTATAGAAAGACAAAATGTAACAATTTAAATCTTAAAATATTCAGAAGGAACTTACCTTTCTCGAAATCTTATACTTCTTGGACTTGCTGATGATCTGGTGGTCCTTTGCCCATTGGATCTTGGTCCTGTTGTATCCTTTCACGGGGCATTTGATCTTCACTTGAGTACCGTAGAATATTGTCGCTGAACCTCCCACCTTTACTGTCACCTGCGCACAAAAGAATTTGTTACAATTTTCTATTTTGGAAGTATACTGAGGTCAAACTCAAACTCAAACTCAGACTCTTTATTGCCATGATCATCATCATCTTCCTGCCCTTGTCCCATTCTATTTGGGGTCGGCGCAACACGTTTTCTTCTTCCATTCTCCCCTGTCAGACGTCACGGCATCATTTACTCCTTTCTCTTTCATATCAGTCTTCACACAAGTATACTGAGGTATACAAGGTTTAAACGAACCCTTCACGAAACCGTCAATCAAGCATTTTGTACATCAAAGTAAGTAATTCTACGCAAAAGTTATTGCTGGGAAACGACTTTTTTTGGGGTGAAATATCACTACAAATATACGCTAAGATTCAATGTAACGTATGATAAGAACATTGTGCTGATTGATATATTGAATAGTACAGGGGTCATGAATGAATTTAAAGAAAAGTTATAAAATTAAAAATATTTTTTTTGAACTTGTCTTTAAGTTGGAAGTTATACCTTCAACATCTTCTTAACTAGACGGTTCCCAGGTATGATCCAGAACAAAAAAAAATGCAATCGTAAGGAGAACAAAGTGCCTTCCGGCTTCGTTAATTACACCCAATGTATCATGGTATGTATGCCTAAAATAGTCTATGGCTACTAGTACTAATAATACTATGGCACATGCTTCTTCCTTGTGAGAGAGATTAGGCAGTTCTCCACCACGCGGGCCCAGAAAAGATTGAAGATATCACGTCTTCTAATTTTCGGTTCTAGGACATACTGATTTCTTTACGATGTCTATGCCATGTCCCATTAAGAAATAGGCGATCACGAAGATGAGACGAAGTAAACGAGGAATTAATATCATAATATTTAGTACAAAATTCAATTCACTTAATCCTACAACTAACCAATGAAATAGGTATTTTCATATTTTGATATACATTATGAATTCTAATAAAAAGGAATTTCATTATTAATGTATTAGACTAGACTAGACTTTACTTCAAATAATTAGGTTTTCTTACAGTTTTAACAATTGTCTGGTAGGTTGAGTACCTACTTTTGTGTGGCCTACCCTAAAGAAAAGGCGTTAATTTTCTTTGGTTAACTCATTTATTATGTAAATATATAGAAGTCATTTAGTAGTGTAGTATTAAACTGTATTATTAATAATACTACTTTCTTATAATACTTAAAAAGTAAAATGACCTCAACATTAAGTCCTTACCTTTTTCTTCTTGGGGTCATGCTGTATATAGGAGGAGTTGGCAAGCGATATTTCTGGTGAAGCAGTGTCCAGAAGACAAGGTCTGGAGTTGCAGGACTTGGTGGCCGCAGGTCGCGGAGAGCTGCACAGAGAGGCAGGGCGTTCCACCACGTGAGACTGGGCCATTATCTGCTTACACTCCACCTGGGTTTGACAGAAAAGAGGCATTGTAAGAGCTGGCGTAAATAGTTCTAAGGCCTACTACCACCTTTTAAGGCAGTATTATACATTTACTTTAGAGATGAAGCTATACAGGAAGTAATTCTGCAAGAGGAGATGGTACAGTCTTCGATGGTTGCTGTAAAACTTCTTCATCAAGACATTGCGATTTGTAAACTTGCATTTCTAATCTTCTTGCCACCTTTTTTTTTCTTGGGTTTTTTGCTTGGGCTTGTCTTTTTCTTGTGTTAAAAAAGTTGCGAAACAACCCAAGAAATCCTCTTACATATTTTCCAACTTGTAAAACTTTGACGTTTCCTTACAGCTCACAAGTACGTTCTTGCTTAACACTAATTGTTTGATCTCTCCCCGCAAGTCTTAGAACAATTGGAGCACTCTCCACCAATCCGGGCAGTCCAACACTTTGCAGTACGGACACATGCTGGGTGTACCGCCGGATCACCATACTAACCTCTCTCTGTTTTATCCCTCCCCCGCAAGTCTTGGAGCACTTGGACCACTCTCCGGAGTGCCACCTGACGGGGCAGTCCAGCACGTTGCAGTACTGACGGTCTGGCGGGGGCGGCTGGGGACACATGCTGTTTGGTACCACCACTGTGTTTGTGCCACCTCGGGTCACCTGGTGGGTGAAAGTTTAATTGTAGTTAGTTATGTATGGCAGTTGTATTTTAGCCCTTGGCTGAAATCCATAAATGTTATTCTGACTCAGTCGCAAAAATTTGTCGACAGTGCAACATTGTTAGAAATAACATTTACGGATTAGAGCTTGTTCGCAAGATAGAAACGAGGACATGTCTAAGTGACAGTACGAACGAATTAACGTTTATAGCGGATGGCAGTGGTTGATCGCTCTCATATCTGTATAAAAAATATGTAGTATGAGCGGGGCTAAAAGGTGCGGGCGCCTGTTAATTGTAACGGACGGCCTTAGATCTTGGTCTTAGGACGTCCGCTAAAACTGGCGCGTGAATGGAGCGGGTGCCCACTGTCCAACTATCCTTAGAAGACCCGCAGCACTCATCCGCGACTTTTAGCACTGATCATACCATTTTTCAATTCAGAAACGCGAATGTGCACCCACAACCGCACCCGTACGTGTTTTAGCTAACGCCCTTAGAACGTTGAATGCCAAAGAATGTAATCGTTGAACAAACCAAAAATTATAAAGCGACCTTATAAATAGCCAGGTTCGAACAAGTATGTAGGCAAAGTAAACCATACAAATAATTGTACGGTCTACAAATATTTCCGTGCGGAAATCGATTTTGTTACACCTAATTATACAAGCCTAGCTAAAGTACTGATCTACTCGTATTCCAATTAAGCTACTCTCAGCTTTAGAGCTCCATTTTGATTTATGGTACGTTCCAATCAAAATTAGAATGAGATTTAGAGCGGTATGAAATTGTAACTGCATTACGATTGGAGTGTAGTTACATTGAACGCCAAATTAAAAAAAAAAGTTCAAGATGGGAATTTCTCCTGTATGTGTTGTGGATGCGTTTACAAACATTTAAATTCACACACACAAACAGCCCGACCCGGAACAACTACTTGTAAGATATACAAAATATGTTCCGTGTGTTCCGTGCGGGGATCGAACCCGCAACAAGCAGTGCAGCAGCGTACAGCCACTGCGGCAACCTTGCCGTCTATCGGTTTCAACACAGAACAACGCAGCTACATAAGCGTTAAGTAAAATCAGGTTCCCATCAAGTTCCCACTGCTGGGTCACAGGCCTTCTCTCAATGAATAAACTGTACTACTGTAATACACGCGGGCTCAGTGCTGGTAGATGCCAAATGATTTTAATTTTTTAGTTCAACGAAAATCCGTTTTCCACGCGATGTTTTCTCACAACCAGGCCTATATCTACAGTTACCACCTTCGTACCACAAACACACATGCCAGAACAACAGCTAAGAACTTATTCGACTACAGAACTTTCACAAGTTATTATGCCTTGTGTCTATGACTGTAGCTTAGCCTTCTTTGTTTTTCCGACATTCAAAAGTGCCTGTAATGGTCTAATTGAAATAAAAATGATTTTGAGTTTGAGTTTGAGTTTGCCCTCGGTCAAAAATCTTACCTCATGTATACATGTAACCTCTCTCGTCTGTATCCCGATGCCGCATGACTTGGTGCACTGTGAGAACTCGGTGAAGTTCCACCTGACAAAGGATAGCACAGTGTAGGATTAGTACGGCTAGTTTCAATTGGACTGGGAATGCTTTGTGTCGCTTGCTTTGAGTGTGCTGTTGTAGGAGAGTGTTTTGTTATGTGATCTCGATTGTCATTAGGTACCTTACTGTAGAGTAACTAATACAATGTATATGTAATGTACAGTCACGAGCATTCATATGTTTTTGCTTCTATTTTCAAAAGCGATTTTCTCGTCGAATATACAAGGCGAACCCGCCAACCAAACATTCATCACAGTAAGTAAATATACGCGAAAACTCATCATCATCATCTGCCTAGCCTTTTCCCAACTATGTTGGGGTCGGCTTCCAGTCTAACCGGATGCAGCTGAATACCAGTATTTTACATGGAGCGACTGCCTATCTGACCTCCACAACCCAGTTACTACTGGGAAATACGATACCCCTTAGTAAGACTGGTTGTCAGACTTTTTGGGCCACTGACTACTTTAACGACTGTCAAAGATCTTCAAATGACAGCCGGGACCAACGGCTTAACGTGCTTTCCGAGGCACGGAGGAAACTCGGTATGTAATGGGTGGTCACCCATCCACAGACCAACCTAGGCAAGCACGGCTTAACCTAAAGATCGACCCGAGCGGCTGTTATTGTTTAGCCACGAGCTCCTCAAAACTACGAGCTACGCAAAAACTATTGCTGGAAAAATATTTTTTTTTGGGGTGAGAAATCACGTTTCACGGTAGGACTCAATGTAACGCAACTCAAAACATATTATACTGATGGATGCATTGAATAGTACGAGAGATTGTGGAGGTATTCCAAGTAAAATTATAAAATAAAAAACTTGGACTTATTTAAAAAAAAAACTTGAGTAATATTTGGAACTTTAACCTCCTAAATCTCCGGAAATATAAGGTTCCGAGGAATGGTCTAGAACAAAAAAATGATCGCAATGACGGGAAGAACTAGTACCTCTCGACTTCGCTAGGGGTACTTTTAGACCCTTTATATGTATAGTCAGAACAGATTAGTAGAAGCAACGCAAACCTGCTTCGATGGAGATTTATATTTGATTCTTATCTGGAGTGCAAAGGTGGTGCTGTTCTACAAACAATTAATATAGCAGGAGATAATAAGGTTGCTAAGGTTACCTTTCCCATCGTTTGTGTGATCGAGATTGTACAATAAGTACATGATGTTTTGAGTCTGATGTTGAGGATAAATAACAGCTATGATTGGAAAAAGATATTTCTTCTATTAAGATGTTGTTAGCTAAATGATCTGATACACGTGGCAGTTAAGAACGAATATATATTATGAGAATCCTGTTTTCTACCTCAATTTAAAAATAGACCTCATTACGACTATTTTGTTGAAATAATAAAGACAAAACATAAACAAAGGACTGAAATAAATATTTACTTTGATAGCTTATGCTAGGGCCACATTGGCGAGATTCGGCGAACTATTTGAGTGAGGGAAAGAGGTGGAGCTATACGTATTGTATAGCGCCGTCTCTTTTTCACCCAGAAATGATTCACCGAATACTGCCAATGTAGCATAACAGGAAGTTTGGTACGGTGAAAAAAAAGGTTGAACACAAAATAAAAATCCCGTTAACGTTAAATATATCTACTGTATTGTCTTGGGAAAGTTTCATTAATAAATACATACACAAACTCATGTCTTTAAACATAACATCAAAAACATAATATACTGTGATTCCCGAAAGGTTAGGCCTTTTCTTCGGTTATGTTAAGTCCCATGTTCTTGATGACTCCTTGCCATCTACTAGACTCACACATATCAAGTATCTGAGGAACTGAGGAATTTCTGATGGAAGAAAGTCAATAAAATTACCTGACCTGGGAATTGAATCCAAGTCCTCATATTCAGCAGTGGCGCTTGCGACTACTAGATTAACGAAGAAGTCGTTTAGCTTTTTAGTAGTAAATCCTATAAAGTATCTTTTAAAAAGTTCTACTTCAGTACTACAGTCCTTTTCTCTTTGTTAATAGTCATCTCACAAATCACTTGCATTCTAGTCATTAAATTTCATCTTTCAGTTTCACACAGTCCATCCATGGTTTCTTTGATCTTTCCATATATTAACTCTCAATCCACATTCGTATGTAATACCTACCAAAGAAGAGAAAACTGTAAACTATGACATACCTGGGTGGACAAGGATGGTCGTTGCAAGTCCTGACTCTGTTCTCAGGCTTAGTGAGCGGGTCGCACATGTATGGAGATGCGTTCTTCCCGTCTTCGTCTCTGACGCATTGGATGATGAGCTCCTGCAAAGAATTATTATGATGTCATTCGTTCGAAGATGTAGTATAGGAACGTAAATTTGTTTAGTCTGATCGATCAACTTGATCATACCTACTTTTGTGAGGCGATGTGCGAACGACAGCGCTAGTCCGCGCGGTCGAGCGAAGCGGATGAACGAGTAGTGCGCTGCACGGAGAGGCGCTGAGCATCGCACGTTCGCCCAGTCGAGCAGTGTATGAGGCATCAATGGATTTCATACAAGCCATTGCGACGTGAGATCCGCTTCATCGCCCGACCGCGTGAACAAGCGGTGTCTTTGATAACTGCCTATGTTTTCTATCGTAAATAAATGCGTTGAGTTCACCGGGACCTCACCTTAAAACACGTGAACACCACACAAGTCTTTACGCTCTGTCCACGCACTCGGCCCATGAGCGACAAGCAACACGCGCGTGCGTCACTGGGTTTCCTTCACGTGAATACCACGGTGACTCGTGGCTTGTTCTTATCAACTTGTTTCATTCGTTTTTACCGCAAAAGAAGCTGTGGCAGCACCCGTATCGCTTAACCGCGTTGCTCATAACCAAGAAGTGAGCGCTCATATAACAAGAGAACAATACCTGGACTCCACTAAGACAAGAGGCGCTGCAACTAGTGTATCCCTTTTCTTTCCAAGAGTAGGACTTGCCCGGAGATCCTGGTGCTACCCTGATGTTACTTGACGTTCCAAATGTGAGTAGTCTGCTGTTGAAAACCAATGACGGTGGTTATTTTCATGACTAAAGGTGCCATATTTGTACTAACATTCCAAGAATCGATTTGGTACAGAAACAAGTGAATCCGCCTGGTTAGGGAACACCCACCGTAGGGTACAACTATTTTAAAGGCCACATTCGCAACGCAATGCGGTATGCAGTCTCATTCGACATTGTACCTTTAATTTTAGAAGATTGACTATTCGTATTTTTGCAACTAATTTTGTTTATTTTTAATCGATTTTTTAATTTTTTCGCCATCGTTATTGCTAATAGAATGTCACTTGGTCTATATCTAGACCCTCTGTTAAAGATATTAGCTAGGCAATAAATATCGATTGCGAAATTAACGTCAGTTTCGCAATTTAGATAAAAAGGAGGATAAGTTACTAAAACCCAATTATTTTCCATACATCTGATACCAATATAGCTAACACACAAAAACGCGTCGCGAAACGTACATAATCTAAACAAATATTTACGTATTGATATAGGTTTATCAATCGATACGGAACTTATCGCATGATTAATACTCAATGAACAGTCAGTGATAGCGGAACTACTGGCAGAGAAAATGTCTTTAGAAGTCCATTTAAGTGAACCTGATGATTTCAACTGTCTAGATCTTCACAGTTCCATCGAAAAGATTGCTCTTGCAAATGGTATTGAAGATTTTGAGTACAACGTGGACTGTATTAGTGGCAAAAAAGCGAATTATATCGCAAATGTGTTTCGAGTGGAGATAAGAGAAACAGATAGTAACAAAAATAATATCAGTGTTATTGTTAAGACTCTAGTGAATACGGAGAGACAGGTTTTGTTCCATAAGTTGCAAGAAAGAGAAGTGATTGCGTATAACAAGGTCATCAGCAAATTCAAAGACATACAAAATGTATTGTATGAACATGAAAGATTGGAACTCTGTGAATGTTTATATTCGAACACAGAAAGTACCAACGAAGTAATCATCCTGGACGATTTGAGGACAAAGGGATATGAAATCGATGGAAAACTGGCGAAGTATGAAAACTTGGGTATTAAAGAAATCGGTGTAGTGATTGGTGAATTGGCAAAATTCCATGCTTTATCGTTTGTATTTAAAACCAAAGACCCTGAACGATTCGATGCAGTCAATTCTGAGTTCCACGATCTTTTGTACCAGAACCACTTTTTGGATAAAATTAAATTGAGGAACTATTTCTTTGAATCATTTGAAATGTCTTTGGGGCAAATAACGGATGAGAAAGCGAAGAAGAAACTAGAGTCAATAGATGTTAAGCTTTTGGACTTGTTGCAAATGTACACAAAACCAAGTAAAACTAATGTCTTATGTCACGGAGATTGTTGGGTCAATAATATGCTGTTTAAACATGAGGTAAGTTGACTAGCAACAATCTATTTTATCAAAACAGTTATAAAAACCAATTCAGTAACACTAGATACTGAATTCTATGCACAGTAGGATTAAAATCTTAATCTCAATCTTGATTGCGTTTTGTTTTTGTTTATTCTTTGACTTATCAACTATTCTATTATTTATCTAAAACTTGTTTGGATACATTCTACAAAACTCGATTACTAAGTTTAAAGTAGTTTACTGAAAGACGTATTGAATGTTAATAAGCTCGATTAGGCTAGGTTCAGGCTACATATTTATAAAGTTAAATGAATCGACTAATTACGATATTTATTTAATCCAATTAAGATATTCAGCTTCAAACAGTATATTAACAATATCAGTGTCTTATCATTGCAACCATCTTATCAAGCTACTTCATTTTGTCCTTGCACTTGATTTCTTATTATCAAAACTTCAACAGGTTTGCTAACGACATATTATTACTATAGGTGTTACAGATAAAGGTTTCCAGTATTCACAAATCGGTATGGATTGGTACCAGTCGATGCGGGTAAAATTTCAACGAGACAGGTACAGAAATGTGTATCTGTTTCTTCACATACGAGTGCAATTATGTATTACTTATTATGCATAGTATGGTCATATTATGGGTATAAAAATACCCTTCACGAAGTCGAATGACAACTTTTTCACAATTTTTTTTTTAACCTAGTTTTTAATGTTATGTATTTACTTAAAACACCTTCACGACCCCGTACTACTCAATGTATCCATCAGCACAATGTTTTGAGTGCGTTACATTGAGTCCTACCGAAAAACGTCTAATTTTGGTAACGTCGATTGGTACCGATTGGTACCCATCCGTGCCGAAGAAACATTAGACGGTACTGGAAACCTGTAAATTTATGCAAGCACCCTATGACCACAAAGAAATTACTTGGACTAATTGGACCCTGACTTGATTCACTCTTTTATTTTTTCCGAATCGATCCAAAAGTACTATTGTGGTTGCTAAGCCAGGTTAAAAAAGCATCAGCGACGCGACGTTCGTAAGGTTTTAAAAATGCTTTTAAATGCTTGGATACTTAGAACATTCTAGTAAGATAACCAAAAACAACACTATAGTTAAAATATGTTTTACTTTCAGACAGGAAAAATATGCTTCATAGACTTCCAAGCAATGAGATACGCAAATCCAGTCACTGACATAATGTACTTTTTATACGTATGCACCGATTCAGCATTCCGATCTGAACATTTAGATCTCCTCAAAATGATATACTATGACAATCTGAAAGTTTTCTTGAACAAATTCGACATACTAGCGGAAAATGTTTATAAGAGGGAAGATTTCAATGCTGATTTTGAAGATTTTAAACCGTATGGTTTACTGATAGCGTTGATTGAACTGAGGATTGTAACTATGGCCTCCGAAGATGATTCTATACTGATGGGATCAAGACTAGACCTAAGTATGGACCTACCGGAGTATCCTCATGAGAATGAGCTGTTGAAGTATAGAGTTAATGATGTTGTGAAAGAGTCTGTTGGGAATCGAGTACTTGATAAGCTTATTGAGAAATTAAATGATTGAATTTATGTTTTTGTTTTTCTTACAATCGAAAATAATAATCAATGTTTAGATAGTGAATAATCTATTGGATGATCTCTATATTGAACAATAACAATAGCAATGGGATTGTTTACTCGTATTTTCTAAGATCAAATAACCTTGTTATTTTACTATTTTATAGAAAATACACGGTTTCTGATTTGAGAATTAGGAGTTGAGAAAGTGTCGAACTCAACTTTTTTTGTAATTTATTTTTCTATAAATACAGGATCTTATTAATTTCGGTGGAATCACCTTAAGTACACGCCAGAATATTAAGCTACTAAAATCTGTCAAATTTCTTTAATAGATTTGCTACTTAATCACTAAAGTATTAGGTTCAAGGTTGATTGTGAAAATTTGACAGTTTTAGGTAGCTTGATGTGCTGGCGTCTATCTACACTGCTAAAAAAGAGTTTTAATTTAGAAACCGACTACGAGCTATTTATAGATTTAATCATTCACTCACCTGTCACCACCACTGTAAGACGGCACGCTAGAATCTCCAAAAGACGTCCCATACGCCATAGAACAGGGTTCCATGACGCATCTCTCAGTATCCTCCGTAGGTTTGGGTCCCAAACATTTACTATCAGGAAGCTTCGCGATGGTTCTACTGAACTCCAGGAAGATTTTGCAATGGACCTCCTTTTTCCTCCAACCTTCGCCACAAGTCACGCTGCAAGGACCCCAGTCATCGTCTTTGATGTAGCTGTTTGAAAAAAGAATTTGTTAGTTGACGTAACGGTTTTTTTTATTTGGGTTTGGCAAAGGAATTTAGGTTTGTATGAGTTCACCTTTAGTAGATTTTTCTTCATATAATCTTGCTATCTTTTTAATGTTTTGTAAGGTAAAGAGTTCTTGGAATATCGCATTTAATTTATACACAGGTGTGTTTTATCTTTCAAAAGTAAATTAAAACAATCGCAAGAATAAGCTCTTTCAAACGAATTTCATTTAAAGGTTTAATACAAAATAGAATTGAAAATATAATTGCTTCACAAAGATAAATTTATATTAAGAAGTTAATTAAATTTGTACCTTCTTCGTAGACTGTAAGGTATTACTAAACTCTTAGAAACCCTAAATTACTTTGCCAGAAATAGCCCAACCCTACAAAAGTCGCCCAGAATTCAAAAAGGAAAAAATCTATTCTATCTTATGTAGATTCACACGGGGTCATTATAGGTCGACATGCGAGGTGCTAAGGGCAGCTATAGATCCTAAATAATTTCGGGCTGGTATATGTAGAAGTATGCACCAGTGTTAAATGTAATTTAAATCACCCAACACCTGTAAATTCGAACACAGTTAAAAAGTATTTTTCAAAAATCAATCCGTGTGTATCAATTTTGTGTTTAAATGTTTTGTGCCAATTGGTAAAAGTGTAAGCAAGGAAACGTTGCAAGACAAACGGTTCGTGTGTTATATTATGTGCAAGGAAATATAAATCTTATGTGCAGTGCAGAGAGTAGAAAAATAGAAATCAGAGCAGAGTAAAGTTGAGATGATATGTGTGCGATGGTCGGGGTCAGTGTGAATTGAAATATACTGTGCATACGAATTAGTTGATCAATATTTGAGTATGTTGTTCGAAGAAAGGTTTCCTCTGTGTAGTGTTTCCTTTTAATATTTACAGAAGGGATGTTACGGATTTTATGTGATTCGGTTTTATAATCAGGTTTCTTCATATCTGTCGTCGAATTGGGAGTTCTGATTATATGTTACTATCGTGCTTAGAAGCAGTGCCAAATATATTATTTTTAAGATTTCTTTTTTGAGGTTTTTATTAACATTTCAATTATATAGGATTATTATTTTGTCTAACTGATTATTACGATCAATATTACAGTGTAATCTCAGGGCTTAATTTAATAGCGGCAACACCACTTAGAAATATGATTATGCTTTGAGTAGAGCTTCATTCTGATTTTAAAAAGAACTAATTTACCTATCTAAATAAAGTGCATTGTATTTACAAAATAATACTTTATACAGATATAATACAGATATTATAATTATACATATATACATACATAAATAAAACAACACTCAAACGTTGTAGTGAGCATCACAGCCGTGGACATAGGGATAAACTTTATTCAAGCACACGAAGTCACAAGTCTACGAATTAAGTTCAGGGCAGTTGGCACAATTGGAGTTATAAGCCCAGAAAAAAATCCCGAATATAAGATGTATATTTTGGTTCTGCCACCCGGCTGACAATCATGCCGACTCAAACATGTGAGTAGCAATCCTGCTTTTACCATCTCAACAAGAAAACAAACTTTGATGGCCAGCGACAAAAATGCTAGCAAGTATGAAATTACAGAACAAGTCGGTCTAGTATTTTTTTTTATTTTTTTAAATACGTTGACTCTAGGAATTTCTCTTGTATCGTGGGTGCGTTTACAAAGAAATACTGCAAATCAAACTCATCGAGTAAGTTCAAAACAATCCCAATCTACAGGTTCCACTGATCATCCAATTATTAAAACCCTTGTAATCGAAGGCAGAACCAAAAAACTTTGCAACCTTAATTGAAACGAATCAGAAATCTCTCTATAAAGATTTTCCGAAGTATTTCTTTTAAATCTTTCCGGTTCATTAGATATCTTACTGGAATAATCTTTCAGGTTTGCTTGAATGAACATAAGTGCTTAATCCATACTAACATTATAATATAAATGGGAAGTAACTCTGTTTGTTGGTTTGTCCGTCAGTTGGTCTGTCTCTCTGTCGTCTGACTTGTGACCTTTTCATGCCTAAACTGCTTAACGGGTTTCGATAAAACTTGATGAATAGAGCGACAATGACCTGGGTTAGTAAATACTGGCTACTTTTTATTCCAGTTCTACATTCCCGTAGGATAACTTCAGGCCAACACCTGAAACACTAGGAAATGGAAAAGAGCGGGCGTTTTGGTAAATTGTGTTATGTTATTTTGACGATCATTGCTGATTTCCTACCTAAATTGATTAAATAACTATTGGGTCCTCAATATTGTGTACTGGGCTATGGAGGTCAGATAGGTAGTCACTCCATGTAAAATACTGGTACTCAGCTGCATCCAGTAAGACTGGAAGCCGATCCCAACATAGTTGGGAAAGGCTGGGCAGATGATGAATATTGTGTAATTTTACCGTAACATCCCGTTTTTATTAATTACTACAATATTCTAGACATCCCGGGAAGGGGTACGTTTCCATATATATACACAAGGTGGGTACTAAAACGACCACTAGGAAACAAAACTGAAAACATTTATCAAAAATCGTCTTTAATTCTTTACAGGGCTAGATGAACGAATCTTTAAAAGAACGTGAAATATTTTTGAAAAAAAATTGAAAAGGTCGAGGTAGTTCGTTTTTTGTTTTGATAAATAAATAGAGATTCAGATTTCTCTTTTCACATTTCGAACAGAATATGATCTACGAGTTTCCAATTTCTTTCAAAAATACGTTACTTATCATACTACAGATTTAATTTTATTGAATAGTTTTTTTTCCAAGGCTATTTACCCAGTGTCTGTAGTTTTATTCAACAATTCATAAATAATTAATGAAATCTAATGCCAATTCAAAATCTCACCCTTTAACATAGAAATTAAAGACGTTTTTGAACCACACAAGCCAAAACTCAAAACTACAGCAACAGGACACGTTGAGGGGGCGGGTAATGTCATTCTTTGTTATAAATGTGTAAATGTTTGAAGTGAAACCTTAATAATTTTCGTTTTAGGTACAATACCTTACATACAACCAGCCACACGCAAAGAATATTTTGTAATTGCTGAAAAGACAACAACAAAATACTCTGAGCTTGGATATTGAGAAAAATCAGAGAACATTAAGATTTATGTCATTGAGATTAAAATTGATATTTTAATGACACATGCTGCGTTTGTCGTTGTCAAAAGAATGGACATTTTTTAAAAGGTTTGATAAAAACTAGATCATTCTAATAGTGTGGAGGCAGACATAGCTTGACCTAATGATTTAAATAATATTTTAAAATCAATTAATATTCTTAATAATATTACTTATATAATTAATATTATGAACGGGAAAGTTTGTGACGATGGATGGATATTTTGTTACTCTTTCACGCAAAAAGTACTGAAAGGATTTTGATAAAACTTTACAGCAGTATAGCTTGAACATCAGAATATATCGCGGGCGGAAGCCTAGTACTATAAATGTGAAACTGAGTTTGTTTCTTACACCTTAAAACGACTAAACGAATTTTGATGACATGTTTAGCCATACCAATAAACTCCAACCTGAGTCTGGACATAATACATTTTATCCCAGTACGACATTCCCGGGGATCATTCTCCAAGTCGCGGGCAACAGTTCTTTATAAAATTTGTAATCTTTGTGTCGAAAAAAAGAAAGACATCCGACGATGACAATATAACAACAATCCGTATGTTAATGTTAGTGTTATTGAAAACTAAAGTTGTTACAAAGTCAAACTTCTAAAGATCTTTCACCGCAAACCTTAAGCTAGAATTGTTGGAACTTAAATAATTGAACTAAGATTATATATTTAAGAACTTCGAGCTACTTTGCCTATACGTTTTCTTTTATGGGTAGACCTTTCTTTAAATATAAATTACTAGACTTTGATCAACGTTTTGTTTATATAACCGAGCTTGGCAAGAGTTTGCGTTTATTGGAATAATCTGATTTGTATAACTGAGTTCATATTTAAACTAAATATAAAAGGTTTATTGATGAAAGAAATTCTTAGAAAATCTAGAAATTCTTTAGGATTCAGACATTTAATTTTGTTCGCTTTCAAATCGTTTCGTGTTTCTATTACGACGAGTTTTTCGGTAGCTAATGTCAATATGCTGACGTTAATTTAGAATTTGGCAATCAATTCAGGTTGTATTACTATAATTCAATCATGATAAGAAAGATATGTTACGCCATCTATTATCATAAGAAAGAATGAAAGGTACCTATTATGTCAGTTTCTGTACACCTGACAACGGATATGCAAAATTTCAGGATGATCGGTTCAGTGGTTTAGGCAGGAAAAGGTAACAAACAAACTTACTTTCGCATTTTTAATATTAGTTATGATTATAAAGAGGTATTTTTTTTTTTGTAAATTTGTAAGTAGGGAGTAATCTTCGCAACATCTGATCCCATTCAGAAAATTCTTGCTCTAACTCCCGTTAGAGCTGTATTATCCCTAAGTGTCACAGGCATTTACACACATTTAAGACGTTCCCGTGGGATAATTCACGAACATATCGGGAGCAAAACCGCGAGCCAAAGTAAGTCTATTATATTTTTTATTTTTCCATCGCTATCAGCATAAATCAAAAGTAACTTTTTTGGCTTTTTTCTTAATCCAACTACTTTTTATAGGCTATACTGTAAAGGCTTCTAACTAATGTTTGAAAAACTCAAGTCCTCAAATATCTATTTCGAAGAAATAAGGCATTAAAACGAAGTGTCTGACTTTTGATCAAAACTTATAAACGAACATAAGACTTTCTCTGTACCGAACAGAAAACTTTTAATAGCTGCTTTTGAGATTTATTCCATTCGAATGTTCTTGAAATTTTCATACACTGATTGAAATATAAGTTATTCCAATACTTTTAAATTCAACTTAAACCTCTTTTTTAATTTTTAAAACTTAATACTGATTAACTGAATTTATAATAAACTAGCTGTCTACCTAGCCCGCGACCTACGCGTTAAATTATTATTTGAATCGGATTTTGTTTACAATTTGTAGGGTTTTTTTTGCAAGGAACCATACTCCTTTTTCTGAAAAGTAGCCTCTTTATAACGTCAGCTATCTGCCAGTGAAAGTCCCGTCAAAATCGGTCCAGCCGTTTCGGAGATTAGCCGGAACAAACACACAGACAGACAGACACACAATTTAAAAAATTGTTTTGGTGATACAAGAACCGTGTAATACTTCCATAATAATATAAGCATTCAGTAAAAAGCTGTTATTTTGAAATTTTAAACAGTCACTTCAATTTTATTTATTTGTACAGGTGTCTTCACCTGCCTAGCCTTTTCCCAATTATTTTGGGGTCGTTTTCCAGTCTAACCAGATGCAACTGAATACCAGTATTTTACATGGAACGACTCTCTTTTGGCCTCCACAACCCAGTTAGTACTGGGTAATACGACATACATTGGTAAGACTGGTTGACCTGTAACGATATTTGTACAGATGTTTAAAAAACAGCATCAGTCTTTTTTAGGGTTCTGTACCCAAGGGGTGACAATATTACTAAGACTCCGCTGTCTGTCTGTCCATCTGTCTGTCACAGGGCTATATCTTCCGAACTGAACAGCTAGACCATTGATTCCCACCGAGAGTGTATATAAGTATGGCCGCTATAAGAACAAAATATAATTAAAATTAAAAAAATGAATAATTTTGTTAATTGTACGATACAACGACTCGCACACGAAGACACACGTTTTTTATCATGACATTCAAAATTAACATCTAGTTCTACTAAAACAAGATTGATATTCAATTGACTAATGATCCTTGCCTCCACACTTTACAAATCTACGCATTAGGGCAGTACTTACGTGGCTTCCACCGGGACATCAGGTTCCCCTATCAGACGCTCAGCCTTGGCTTGGGGCATCGGGTACGGCTGTATCAACGGCTGAGTGTGATACACAACTCCTGGGAGGAGGTCTTCTATCTCGTCCTGTTGATAAAACTGTAGTTATGATTTAAATACAAGATTATTATGACAATGTTTCTGGGTTGATTTGCAAATGTACATACTTTCTTGAGCAGATTTCAGAAAAAAAGACGGAAATTTGAAAATATTCTGAATATTATACATATACTACATCTAATGAAGAATGTTCATTTACACGACTAGTGTCTTATTTGTTGTACGAAGCAATAAATAATCTTGAAAGTCCTAAAAATAAAATATAATTGTAATGTCGCACGCAGACCCCTTTAAATGAAGTACTTGCTCGTGAAGTCAATTTATCGAAGTCTTCATCGTGAAAGAACACACAAAATATAATGAATCGAGAATATTCAATGAAGCGATTCGAGTGCTACGTTTAAGGCATCGGTCCCTCTGTCGACGACTAGCGTTAATTAAGTAGAGCTAAATAGAAGCGAGTTGGCGAGCAACGAGGAACGGAACCATGGAGTTTCCTGTCGGATCGTCTCCATAAGAAACCACCAATATGGATTATACACCCATCTTCTGACGTTTCGTAAGTGCCCATGTTAGGTTTATGTGAAATTAAATATTTTGAACTTGAATTTGAAAAGAGTGTATACTTCATATAGTTTTATAGCTGGGCTATGAGCGAGTGCGGTGGGCGATTACTCGCGCCCAGTTTCTTGTTCGTATGCGCATGTACCAAGCGAAAGAGAGTCTCTCATTGAGTGTTTTGCCCGCCAGGCGAGCGTCGCTGGTCAGCTAATTGCTTAGCTACTGTCCATCTCGGCGTGATAAACTAGTGAAAATAAAGGTATCAGCAGCAGTGCGAACATAAAATAAATAAAAAAATATATAAAGTAGGTTTTACTGACAGATCTACGACGTCTGGAGAAATAGAACGGTCGCTACCTCACGCTGGTGATTACATAAGATCTAGGTCACTGAACACGAAGCGTAATCTGTGAAAAATTACCTCAGGTTCATCCGATTCCCTGTAAGCTGGACAGCTGATGCCAGTGGAGCATGGTCGTGATATCTCCGGCCTGGACGCTGGGTCGCATCCGCCTCCTGAAGGGGTGCATTCTACGCCTCGAACTTGGACCCCTTCGCCGCAGGATACTGAGCACTGGACAGACAAACATGGTCATTAAAATTATCGGTTACCATCCGGGTGAACTTTCACGCCCAAATCAACTCGACGCCATTATGAGCCAATCGGCACGCGTGTTGCGTCAGCGACGACTAAGGAACTAAATGGAAGAAGTACTAATAGCAGTGATAGCCTAGAGGTGTGGCCGTCGCACTGCCAATTCATAGGTCTGGAGTTCGAACCCTCAGATTTTTCGGATTCATGTGCGTATTGTATACCTAATTATAACTTGCATGCCTGAGACATATTTCTTGACGGCATGTAAAGTCAAGTCAGAGGCCCTTTGGCGCCATAAAAACTCTAACACCAGGTCAGGCACTAACCACACGATAAAGAAGAATGGAAGAAGTTATTTAGGGCATGCCACGTACGAGCCTCGGACGATGCTACTTGTGACGCGACTAACGTCAAGCGACAAGCGCCCGCTTCTGTTGTTTCCTTCGCGCCGCAAGTCTCGTGGCCGCGGGGTAAAGGATATTTTATTGAAAGAAAGACTTTTAATAACTTCCAAAACTTGAGAGCCATTTGGGAGTACTGGGGATACTTGCGTGTCATATATGAATAGCTCGTTGTTGTTTAAGTGACAGTTATTCGGAGTATTTTAGTTTGAAAGTGACAGTTATAACATGAAGACCTAACCGTTCTTAAAATTTGATCGTGTTTCGAAAACTTTTATACTAAATAGGTTGTCAATAAAATATCAATAAATTATCGTAAATTAGTTTGCTCAGTGTTCCATAATCCAGTTCATTTCACCAATTAACTTTACCGCATTATTAGACTTCAAAAACTTATATAAGAACGTTTGACCGTTTCCAACCCATCTCAGCTCCACACGCCACGCTACGCTGCTGCGGTCGTACAACCATTACAAATTTGACACTCAAAGTCAGTTCGAAAGCCAAACATCGTCAAAACTTAAACTATGCAGCCAATACGGTGTAGCCACACAAATTAATGGGACAGACAAAATTGTAATCACGATCTAACTTAGCTCAAATACTCACGTCTGAACTTGAGGCTAACAAGCTCAAACTTTGCCAAACTTTGGCGAAGTTGAAGACTTTGAGTCAGTGGCGGACAAATTAAAAAGACAGGGTGAACTTTCTTTAATTGGAGGTTAGGACTTTCTTTTAGATTTTGGAGGGTTTTTTTTAGAGGCAATCGTTTTGTTTTTACTTTGGTCCTACGTGGTGGGTTTGGTCTTCAAGTTTGTAAAGTTTTGTGTGTTGAAGAAGAACAAGAAGTTGCTTAAGTTAACTAGTTGTATTCTCAGAGAGTTCAAAAGAGTGAAGATTGTAAGCCACTAAGTTTTTTGTATAAATATTTGTGAGAAATAGTTTTTTTGAAGTTATACTTCTTTTGGCGCGTTAGGGAAAACTGTTGAGAGTAAATTTTTACGATGCGCGCGCACACCGTTATGAATAACTGACACCCTGAAGTTAGCTAGTCAACATATACCCTGAAGTTAGCTAGTTTTATTTACGTTTTAGCTAATATAATGTAGATTTTTATCATACGTTCTCTCCAGGTAACTGAATGGTCATTGCCTCGAGGTTAAGCATTCCTAGACCTCTGTAATTTGTATTATTAAGGTTTTTCTATTGATTCTTGTGTTCTCCCAATGTTTGTTTACTTTCGTAGTGTCAGATATTGACAAGCCTAGGTTATTATTTTCAATCTACTGCTGGAGCTAGGAGGTTAGGTTGTATAGGTAATTGATATTAGACCTTGTTATAAACTACTTTACTTTCGTTTATGTTCTAGAAAAGTATAACTTCTAACGCGTGTTACATAAGTACACACTCACTTTTTTTTTTAAGTTTTGATAGAATCCGGAAATCAGTTGCTATAATTTCAGTTTGTTTCAATGACTGTCTCTGTAACGTCCTAGTTAAGTGACCTTTATACTCCGATATAGCTCGTCGAGTTATTGGGCGTTTTAAGTTCTGAGTTGAGCTACTCGATTACTGAAGCATGTCTTATTTAAATACTGTAATATTTTGGGGAATTTATTTAATCAATATTTAAATTATATACAGACTACAAAAATAATGCTAAAAAAGGCAAGACTAAAAGTAAGTACCTACATATTTACAATTACAAAAATAGGACACTTAGGCGTCAAAGTACTCCTCCGCATCGCTGTCATCCGGAAACGTGCCCAGAAGACTGGCAGCATTGCCACGTTGAATGGCAATGCTAATTCTCTGGCCAAAGAAATAGCCAGCCCTCTGGTCACGCAAAGTGTCGACCATTCGGCGGGATATTTCCTTAAAAAGGCGACACGCACTCGGGCCCCATTTTATATTTTATGCTTTCTGAGATTATTACTATCATCATCTGCCATCTTTTCCTAACTATGTCGGGGTCGGCTTCCAGTCTAACCGGATGTAGCTGAATACCTTTTTTTTGTTTGCTTGTTTTTCGGATAGGAATTCATCAAATGAGAAGTCATTTGATTTGACTCCCTCCCGCTCTGGGCAGAGCGGAAGGGAGTGTCAGACTTGTACTGACTAAAACCCATCCATGTTCCTTCCTTGCCCTTTGTGTTCCAGGGCCGCGGTATCTCTTTCGAACAGTCCCGCAGCCCGTGTAGCTTTATACCTGTATTTTACATGGAGCGACTGCTTTTCTGACCTTCACAACCCAGTTAGTACTGGGTAGTACGATATCTCTTTGGTAAGACTGGTTGACAGAATTTCGGGCCACTGAATACCTGTAACGACTATGAAAGATCTACAAATGACAGCCGGGACCAACGACTCAACGTGCTTTCCGAGGCACGAAGGAAACTCAGTATGTAATGTGTGGTTACCCATCCGCGAGTAATAATATTATAGAGGTATAATATATTATTTTAGGAGAACCAACTATAATCCTTTTCTTATTTTCTTCTAAAAAAGTTAAACTAACCAAAGGACATACAAGGTGACCTAAATAACTTCAGCATCAATATAAGATCTCCAACAATGTACGAAACACGTCCCTAAGAAATTGCATAGCCCTGCACTTTACGTGAGTACACCAGCGCTATAAAGTTTCGCACTACATAGTGTGAGAATAAAATAGTTTATCGACAACATGAGCCGCTTACTGTACACTTTGTATCGGATTTGTTGGAATTGTGTGTTCTTTGGATAGACTATGCGTATACGTTGAAATTTTTTTTAGAAGTAAGCTATTGTTTATAAAAAGTATTGAATATGACTTTTCAGCGGCGGGAAAAGAAGATTAACTCTTTCAGTCACACTTTTAATCGGATGACTTTATTGATATAACAGTTGGACATTTTTTTTGAAAATTTGTGTTTAATTATTAAGAAAAAAAATATTTTCCGAAAATACCAAAAAAGGCTTTTGAGGAATAAGGGGGCTAGTTTACTAACCACCATGGCGGTTTTCACAACACACGGTCAACAATGAATTTAAAAAGCATAATAGTTCAGTGCATTGTCGATAGATGACGTGGGAATATTTTTAAACAACCTAGAATAGGTGGTTAGCAAACTAACCACCAAAACTGAAAAAGTTAAAATAGTAAAAAGCGTTTTAAATACAGGGTGAAAAAAATAGTGATTTTTTTGAAAGTTGGTTTGTTTATTTTTTTTATTTTACACTTTTTAGTCGTGATATACTACACAAGTTCTTGGTATATACAAATTTTAGTTTGTAACGAGAAGATATCATCATGTCATCAACATAGACGTATTAATGAAGATAACTCAAAAGTACCCAAGTAAAGTTGACGGGGTAGTGATTTGTTTAGCGATCGAAGGTACTTACCCCTGACCAAGGTCCTGCCACCCACACAGGACAGTCATGTAGATTGCAAGGCTGAGTCGATCGCGGCGCTGGAGACACGCAGCCAGGTTCGGAGTTTGCACCTAGAAAGAAAACATTACACAATGTTGGTTCGTAAGCATACATCGTCAGGAAACCTTACAACACATTGTTCTTCTTAGCGTGTCGATGGCAATCTATATTGTGTCGGCCCAGAACTAAGCTACTAGTTTGGCGTTTTGTGTAGCATTCATCAGTTCCTGTAGTGAACAAGTGACAGGACACGTACAACACATTATAATCATAATATAGTATCAGTTGGAGTGGCGTCCTAAATGACGGCAAAAACATAAATAATAACTCGTCCATTCCTTTCAATTTGTGTATTTTTCATTCAAATTGTAAAATCATGGAATGGACAAGGGACAGGACAACAGACGCCATTCTGACCTGATCGTTCGACAAGACCGTGAATGCGCTAATTTAGTAAGTACTAAGTATCGGCAGATTCAATTATTACCGTGTCTTCAACCGTATCTGTATATGTTACAACCTTGCTGCTGCTTTGGGCAAATAATTTAAATAAAAAAAGTGAATAAAAATAAACAAAAAATCTGAAAATGAAAATAAAAAAAAACACACACATGGAAGGACCCAATTGAATATAAAATTAATTATTAAATTATATAAAAGGTCCGCCTGCTGCCATATATGCTTGTTTTTTGTTATTCATTGCTGTCATGGCTCAATAAAACTTGTAAGATTAAGACAAATCGGTTGATGTAAGAATCATCAAAATATGCCCAAAGGAACAAACATACGTACACAGGCTGATAAACTAATTACGCTGCTTTGCGTCACGCAATGGGTTAAAAAGTAGGCAGTTACATACCGTTCAGATTTTAGATAGGTTGATATAGCCGGATAGATTCCATTACTTCTAAACTCACCAGGTTCATAAGTGTCAGTCTTGGTAACGTTAGCTGATCTCGCGCAGAGCACGCGCCTGGAGCGCGCGCCGCCGCCGCAAGTCGTGCTGCATGCTGACCATTCGCCAACGTACCACCTGTAGGGGAAACAGCAGAATTTATAATCAGCGTGTATTGGAACACAACCCCACTCTGTGTGAGTAGGCGTGGGCCACATCCAAGCCAACCCAGCGCGAGTTGGTGGATGTCAGATCTCTTATTCAAGATATCCTTCACCGGTTTAGGGTTTCGTAGTCGTAGGGCTGCGGGACTGTTCGAAAGAGATACCGCGGTCCTGGAACACAAAGGGCAAGGACGGAACATGGATGGGTTTTAGTCAGTACAAGTCTGACACTACATTCCGCTCCGTCCAGAGCGGGAGGAGTCATTTGAAGATTTCCCATCAGGAAAAAAAAAAGTGTTCCGTAGTCAAGTGGGTAAAACAGAACCCTGTGACTGCCAATCTGACATCTACAACCAAGTTAGTACTGGGTAATATGTTATCCCTTGGAAAGACTGGTTGTCAGACTTTCGGGCCACTGACGACTGTCAAAGATCTGCAAAGGACAGCCGGGACCAACGGGGTGCTTTCCAAGGCACGAAGGAAACTCGGTATGCAATGGGTGGCCATCCACAAACCAACCTATCCGAGCAGCTGTTATTATTTAGCCACGAGCTCCATCTATTTCGTAATCGGTGTTTTTTTTTGGTGCTTAACATCCTGTTCCGTTGGTTGTTAATAGCTGTATTGAGTGAATTAAACACCCACCCAATTGGGCAGTTGCAATCTTTTAAAACTAGAACTTACTTGAAAGGACACGGATGCGTGTTACACCTGACGACGGACGCCTGCGGCTTGCTGGAGGCGTCGCAGAGCTGCTCCGGCGCATCGGAGCCCGTGAGGCGGTCGCGACATACTGCTAGAGACATCTTGTAGCCTGTAACAATAGGAGCGTTTAGTACAATGGCAGGAGATCGATGGGGCTTTGAACATAGCCATGATAGAGTGACTGAGTAACCTTGCATTATGTAATGAGCGTCTATTTCTTCTTCTTGGTAGTCTGACGGTCACACTACTCTATCCTATCACTGGCCCACTATTGGGACACTGAGCAAAGGCCTCCTTTCTAAGAAATGGAGTGAGTGGATCCAGCATGGGTTAGTTAGCCATCAGCAAATTTTCTTATCAAATCTCAAGCTGGTTCCTATGATTGTTGGACCAAAATAACACCAGCTCTAATAAAAATTACTTGCTGTGATTCTTGAGGAATAAAATTGGTTTGGTTTAGTGTCTCTCAACATTCGTATTTCGACTAAAGACTGTTATTTTCGTTAGATTTACCCAATAAACTATCTAATCGATACTTCATTGGTATTTTAGGACTTGCAAAGCCTGAGCGTTTAAGCAGATGATGAGGACAAAATATATGAGTAATGTACTTAAGTAAATTACAGATATTTTGAAAAAAAAAAACATAGCTTGATCTCAATATTCTACTTATAAAATAACCTCTAAATAACCTTTTGGCATGAACACAATTCTCTTTTCAGTAATTCCAACAACTTTTTGTATCTCTATTCGTCCAAATTTCATATTTTCGTGTCGAAATTAAAATACAGGCTGTTTCGCTGCTCCCAATTTCCCTCGAGGTCAGAAAAATATGAATTTGGGCTAAAAATTACACCTACCTTCTATCACAGGTATGTCAGTACATGTCTATGCTGTATTATTTCAACTCGTTACAGACAAAAGGCCCTGTGCCTCAGCTTTTTCGCCTAAATTTTAGCTCAAAAGGTACTTTAGTCTCCCTTTTAAACAAAATTAGGACGTCCGAAGTTATATTTGTCCAAATAGATGAAAATATATTCAAAAGTCAAGGCGAAGCATCCTTTAAAATTAAATTTCTGGAACCGGGGATCGGCAGCTTTCACTCCTTGAAGGGAACTCAAAGTTGGAATTTACCGTGTCGTGTATTTAATTTCGGAGGCCAGTTAAATAACGTTGACTTTATTTTATTTTATTTTACTATAGGTATGTACTCCTACGGTACAGTTGTTTCTTAGAAACAAAATTACTGTTTTGAGTCGCAGAAAAGTACCCAAAATGAAGATATACACATTTTTATATACATTTTTCGCAAATTAGGTTAATTCATGCTCGTAGACAAATTTATATTTGTGTTCCACGGGAGTGATGCACGCTATTTCGAAAAATTTTACGAGTGGTACGCTATTATAATGTTTGAACCAGATCTTACAACAATGGCTTAAAGCTAAGGAACAATTTTCCGTCATTATTTTTCCTTAGCTTTAGCCCGTAGGGCACGAACAACAAATGTTACAGAACAGATAATTATAATAAAAGTCGGAAGTGGTAGGAAATTTAATGAAAAAATGGTTGTTTGTAAAGTCGGTTTACGGACGATAATTTTACGTGATAACGTCATAAGAAAACATTGATGAAAAATTGCATACTTTTATGAATTGAGTTGAATTATTATAACTGAATTATCATTATTTTGTATAATACATAGATGCGTCGCAAGCCGAACGCTTAGGCCTATCGTGCCTCTCTATCGCTTGTTCCGTGCTCTCGCTTACACTCTCGGCTCAGGCGGAATGTGACACGTTTTCGTGCCTGCAGCCAGCGGTCATCGATTTATAAGACGTTTTCACGCCAAAAGGTTTTGACACATGGTTTTCCCTATTTACTGGTGTTAAAAAATAAGTATGCTATTTGAAACCTAAAGGACCAAAAATAGATGTATTCCAAAATATAACTCAGATTTACGTAAAGCAAAGTTAACAAAATAAAAACGATGACCAATTGTTATTTGATGAGTTTACAACTTATAACAACGACAGAAAATTCCATAACCAAACAAAAACCACTTTAGAAGCCGACATTTACCTAAAATGTAACTCTATACCACCAATAAACTCAGTGGCTAGGCAGAGCAGCCCGTACCGCGGGGAAAAGTACAAAAACGTAATTATTTTTCCATTTACGAAACACGAAACGTTCATTTAGAAGATGAAATTAGAAAAAAAACATTCGAGCAAGTTCGTTTCGGGAAAGGTTCCGTGGCAACGCTTATTTTTGGAGATGATTGGTTAAGTCCATAATAGAAAACCCAAAAAAGAGTAAACGTGTGCTAGGGACTAATGAAAGTAATCGTTTTGTTGTCTGATTTGAATAGCTATTAGAAACACAAACAAGCAATACGTGAAACATTTTTAAAAGCAGTAAAATATCAAACCCACGAAATGAAACGTAGGTGTACTAATGGGTACACCTAACCTAACCCTTCTGGCATTACAGGCGTGATGTTCTGTCCTATTTTGATTAATATATCACAGAACGGCTAGAGTGAAAGATAAGGAGGAACTGAATTCTGAGAAGACGATGCTGGTTAAAGCAGTTCATGACGAAAGCTGATGAATGCGGCGAATGGGCTTTAATCCACGCGGGCCCAGTGCTGGTTGGTAGATGTCACATGTCTTCGTTTTTTGATTCTAAGACCTGCCGGTTTCCTCACGATGTTTTCTTTCAGTTTTTGAGAGCAGTGGTGATGAAATAAATTATACAAAGTAATGCACATGCCTGGGTTTGAACCCACGACTTTACTGTTCATAAGTCAGACCCGCCGCCACTGGGCCACCGCTGCTCTTTAGGTAGGTTAGGTATGGCCGATCATAAATTTAATGCCATAGAAGATAACGCACCCAACTAAATATCAACTCTAATCAAAATTCAAGAAATAAACTTAAGTCATTTGTACATAAAAATTGGTTCTAATTCCATTTTCGTTCAAGCGCAAGTGGCCCCTAAAAGAAAGTATAGGTCTTGCAGTATTTAAATTCACATTAAGCGAGTTTGGAAAACCAAATTACTGAACGTTATTAAGAAACGGATATAAAAGGGAACTGCTGCGGTCTATTTACATTAGGTACGTTGCAAATATTTGACCAAGCCGGAAAAATTTAGTACAGAGAAGCTAACCAAATGAATATTATGAATTTGAATACGGTAGCATGTAGGAGTGCATTTGACTAAAAGGGTAATTATTATTAAATATATTGATAGATGGAGGAGTATCGATAACGTAGTAATTGAAAAAGGAACTGATGGACGCTACCGACAGCGCCAAACTAGTAGCTCAGTTCTGGGCTGACACAATATAGATTGCCATCGACACGCTAAGAAGAAGAATTGACAAAGAAGGTGGAAGAAGGATTGGATACGTATTTTTTCTTACATCAGTTCAATAAAAAAAAATAACGAAAAAAAAGAAAATAAAAAAAAAACGGTAGGTACAACGAACGATAAATAATAAAAAATAACGAAGATAAAACGCAAAAAACGCATCAAAGTTCATGAGTGGGGGCTTGTGGCGTCAGTTCATGAGTGGGGGCTTGTGGCGTCAGTTCATGAGTGGGGGCTTGTGGCGTCAGTTTCCTCTAACAAAATGTACCGAAATATGACGTCACACGAGTTTTCGACGCACTGCATCGTCCTCATTTTTAGTTTACGAGAAAAAAATACGTGTCCAACATTTTTTGGAAATCTATCTGACGGACTAACCGGAAGACGTTGAGTTGGAAGGCCTCCCATTACAATTTCACTAGGTCATCGGTCCAGGTGGACCGATGACCTAGTGAAATTGTAATATTCCACAAAAACTCTTGCTATGCATTTTTACAATGGTACTAGAAGTTATTAAGAGATCATCAACATACGCAAAGAAAAAGATTAGGAGCTTACTCATAAACTACTCAAGAAAAGTGAATAAAATTTGTATGGGACCACCGCGTACGCTTCTTCTACCAAATGAAGAAAGAGTCACGTAAATCGGTGACAATCACGGGGAAAACCAGCAACTTAACCACTTCTTTTTTTTAGAAGTCTGTTAAACAAGCAAATGGATTACGATTTTCCTTCAAAAACCTTTTAATTGTTAAAAAACTGGCCAACGAAGCATGAAGGTTTCCTTACCATAAACAAAAAAAAACCACATTTCTTGTATGGGAGGCCCCTTTAATTATTAAATAATTTATATTTTTATTACATATTTGTTGTTACAGCGGAATCAGAATTGAATCATCATCTGCGAAAATTTCAATTGTCTAGCTATCACGGTTCATGAGATACAGCCTGGTGACAGACGGACAGTGGAGTCTTAGTAATAGGGTCCCGTTTTTACCCTTTGGGTACAGAACCCTAAAATGCATGCTGTGTAATTTAGGTGCAGGTTTAAGCATCGTATTCTGTATGCCTAGGTTGACACATGTTTTTTTTTTTCGGATGTGTAATCATCAAATGACTGACTGGACAGAGCGGAAGGGAGTGTCAGACTTGTACTGAATAAAACCCATCCATGTTCCTTCCTTGCCCTTTGTGTTCCAGGGCCGCGGTATCTCTTTCGAACAGTCCCGCAGCCCTGACAGGCATCGGCCCATCGGCATCATTCTGTATGCCTGGGTTGACGCGTATAATTTATACTTTCCATAAGCTGTCATAGAAAACAGAAAATTTACATAATCTCCATATTTCGTCTAACAGTCGATTAGGAGATTTACCCCTGGTATTTATGCTGATGTACATCTAAAATTCGCTTTTCCTTACGATTCATAAATTGCGTTGAATAATAAAACACGGATACATGATTACTTTCTACTCTCATCCGTTGGTCGAAGCCAATAAAATAAAAATAAAGTGTTGCCAGTAAAATAAAACGTAAATGCTCGTTTTATTTGAACGTCGTAAGCGTACTTTGTGACCTTTGAATGTAACCTATTTCTAGATTATTTTGGTTTTTATAGACGTTGGTTTTGGTGACGTCTCTTTTGGTAAGGTTCTAGTTTTTAGGGTTCCGTACCTCAAAAGGCAAAAAAGGAACTCTTATAAGATCACTCTCTTGTCCGTCTGCCTGTCCGTGTGTCACCACCGATTTTCTCAGGAACAGGTTACCTAGCCAGTTGAAATTTATACCAAATACTGAGGTCTATATTCCCTATTAGGTGTATAAAAATCAAGGTCCTGAGTTTACAAGATAAAAAGATATGGGTAAATTTAGATTTTCGCGAAAACTTAAATTGTAAGTACCAAAATTCAATAAAATTTTATTTTTTTCTTATTTTTCAGAATTTTCCCTTTACTTGTGCTGTAGAACCTTGCTTTTAACCAAAATTGTCAATTTTAGGTCAACCGGACGTACCCTTTAAGTTTTGGGTCGAAAACCTATATGGTAGTTCCCGTAGACCTAGAATCACGAAATTCGGCAAGAAGCAATGTCTTACAGCACATGTAAAGGAAAAAATCTGAAAACCGCAAATATGTACTTTAGTAACAAATTACCTTCAAGTTTATACGAGATCCTCGGTGCGCGAGTCCAACTCGAATTTGGCCGGTTTATTCTTCTTCGTCTATGTGGATGATGTATTAGCACATCATTTTTTAATTATAATGTAAAATTGAATCTTGCCAAGGATTTGTGTGAGATACCACAGCAAAAGAGGGTAAGAAACTAAAAGTTTTTTTTTATTTGGGGACGGCACAGCATGTCTTTTTCCTCCATACTTTCTATTACTCGTCATCTCATCAGACAACTCTTCTGCTTGCCATATCATTCTTCACACAGTCCAGCCATCGTTTCTTTGATCTTCCTCAAATCACACCCATCCACATTCATACTTAAAACTTTCCTTACGATATTTTTTTAATTCCTCCGCATCACATGCCCCATACCACGACAACCGATTGCCACACAACTTTTCAGTTTCATCAGCAATTGGCATACAAAGTAATTGTTTCAGCCGCTAGATACATCCTGTCTACACTTTATGAAACAGCCTCATCCAGCTGAAACATAAAGCCTTCAGTAATAAAATAACGCGTATGCTAATCAACGATTAAGATCGCTAGCTTCTGAAACTTCTTTTGAATATATAAATATGTAAATACATCCATTTAGTCTTGAGATTCCGCTGAATTTTAAATTGAAAGTGTACGCATTTTATCTGCATTGCTAGAATATTGGGAGGAGCAAAAAAGCTTGGATTTGTATGTTAAAGGAAAATACTGATTGTTTTTTGTTTTCTGGAAAATCTATTTGTTCTCTGGCTTATTTGCTACAAAGCTCTGTTTTAAGCTTTCACGATTTATCTCCCGTGATTTTCAAATATTGGGAGCTCCCGATATTTCAACGCTGTTGCTAGCACTGCTACTAGCGGGCCGGGGCAGGTTGACACATCCCGCGATCATGGACTTACAACAGCGTCAAGTTATCCAGTAAGTGAGAGTGCAAGTTTAAAGCTAATGCTTTTATTATCACAAGGAGTCACCTGTCGTTACTAAATCCTTACTCAATATTATAAATGTGAAAGTAAGTTTGTTTGTTCCCTTTACACGCCTAAACGAGGACCTTTAAGGACATATGACAACATTCGCAAGAGAATCAAGGTTACCGACGTAGCCCGAAGAATTGCCAAACTTAAGTGGCAGTGGGCAGGGCACATTGCTCGTAGAACGAATGGCCAATGGGGCCGTAAAGTTCTGAAGTGGTGACCGCGAACCGGCCGTTGCGTTGGAAGGCCTCCCACTAGGTGGACCGATGACCTGGTGAAGGTTGCGGGGATCCACTCAATCCGAGTCAACGTGGCGACACTTGGGGGAGGCGTATGTCCAGCAGTGGACGTCTTTCGGCTGAAATGATGATGATGATGATTACAACTAAACCGGGTAAAATAAAAGTTAATTTACAAAAATCAAACCGACTTCCAAAAAACACTACAAAAGTCAATGAATCCTTTCTGCTCTTGTCCCATGTTACGTGAGAATTCTTCTTCTCCTGTTGTCAAGTGAACAGAAACGGATATTTCATCCTGAAAAAAATACTGTTCCCGAGGAAATCTACAAAAACGTTCGTCTGATAATAGATGGTGCCACGTGACTTTTGAATCATGATTGAATTATATTATTACAAGCAGAGTAAGCAAGCATTGTAGTGTTTGTCAAATTCGTAATTAACGCGAGGGAAGTCGGGCAAAAACTAGCAAGTCATGTATTACAGACTCGTTGGATTTCGGTTATATTTATGAAAACCGGGTTTTGTCATTTTAGAATAAGAATAAGATACTTCGACAGACTTAAAATCGTAACCCTTCTTTTGTCTTTTCCAAAATTAGGGAAAAATAATCTGAATTGTGTAAAGTAAAATATCTTTTGAAGGTGATTTATAATTGAAATTTCACGTTGAAAGTGCTACTCGACAGTGGGCGTCTCATTATTTCTTAGCTAATTTAGGCTCCAGTTTGATTGAAGTTAATAAGTTTTGTTTCTATAATAAACAGTTTATTTAAATGGCGTCTCTCGTCTCATTAAATAGGATTAGCGCCAAACGATATTAAGATTATTATGTTTCTGTCAATCAATTAAAGTTTACTTACAGAAAGGATAATGTTTTAAATTAATTAAGGTATTAGAGGGAGTGGGCTCTCCACCACGAGAGCCCAGTGCGGGTATATGTCACATGTTTTAGATTTGTGGATCTAGGATATGCTGGTTTCTCCACAATATTTTACTTCACCGTTTTGAGGACCGTGGTGATGAAATAAATTACAAGTCTGAGGATTATACGCAGCAGAGGGTGAATTCGGGTTGTGAATGATGATAATGACTGCATCCTTGGTCTAGTGGTCGCAAGCGCGACTACTGAGCATGAAGTCCCGGGTTCAATTCACGGGTTGGGCAAGGTGTTATTGGGTTTTTGCATCAGGAATTTCTCAGCATTCAACCACGCAGTCTGGATTTGTGCCCAGTTGATGGCAATAGGCTCGCTCCTATAGGACGTAAATATAACTGGCGAAATGTAGGTTTACTATTAGGTACACCACTACATACACCTTCGGGCTTACAGGCGTGATCTTATGTACTATACGTTGATAAGAGAGATCAGTAATTAATGGTCCACGTTTACGTTAATACCAAATCCTGGATTTCAGTACCGTAGTTAACCGTAACAATGAAATCCTTATCGGCATCAAAACACCACGAAAATTATCTGCAGTCCGATCCCCCAAAAAGTCAGAACCATTCATTTAGTCTTGACCGTCGTTTCTCAACCCTTTAACCGACAAAGGGGTCTGACAGACCCCATTAATCATTACGACACTGACACCTAATTAACAATTGAAACGTCTGAAGGTCTGTAAGACCGTCTCGGGTCAGTGGGCTAGAGGTAATCTAGTGTAGGGTTAGGTCTATGTTACAACGCTTCTTCTGTAATAAATAGTCCGCGATTTAGGGGTTAACACTGTTAACTGTGAATTAGAGGATGAATTTTATTAAGTGGGAAGGTGTAAATGGTTATTCTTTATTTAAATCGAGGAGCTAAATGGCTTTATCCAAATATAAAGCTAGCCGTTTCTCAAGAATGCTCAGGTTCCTTGAAGTGTAAGTATGTCTAATTTGGTAATTAAATGGATTACCTACTTAATTACGAATGGAAGTGATTAAGATCTATGTATGTGTAGAGGAACACTGGTGCATAGTACATTATGTATTCGTTTGGAGTTGCAAACGCAGCGAGCCTCGGTTGCCCCGTACCTCGCAAAACTGACGCACGATTTTCGATCTTTGTAAAGCGTCTCTATTTTTTGTACGTACCGTGTGTTTATTAAACAATAAATAAAAGTACTTTGATCCTTTTAATTATCTCTGTACTCACTAATAAGAACATTATATATACCAATCCACAAAATATGTTTCTCAGTCCGTTTATTCTGAGTTTTCATAAGTAGAGGTGGTAAAAAAGAGCCTCTCTGAGTTTGAACCTAAGGACTACATCTCGCCAGTCGTTTCCACTGGCTCTCCTCTCCACTGCCCTCTGTTCCTCTTATAACATACTTTCCAAATGCTTTCAACTATGTTGCTAAACTAACATATTCACCCCTTAATCAAAAACCAACCATTGACTTCTCTACCTACCCCATAGCGATACACCAGCGTGGTATTACATAAGCCCAGTTGGTAACAGAAACAAATGACTCCAGCGCACAATTCCACTGTGTTAATACTAATCTTAGATTCATCTTTCAAGGGTTCTTAATTAGAATCGGCCGATGAGAATTTCGCTAGATTAATGGGAAGGGCAGACGGGCAACTTTTTTGTTGCGATTAGTTGAGGGAAATTGCATGATGAAAATGTTTTATGAACTTGGCTGTCTCAAGTGACAATGCTAAGTTCAAACAGCTGTTGCTCTAAAACAAATTCACTGAATTTTAATTTTCGTGTTTTTATGAGAGTTATACAAGTATTGTAGCTGGGCTGCGCAATTTTTTTTGTTGGTAACTCTGTTATTTGTTCAATGTTCAGACTTGTATACAATTATTTGTTGTTATGGTGTATTTATTAAAGTGTCCTACTGAAAGGCTGCTCAGTTTTCTTTCGACTCCTCTCTGTTTAAAGCTTTTAAGGACCAATTCTTATTGAAGGAGTACAGCACATGGCTCCATCTCCGACTGGGCCTGCCGCGATATCACTTTATTGATAAATAGAGGTTTACTTATTGGTTTGTTTGGGACAAAGCACAAATCTTCTCAATCAAAATCCAATGCAAGATCAAAATATAAAGGATACACCATCTTGTGATCAAGACATCGCAAACCTTTCAACCCAATCGCCCGTCTGCACAACACCACTTAAGAAACTGTTGCGCGGAGACAAAAGGAATTCGCTGTCTGATTTATTGTAAGCTTCGAGTAATGGCGGATTTCCAGATATAAATTACAGGCAAACCCGGAGGCCAACAATTAACAATGCTGCCCTAATGTATCGAAGAGATTTGGATACAACATTCTGGCAGAAATTCTGTTCGGGATGTAATTCGTTGTTGAGACGCCAACTCTAATTTGTGTAGCAGTTTAATTGATATTCTTGATTAAAGTTTAGGAGGCTTGTCCTTTTATTGAAATAGCCTCTACCTTGTTTATTGGCTAGTTTTTGAACAAGGAAGAGAAGACAGGGTTTCCTTTTACATTTTTGAAGTTAAAGTTCTTTACGCACGCTTGACTTGGGGAGTAAGCTGGTGAATGCGTTACGAAAAGCTACGTTACGAGGCGAACGGAAAAAAGTTAATGGAGAAGTTTTACTTCAGTCGTGTGGTGTTAAAGAACACTTGTTTTTTTTTTCACCACAAACATGGGTAACAAATATATCATCACCTTTAATCCCCGAAGGGAGAAGACCAACGCTGCAGAGGTGTACCTAATAGTACATACACATTTCGCCAATTGTGTGTAAGTCAGTAGCGAAGGGTCAATTTTTGTAAGAGATGAGCCGGAGTGTATATCTTTAATGTGAATTATTTGTCTATAGAATACTGACTGCGCCATTTTTCAAAGGGAAGTCGGTACGAATCGAGTTCTATGGAACCTTGGCCACTGGGTGTAAGTCCTATGTAATCGTGGTTGAGTCTGTTGTTGCGGGCTCAAATCCCAACTCCAGGGTTCTATTAAGCAATACCTGATAAAAAATCTCAATAATCCTTTGCCTGACGTGGAAATCCAAGCTCTCATGCTGAGCAAGAGCGTTCATAATCACTAAAACTTTATAAAACCCTTGCCGGTTAGTCTTCCTTTAGATATTTACTTCTGATCGCGTGAAATTCTCGATGACTAAAAATTCTTGGTTTCCTTTTTTGGCACATATTATGGTTCTAAAACCTCCGGTCAAAAGCAATTGGTGCCTCTGTGCAATGCCTTTGATACGTCCCAAGAGGAAATGACATCGTTTCCGGGACATCTTTCCTTATGCCTGTTAGCTTTTGTTACAGCTTCTTGCACGATTCATGACACAAAATAAATGCTTCGTCATCTTGGTCTATTTACTTTCATATAAATCTCAAGTTTCAGGTCTACTATATACATAAGTTTGTATTATTCATACGTTAAGACGCCAGTGGGCCACTGCTGACTTTCCTAAATTGTTTCCAGGTACCCTTTTTTTGAACAAATTTTTGACAAAGTTGTATAAATTCCATCCAAAGCATTCATGTCAACCATTATAGGCACTATATCAAAAACAAAAAGAATGAAGCTACTAACAGTCCCAGTCACTAGGCATAATACCTTGTGAAAGAAGTGTAGTGTCGATTTCAAAGCAGAAATCTCTATGCAGAAGAATGGGCAAGAAACTCCACGCAAAGACAAAAATTGAAAAGGCGACTAACAAAAGGTATTTACAAGGCAGATGTGAGTGGCAACGCCGGGACGGGGCGCTCTAGAAGGACATACGCTGATCTCATTGGTGAGCTTCTTCAGAAAGGTCAGGTGCGTAGTACTCGCAACCGGTGTGCGTGTATGACCAGATGTATGAACGTGGACGAGGCAAAAGGAGTATGTAAGGATCGTAGCCGGTGGCGTTCTGTTTCTGCCTACCCCCATGGGCGTGAAAAGGGCGTGAGTTTATGTAGTATATATGTATGTATGAACAGAGACCACTAACCATCATGTGATCAGTCGCTAAACAATGGTATGAACGACAGTGGAAATTCGTAAAGGACAATGAGCGTGCAGTTGTTAATGTTATACGTTCAGCTCACTACCGAAAGTTGATAATCCAGCAACACCTTTAATGTCCCTCGATATAAAAAATGCTTGTAAACTTACCTCCACCACAAGTAGCAGAACACAATGACCCAGGTGTGGCCAGCCAGTGGTATCGGGGTCTGGAACAGGAGGACCCATCACCCCCACAGACCCCGCACTCGTCCACACGACGAGTTGACCCCACTCGTAGATCGCAGCCGACGCGCTGGGGACAAGAGATTGGCGTTAGTGTTAATTTGTGAATAATTATGGTTTAACTTAATGGTTTTATGGAGTTTGGTTCTTCTCCTGTTTCCTACAAAGTGCAATACACACGGTCAAAATGTAAATTTCGATATTCTCATTGTTGTGGGGAGGTTCAGAATGGTGTACTGAATGTGTGTGTGGTGTAGATGTTAGATGGGCCATTCATGCGGCATTAGTTGGCCCTACATGCGCCCATGTTAAGGGCTTGGGGGAAACGAAAATATATTTTATTAACCTTGTTTATGTTTATTTACTGTGTTATTTTCAGTTGTTATTTTGTAAATCGAATTGATCTTGTTATTTTAAATTAGTATGTTTAAAATCAAATTCCTTACGTTGTTATCTTAAATTATTATTTTAATTGTTTTTATATGTATTTAGATTTTAAAGATGTTATTTAATATGTTTGTGTTTTGTCGAATTGTGTGTGTGACTATATGGATATTTTAATTTGTCTGACAAAATAAATGAATTGAATTGAATTGAATTGAATACGTGGTAACCATTTGTGCGTCGATGTTCCCTCCATCCTATATCTTTCAGGTACTACTTAAATAATATCTTTAAAACCTGAAACTATATCTTGCGCAAAACTTAGACCCCTTCAAGTCTTGATTCATTGTAGCAGCCGGAATGGTTGTGCTATTATAAACTGTAGAGCTGTAGAGACAGTACATATTTTAGAATGACAGAATTATTATAATTATGGATGTTGTCATCTTCTTGAACAAATTGGTCAATCACATCCTTTAATACAGAAGGAACAGGATGATTTTCAGACCAAATGATGTAAACTTTTTAGTTGAGGTATCTCACACACATGCTCGTCAAGTATCAATTTCATATTGTAACTACAAGTTATTAGCACATCAATCACATGTGGCTTATGTGAGAAAAAAATGCATATTATAATAGAGGATAACTCATAAAGTACCGAGGCAAAATTACACAAATTTTATACAATTTACATGGGAATACCACGCAAAGTTCTTCTATAAAAAAACCCGGCAAAGTGCGAGTTGAACTCGCGCACCGAGGGTTCCGTATAAACTTAATTGTAAGTATTTTGTTATTAAACTGTATATTTGCGGTTTTCAGATTTTTTCCTTTACACGTGCTGTAAGACATTGCTTCTTGCCAAGTTTCGTGATTCTAGGTGAAACGGAACTACTATATAGGTTTTCGACCCAAAACCTGAAGTTCCCCTTCCGGTTGACCTAGAATTGTCAATTTTGGTTAAAAGCAAGGTCTTACAGTACGAGTAAAGGGAAAATTCCGAAAAATATAAAAAGTTGAAAATTAAGGTACTTACAAGTTTTCGCGAAAATCTAAATTTGCCCATATCTTTTTATCGTGTTGATTAAAGACCTTGATTACACCTAATAGGGACTATAGATCTTAGTATCTGGTATAAATTTCAACCAGCTAGGTCCATCCGTACCTGAGAAAATTGGTAGACACACGGACAGACAGACAAACGGACGGACGGACGGACAGCAGGCTCTTAGTAATAGGGCCCTGTTTTACCCTTTGGGTATGGAACCCTAAAAAAAAAGGATCACTTAAATGGGACCAGTAATCACGGAAAAATCGGTGACAAAAAAAGAGATACAGATGGAATACATAACCTCTTCCTGTTTTTAGAAGTCGGTGAAAAGGACAAAGACCCAGATTTTTTTGCATATACATATATAAATACTTATTGCCACATCGTAAGTATCACACCCTCAATGAATATTCTAAAAGGATCTACGCAACCCAACGATCTGTCATGCAGACAGCAATTTCCATAGTCATATACGACTTTACATAACCATGAAATACAACCTTATTGCAAGCCGTTACAGTTAGTTTTCATTTAACACTAACTAGGCAATAAACACACATTATTTTGCAGCTGCAATGAGTTATATTGCGTTTGTAATAAGGCAGATAATTGCTTGTTTAAATGTACATTTTGAAAAAGCGATTCTGAAATACCTTGTGGGCGACATACATTGCCTCTTTCGACTAATTAAATTAAGTGAATAATATTTGCCACTTTTGTGTTTACCATCAAGTAATTGCAGTAAAATTCCTTACATTCTTTAGGGAAACCAATTTTGTAGATATTAATAACCACAAAACTGCCTTGCTGGTCTCATGTGCGACCGCTGAGGATGAGATCCTGTGTTCGATTCCCAGGTCAACTAAAATGTTATAAAAAAAAAATCACGCTTGTTGTATGGGAGCCCCCCTTATACACCGTGACTTTTTAGTCGTCTGACAACGGCAGCCCACTTCATGTATCCAATGACTACTATACTTTCATAACAAAAAAAAAAAATTGAATTTAAGAGATAAAAAATATATATTTTTTTTTAATAAAATTTATTATTCTACTCGACTCGTGCGATGGTTAGGTATGTTCTACTGTTTGATACGTAAACATTATTAACAGGATGTTTCATAATTCTAATGTATTATTTATTTTTCTTTGTACCTATTATCTTATTTAATGGTAAAAAAAACACGCCTATTGGTATTTTATGTCGGATACATTGAGTGGACCGCCTTTGTCAGACAACTAAAAAATCACGGTGTATATTTATTTTATTCTGTTTTAGTATTTGTTGTTATAACGGCAACAGAAATACATCATCGGTGAAAATTTCAACTGTTTAGCTATCACAGTTCATGAGATACAACGTGGTGACAGACAGACAGACGGACAGCGGAGTCTTAGTAATAGGGTCCCGTTTCACGCTTTGGGTACGGAACCCTAAACAGGGTATAATATTTTTCTATTTCTCGAATCCATGACTTAGATCTTGTCCGACCAGTACGTAGCGTCCTGGACAGCTCTGTCATTTGTCTCATTCAAGTCCTGGAGGGTGCAATTAGTTGTGCACGACTAGCAAGAGATAAGGTGTGGCATGTCATATTCTGTGTTGGGGCTCCACACTCACATTGTGTCCGAGATCGGTCGATTATACCCCATCTAGCCAAATAGGGTAGTCTAATCTAATTTATCCGTCAGATAGATTTCCAAAGAAATGAAGACGAACACTCGTGTCGACGTCGAAAACTCGTGTGACGTCAAAATATCAGTACAATTTTACTGGCGGAGTGATGTCACAAGCCCCTCTTGATCTTTGGTGCGTATTTTCTTCGTCAGTTTTTATTGATTTGATAAAACATAAAATACGTATCCAATATTTGTTGATAATGTAACTGACGGATTAAATAGAATCACTTTTTTTGTTTCTCAGGAAACATCTCTATAGGATCGGCAGCGGCCAACTTGAGCCGGCAGTCAGTTCAAATATTTTCATTAAGTATTAGTATTAAGTACAGTTAATATCTTTTTCGTACACGTCTTAAAATTGAATCGACCTAGCTGATTAAAGCACGTGCCTGGACTACGTTCTAAAAGAAACAAGCTTATAGTATAAAAAAATAATTAAAAACAAGCTTTCAAATAGAGGTGTGACGTCATTTTTTTCGTCTTTTTTGAGCAAACCCATTTATTGATACCATATCATGGGGGTGCATACAAAAAAAACTAGCCCGCCAGCTTTGGGAATCCACCAAATTGGATTTGGAATGATGTGACTTAGCTAACCATGCACAACATTTCAGCTCAATCGGTTGGAGATATCTGTTTTAAAATTCAGTTACAAGATTTAAAATCCTTGTACACAAATCAGCTACTGCAATCAGGAACACCGATATACCGCTTGTAAGAGTATTCGACACCCACTCATTCCCAAATCAGGTACAAATCTTAACAGCCCTTACGTACGTTCAGAATAAATCCTGAAAATCAGTTGGAACCACATTCTGGGCTATAAATTACATAGATATGTACCTCCTGGGTGTCTCATCGTTTATTCAAACCTCTGAATTCGGGGATCGCGTTCGTACAGTCTCGGAGAATTTTCCGATTATCATAATAAAGTAGACTCTTGCTATCTCTTTTTAACATGCTCAGTTTCCTCATGTGAGAAGGAGATGGCAAGAGGTTGTTATTGAGCTTTAAAAATATAGGGGATTTGATACTTTTATTTGTTAGTCCTGGTTGAGATATATTGGAGTGTAGAATGGAGTGTCCAAAGATGGGCAGTTAGGAGCTCATGTTTTATTAATCGGTCGAGGATTCTTGTAGATTTTTGTCGTAGGCAAAGTGGGATGGAGCTATGAATTTGTTCGTGAGGTTTTATGCTTTACCTATAATATTTACTTACAGTAGGAAAGTAAAACAACATAATTTTTGTTCTTCCATACATGTAGGTACAGTACTTTTGTGGAAACAGCAGATTTTATTTAAAATTACCGCTGCAAAATTTCTATGTGGGGGTCCGGAATGGTGTACTGAATACCCCACATAAAAAAACTAACCCCATATAAAAAACTGCACCCCAATTGCGTAATATCGCAGTTCTATATCGTAATCCCAAGGATTTTGTAAAAAATCGTAATACTTTGCATCAGAATGTTTGTAAAATTAATTTGTTCAACAACGTAAAAATCCCAATGTATGTTTTGAATTATCAAAATTATCATAGCATTAAGAATGTGAGTGTTTTATACAATAACTCCTAACTTTTGTGAATAAGTTAACAAGATGTAGAACCTCTAATACAAATCATTAAAAGCTTCCTCACAATGTTTAAGTCTGCCAAAAGTTGACCTACCAAACTTCAAAAACGCACACATATAAAACTTCAAACTTCGTCTTCAGCCCCGAAGGAACACGATCTTAACATAAAACCATTGACCAATCAAGCCGAGGCAAAAGTTCGGGAATACTCGTAAGTATTCGTAACGTACCGCACGGGATTATGCAAATACCACTCCAGAAGTTTCCACTTAAATAATATATGAAATTATGCAAAATACGTTGAAAAGACGATGAGTTCCGAATCACAGTTGTATCACTTTTTGAGTGGTTTCGCCTCCAAAATACTTCGGCCTTCAACATCGAAAGAATTTGGGGATTTCGCAAAATGGCTTCCATGAAAACTTGGTAGGCCTCTTAAGGTAGTTTCAAAGTAAAAAAAAAATGTCGTTGGTATATCAAAATTGCTTTTTTCGTCGATATGGTCTAACATCTTAGAGGAGGGTTTCCATAAAAACTTGGTACTTGACTAAGTTAGAAACTATTTGATTTTTCCTAGAGTTAGGTCAAAAATATTTCCTTCATTGTAAAAGTCTAGATCGTAGGGAGCTATGAATACGGAATTTGTGGAAAAAGTTTGTATTCAAGCTCCTTGTGAAGCCATAAACTGTTTGATTTACTTTCATGTTATTTTTTTTGTTATGTTCAAGATTCGAGAAATCCTTGAGAGTGGTGCGACGAACCGAAAACTTTCTGCAAGTGATTTTATTAAATAGACTGAATATTTTGCTTTTTTGTTCAAGAGACTCTTTACTCTGAATTTTTTAGCCTATATACATAGTGTAAACGGACCCTTGACGAAGCTGTCAACCAAGAATTTTATAGGTACACCAAACTAAGTAACCCTACGCAAAAATGATTGCTGGGAAACGACTTTTTTTCTGGGGTCATATTTAACGCAATCAAAACATTGGCTGATGGCCGGTCATAGAGGTATTACAATTAAAGTTATAACCTTAACAACAAGTACATAAAAAAAAGCTTGGACCTTTGACCTCGTATATTGGTACCTTACTAGAAGGTCTCCAGGTCTAGACCGTCTAGAACAAAAACAAAAATACCACAATGACGGAGAGAACAAATGCCTTTCGGCTTCGTTAACAGTTTTTTTACACCCATTGTTGCATATTTTATTTTATTGCGTTTTTACTTGTAGGTATTTTTAAGAGGTATCTGTATATATAGTAGCATCGCAATGGCGTTAGAGCTGTTAAGATGTTATTTACGAAATTTTTAAATAAATAAATATTAACATTAGATAGTTTTTGCCACTATGTGCCACTACTAAACCCTCAACCTAATCGATTAACATTACCCCATCAACATTTCACATGACGTATTCTCTTACAGCATCACTATATTTTTGCTCTGCCAGCATAACAAAAAGATGTTGAAGGATAAGACTGGGGCTATAAACTAAGTCGTGAGTGTGAGCTGGATCCTGGAGCCGAGCCAACGAGAGTTTCTTACAGTTCACTTAAGATCAGATGAGCTATAGACGTTGTATGTAGATAGTCGTGTTTGTGCCGTGGTAAACAAGGACATGGAAGATGAATTGCTTGATGTTGGTTAATATTAACTAGCGTATGCCCACGGCTTTGCCCGCATGGAGTTCTATGATTGTCCCACGGGACCGTACTACCCGGATAAAGATCTATCTATGTGCCAAATTTCATCTAAATCCGGTCAGTAGTTTTTGCGTGAAAGAGTAACAAATATCCATAAATATATTACATCCAGACTTCCTATACATCCTCACAAACTTTAGCGTTTATCATATTATTAGGATTAAAAAGTTTTGACTGTTTTGGAAGACTATCCGTTGGAATAGTTAATTTGAAAATATAGTCTTATTCTCATGTTCAGCACCCTGAGTTTTTATAACAATCACTTTTATTACAGTTTGCATTCGCATACTCATTCCTTCTTCTATTCTTCGTACTCATTTAAAAAATTGGTTGTCTGTGTGTCTTGGTTTACGGACGATAGTTTAACGTGACAATGTCATAAAATCGAGTGGAAGAGAGATAGATGCGGCGCATGCGTACAATGAGCGTAACGGGACACTTTCGTGCATGCAGCCGTTTATCGATGTATGAGACGTTTACACGTCGAAAAAAACTTCAATTTAAAGATTCATGTGATGAATGAAAGTTGTTGAATTTTTTTTAAATGAAAGACATTGCAAATGTTTAATTACGCAACTACGCCGCAGGTTGTAAAAAGTTGGTAATCTAAGGGTAAAATCCATTATTGATCAATTCGTACTTTTATCTGAAAATATTAGTTAATAATAATAATCACTCTTAACTTGACACTAATGAAGATCGCACAGAGCAGGGAAGTACGACTTAAAAGGAAGCTTGTTTTCAGCAGTGGGTGAAAGGAGGCCGTTAATATTGATGATGATTCAAAGACGTCAATATCTTCCCATCAGTAAATATTTACTGAAAATCAGAGCTTTTCGATAACTTGAATGAAGCAAACGGTGAACAAAAACAACAGAAATCAATAGACTACGAACAAGAAACCTTCCAATCGAAACTCAATTCCATTGTCAACTGCAGAGAATCTTCATTCACTTCCCGAACAACTGATTAACGTATTTGGGCACAAGTTTGTAAAGTCGGTCGTCCTTTCAGAGGGAAACAAAACAGAAAAAAACTACAGTGTGTATTGAAACCTCGTGACACAATGGCGGATGAGACCTGACATCATCAGGGGAATGAGGACGCGAAATAATAAGGCTGTTGTTTTGGTGCAAGCTGGAAGCAGAAGCGGGGTTCAAAATTTAGTGAGAAGAAAGATTTGACCTGTTGATCACGATGATGCAGAAATGTAATATTATCAAAGATGGATTGGAACTCGAAATATTGAACCAAACTAATAAGAAATTGTTGACACAATACATTCGCAACAACATAACTGAAACAATAATGACGGAAACATCAACTCATAATAAAAAGGCCACACCAATGAAGATTGCGAAGTAATGATTGTAGCACTGGCGAAAACGTTGTCCGTTTGTTGGAACAATGAACTAGTAATAGGTATTTGTATGAAATATGCCATTGAAGGTATCTTTAAAATGGCAACCAAAGATTTTCAATCTCTAGTACCAAGAATAGATGAAGAACTACTACGATACACGATACAACTACTACGATGATGACTGTTTTTCGAAACTCGGGTCCTTTGAAAAGGGAAATTAGGAACGAGAAGTTAAGCTTTGATTTGCAGCAACTATTGAAGGGAAATGAGCTATGCATACTTGCACATTTTGTCCCGTGTTTACACTCAAAGAATTTGGTCAAGTGGGGACTTGACCAAATTATTTGGCTGTAACCAAGGACAGAGCCCCAAGAATGTTCTGTTCACTTTATTAAAACCCATTTTAGCCAGCACATACATTTTCACTAACCTATTCTTACAGACTTCTCTGTGCCGTAAGATTAACATTATCGAGGACATAAATGCATAAAAATATAACTCTTATATGTTTGTAGTCTCCGCTGCCTTTTACAACTTAGTCCACATCGAGTAGCGCGAGGCCTCGGTACGCCTTTGTCCTAGGCACGACGTTTGCTCCCGTTTTTAAAATTAAAACTTTGCGGCCTGGAATGTTAAGCTCGTGTACACTGCTAATATTTCCTTTTACCAATCATGTAGCTTTGTATTTCGGGCTATTAAAAATAGGCTGAAATGTTGCCTGGTTTGTATTGTGTGATGTGAGCAATCTGGCTTTTAGGGTTATGCTACTTTAATTTTGTTGCCCAGATTACTTATTACGAAGCAGGGTTGTGGAAGATAGATAGGCAGTTGCTCCATGTAAAGTACTGGTATTTAGCTGCATAAGTTCAGACTGGAAGCCGACGTGAACATAGTTGGGAATGCGATGAGACATCAGGCTTAAAGAACCACCGATTCGGGGCCTATCCATACATCCATACTACAGGTAAATAAAATTGGAGTGTCTGTTTGTAATATTAAAATAACCGCTTTCTACTAAGTGCTTATGAATGTATACACGGTACATATACCAAAACAACATTTTTTTCAATTTTTGTCTGTCTGTCTGTTTGTTCCGGCTAATCTCTGAAATGGCTGGACCGATTTTGACGGGACTTTCACTGGCAGATAGCTAATGTAAAAAGGAGTAACTTAGGCTATTTTTATTTTAGATAAATAATAAGTGATCCGTGCAAAAAAAATAAAACCCTTGAAATTGGTAACAAAATTCGATTCAAATAGGGAAATGCTTATAATAATGGGATTTTTAATAATAATTTCTCGCGAACGAAGGTCGCGGGCAACAGCTAGTTATATATATACACTTGACGACATTGCAAAGCAAACCGAGCGAAGATGTGAAAGACAGAACTGTAAGAAGAAAGGGGACGTTGGGGTTGCTCAGTAGTGGGAAAATAGTTAGTTAGCTTGCAGTACCGTTATGACTGACTGTTGATGCATCAATGTTCGTTCCTTAAAAACAAGAAGAGACGTATTTGCTGGGGAGTTTGATGCGCCACTTCTTCTTTCCAGCTTAAAATCTGGCATGACTATAGCGGTACTTCAAAAAGTACTACAGCAACATAGGACAAAAAGTATTACAGCGCCATCTATGACATAAATGAAGAACTAACACCATAATCCTAAATCGCGCATTAAAAGTTATTCGTGACTTAAGACTACATAGAAAAGCGACAACAACTATAGGGTAGTACCCCATCAGACACAACACCCGTCTCGGAGGATCCTCCCCTTTCTATGGGGGATGAAGAACTTTCCATCATGAAGGGTTTTCATACCCCCTTTTTTTTTGGATGGGAAATCATCAAATGACTTCTCCAGCTCTGGGCAGAGCGGAAGGGAGTGTCAGACTTGTACTGACTAAAACCCATTCATGTTCCCTCCTTGCCCTTTGTGTTCCAGGGCCGCGGTATCTCTTTCGAACAGTCCCACCCCAAATGTATAACATAATTTAGGCGTTCAAACTGTTGATTCTCAGCTTTATTTAAAAAATGACATTTGATTTTGATTTGATATTGCAGTAAGACAATTCATAATTTTATATTTCTAAACGACTTGACCTCGTCGCTCAGTAAAGCTTCTTGTAGATATTTCTTAGCTAGCTCCTTTATTGCAAGAGACGGTAACAAGATTGCAATCATGCGGTTAGACCACTGCGTCCACTAGTATTCTGATAACATTAATACGGAGAAAATCGAATTCCAGACTTTGTTACGAAGATTTTCAAAACATTGAATAATAATATTATAGTTTAGAAAAACTAAAAAACGCGCTTTATAGTGACGTCATTTTATTTCTTGTAATCTTCTCAACAAACCCTTTCATTTGATATTCATATCTTGGGAATGCATAAAAAAAATACTTTTTTTTTCCTAGCCTGCTCTGTCCCACTTCTGGTCAAAGGCCTCCCTCCTCTCCTTCCACCTCTCGCATACCCGCGTCTCCTCCTTCCAGTTCGGACGGAACTTATCCAGTTCGTCCCTAAAAAAATACTAATCCACCATATTTCTAAGTCCGCCATATCAGATTTAGAATGACGTCACATAACTAATTATACATTGTCATCCAAAATTAACATGTGTATGCAAAATTTCAGCTCCATCTGAAACCGGGATGTAGTTCTTTAACTTCTAAGATTTTTCCACATAGTTAGGTAATTACGGGTTATGGTTAATAAAAGTGTGTTAAAAAGGCGCATGATAAAGAATTTGACATCTTAGAATTTGGAAGACCTATTTATGCTTGTTTTATGCTAAAAGTACTTCAGAACCACACACACATTTGTCAATTAGGCGATACTAAGCTTCAAATAGACAAAACCCTTAGTATGTAAGTATCGTAGCAAGTGGAAAAACCAGTGAGTTGACGTATCGTTTCCAATATCAGTAAAATCAATAAGATTAAAATACTTATTTCAACAAGAATAATAATTATCTAAAGAGTTACGACACGAAAACTCTTTAGTACACTCAACTTTAAAGAAAAGCAAAACGTAGAACACTGATGTTGAAAAAGAAATACGTACCTTCCATTATTTTAGTCTGACTTTCAATACAACTGCAGTAAGAAGACACTAGATTAAAGTATTCCTTTATTTTCACTTCAACTTGGAAAAGGAACAAAACAAATTCAATGGATATTTATTTTCTGTTTTCCAACAAAAAAATGCTTGTAAAGCATTGTTCTTTACCGGAGCCCTGATAAATAGAATAGATAACAATACAGAAGCTTAACTTATAAAATGAGTGAAAACGTACGCACACATAGACACGCTTCAGTGTGTGCAAACGAACTCGCGGCAAGTTCTCACCAATTACTTTCATAATTTTCTTCGCAGGTACTGTCGCAAAACGCGCCAGTGCAACGCGCAGTGGAGCTCGTGGCCAAGATGTTAAACTAGCTAGTCTACTTAGGGCCGGTTTTTTGATCCGTAGTTAACTCAACTAATGGTTAAAAATAGTAACAAATGGTTAAATTTTGGCAAAATGTGTTTCTTGATCAATTGTTAGTTTAACCTATGGTCAAATAACTAACTATTAGTTTAAAAAATTAACCACCCAAAGTTGGAGAGTTAAGCAATATGGCGGATGGTTAATTCAAACACAGCAGCTGTTTTGTACGCGTGTACAGAACATACGCCCAAGTTTTTTTTATCGTCAACGTCGTATTTCTCATTCTTTTGTATCATGAATTTAAACATAGTTAGATATTATGATATGTCGGAAAGTTCATCAGACGATGATATTTATGTGGAGTACGTGTTAATGATAAGGCCGAAAATTTTTAGACCACGTAAGCCACCCTTGGACACCTGGGATAGTGTAGACTTTTGCCAACGGTATCGGCTATCAAAGGAAACAGTTATGTGGTTAGTCGGTGAAATTGGAAGCTTTCTAAAAACTCCCACCACAAGGTAGGTAAAATAAGTAATGCACATATTTAAAGTTTCATTGATTGCATTTAATTCGCAAACTCATCTTCACAACAACCTAACCTCAAATAATTATTTGTTGCGTTTTAGGAATCAAGCCATAACACCCCTTGAGCAAATATTGCTTACATTACGATTCTACGCTACAGGCACCATGCAACGATGCTCTGGAGATTTCTTTGGGATTTCTTGCCGTTTTTTTCATATTTTTTTTTGGAGATTTCTTGCCGTTTTTTTCATATTATTATATTTCTGCTGCAACTGCTTCGTGCTGCGGTATTTCGTCGCATCGGAATTAAATTTTTCTGTGAGAAATTTCCAAGCTGCTTCTTTTTGCTGGTTGCTGGAGTGATCAGTTTTTTTATTTGTTATCACTGGGTAATCCTGTATTAGCAACATTAGCTTTTTTGTTTCTTCTTTACAGAAATTAGAGCTGCGGTTCCTAGAATTAAAAAAAAAATGTTACGTACAAGTAAATAAAACACGAGCTAGGTAACTCTTGATGATTTCAGAGCTAAATCTCAATAACGAAAATACTTACTTGTTTGATTGTTGGCTGTATCCTGACATATTCACGAAGCCAAAAGATGCTTGGCAGTCACGGCACATATTCAAAAACTATTCAATAAATAACACGGAGTGAAAAATATAGCTTGTTGTGATGTTGTTTCTCGGATCGTGGTAATAAACTGTTTGATTTTTAGCGCAGTCTGACTTTGACATTTGAACTGTCAAAACAGACGTTTCTTTTGGTTTCATTCAATCATTAAAGCTAGTGTTGCCACATAAAAAAACGTTACCCCCAAAAAACCGTAGCTATTTTTAGGAAAATATTTCTCATTACACTGGCAATATAATAACCAATGGTCAAGTTTGACTATAGTTAAAATAGACATCGAAAAACGTAATAGCCCTTTAACCATTAGTTGTCCAGTTGACCATGGTTAATCTAACAAATTGTTATACGGTGTTTGACTACGGATCAAAAAACCGGCCCTTAGAATCAACCAATGCAAGTGCACTCACGACTGGCATTTGGTTGAAACGCCGTATACGCGTCTATGTGTGCGTGCGCCTGTTTTCACTAGTTGTAAGAACCTGGCCCTCTGTGCTTCTATCTATTCTGTGTCCCACTCGCCTTGGTATGAAACGTGAAGCAATGTCGTTATTGGAATTATAAATTCTTGTTTAGCGCGCAATAATGGTGATGGTTTATGCTTCGTAGAATGTTTCTTGTATCTACGTGGGTGTTTGTTTCTTTAAAATGTTGTAAGAATATTGGGATGGGTATCTGGGTAGTAGGTAGTAGTGGGGTGAGGGTGGGGGGTAACTTCTTTTACCTTTCTGTATTTTAACACTGATTCAGATATATCGATAAATGAGTTGTAAATTCTTCAAATAAAAATAACTAAAGCTGTATTGTATAACATCAATTGGACACGATTTAAATGTCAAACTGCCACTGTTATTTTTTTTAATAGAAAAACACAAAAGCGTACTCAATATATCATAGCATCTGCGTGACTGGTTACAGTCCTGTCACAGGTGTTGTATCACTGACAGCAGAAATCCAAAAGCAACTTTTATGGTGAGAATAAAAATCAATAACAGTAATGCAAGCATAGAAATGAAATAACTGTGAACTACACTATGATCACATTGACCAATAATCCAGTATGTTTGCTCTGAGCCAGAAAGAGAAAAAAGATGACAATCTCTAAACGGAAGCAAAGGATTCATTAAAAGATCTGAACAGAATCTACAACACTACCGAGTTTAAATCTTCCAAGTGCCTCACAGACAAGTTGATTAAGCAAAAATATGTAGCAACTTGGGTACAATCAGCCGACGGCGACGAATTAGCATACAACCGTCTTACCGTCTAACTGGTGAATTTGATTATAATTACCATACCGGTTTGACAAAACACTGGCAAGCGGCTGCCAGTTAGTGTTAGGATCGTTTAGATGGTGTTTTGGGGTGAGTTATACCTTGTTTAGCATTGCTGATAGTTTTGGTGTAAGAACTTGTGTTTTAGCATAACATAACATTGAAGCATGTTTTCTCCGAAACACACATACCCGAATCCCCCGGAGTGCTGTATTCGGATGGGAACAGTAACACTATGATAATAATACCCATATTTTGACAGTTGTGTTTAAGCGCCATGTACATAAGAGGAGGTTTAAAAGTGGCACCAGTAACTGAAAAGTTATGTGGTAATTGGTTGTCGCTGTATACGCTGTATAGTCGCGGTTGGGCATGTGATACGGAAGAATGAGGAAAATGTCGTGAGGAAAGTTTTGAGTATAAATGTGATAGGTATAAGAGTAAAGGAAGACCAAAGGGTGGACTGTGTAAAGGATGATATGGCAAGAAAGGTGGTCTCTGATGAGATGACGAGTAATAGAGATCAAGAATTAGGATAAGGCCAAGAAAATGATGTTAATGTTTAAGCCCCATGTAATAAGGGACGAGCTCATTATCATCAACTGGGCACAAGTCCAGATGACAGACACGTTCTTGATTTAAAAAATCTTACATACCGTCGAGAAATACTGAGAGAACTGGGTTGTGGAGGTCAGATAGGCAGTCGCTCCATGCAAAATACTGGTATTCAGCTGCATCCGATTAGACTGGAAGCCGACCCCAACATAGTTGGGAAAAGGCTAGGCAGATGATGATGACCGTCGAGAAATATCTTCTCAGGCATGATGGTTTCCTCACGAAGTTTTCCTTCATGGAAGCAAGTGAAATTATACAATACGCACATGAATCCGAAGAATCAGAGGTGCGTGTCTTGGGTTCGAACTCGAGACTTATGTCTTGGCAGTCCGACTGCCACACCACTAGGATATCACTATCGCATTTTCGCATTTAAATTACGTATCATTCTAGAAAATAGACGATGATAACCGAAGTGCAGACTTTAACTGGGAGTTCTGCACTATGAACGTGGACGAGGCAAAAGAAATTTGTAAGGATCGTAGCAGGTGGCGTTCTGTGGTTTCTGACTACCCCCATGGGAAAGGGACATGAGTTTATGTATGTATGTATCTGCCCTATCTATAACTCAGTTCGTATATTCAGGCTCACTCCTTCTAAACCAATAAATAAATCACTTCTAAACAATAACCTTAAAACAATAGCCTCAAGGTATAATAAATACCAGCTAATTGCTAGACCATTTCATTCACAGATACTTCATAATCCAATCGTAGATAATTAATAATTGCCAAAAGCAACGCTGTAGCGCCCTCCAGGCATTTGTTAACCAACAAAAGAGCACTTCGCTCACTAGAAATGCCTTTTCAATATACAAAATCAAAACTGCGGTAGAGACCATTTATAAAATCAGTTTGAGAGGCTTCGCGAATGAAATAAGTGGCGAAATGTGGGTAGGTATTGCTGGGAAGTTCGGAGGATTTTGGCGAAAGATATTTTGGATACTCATAGAGATTGCTTCGGGAATTACTTATGAGTTTGTTTGTGTGTACCGTTTTGAAATGGGTCTCAAATTAGAACTGAATTTTATGTTAGTTAGGATAAACTTATTGTAGTATAGTATTTTACCCGATTTGACAGACGAGGAGCTTTTGGCTAAAAAATAAAAGCCACTCTGGCCCATCTTCAGATAAGCCGCGTTTGCCTAGGTTGGTCCGTGGACCCATCCACGGACCACTCCTTACCGAGTTTCCTCCGTGCCTCGTTGTCATTGGTCCCGGCTGTCATTTGTAGATCTTTGACATTTGTTACAGGTTGTAGTCAGCGGCCCGAAAATCTGACAATCAGTCTTACCAAGTGGTATCGTATAACCTAGGACTAACTGGGCTGTGGAAGTTAGATAGGAAGTCGCTCCATGTAAATACTGGTATTCAGCTGCATCCGGTTAGACTGGTTACCACAAGTGAATACAGCCCACTTTGGTCAATGAACCTTTTTTTTTTTTTTACGGATGGGAAATCATCAAATGACTTCTCCCGCTCTGGGCAGAGCGGAAGGGAGTGTCAGATTTGTACTGACTAAAACCCATCCATGTTCCTTCCTTGCCCTTTGTGTTCCAGGGCCGCGGTATCTCTTTCGAACAGCCCGCAGCCCTGTGGTCAATGAACCTTGCTTACCAATTTTCTTACTGCTTAGCTGATATTCATGGTAAGATAAGAAGGGTGCTGAAGAAATCCTCCACTGATGTTATTGGTGATGTTGTTCAGAAAATTAAATGTAAAGTTCATAGTATTCTCAACTAGCGTGCCACACTATCCAATATATACCTGGCCGAAGGAACCTGAACTGGAGCTGAGCGATTGCTGCGCTGCGTGTCGCGAGTTCGATTCCCGCTCGGAACAAATATTTGTATTGCCCAGGTAGTTATTCCGGGTTCTGTTTGTGTATGTGAGTTTAAATGTTTGTAAACGTACCCACAATACAGGAAAAATCTTAGTATGGGGCAAGGTTTTTTTTATAAAAAAAACCCGCCAAGTGTGTGTTGAACTCGCGCACCGAGGGATCCGTTTTTCACTGCTCTAAGGGGAAGCAAATTTGAGTATTTGTTATTAATTGCAGTTTGATACCTCCACGCGTTCCTTAGATAAAGGGTCTTGATAGACTGACAGACAGACGGACAACAAAGTGATCCAATAAGGGTTCTGTTTTTGGACAGTCTTAGCAGGTGGGGTTCTGTAGTTTTCGCTTACCCTCATGTCTTAATCATGTGTGCATAAGCTACTGCAAAAGTGGTGTCCTTATGGGTATCAAATAATAATTGGAGATTTCAATAAATAAACTGTTCACTTATAAAAAGATCTGTGTGTTCGGAACTGAAATCTTTCGGTGAAAATCTTTGAATAGCTTCTGTTGAAAGGCGCCGTCAAACTGGCGCTAATATTCACAACTACTTGGCGGAACAGCGAACGTGCGAAACCGTTCAGTTTTATTTCAATACGAAAGGTTTATTTTGAAATGTTTTAAGTGGCAATGAAATTGGCATATTGTCTAAAGCAAGTTATACTCAAAGTGGGCATAGTTTATTAATGATTATTATTCGGAAACTAAGCAACCTTTTACGTGTATCTATTATTAGAAGAGATAGGACTGTATGGTACGAGGAGCAAGAAAAGTAAAAAGGCTCTCCTTAAACAGGGGCCTGATCCAAAAGGCAGTACTCCTCGATACGGCCCGCATTATGAGGAGGTTCCAGTCTCTGAAGTCCTAACCTAGCCCCACCAATAACTTGGATCCTACTCCCGACACCACGTTGACGGCACGGTTGGCGCAGTGGCTGACCGATTGACTGCTGCGCTGCGTGTCGCGGGTTCGATCCCCGCACGGAACAAATATTTGTATGGCCTACAGATAGTTGTTCCGGGTCTGGCTGTTTGTTTATGTGAGTTTAAATGTTTGTGAACACACCCACGATACAGGTGAAATACCTAGTGTGGGTTGCCCCACACTAGGTATTTCATTTAAAAATTACACTATAAAAAATAAACAAAATTACACATTAACATATTTCGTTTAAAAAGAAAAAATATTTTGCCAAATATGTTTGACAAACAAACAATCAATCAGTTTTTATTACATAGCACATTACATCTGCCTAGCCTTGGCTGAGCCATACTAGTAATATTATTGACTAGCTTTTGCCCGCGGCTTTGCTCGCGTTCATTTTGGAATTTGACAATCAGTTCGGGTTGTACTGTGCTTGTAATTCAATCAGACACGTGGCGCCATCTCTTTAGCCGTGGAAAGGTAACAAACAAACTTTCTTTCGCTTTTAAAATATTATAGTAAGAATAATAATTATATTTGCTTAAAAAACTTGCAATCCAGTATGATTCTACTCACTGGATGCTTGTTTTGTCCAATCTTTATGTTGCCGTGCCCTAACCGGGTTTCATGTTGGAACTTAATTACATATATGTAACAACTAAATGTACACATGAATGCAATAAAGAGTTTGAGTTTGATCTTCCAGCAAAACCTACAACCGGATGCAGCTGATTACCAGTATTTTATAGGAACTATTCTCCAGAATACTGTAGGGTATTTTGTTTAAAAATATACAGTTTGGGACAAATTAAACTTACATAACTGAAAAGTCAGTCCCTGAAATATCAAAATTATTCTTAAAAGTTCTTAAGATAAATAAAATTGACAAGTCGCTTTGAATAACCTGTATTTAAAATAACAATTCCCATTTATTGATTGTGTCTGTTTCAGGATTCTATATTCTCTCGTGTTCCAGGGCTTTCTCAACTATGTTTGGAACAGCCTCCAGCCCAACTGGATGCAACTGAATACCAGTAATTTACATGGAGCGCCTGCCTATCTGACCTCCACAATCAAGTGACTGGGTACCACAATATACCCCTTGGTAAGACTGGTTGTCAGACTTTCGGGCTACTAACTACCCGTTACGACTGTCCAAGATATCCGAATCACAGCTGAGTATAATAACTATTGGCTGTGTTGTTATACAGTAAGCCAGGACTGCCTCGTTGGTCTAGTGGTCACCAGTGCGACTCCTGAGTATGAGGTCCTGGGTTCGATTCCCGGGATGGGCAAAGTGTTATTGGGTTTTTCCATTAGAAATTTCTCTGAAGCAGCCACGGAGTTTGGATTTGTACCCGGATGATGGCAATAAGCTCGCCCTTTATTACATGGGACTTCCAAAAAACTTAACTGGCGAAATGTGGGTGTATTTTTAGGTACACCTCTACCTAAACCTTCGGGGATTACACGCGTGATGTTGCGTTATGTAAGCCAGGTAGTAGTTGTGTCACTGCCCAGGATACGCCAGTCGTCCTATCATCTCTTTGGGTGTTTGAATGCACAATGCACCCCCATCATTCCATCACATACGTTTTCTATTTCAAGAAAAATATAAACTGCAATCGGATACACCTGTATGTAAAACAAGAAGTCCATAAAACTCCAACACAAAGCCGAAGAAACGGGTTACTTATTCATATTTCAGAATAAACCAGATACGTCTCCGAGCTAAATCCCAAAGATACGGAAATAAAGGCGAAACGATACCTTATTGGGAGTCCGAGAGGAAGCCAGCAAGATATAAAAAGGGCAAAACTCAGGAAACTCCATATAACTAATACATTACAATCTGCTTACATTTCAGGCGCGATCTACAAATTGAATTTGGCAATTTGACGCCCCTATTGCATTATGGATAAGGTGTAAAATGGAAAGGATTTACTTTTGAAGGTGTAGAGGTAAGGTGGTTTAGTCGATGGATGGTTATCACACCGTTGAGTTTGGTTCGTATGTGCTGGTGGGATTATAACTAAGTAAGTAAGCTAAGATGCTGATGTGTTATCGTGGCAGCATGATTTTTAGGGTTCCGTACCCAAAGAGTAAAACGGGACTCTATTACTAAGACTCCGCTGTCTGTCTGTCCATCTGTCACCAGACTGTATCTCATGAACCGTGACAGCTAGACAGTTGAAATTTTCACAGATGATGTATTTCTGTTGCCACTGTAACAGCAAATACTAAAAACAGAATAAAATAATATTTAAGGGGGGCTCCCGTACAACAAACGTGATTTTTGTTTTGGCGTTTTTTTTTGCTCGATATTAATAACGGCGACAGGTGGATACTTGAAATATTCCCAGAATATTTAGTTGTATATTAAATAAAAAATAAATTAATTAATTAAAATAAAATAAATATTGAGGGGGGATATAATGATACGGAACCCTTCGTGCGCGAGTCCATCTCGCACTTGGCCAGTTTTTAAATAATATCGGCAAAAAAACAAAACACCTAGAACTCAAATAATACCAAACTAGCTGATGCCCGCGGCCTCACCCGCGTGGATGTCGGTTATCGCGACCAAAAGTAATCATGAAATTTTTATCACGTTCCCGCAACAAAAATTTGACAAATTATATACTAAAACATTCCTCAAGAACCTATCTATCCATTGGTTAAGACAGCATAAAAATCGGTGCAGTAGTTTTTGAGTTTATCGCGAACAGACAGACAGACGCGGCGAAGGACTTTGTTTTAAAATATTTAGTGATAGTGTTAGTGAATAGTAATTAATATTACATATTGAGAACTAGCTTTTATCCTGCTTTGTTGGTCTAGTCAAGGTTAGTGGTCGCAAGGGTGACTGCTGAACATGAGGTCCTGGGTTAATGCCAGATTGGTCAGTGTTATTGGGTTTTTCCATCAGGAATTTCTTAGAAGCAGCCACGGAATCTGGATTTGTGCCCGGTTGATGGCAATAAGGTCGCTCCCTATTACATGGACTTAATCATCACTGGCGAAATGTGGTTGTAGTTTTTAGGTACCCCTCTGGCTAACCCTTCGGGGATTACAGGCGTGATGTTATCTTGTATAGATCTTTTATTTAAAGATTAGTTATAGGGCATCAAAAAATTCGTCCACATCGGTGTCAATAAGAAAAGTGCCCAGAAGGCTGGCACCATTGCCACATTGGATGGCAAAGCTGATAGGCCCGTCCTCTGGTCACGTGAAGAGTCGACCAACCGCTTGGCGATTACCCGAAATACTAGGTGGGCCAGTCGGACCCCATGGCCCTATAAAATCAGCATTTCCTTTGCTGCATAACACTTGGTTGAATTAAGACTGTACTTACATCCACACGACCTCTAAAGTAATTTAATTTCAAAAACACCTTAACCCTATTACCGCTATTCAAAACAACACCTTCCAAAATTACCAAGAATTACTGCAAAATCCACTTAAGTCTGGTTGAATATTTACAATTTTGATACTAATCTATCTAAACAAAGGTTAATTTCAACAAGTCAAATAGATTACCTCAATGAGAACCAACCTTGTAGCAGCACAAACAATAAAATTAATTATAATTATTAAGTAACGGACCCCAAGAGGTTCGCAACGAGAAAATTCCCGTTTATGCGTAGAAGGAAGATTTTGAAATTGTGTACCTAGCTATATCTGAGTAAAATGTTTCTGAATTTCAAAGTTTATTAATTTCCGTCTTGAATTCATGATTGCAAACATTTTGTGCGAAAGTACTGAAAATCTTTAAGGTTTTATATTTTTCTAGGTTGAAGAAAATGATGAGTTTGAATACCACTTAGATTTAACTTATTGAAATGGATTTTTAGGGTTCCGTACTACAAAAGGTAAAAGGGACCCGTATAAGATCACTCTCTTGTTTGCATCTATAAAGGGTGAAAAGGAAGCTAGACGAAGCTGAAAAGTACTGGCTCTCCCCGTCACTACAATATTTTTTTTGGTTCGGGTCATATCTGGGAACCTTATTGGGGGTCAAAGTTTCAACTTTTTTTTTTTGTAAATTAACACACACATTTTGTAACATTACTTTAATGTAACTCCATGACCCCCGTATTCCCCAATGCATCCATCAGCACAATGTATTGAGTGCGTTACATTGAGTCATATCATTGATGTAATTTTGCACTACAGAAAAAAGTTTCCCAGTAATAATTTTAAATTTTTAAATTTTAAATTTTTATAAATTTTTGAGTTGAGTTACTTAGTTTGATGTTCAGAATGCTTGGTTGACGGCTTGATGAATGGCCTGTTTACACCTTGTATAAGAATGCATTTTCGCGTCTTCTTCTACAATATTTCTCAATTACTCATAATAGTCCTCCCAAAACATGAATATAAAAAAAACTGTTACGCAGCGGTGTAACTCCTCACGGAAAGGTAAGCCCTTTGGTCGTCGGGTTCCGTGTCAGTAGTTAAATCAACACTTTTGCGGATCAGTCTCAATATTCAAATCTGTTGGGCCCCGGGTTCCCGACCTTCGCAAACAAACATAGGTTTTGTTTTATTGCATTATTAGACTCTGACCCTTTTTATTTTGATTCGGGCAACGGCCAATACGAAAAAAGGTGTTTTTGAAGGGGATTATGAAGGGTGAGTTTCTTTTTTTTTGGTGTGATATTTAAAATTACCATCCGTCAGGTTATTATTACCAAAATGTTCGTTTGGGAAGATATTTTTGAAGTGAAAACTTCATTAGGCGTCTAGGGCATTTTTGTGATGTGGAAAAACAATTGACTTCGTTTTCGTTGCAGAGTTAGCCGTATTGCTACATATTACATGCCCAAAAAAATACAGTGTGCAGTCAAATGTATAAGTAGAAAGCTTATGCAAAACTTTTTTTCTATAAGTAAGCCAAAAACTTGATCTGTGACCTTCTGAAAAAAAAAACAAAAAGTTTTCACTTCTGCCGGCACTCCCGGTATGGTTGGGTATTTTTTTACTGTCAGACGTTCGAGAGCTGGTATTATCATCATCCATTGCCATATTTCACCTGCTGCTCCTCTGTTTGCTTGTGCCAAACTTCACGCTGCAGTTCTAGCCTCATCCAGGATATACCCGCGATGGCACCAACGTCGTCTGCACATCTCTCCACTGGACGGCCAACACTTCTCTACCCAGTCTTTGGATGCCATTCGGGTCGCCGGTATTATAATGATTATTATCAATGATTAGAGGACGTCACGCAGTTTCAGGCGCGTATTTCCCGTTCTCGTGGGAGTACGGGGATAAAATATAGCCTATGTTACTCACTGATAATGTAGCAATCCATTGTTGAAAGATTTTTTCAAATTGGTCCAGTAGTTTTTAAGTTTATTCGTTAGATACAAAAATACGATGAATGTTTCCTCTTTATAATATTAGTATAGCTCAAATATATGATATATATTAGTATACACCAAAAGCAAAAAAAAACACGTGTGAACTGGTATGCAGTTTGGAAATACCGATTATAAATACGAAAGTTTGTGAGAATGGATGGATGGATGGATATTTGTTACTCTTTCACTCAAAAACTACCAAACGGATTTGTATGAAATTTTGTACACAGATAGTTTATAGCCTGGATTAACAAATAAGATACTTTTTGTCCCGGTAGTATGATCCCGTGGGACAATTATCGAACTTCGCGCGGGCGATGCCGCTGGCATAAGTGAGTATGTGGTAAACATCAACACTATTCCCAAATGACGTAGACTACTTTCATGACAGAATATACACAATGTCTGTGCGAAATTACGAGGGCAGCTAATTTTAAATAATCGAAACACGCATTCAGAAAATTATAATCCTTACAGAACTCAAATCGGAAATTGTATTAAAAAGTTCACCTAACACGTGTCCTCTGGGTACCAGTTATTTAGAATTGAGTTAAACCTACATTTCTCCCAGTTATAATTTAGTTTTATATTTGGATTTAACGTCTCTTAATTCGAATCCTTTGGGGCCCTACGGATGGTGATACTTAAATGTATCTGGTGACCAATTTTCAACCTTGTAACTCAGAGCATTAGGGTAAAAAGTGTTCGACTAGCAGTTAGGGCGATACAACGTCCATGGCATCGTAAGAGCCTAGACAAAGTAACTATCTATCAGCAATCACGAAGGTCGAAGTCAACCTTACATAAGCTAATGTGGCGCCGGTGACTGAACAAGTGTGTGGTAATCGGTTATCATGGTATGTGATACGGAGGAATGAGGAAAATGTCGTGAGACAGTTTTGGGTAAGAATGTGGATGGGTATAAGAGTAGAGGAAGACCAAAGAAACGACGGATGGACTGTGTGAAGGATGATAATTATGGCAAGGAAGGAAGAAGACATGCTGCGCCGACCCCAAATGAAATGGGATAGGGCAAAAGAATGATGATGAAGATACTAAAAAGCTGTTGTAATTCAATCCTGTTGTAAGTCGTTGTGGGAATACAAAACGCTTTGGAAGCGATTGCCACTTGTACCTACAGACCTTCTGTATAGGAGACCCACCTATTATCAGTTTTATCTGGTTTAACTCTAATTCAAAGCGACGCAACTAAATCAGGTTGGTAACGCGTCTGATTGCCTGAAAATCAGTCTTGCTAAAAGATTTATCGTCGTACCCAGTATGACGATAAATTCTTAAGCAAGACTATGTAAGTTGTGGAGGTCAGATAAGCAGTCACTTCAAGTAAACTGGTATTCAGCTGCATCCAGTTAGACTGGAAGCCGACCCCGACATAGTTGGGAAAAGACTAGGCAGGGCGCAGCTAATTGCTCAGAATATTCCAATTAAATGCTCTGTAGAAACGAACGGAAGCTCTTTTATTACCCCTAATACTTTTAATTAAACAAAAATAGAATTTGGGCTTTAAAAATAACCTACACAAGACTAATCACAATTAGTTAACTTACAAAGCAAAGCGGTTGCTGAAAACCAATTTTTTTAACTCAATAACCTCAAACAAATACATTTAAAACTGTCACAATCACATTATGAAGTGTGGCGAACCCAACTAGTTATTTCCACACGGTATTTTAGCATTGTTTTCAACAAAAACAGCCTATTTATTCTCGTGTCCGCTGGCAAAGCATAACTAACTGAATTACTGCACTGTGGTGTTATAAGCGGCGGTGGTGCAAGGTGAAAGTTACCGCGGTATATATGGCACACTGAGGACAAAACACGACGAAAATCATAAAAAAATTGTGTTCCTAGGGAGTTTTCAAATGAAAAGCTGTTTACATATTTAAGCTACCAGTAGATTTATTGAACCATTCTCATTTTGTTGCAGTACACAATAAAACTCGCTCCTGCTCCTCCCTTACGCCAAACCGGCGCAGTCATTAAATATTCACCACACCGCGGAGCGCACTGAAAGCTAGACATGCCCCGCTGATAACGACTTATACTTCTAACGAAGATATGTATGACGTACTGATATTACACCACTAGTTATACATACGCGATGCAATTTATATTTATAATATGTTTAAGGTTAAGCTGCGCTTGCCAAGGTTGGTCTGTGGATGGGTGACCATCCATTACATACGAGTATGAGTTTTCTCCGTGCATCGGAAAGCACGTTAATCCATTGGTCCCGGCAGTCGTTTGCCAATCAGTAACAGTCGCTACCGATAGTCAGTGGTCCGTAAGTCTGACAACCAGTCTCACCAAGGGGTATCGTATTACCTAGTACTAACTGGGTTGTGGAGGTCGTATAGGTAGTCGCTTCATGTAAAAATCGGTATTCAGCTGCATCCGGTTAGACTATAAGGCGGCCGTAATATCGTTAGGAAAAGGCTAGGCAGATTATGATGATACAGAGAAGACACGTGTCGCGATGCACGACCTATATTTTTAACTATAATAACATCTGCGACATCTTTTAACTGAGACATGTAGGACGTCCTGTGCATACGGTTTTATATAAGGTCCTATTAAAATAGATGGACAAATTTTAACACAGCGTTCAGTACGTCTAACCAAAGATATCCAAGCAAAAAAAACATTGATTAAAGTGATTTTATTTAGACCTAAAATAAAAAATTGCTGGCATTTTTAGAGTATTTTCGATAGCTGATTTTTTTTTCTTGTAAGTATCTAATGTGTTTTTCTTATTTTTTTGACCATTGTCCTTATTTTGATGGTCTGAATGATTTCTATAAATTTGTCCATCTATTTTAATGGGACCTTATATTTCTCATAATTCTGTTCTGTACATGCTGTCTTATACTAAAGATGCAATTTATATTTATGACACGAAGAAACACTAGCACTATACCTTACTTACGGTACACTGCTAGTTTTATCACACACGTGTTGCGTTAACAACGAGTTATATATTTATAACTGCTGTTGTTAATGCAACACCTAGCAATATTGTTTGCGTATAGTTACTTAATTTGATCTACAGAGTGCTTGGTTGACGGCTTAATGATACGGTATAAACGAACCCTCCGTTTATGCCTTCTATTGAAAATAATATAAGATTCGCATTTCAGTGGCATCAATACCAAACTGCTTCACACATTTTATAATCAAGGTATCACAGGGAGGGGCCCGCAAGGGCCGATGCCTGCCAGGGCTGCGGGACTGTTCGAAAGAGATACCGCGGCCCTGGAACACAAAGGGCAAGGAAGGAACATGGATGGGTTTTAGTCAGTTCAAGTCTGACACTTCCTTCCGCTCTGCCCCTAGCGGGAGAAATCATTTGATGATTTCCCATCCAAAAAAAAGCAAAATCATTATCATCAGTCTATTTTAGCAGCTTCGAGTGTAACTGCAGCTGAATACTAGCACCAACTGTCTATTTTGAACTAACCAAGGGGTATCGTGTTACCCAGTCCAGTTACAGTTGTCGGACTTCATAATCAGATCAAATGCACTAAATAAACAGAATTTAACATAAGTTTTCAGTGAGTTCAAGGCACTGTTTCTGGCAGAAAACAAATTGAAACCACGGTATACATAAGACACATTTTGCCCGCAGCTCTTCACACATTTGTAAGAAAATATGTGTGTGTATTAGTACTGCATTTGTTCGTGCTCTGTGGTTATTAAGATAGACGTGTTTGTGTGTGTGTGTGTGTCATCCGTACACTATAACATGTACAGTTGAGGAAAAAGATAAGCAGCAAGTGCAGGTAGCTTCTCCGACTCCGACCAGTATATTGCCACCTGCACATTTTTGTCATTAGCTTCATTTAAATCCTGGAAGGTGCAGGTGGCTATGTAGGATGGGCAAGAACGGAGGTGGGGCATATCCTGCAGAGGGACTCCACACTGACATTGTCTTTGGGAAGAGTCGATCATACCCCATTTCACCAGATTAATTATACGGCGGCAGAAATGGGCCCGCCGACGGTTAAGAGATTTCCAGATTGGCCATAGGTATGCAGGTAGCAATATATAAAAACCAGATTTTAATAATGGTGTCGTGTGAAAATATTATTTCCATATTGTCTTACAGCACCCGTCTGCGTATGATATAAGACTGTGTCAGACCAACAAGGAAGAAGCAAGCGTTTGTGTTAAATGTACCGATGACCTTGAAAAACTGGCTTGGTCAGACACTCTCCTTAGCGTCTTGATAACAATCTAAGTTGGGTCAGCCCATTTGGCGACGAGTTTGGCACTTTCAGTAGCGTCCATCAGCTCCTGTGATGTGCAAAAAACAGGACAGACAGGAAATGATATCGAGTGTCCCATCTTTTGTGGGTTAACACCACAATTACACTCCAGGGCAGAGTTATCTATGAGTTTCCACTTGAAGAGGTTTTCTTTGCTTCGGCCAAGCTGTTTCCGACTGGAAGCGAAAGACGGAGGGCAGGGTGTTGTGGAGCAGCTTCGGAAGGACCTATACCTATAACGAGAGAAGTGGACCATTTTTTTTCTTAATGGGGTCTATCGCGCATGAATTCACCGCTAGAGGCGTTCGTGTAGAGTAGGTCTAAGGTAGGTCTTTCGAAATGTCAGATGTCATAGAGTTCTCGCGCGTTGCGTGCTTTTTTATCACGTATTTTAACTAATATTCATGATTCTGGTCTAGATTGAGTCATTCCTGATTAATTATGACTTAGAGATTTAAAGTAGCAACTTAGGATCTTATTTGTTAGTACTTGGAGTAAGAATGATTTTTAAATGTTTCATGCTTCTTAAGGTTAGGGAGAATATTTGTATTTGATCTGAAGATTACACACTATGTTGATATACGAAATGAAATAAATTTTATATGAAGTTATTTGTACTTTAAAGTATAAAACAGAATTAATGACAGGACTCGACAGTGGCGCCATCTGGTGAGCTCAAAAACGATAGCCCCCATTGCAGCAGATGACTCCAGCCCAATTCCATTTCAACGTAACAGCTTTCCGAGTGACATCAGTTGATTTTGTAATGAAACGGATTAATGCACTTCACGTTTAAACAAATAGAGGAGCTCGTGGCTAAATAATCAACCACTCGGGTCGATCTTGAGGTCGTAGATCTTTGAAGGTCGCAGACAATAACAATTATATTAAAGCTTTATTTCTTGACTATACATCGACCAGTTTTGTCGCCTATACCCAACGATGTCACGCTCCAAATGCGAGGCGACGTGTTAAAAGAAGCGTGTTTATTGTTTATTGGCGCTCGGCAGTAAACACCCGTTAAGGTACGGTTCCAACACGCGAGCTCTTGATAATAATCACGAGCTTATGTTGGCCCTTTTTTTTTTAGCGCCACTATAACTCGGTGGAGAGCAGCGGTGGCCCAGTGGTAGCGACCCCGACTTACGAACAGTAAATCGTGGGTTCGAACCCAGGCAGGCGCATTACTTTGTGTTTTCTTGGCATTTTATGGTTTTAAGATGATTGCAAATGTTTCAGGGTTGCTACACACATTTTCGGATCATTGTCAGATCTTGGTTTAGCACAGGCGGGTGACAAAATCGAATTTATAAATGTTTAGATAAAGCCGTTCGGTTTATTGAAGGTCGATGCTGTTCGCAGTCGCAGTTTGCCAATCATCACGAGCTGAATGAAAACCTAACAAGTATATGTAGTAATAATTAGTTCGGCAGCAGTGATAGCTTAGTGGCGTGACCGTCAAACTGCCAAGTCATAGGTCTCGAGTTCGACCCTCTGATTTTTCGGATTCATGTGCGTATTGTGTAGATACCACTTGCTTCGGTGAAGGAAAACATCGTGATGAAACCAGCATGTCTGAGAAATATTTCTTGACGGCATGTAAAGCCAAGTCATAGGCCCGTGGGCGGCATTAAACTCTGATACCAGGTTAGGCACTGGGTCGGCCCAAATACTGCCAAAACGAATGTGCCGATCCAAACATTCCTATTCTTTCTGAGACACTAAAATAACATAACATCCAAAATGAAAGCAAGCTAATTACAAGTTAGTTTAGTTTAGAAAAATTCTTTATTGACATAGATATATACATAACTGTGAACTTAAAATAAAGTAACAGTAACACTAATATGAATAACAACACTTTTACAGGCTAGGAGCACCTTTATAAGTATACAATAATGGTGCTTACAAACTTATCACAACATGAGGCATTTATTAATTCAACCTATAACATTATTATATGAAATTATTGTGATAACTTCATTTATAAAATGAGGGGGTAGAAGCAAATACTTAACTACGCGCTCAGCGTAAGTGCGACCGGTTCGAACGGTAACTCGGTGATCGCGGGCGGCCACCAGCGCCGTATGAGCTACCGCGCCTCCCGCGCTCTCACCTATATGCGGTGAGAGCGGGGAAGCGCTGGCGCATCGTACGGGCCCAATCACGACGCGTTATCAGTATTGTGCGCAAACAATACGTAGTGATGGGGAAGCTTGTATGTACCGTATCCATCGATACGTCGCAGGTCTTTTAACTTTGTTTGACCTATGTTAGCAATCAATGTATTCTGATGACACTTATTTTTGCTGTAAAATTTACGAGTTAATTTTAGGATAAATTCTGTAATGCTAGGTAACTGTATACTTGTATGTAGTGCTTTAAGGTTAGTTTTAAAAGGAGTGTTATAGGCAATTTTAACTGCTTTATTTTGAATGATTTGTAACTGGTTATAATTTGATTGACAGGTGCTACTCCATACCGGACACGAGTAGGTGATGCAAGGTCTAACTAGAGTGGTGTATAACCTAAGTTTAATGTTTGCGCTGAGCTTACTTTTTCGGTTAAGTATAGGACTGAGAGAACCGAGGGCTTGAGCTCCTTTAACGCGTAATTTGTTTACATGCTTTGTCCAGTTGAGCTTTTTATCCAACGTAACTCCTAGGTAGCGAACTTCTGTGGCCCATGGAATCAACTGCCCAGCGATTTTTAATTTTCTTTTTGGGGTGGCACGGTGGTGTGTGAATAGTATCGCCTCAGTCTTGGATTCGTTCAACTTCAGTTTCCATTTGTTGAAATAAGAATGAAGTAGTTCAAGCGAAAACTGTAGTCTACTTATGATAATGTCGATGTCTTCATCGCTTGTGTACGATGCTGTATCGTCGGCAAAACAAGCCAGATGAGTACGGACTTGTACAGGAACGTCACTCACAAATAGGATGAAGAGGTAGGGACCGAGTACCGAGCCTTGAGGAACTCCTGCCGATATCGTCCGGGGCGAAGACCTGTCAGTACCAATATGGACCACAAACTTACGGTTTTCAAGGTAAGATTGGATAAGTTTTACTAACTCAACTGGAATTCCGTAACTGATAAGCTTGTATAAAAGGCCTTCGTGCCAGACGGTATCGAAGGCTTTTTCGATGTCCAGGAGAAACATACCGGTAGACTGCTTCAGATTAAGATGATAGGAAATGTGTTCAGAGACTCGAGCCAATTGTTGTACAGTCGAGTGAGAGGAACGAAAGCCAAATTGCTCGTTCATAATGAGCTGATCAGAGCAGCGTAGCAAGCGATTATATATCATGACCTCAAACAGCTTACCAAGAACAGGAAGCAAGCTAATAGGTCTGTAGCTAACCGGTAAGGAGGTGTCTTTTCCGGGTTTTTTAAGTGCAATAACCTTTGCAGTTTTCCATTTATTGGGAAAGTATCCTAATTTCAGGCAACCGTTGAAAATTTTTGTGGCAAACACAACAGATTTTTGTGACATATTTTTGAGCATAATGTTGTGTATATCGTCATCACCTGGAGCCTTCCTAGTCTTGAGTTTACGTATAACTTTCCAGACTTCCGTTGGCCGCACAGGTACATGTAATTCATTTATGAAATGATCATTTAAGTGAGTGATGGCTGACTGAACGTCCTTGTCGACACTATCGCTTATCCAACCTCGAGTAAGATTTATGTTCATCTCGAAAGCATCTGCTAGTGCATCACATTGTTCTGAAATGTTAGTTGTAAAAGTACCCACAGGTGTTTTAAGTGGCGGTATTGAGTCTGATCTGGGTTTTAATGACTTAACCAGTCGCCAAATATCGGTGCTAGGATTGTCAACTTTCGAAAGTTTAGTGTTCCATATTTTATCTTGATGTTTCGTTATAGCCAAATTAACAAGATGTTGTAATTTATTGATAGCAAATCGCAATAGTCTTTTTTCCGCAAGGGACACTTTTAGTTCCTTTCGACGAAGTTGATTTTTATACTTGATCATTTTAGCGATATAATTAGGTAGTTTTATGCAAGTATTTACGTGTGCTTTACTAGGAATAAATTTGTCTCTAGCATCCGTAAGACATTGATGTAGGTAGTTTACGGCGTAGTCGATTTCAGGTTCAGATTTAAACACTTTCGAGTTTAGCGAGATCTTTTGGTCAAGGAAGGACCGGTATTTATCCCAGTCAGCGTCACAAAATCGGTAGTGTTTGGAATAAGATTTGCGAGTGCATTGACCATTCATTGTAAAAAATATAGGAAAATGGTTTGATGAAAGGGCAGGTATTGCACGAACCTCATGTATATTATTTACATTTAGCGCAAGAATCAGATCAGGAGTTGTAGGGGTAAGATCAGGTCTGTAGTTAACCTGAGTAGGTGAGTCAGGGTAATGTATCACATAATCATGGTCAAGCATGTGGCGAAACAGTATATTACCACGGCTATTGACGTAACTACTATTCCAATAACCGTGATTGGCGTTAAAGTCACCCATTATTACAACATGAGGCCCCAGAGAAAATAAAATATCCATGTCATTGCATTCAAGCTGCAAGTTTGGAGATTGGTAAGCTGAAACGAAGATATAGTCCTTCCCGCTAACTTTTAAACCAATAGCAACCGCTTCAATGTGCTTGGTTTTGGGAACAGCGATCGGTCTAACCTCAAAACTCTCATTGACCAGAATAGCTACACCTTGTCCCCGTCCACTGTGGTGTTTGTCTTGTCGATAGCTGTTAAAACCTGGTGTTGTTAAGGGAGTATTACAATGCAGTTTAGTTTCACAAAGAGCTATTATATCAATGGATAGGTCACGTACCGCTAACTCAAGTAATTCATGCATTTTTGAACGAACTCCATCTGAGTTCCAAGATAAGAGTCTTAACTCATTACTCTTAGACATAGTGTCCAAGATGGGTCAGGACTAGCATAACCTTATCTAACATTGATTCACAGGCAGAAAATTGTGGTTTAAGGTTTTTAACACAGACAAGTATTTCTAACATCTCTTTTGTCACCGGGTCGTCCGGTGGTAAATCCAAATCCTCGTTAGGAGGACAATCATGAATGGTGTGGGTTTTGACAGTACCAGCGTATGTAGGTTTCTTGAATGAGGGTGGTAGATTTGTAGGAAGTGCAGACGCGTGTTGGATCGCCACAGCTTGCAACGATTTGGACTGGTTCTCTCGCCTAGCTTGCGCTCGTTTCAGGTAGGCGAGACGCGTCTCGCATTTGTGAAAGTTGGCAGGGTGATTCTGGTCACAATTACAACAGCGTGCAGGTTCAATACGGTCTTTTTTAGGGCATTCTCTCGTTGCATGAGGTTCTGTACATTTAACACACCTAGCGGGCATGTTACAATTCCTCGATGCGTGACCGAAGCTTTGACATCTGTAGCATTGAGTCCCAGCAGTCTTTTTAGGCATGAATTTTTGGATCGTAACCACGCAATTAAATAAATATTTAAGATTGCGAAACTTTGCTATGTCCGTTCCCGCAGGAAGTACTGCTAAAAAAGGTGGGCAAGACAATGTACTCACTGTTTGTGTCTTCATTTGTGAGACTGATGCACCTGGAAATCCTAGTTTATCGAGTTCAGCAGGTAATTCTTCATGAACGTAGGATGGTAAACCTTTTATCACCATCTTGGGAACTTTTTCATCTTTACGGGTGTAAGTTAGGAAAGCTGCATTTTCTTTTCGGAGACCTTCCTTCACGAGTTGATGAGCTTCTATTGAGTGGCAACTTACTGCAACTTTATTGTTAGTTCTATATTGTAGATGAAACTTGTTGGTATAACGGGAGATGAGGTTTTTAATTGTTTCATGTGTCCAATCTTTCTGTATCTCCAATATTACGGGTGGAATATGTCCTTTTTTCTTCACTCCAGTTGAGGCTTCTCTGTAGTGGTTATTCGCTGATGATTCACCCTTGTCGTCCACAGTGAGATCGTTGAACTGATTGTGTAGAGGTAATCTGCGCGCTTCGTCAAACTTTTCTGAGTTTCTCGAGACCGCAGGACGTTTGGCAGGCTGCCATGGGCCAGAAATATCTTCACCAGGTCTTTTGGAGTTGAGATTTCCGGCGGATTCCGACCTGACTAGGAATCTATCCATATTTGGTACAATATCGAAGAAGTATCGATATCGATAAGTAGCGAGGCATCCCTAGAGATGGTAAACAACTAACGTGGTGGGGTTAGCGTATGTACGCGTGCGTGCGAACGGGACGCGCGACGCACGCACAATGCTAAAGCAGCTAATTACAAGTAAGTGTTCCCAAGAACACCTCTATATAACGTTAAATAATCAAAGATTTTCCTCTCGGCGTTCGTACGGAGCCACATTTCAGTTCCCCATCTTGTTCTCGCTTGGAAACCGCACATTAAGCCGCACTTACAACCGAGACGTATTCACGGGACGTTTTTGAGATGACACGTCTTTGCCACAGAGTAAAAATATGTAGTAGACCGATTTTTATTTTTTAAATACTATTAATTTAAAAACATCTCACCAACACCTAGACACGTTCTTATCAACACAATATGTAAACCTAACATAACAGTTTTACCGGCACCCAAATCCTCTGAATCGGAAAGCAAAAAATAATTATAATTTTTCGCATACCGTAAATAGTTCCTCAAACGAAACATGTAAGTAGTTTGAGAACTCTTAAGGCACATACTTTTCAGTCGTTTCCTCAGCATTCTTCTGCCCTTAACAGCGCAACGCAGCATGTCTTATTCTTTCATACTTCTCTATTACTCGTCATCTCAGCAGTCACCTCCTTTCTAGCCATATCATCCTTCACACAGTCCATCCATCGTTTCTTTGGTCATCCTCTAATCTTATAACCATCCACATCCATACTTAAAACTTTCCTCACCACATTGCAACGCATCACTTGCCCATACCATGACAACCGATAATCACAAAAAAAACGAGTGTGCTTTAGACCACACGACTGAAGTAAAACTTCTTTAGTTCCATCTATATGTTCCATTCGCCTCGCTCGAACGCGTCGTAACGCTTTCGTAACGCATTCACCAGCTTACTCCCCAAGTCAAACGTTCGCCTCGCCCGAACGCGTCGTAACGCTTTCGTAACGCATTCACCAGCTTACTCCCCAAGTCAAACGTGCGTAAAGAGGTTTTACTTCAAAATTTTCAGTTTAATTCCATTTCTTAATTTAAGCATTCGCGTTATTGGTCTACTGCAAATATTTTACTCTGTGTCTGCCCAGACACATGAAACGTGTAATTCTGTTGAAATATTAATATATGCGCGGTCTAGTCGCGGCAACCGCGCCGTACTTGACTAATATCAATCTTGGAGTATTATTGCTGAAGCTATTTCTTGATATTTTAATGTCTGGAACAAAATTGAAGAGTGTTAAGAAAAGCTCATTCGCTTAATGGTGTTACTTGACTGCTTACAAGGACTGCGTATAGAATCTGACATTTACTGAAGAAAAATAACAATACATTGCTCAAAATTACACCCTTGCCTTGCAGTACATAGCTTGCGAGATTGTTTTCGACCATAAGAAGAACTTAGAATGAAAAATAGACACCGATCTAGCTCTTTGACTGCTAATACGTAATTCCTAATGACAAAACAATGTACCATTCTCCCGAAAAATATTTTTTTTGCAAAAAAACTACAAAGGGAAACCTTTATTTTACCCCTGTTTAGTATCTTACACAAATCCTTATAAAGTATCAACTTTACATGGTAACTAGAAGTAATTAGCACAATTAAGAAGAAAACATGCATATTACAGAGGATAACTCATAAAGTACCGAAGCAACGTTAATAACATTTAATTTATATGAGACCACCCCGCTATCTTCTTAAATAAAATGACAAAAGAATCACTTAAATCGGACTAGAAATCTCGGAGAAATCGGTGAACATACATGAAAAAAAGGATGCCGATGGAATACATGACCTCCTCCTATTTTGAAGTCGGTTAAACATACACGATAACCACACACAATCACAGGCTAACCAGGTGCCATTGGAAACCATTTCACACATCACGATTTCCACTTGGCTGTGGTCTGACCTCGCCCACCCATTTACTGTCGGATACCATATCCTAAGGTTACACTAGTAGGTGATAGATTGCGAGGTGTAGCTGCATACCTGTGATGTTTGCAGGTATGTAGGAGAGGGTAAACGGTGTACAGGAAGTTGCTAATTTACATACCGGGTGTAAGCAGACTCTTCACGAAGCCGTCAACCAAGCATTATGTACATCAAACTACTCGTAAGTAACTTGAAACAAAAATTATTGCTGGGTAACGACATTTTTTATGATAAGACTCAATGTTACGCATTTAAAACATTGTGTTGATGGATGGATTGAATAGTACGGGGTTCGTGAAGGTGTCTTAAGTAAAAAAATACAGTCAAAACATGTATTTAAAAAAAACTTGTGAAAAAGTTGGAATTCTGACCCCCAATATCTCCGTAACTAGAAGGTTCCCAGGTATGGTCTAGATCAAAAAATGATCGCAATGACGGGGAGAACTAGTGCCTTCCGGCTTCGTTAAGAGTCTTTCTACACCCTTTAGTGGTAAGTTTGAACCCCCGAAGTTGCGCAATTTAAGATTGTGAGTCAAAAGTTTCGGCGTACAACTCATTTTGCTAAGAAGGCAACTTCTTCAACACGAAAAAATGCCTGAAAATTTGTTCTATTTTCGATTTTTGATTTTGACTGTTTTTGAGTTGCAGATGGCTATAAGAGTAGCTTGTGGATGATATAGCTAGAAAGAAGATAGCCGCTGAAATGACGAGTAATAGAGAAGTATGGAAGAAGAAGACATGCTGCGCCGACGCCGAATAAATTGAGATAGGGTCAAGAGAATGGTGACTGTTTTTAAGTTGCAGAGTTGTTCTCAAATCTTGGAGATGTTCAAATCTTCTGTTTAGCTTTTAAGGGTTTCGTACCCAAAGGGTAAAAACGGGACCCTATTACTAAGACTCCACTGTCCGCTTGTCTGGCTGATTGTCACGATGCTGTATCTCATGAACCGTGGTAGCTAAACAGTTGAAATTTTCACAAATGATGTATTTCTGTTGCCGCTATAACAACAAATACTAAAAACAGAATAAAATAAATATTTAAGGGGGCTCCATACAGCAAACGCATTTTTTTGCTCGATATTAATATTTAACGGCGACAGGTAGACGCTTGAAATATTCACCGAATATTTAGTTGTATATTCTATAAAAATGAATAGTAATGTTGTAAAGATAATGGTAGGGAACCCTTCGTGCGCGAGTCCGACTCGCACTTGGTCAGTTTTTTATGATATTACTTGTACGGCTAATGCAAGTCCTTCAACAAGGAACTTATTAAGTTTTTTTACAGGTGTTTTTTCGCGCTTTCGTGGTCCTTTCATTTTTACAGTAAAATACATAATATATCAACCACTGTGTCACAGATATGTTACATAATGCAGAGGCAGACTGACCGCTCTCTGGGGCACAAAGCATTTAATATTAATAATTAAAACAAACAATGGAATTGTCAAAACAAATGCATGATGATTGGGTTTAAATCGACGTGCCAATAATGAATAATTAAACGCCTACACGAGTAGTTTATTGTGATGTCTATCGGAATAATTGATTTATTTCAATACTAAATTATTATAATAGTGCTCATAAATATCTTATATTGGATCTCATGATAATGTAATTTTTTTTAAGTGAAAACTTCTTTAGCGGCTTTGTGCACTTTTTGGGATGGTAAACTGTTAAACTCGCGTCCGATCGTCAGATCAAATCGGCGGCGCAGGACGCTTGCGCGTTTGTTCGTGTAGTTAAGCTAGATGGCGTTGTTTCAAGTTTTTTCTACGGCAGTGACATCTTTCGTTCTTGCAGAAAGCTATTGAAATTTCTGATATTTAAGCTAGATGGCGTTGTTTCAAGTTTTCACTTCTACCAGCACTCGCGGAGTGCAACCCTGTTTTTTTTTTAAATTAGGTATCAACGACTGAACAATATTTCTGATGTTTGTCAAGTTCATAACCTGCACAGAATCAATGTGAGTTTTCCAATGAAAAATGAAAAAATAATGAGTAAACCTGGACTTGTTCTGAAATCACCAGCATGCAATGAGCAAGCGTAAAATTTAGCGTTGTTTAAATAATGGTACGGAACCCTTCGTGCGCGAGTCCGAATAGCACTTGGCCAGTTTTTTTAATAATAAATAATTTAGAAAGTACAATCAAACCAGTGAATTACTAATAACTATTGAATTGCCGCGTCACGACTGTAACCAATTTGTCACTGATTACATATTCACGTCTTTCACAAGACTGGCATTTACTTTAAGTTAAGTAATTGGGTATTTCGTTCAAAGGCCTGTCAAGAACTAGAAGTTCATTTATGTGACGGGAAGGAATTGAATATTGCCTAGGCAAAGTATTTTTTCTCAGTGACTGAAAATCAGCCAATCGTTTATAATTGGTTAGCGTACTGTGGCTCTTGTCAGGTGGTTTGATGATCTCAATAAAAAAACCCGCCTGAAAAGCAAAAAACAAGCGCATTTAGATACAGTGAATGAATTATAAAATTATTAAAACATGGAAAGGGTAATTTTTTTTATTTTTATTTTCCAGCTTTTCAGTTTAATAATGTGAAAGATTTTACAGACAATTTAATTTTTCAGTTTTACATGATTTGACAGAATGTTTGGTTGGCGGCTTCATGAAGGGCGTTTACACCTAGTTTGAGGCCCAACTTGAAAAATAAAGATGAAAATTCTTTGGCAACCCAGTAACGTCCACCCCTGCAAAGCCAAGTCCTGTTTGAACCCGCCATGTTGGTGTAGGTCACAACTCTCGCCTGTTGAGAATACCCGTTGACAGCCTTTCAGCGGCCATCGCCTCCTACCTTCGTTTGTATGTTATATTTAGGGTAACGAACGTAACTGTAATGATAGACTATGTTAATAGGTAGCGTGGTGTTTGTGTATTACATAATGCTGGAAATTATTGTGATTCTGAAAATTCAATTCGATTCAGCAAAAATAACATAAACATAACATCACGCCTGTAATCCCCGAAGGGTTAGGCAGAAGTGTACCTAATGTACACCCATATTTAGCTAGTTATGTTTTTAAGTCCCATGTAATAGGGATTGTCATCAACCGGGCACAAATCCAGACTCCGTAGCTGCTTTTGAGAAATTCCTGATAGAAAAACCCAATAGCACTTTGCCCGACCCAGGAATCGAACCCAGGACTTCATGCTCAGCAGTCGCGCTTGCGACCACTAGACCAACGAGAAAAAAAAAACCTACATAAAATCGCTTGATTTTGACGTATAAACGCCAAAGTCACAGGTAATACAGAAAACTGATAAGTATAAGTTGACACGTCATGAGTGGCTCTAAATATTACCCAAAGTTAGTAAACTGGTGGTATCTACATAGTTTATTTATTTGCCAGTGAGCCCTAAGCTGAGAACGAATGACCAGAATGAACAGAATGTCAGTGATTATGTTCAACTTTAGTTTTATCAATTTTATGTTTACGCAAACTCGAACAGCAGCTGCATTTGATGGCTAAATTAATAATGCTTTTATTAAAATTAGTGTTTCTGGAATAAAATTTGTGGCTTATTATCAACAGCCAGTATCACACGTGGCAAAAATAATACAGGGTTTAAAGGACAAACACACATACACATACGTATTCAGTACATCATTCTGTACAATAACATTGATACACTTTCTAGGGTTCGAGCGATGGGAGTTATTCCTATTCCAAACCCTGGACCTGACCAATCCAGAAACTTCTCGAACTCAGTAGGTAGTGTAGGTACTAACCTGACACCTCCCGTCGATGCACATGTCCAGACTCCCAGGCCGACATCGGGTGCCATCAGACACCCTGGCTGCTAGCACGGCTACCACCACGCGGTCTTCATCGTCAAGAGACACCGTCTGCAAATTATGGTGGAAGTTAATACATTGTTGATGATATGGTAAAATGTGTCTTAAAGTAAAATTTAAAGAGTACAAATTAATCATGACATTAGATAGTACCTAGTGATTATAAACGTAATAGGTCGCGTAGATACGTGTTTAATTATGCCACAAAACACCTTAACAAAGCGATGGTCGTGCGAACTAGCGAAGTTCTATTTATTTTGTTCAGCGAACCTGAACACGTGGTCGCGCTAACAGGGGACGCCTTCCGATTTTCCGAACAAAGAAGTCTTCAAGATTTTTTTTTTTTGCGACAATCCCGCCAGACTTTTCCCAAACCACTGTGACTCCTGAAAGCCAGTATCAACAGTGGCAACCACCAGAAAATGGCCGAGACAATGAAGCTCGACGAAGTCCCAAAGAAACAAATTAACTGTTTTGGATCCCGAAACGAAATTGATCAGAAAAGTATTGCGGTGGAGTAGGAAAACCTTAGTTTCCACTTCCCTGATATATATCAAATAATTGGTAAAATAATATTATTTATGCAATGTGACTGATTGCTTTATTAGGATGCGGAGTGCGGCTAGAAAAGAGGAGGAAAGGTACATCAATTAGGCTTTGACACCTCAATTTATGGTTTAAATTAGTAGGTAACTGAATTAATTTGGCAAAACTTCAAACTTCTCAAACAGTTAAGATCATTTGGGCTCAGAATACTGAGACTGCCCTTATCTAGTTACGATTTCCTCTGACTAACGCTAACTTTATTTTTTAACTTTTTCTTAATACTAGTCCGGAATTTTAAAGTTGCTTTTGGCTTTGCATTATGTATGTTTCAACGTTCAACTAAAGAGAAGATTTTGTCACTTTTATTTATGAGTTTCTTCTTCAGAATTGTTTTTGAATTGTAAACTTTTTTAGCGGCGTTGTGCACTTTTTGGGATGGGTAAAAACTGTTAAACTCGCGTCAGATCGTCGTCTGAATAGGCGGCGCAGGGCGCTTGCGCGAGTGTGCGTGAAGTTTAAGCTAGATGGCGTTGTTTCAAGTTTTTTTTCTACGGCAGCGACATCTTTCGTTCTTGCAGAAAGCTATTGAAATTTCTGATATTTAAGCTAGATGGCGTTGTTTCAAGTTTTCACTTCTGCCAGCACTCCCGGAGTGCAACCCGTTGCTTTTTTATGCAATAATAGCGCACAGATAGCAATTCATGTTCATGTAACAAGAATTTTATTAGATCCATCGAAATGTGAAAAACAAAATGTCAGGGGGAATTTTTAAGACCTAAAATGCAAAATAACTGGCATTAATTTTCCTGGACAGAAGGTGTAGTCTGAATATAATCACACATACCGGTTCCGGACTCTGCCCCGAATGCTGCGGTACACCCCTGCAAGTTAACGCGCAGGGTTCTGCATCATCCCGGTGTGCTCTCCAGTGGAACAGTTCCCCCCCATAGGGGGTATCGTCGTGCGCGCCACACTGCTGCTCGCGCCAGATGTCCTCTTCTAGCAGGGATATGTTGCCGCGGCATGGCTGTGGGAGAAGAGAAGTATATCAGTAAACAATTGAAGAATATAAATAGATAAATCGACTGACAACTAGTTTCACGAAGCAGTATCGTATTACCCAGTACTAACTGGATTGTGGATGTCAGATTGGCAGTCGCTCCATATAAAATACTGATATTCAGCTGCATCTGGTTAGGCTGGAAGCCGAAGTCAACATAGTTGGGAAACGGCTCGGCAGGTGATGATGAACATACGAGTACACTGGTAAGAAATTCTATCTCTCTATCCTATTAGTAAAGAGTAAATGAGCAATATTTGATCACAATCGCGAAAACGGCTGTAACGATTTCGATGAAAATTGCAAATAGGGTTTATAGGGACGAAAAATCGATCTATTATCTAGCTAGGTCTTATATCTGGGAAAATTTGTTTTCTCTGTTTTCACCAGAGCTTCGCCTGTAATAATTATATTTGAAACTAGTTTTTGTCCGCGACCTTCGTTCGCGTGAAATTATTATAAATAAATCTCTTTTTTAATCGGATTTTGTTATCAATTTCAGGGGTTTTGATTGTTTTGCACGGAACCCTAGTTATTTTCTAAAATTAAAGTAACCTCAGTTTGACCTTATAAAATCAGCTATCTGCCAGTAAAAGTCCCGTCAAAATCGGTCCAGCCGTTTCGGAGATTAGCCGGAACAAACAGACAGACAGACAAAAAATGTGTTTTTGTTATAAGTGCCATATATATTTTCATAATATGAATACAGTTAAAAAGCTATTCTTTTGATATTACAAACAGACACTTCAATTTTAGTTATTTCTTGTAGATTAAAATTTGCAGTAGGTGGAACACCCTTTTTTTTACGGATCGTATATCATCAAATGACTTCTCCCGCTCTGGGCAGAGCGGAAGGGAGTGTCAGACTTGTACTGACTAAAACCCATCCATTTTCTTTCCTTGCCCTTTGTGTGCTAGGGTCGCGGTATCTCTTTCGAACAGCCCGCAGCCCTGGCAGGCATCGGCCCCTGCGGGCCCCTCCCTGTTTGCTGACATCTCTTTGAGGCGCGCGTGGAACACGAACGCGCCGTCTACACGGCCTGTCGTCAAAAGACGGACGGACGGCGAGCTAGCCCATTACTCACCGTCCACAGGTCCGCGTCTACGGTGGCCGGAAGTCACCACGTGACCCCCAACGCTTCTCCCTCTCACGCTCCGCCACCTCCTTCGCTAGCATGACTGCTTCGCAGAAGGAGGTGACGGCGTCCCATTCCCTCTCGCTCCGGACCATGGCTTGAACCAGGGCCAGACGCGATAGGTCGCCGCCGCCGATCCACGCAGTGGTAACACCCGGGCGTTTCCTCCCGCCCGATTCGGTGCAGGAACCTCCCGAAACAACCGTGTCCGGTGAGGACCTGCGTCAGGCGGAAGGTGAGGGTGCTGTGGTGCCTCTCCAGCCACTCCTCAAAGAGGGGACTTATCGCCACTATTGTGGCGTGCCCTGCACGGGGTTGCGACAGTCGCTCTCTCCATGTCGCCATGAGATCGCGTCGGAAGTCTGTCCGCTGCGCGACAATTTGCCTCCACGCGCCACTCATGTAGGCGCGCGAGGACTATCGCCTCCAGATCCCATGGCGGTAATCCGGCAAGAAGGCTCGCCGCCTCGCCGAAGATCGTGCGGTACCAACGGACTAGCCTTACGGCTAAGGTGGAACACCCTCGGGTTCTGTTTGAGTGAGTACGACATGACCTTACTTATCAAGGTCACACGCCAAAAAGTAATTTTATTTACTACAAGTACTAATTTTCTACTTTACTCTTGTAGCAATTATAGTTCTGATTACAAACAAATTATAACATTGAGGTTATAACAGTACACGCTGTAACTAAGTTAAATAATATTAGATGCTTTACGCCATGCTCACGATCTCTGACGTTGCGAGTAGCGATAAAGCAACACGATTTTCACTTGTTTTCGTGAACAAAGGCGGCGATGAATACCAGACTCTGACAGTTATAGAATTGAAGTATTTATCAGATTCCGATAGTGTCCGATTTGCTACTTGTTTGTACCGATTTAGCCGAACCTTGACTCGTGGGTACATTTTTTTGCCACAATCGTTAACCTGCACAGGGCCCTGGACTACAGCACAGTCCCTCTACTAGAGAGGGAAACATTATAGGACGCAGTTGCTGACGCAACACGCGTATCGATTGAGCTATGTCTAACGCAAATATTACAAATGATTAACTAGAAATACACTAAAGGGTTTAAAAAGACTTTTAACGAAGCCGAAAGGAACTTGTTCTAACCGTCATTGCGATATTTTTTTTTTCTAGACCTTTTCTAGAGTCTAGGAACCATCTAGTTACGGAGAAATTGGGGGTCAGAGTTCCAACTTTTTTACAAGTTTTTTTTTTAATACAATGTTTATAATGTAAGAGTTTTACTTTTAACACCTCCATAACCCCCGTACTATTTAATCCATCCATCAGCACATTGTTTAGAGTGCGTTACATTGAGTCATAGTGTAAAATGTGATTTTTAACCCCAAAAAAAAGTCGTTTCCCAGCAATAATTATTGCGTTAAGTTACTTAGTTTGCAGTACAGAATGCTTGGTTGATGGCTTCGTGAAGAGTCTTTTTACACCCTGTATAACAAAAGGTTAAATGTAACAAATGATTAAACCTAACAGATTATAGAATAACTAGTAACCATTACAACGGAATTAGGTTGCTGAAAGAAATTCGATTCGTTTGTTATCGTAGAAGAAAATCTAGAACACGTACATTATCGGACTTCAAAAGCGGTGCGACGTCACATAGAGCTGGGATCACGTTCGCGTTCGGATATTTTTTTTTTTCTCAAATATTTTTATCCTTGTATATGATCTATCTCAAAATGTTTTCTGCCAGGATAAGTATTCATCCAACTTATTAGTTTTTTGGTTCTGAAATTCTACAAGTAGGCAAACGGTACGGTAGGTTTTTAAACGGGCATGTATCAAAAGAATCGCACCAATAAGTCGCATTCAGTTTTAAAAGTACTTTTTACATTGGCATGGTGAGTAGTATATTTCGTTAAATAACAGCAGTAAAAATATTGTATAAATAACAAGTTGAAATTGGTATTACGTCCATTATTTTGTTTGAAACAAAATTTTTGAATTCATGCATGAAAATGCCAATTGGAATCCTTCTGAATCTATTGAAACAATTTTAATATACGAAATGATATGCACAAAGTGAGTTTTTTCATTTCGGCGGCTTTCAGCATAATTTCGATAAAATAAAGTTGGGATTATGTGCGGCTACCAAACGTAAGATTTATTTGTTTTCTAGGATCGGATCAAGTATTAAGTTCTGAAATAAACATTTATCTTACACAATATTTAAAAAATAAATATCTTAAATTCACTAACTGACTATGCATAGCCTATTATGCTACTGTGTGTAGAAGCAAGCATTTTACATAAAAGAAAAAAGATTTTTGAAAATTGATCTCCAAAGGAAGATAAAGTTTCAATGTAAGTGTTTCACTTTTGCCTAGTCCTAGCATAAACTTTTGACTAACTTCAGAATAGGCCTTTTATTTACCGCATGATAGTTGTTAATTTGTACAATCATCAGTTGCGGTGAAAGAAAATATCGTGAGGAAACCAGCATGCCTTTTTTTTTCGGGTGTGCAATCATCAAATGACTTCTCCCGTTCTGGGCAGTGCGGAAGGGAGTGTCAGACTTGTACTGACTAAAACCCATCCATGTTCCGTCCTTGCCCTTTGTTTTCCAGAGCCACGGTATCTCTTTCGAACAGTCCCGCAGCCCTGGCAGGAAACCAGCATGCCTAAGAGATATTTCTCGACGGCATGTAAAGCCAACTCAGTGGCACTAACCACACGATAAAGAAGAAGAAAGAGTTTATACGACGTCACTTGATTTTAGTTTGAGTGTTCGTTGGTTCGCCGCTATCTGCAATGTTTCTTCAGAAAAATGAATATTTTACATTTTTTCAGACTAATATCGTTTATAGATTAATGTATCTACAGTTAATAACGACTGTTTTTATATGAAAATGCATAATATTTTAGTAATTTTACACATAAACATTGGTAATAAAATATGTCCCTGGAAGTAGGATTATATTAATGTTGAATTATTGTTGAACTGGAACTAGCTTTGTAATTAAAAACATTTTGTACAGGAACGTGTTTTTTTTTTTTTTTTTAATCCAAGGAATCTCTTTTGTACCATGGGTGCGTTTACAAACATTTAAACCCACAAACACAAACCACCAGACCCGGAACAACTACCTGTAGGCGATACAAGTATTTGTTCCGTGAAGGAACCCGAATCGAAGTTAAACATGATTTATGAAACCCAAAACTTTTTTTTTTTATATTGACCTGCAACCTGTGATACTTTGGAAAATTATAGTGAATTGCATTTTTCGGATATTTGAGCATATCTACCAGTTTGGTCACATCCCTATGACAAACCGAAATAGTAAGCTTATACGAAACATCAAAGGCAATGCCTTGCTATCAGAAAAGTTCATCTGTATTTTTCTATTTGTATTTTTTCAGAGGCTTTTCTTAATTAAAACTTGAATATACTTAAGTAGACTTGAAAAAAAAACCACAAAAGAAGCTTTTCTTCTAGATTCCTTATCTAAATTTAAAGATACACACCAATACAATACAAAAGATTACCTGACATGAAATTCAATATTTTATACTTCATTCTTCCCTTATAAACCTTAAATAACTTTTCATCCCCCATTCGCGATACACCATCAATATTCGCGCCACAATTCAAAAAACTCAAAATCTTTAAAAGCCCAAATCCCATTGAAGAGACTGCCACTCACACCGCCGCGTAATTTGCATTCACTGAAAAGGATATTATAGTCCGAACCACTCACGAACTTAATCGGCTCTTCTTTGGGGGAGGGAGGCGCGCGTATAGAATCATAATGAGTTGCTCGCTACGGTTTTATTGACTCCCGGCGTTTTTTAAATCTGATTGGTCGCTTTTCGACGTTCCTTTTTTGAAGATAATTCTGTATGTCTGAGTTTCAGGCTTTGTTGGTTCTTTTTATCTTGTTAGGGGAATAGAATTTATCGTAATAAAATGTATTATGTATATTGGTACTGTTCTAAACTTTGTGAAGACATTGGGAATGTCATTGGCTTTTTGTGAAGGTCACCTTCAATCAGATTGTTGTCAGATAAAAGAGACGTAAGTATTTATAGGGTAAACGGGGTATTGACATCACAACCGATAGTGTTTATAGGTTACTTTCACTAGCAACCACAAAAAGACTTAGAAATAGATACAACTTAGAAGTAGTCCTAAATTTTGCTACATATTAATCACAAAGTGAATGCTGCAGTAATATTAAAACAAGAGCTATTAAATTTTCACAATTTGGGGTTATTCTGGCCCTTTTTTTTTCGGATCGGAAATCATCAAATGACTTCTCCCACTCTGGGCAGAGTGGAAGATAATTTCAGACTTGTACTGACTAAAACCCATCCATGTTCCTTCCTTGCCCTTTGTGTTCCAGGGCCGCGGTAACTCTTTTGAACAGTCCCACAGCCCTGGGGTTTATTCTGGCCCTTACATCTCCTATTTCTTGACTCCTCCTGCTAAAATGTTTACCTAAATAAGCACCTATTTGCAAAGAAAACAATAACCATGATATTGCGAATCATCATTCTCCAGCCCTTATCACAACTTATTTGGGGTCGGCGCAGCATTTATTCTTCTTCCATACTTCTTTATTACTCGTCATCTATATTGCTAATAATAAACTAAAAAAGAATTGAGACTTCTCTCACAATTTGATATCAAGATGTTGAAAAAAAGTAAATTACTTTACAATAACAATTCATTATCATTCGACATTAAGAAAGGAGGTGTCTGATGAGATGACGAGTAATAGAGAAGTATGGAAGTAGAAGATATGTCAGTCATAACTGCCGCGGCAAATCGCCGCTCAGTGGATCGGACCGGACACGGTTGTTTCGGGAGGTACCTGCACCGAATCGGGCGGAAGGAAACACCCGAGTGTTACCACTGTGAGGATCGCCCGGAGGACATACAACGGTAGAATACAACGTGCAGCGATCCTCGTAGCAACGATTGGCGCCGGCGACGTCTCGCGTCCGGCCCTGTTTCAATCCATGGTCCGGAGCGAGAGGGAATGGGAAGCCGTCGCCTCCTTCTGCTAAGCAGTCATGCTAGCGAAGGAGGTAGCGGAACGTAAGAGGGAGAGAACCTTATGTCCCAGCCGCCGCGGGGGCCACGTGGTGGCCTCCGGCCAACGTAGGCGCGGGCCTGTAGGCGGTAAGTAATGGACTAGCTCACCGTCCGCCCGTCTTAAGACGACAGGCCATGTCGACGGCGCGTTCGTGTTCCACACGTGCCTCAAAGAGATGTCAGCAATTGGAAGGGCCGAAGCCTGCCGGGGCTGCAGGACTGTTCGAAAGAGATACCGTGGCCCTGGAACACATAGGGCTAAGAAGGAACATGGATGTGTTTTAGTCAGTAAAATTCTGATACTCCCTTCCGCTCCGCGCAGAGCCCCAGATCATTTGCCGATTCACATCCGAAAAAAAAAGAGAATGAATGAGGTATGTCGTCACAAACCCAAAAATCAAATAGCCAGTCGTTCCATGTGAAAACCTGGTATTCAGATGCAACCAATAAGACTGGAAGCCGACTCCATCTTAGTTAGAAAAAGACTAGACAGATGATGAATATGAAGCATTGTGAGCCAACAGCAGTCCACTCGCACACAGACATAGATCTTTCCAATCATACGCCATTCGACAATACGTGCTTACGTTACCACACCACAAATACCTCTTCTCCTACAGAAGAGGAACAAACACTATTTCACCAGGCTTACTGGCTACATGTTGGCGGTTTCAGACCAATTTATATGCAACATTTATCTTATATCCTCTGCAGCAACTTTGTAAATTTAAATTTGCAAATGGAGTGTCCCTGGTATTAAAATTTATCTGCTACATAAAAGTTGATTACAGTTTTTGTTGGTGCCTGCACATAATGTGCGATCGTTATCCGGAATATTATGTTCTGTTGTTATATTGATAGTAAGTTTGAATGGTGACGGCATGAACTTGTTATAAAGTAAATTAGTACGGCGAAGAGTCAACCTTATTTTTAACTGGCCTGGTTAGTTAGTATGGTTCAAATCTTGCAACTGAATTTTAAACCAGCTCCCCTCAACCGATTGAGCTAAAATTTTGCACACTTCTTTGGTTTTGGTGACAATACATTTTTATGACGGACATCAGAGCCAGGATCGTCTCTTCACGGGAGAACTCTTCAGCGATTAATAGTACAGACACAAAACTTTGTATACGCGTTCAATTTTGATAGATAAAGCTATATAATGTATTTAGCGATGCTGTCGCTCGTTTTGTAAACACGCTTCTGCATCGTTGCTATTGCACGCTTGTCGCGTCAGCATTGTGACTGTATCGATGCAAATGTGCGACTGTTTCTGACGATATCGGGGGAACTAAGAGTGGGGAACTGAGGGGGGGTGCCGCGTGTTTACATCGCAGCTGCAGCGTGACAGCATCGCGATACAGAATCGTGATTACGTGGGCAAAGATACACAGCCAGCGACAGTATCGCGGCCGTTATGCGTTTTCATCGCTTGCAGAAAGTCGTCGTGAGTGAAGGGCCCTAACATTAAAATTGTTAAATTCTGTATTACCGTGTAAAAAAGATATCACGATTTTGTACAGAATCATGTCTATGATCTGTCTGTATGTGTGTCCAAAATTTTCTAAAATTACTAACTATAAGGGATTTTGTTTACTGCGCGGCCACGACCAATACTTTTGGTCACAGTAACTTCGACAAGAAAGAAAGTTTGGTCGAACGACCGGTGCAACCAGTTTTGTTGAAGATAGCGGCTGGATATGCGACATGTCGTAGTCGTGGCCGACAAGTTGTAGTCGTAGCCGCTAAATGCGCGGAACCTTAATGAAGTACTTTTTTAGCTAGAGGTTTTAAATGAACAGTCACGAGTATCAATATGTATACACCTTCCTAAATTTAAAAGCAATTATCGTGAGAAATAACGACTGTACCTTAGAGATAGGACCTTATTCATAAAAACATGTGTTCCAAAATTCTGTATTCTTACCAACATGAAATTTTAATAAGAACAGTAGAAGAAAAAACACTTTTAAAAGTTGTTAATTGTTTATATATTGCTGCTCCTAACTGTACCTTGTTTCTGAAGCCCTTCTTGAAATGAAGGAGCCTACGTTTACCCAAAAACATTGTTAACACCAACTGACACCCTATAATCTAGTTTCAACTAAGTACAACCAAATTAGCATTTAGAAAATGTTCCATTGTGCTTTTGTAATAAATAATAGTGCTAACGAGCTTCTGATGGCTCTAATTTTATTAAAAGGGGTCTAGCCCTCGAACTTAATTATATTTTCAGCTTCACATAAACGTGGGTTGACATTTTTTAGGGTTCCGTACCCAAAGGGTAAAACGGGAACCTGTTACTAAGACTCCGCTATCCGTCTGTCTGTGCATCTGTCACCAGGCTGTATCTCATGAACCGTGATAGTTAGACAGTTGCAATTTTCACAGATGATGTATTTCTGTTGCCGCTATAACAACAAATAAAAACAGAATAAAATAAATATTTTCAAACAACAAACGTGATTTTTGTCTAATTTTGTATAGATAATTATGGTATGGAACGCTTCGTGCGCGAGTTCGACTCGCACTTGGCCAGTTTTTTTAATTCTTCTTGACTAAATAGGTAATAATTGTGACCTTTAAGAAGTGTTAGGTTGCGTCTCAACGAAATGTCTAGAAAAATATATATTACTCTAATAAGGTTGTCCTATTTTCGCGGACCTATCAGCTTACCATCCCATCCACTACTGAAATTCGACCTTTGTTACGCAAGAAAATAGTCAGGATCATCCATACTAATCGATACTTCCATATTCATACTACCATATTTATTATTAACTACCTGATGTCTGCGGCTTCGCCCCGCGTGGATGTCGGTTATCGCGACCAAAAGTAATCATGACATTTTGATCCCGTTCCCGCAATAAAAATTTAACAAATTATATACTAAAATCTTCCTCAAGAACCACTCTATCCATTGGTGAAAACAGCATAAAAATCGGTGCAGGAGTTTTGGAGTTTATTGCGAACAGACAGACAGACACGGCGGAGGACTTTGTTTTATAATAAGTAGTGATGATGTAGCGACCCGCCCCGACTTCGCACGAGTGCAATGTAGATATAACAACCTTCCTCTTGAATCTCTTGAATCTAAGCATACATAGGGACAGACAGCGACTTCGTTTTATACTATGTAGTGATTTGTGATATTATAAATGCGAAAGCAAATTCGTGTGTTACCTTTTCACGCCCAAACCACTGAACCGATCATCCTAAAATTTTGCATATACGTTGTCAGGTGTAAAAACAGACATAGGGTACTTTTCATTCCGAAAAAAGTACTTTTCCCGAGGAAAACAATAATAACGTTCTTATAATAATAGATGGCGCCACGTGTCTTACGAATCATAATTGATTTATATTATTACAAGCAGAGTACAACCCAAATGATTATCAAATTCTAGATTAACGCGAGTGAAGCCGCGGGCAAAAGCTAGTAATAAATACTTTGTTTATTTTTTTCAGAGCTTAGCTGATATATCCAGGTGCGGTAGAGTCGCATTAAGTCTCACCTTTTTTTTTTCGGATGGGTAATCATCAAATAACTTCTCCCGCTCTGGGCAGAGCGGAAGGGAGTGTCAGACTTGTACTGACTAAAACCCATCCATGTTCCTTCCTTGCCCTTTGTGTTCCAGGGACGCGGTATTTCTTTCGAACAGTCCCGCAGCCCAATATAGTCTCACCTTGTCTTCAAATTTAATATAACTCTATGAATAAACCTCCACACAGCGGTATCATCTTGGCTATAGTTTTATGGCATGAGCGGCGACTATTGTTATTCTCTCGCCCGTGAAGATGGCGCCTTAGCAGAACAATTTTAGATTGGAACACTTTTTTTTGCATTGGTGATCAGGAATTGATTCTTTTTTCTGAAGTTGTATTTGTGTTATTTTTTTATTACAAGATGGGTTTGCTCTTGACCTCGATCCCGCCTGATGGAAAGCGATGGATGAGATCTATTATACAGGGTGTTACATAATAAACGCAAGACCTCCGATGTGGTCTCTTGGACACCACACGGGACCTTGTATACTTAATCTTACTAATATTTTAAATGCGAAAGTTTGTAAGGATTTTTGTTACTCTTTCACACAAAAACTAGTAAACGGATTTGTAGGAAATTTAGCACACAGATAGTTTATAACCATTATTAACACAAAAGATACTTTTTATCTCGGTAGTATGATCTCGTGGAACAATAATTATCGCACTCCAAGCGGATGAAGCCGCTGGCATATGCTAGTAATATAATATAAATACCGTCGCTCCACAAGTTACAGTTCACGATCGGATTCAAACTGATCTGGTGCCAGCCTGGTCAACCAGCAGTCGGCGAGCCGTAAGCGCGGCGTCGCCTAGCCGTAACCGAGTCGGTGTATCGGAGCTACTGATCCGCTTACTCACGTTAGGTTGACGGCGAGGCGAAAGGCGATCCCTTTCCGAATTGATATGTGTGTTGTGACCAACTCGTATCTGAGCGGTAAATTAAAAAAAAAGGATGTGTGTACTTATTACGCACGTAAGAAGTTCTTTGGCGTATAAAACTAAAATGTTGACTTGCTAACTTCAGGGTGTCGGTTTTTCGTGACGGTGTGCGCGCGCAGCGGAAAAATTTACTCTCATCATTTTTCCCTAACGCCCCAAAAGAAGTATAACTTCAAAAAAGCAATTGCTGACCTATCTTTGGAACAGCCTGAATCGTAAGTCACAAACATTCGTAGAAGACTGCCAACACTCCAACACTTGGCGAAACAAAGCCCGCTAACAATAAGACGAGCGAACAAGTTAGCTGATCTTACTGCGAAGTTAGACGTCACAGCCGAGTGATCTGCGACCGACGCTGACAACGCGGAGATTGAATCTGTGTGATTGTGTTTGTGTATTTAGTTTTTTTGGTTAGTTTATTATTCAGTAGTCGGGAACAGTGAGTGAAGTTTGGTAAAGTCTTTGGTGATGAAAGGTTTATTGTGTTATTTTTATGGTTCCGTATAATTAAATAAGTCCCGTGGGGCTGCAATTTTTAAACGTAAAACAAGAAGTTTTACACTAAAATCTGATGCGTAAAACAAACTATATTACACTATACATCGGGCGCTGTCAGACCGTATCAAACATCAGCTTAAGTACACTTCGGTGTAACAAGCTCCGCGCTAAGTCATTCAATTAATCACGTTGAAAACAAAGTTTCTTCGCATGTTCGTTCACAGAGAGTAATGTTCCAATACGCCGCCATATTGGAAAGTTATCGTTTCTAATAGTTCCTGATTGTGTTAGAGTTATGAAGCTCAAATAAATTGATAGTTGAGAGTTTTTAATTGAATATTACCTCGATGCGATGGAAGCGATCGCTTCCTGGTTATAGTTTGACGATAGTTTTAAGTGTTTTCATATCCTTTTATATACCTATAAATGAGCAAGTGGGTTTAATAGATGTACTTCTTTTAAGCTGTTCGGTTAGGTCGGTGCCCACGGCAATTAGATTCCGCTGCTTGTCCGTCCGTTTGTCTGTCACACTTAAAATGTTCACAAAGTGTGACCGCAATAGTAACAAATTGCATATAATAATAAAATAATATTAAAAATTAAAGGGAGTCCCCATAAAAGAATCGTACTTTGTTTTTGTGATAAGTACTGTACGGTGCTCGCACTTAAGCGTTTCTACTAGAATTTTTTTTGGTCTACCTTCTCACATTTATCTTCGAGCGTCAGTTCCATAAACCTAAGGTGTGCGCAAAGGATGTGATGATGGAAAGTCAATCTCTTTTTTTCTTTATTTTTACAGCCTGTACTGTCCCACTGCTGGGCAAAGGCCTCCTCCAATTCCTTCCACGTACTCTTTTCCCGTGCCTCCTCGAAGAAGCCCTCGCGATCTTTGGAAACCCCTTTTGGGCAAACGACCTGTCGTTACTAATCCTTCTATAGTGAATAATTCATCACTGGTGAGCATGAGGTTCTAGGTTTGGTTCCCTAGTCGGGCAAAGTGTTATTGGGTTTTTTCCATCAATAATTTCTCTGTAGCGCCCACGGAGCCTGGATTTTTACCCGGTTGATAGCAATAGGCTCGCCCCTATTACATGGAAATTAAACATTACTGGCGAAATGTAGGTATACTATTAGGTACACCTCTGCCTAACCCTTCGAAGATTACATGTATGATGTTATGTTATGTTTATAACTAAAATTAATCATTGGTAACTGAATCCATTTATCGAAACATTCCCAAGTATTCTCCCCTTACACGAAACAGTTGAAATCCATTTTATTCACAAGCATGTGTCCTGCATGTATTTAATAAAGAACGGTTCCGTAGACAATGTATCGTCCGTATTGTACACAGGGGGACAATGTAAACGGCACACAATTGTTTTTGTAAATTTTGTATTACTATGAGGGACCCTGATTTATTGGACTGTAATCGTAATCTTTTCTTTAGTTTTATGTGAAAATGGACATCTTTTCATTTATTGTAGAGTTTTATTTTCGTGTATATTGTTGCTTAGGTACAACTCACACAGTAATTCTATAGAAAAACACTTGTCCACAATTAACTCGATTAAGAAAAGCAATTGCTTAGAGCATGGCACATAAGTTCCCGCGATGCAAAGATAGCTAAGTACTCATGCGAAGGAAACAAATGAGACATCCTCATGTCGTTTGACGCAAGTTTCAACGCCGGAGGTCGTGGACGGGGCGTATGTAAAGATTAATAAAATGGATCAAGCAATTTAGTCAGTTTGTAACTCTAATAAATTTTGGTATCTACTGTAATGGGTGACTCGTAAAATATATTCTAGTTTTCATTATTAGAAAACTAATGACGTGGATCCTATTCTAAATATTTCTTATAAAGTGAATAATTACTCAAATCAAAACCAGCTTAAAATAATTTTCTCAATCGAAAAGCCCCTATAACTACACACGAAAACCTTAATCCTTACCCACACTCACTAATCATTTAAGAGCGCCACAACCGGGCGGAACGGCGAGCTAAACAGTTTCATTAAGTCAACGCCCCATTTATTTCGGCCGCCAGTGTATGGAGCAATTATTGGGAGTCCAATGCGACACTTTGATTGTGACGATATCAAGTAAAGCGTTGTCTGTTGTTGTGCTGTGTGTTGGTGAAAGAAATAATTGTTGGGAAAGGATTTAAAAGTGATTGGTTGGTAAATATTATGGCATTGATCTGCGCTGTCTGTCTGTTGCAATAACTGCTATTGTTGCTGGTTACGTTAACATATCTACCTACCCTTTTCCCAACTATGTTGAGGTCGGCTTCCAGTCTAACCAAATGCAAAAGCTGAATACCAGTATTTTACATGGAGCGACTGCCTATCTGACCTCCACAACCCACTTAGTACTGGGTAATACGATACGCCTAGGTAAGACTGGTTATCAGACTTTTTGGTTCACTGACTATCTAACGACTGTCAAAGATCTGCAAATGACAGCCGGGACCAATAGCTTAACATGCTTTCCGAGGCACGGGGGAAACTCGGTAGGTCAGACCAACCTAGGCAAGCACGGTTTAACCTAAATATGGACCCGAGCAGCTGTTATTATTTAGCCTCGAGTTAGTGGTTACGTTAACTAAATTATGTAAACTAATGAGTATTTTCATCCAAATACGGCGTATTCAAAAAGAAGGGTTATGATTTTAGCAGTTAGTAACATTTTTGCTGTACTACTAAGTCATTAACATCTGTCAGGCCTTTTCCAAACTATGTCAGGGTCGGCTTCCAGTCTAATCGAATGCAGCTGAATACCAGTATTTTACATGGAGAGACGTATCTCACCTCCACAACCCAGCTGTCCTACCGAGTGTGATGTCAAATTTCTTTAACGTAAGTCTTTTTCAAATTACGGTTCTCAGTCGACGACATCGTTTCTCTCCTTGCTTTCAAACGTAGGCAGCATTAGCGACGGCAGAAACGCGCATGTACATCATAACTGCCTATTCCATACAAGTGGATTTGGAGAAATTTGACGTCTGCCATTTTTACACCCTTATGCTCTAAGTAATAAGGTTGAAGAGTGGTCGACCCTCAGTGCACTCGGTAGTATTTACGAACTCCGTCCAATATGCGTGTCTATAAAGACAATTCATGTGGACGGTATTTGTTCCCACGACGCGTTTTGCATCGTCTCCATTCGGTTCTGATTACTAGGACATCTTCCTCCAGCTGACTATGTTGAGCCTGTAAGAAAAACTCCCAGCGGACCATCATCTGCCATGGTCTACCAGACTACGGCAAATGAGCCGTGATACCCGGCGGGTGACGAACATTATTTATTATTTATACAACTTACAACTATCATTACAGGTAATCTTATCCTAATTCGATAGTGTGGCTACAACTCTTATAACACATAACACAAGTTTATAACAAAACTTTTGCAAATTTTCATCAAGTGCACGAAAAAATATCAATTCGCTCATGAACCTCGTTCACTACGCGGATCGTTCGGGTGAGAGGGAGGAGTCTTAGCCAACAACATATGCAAAGCTGACGACGTCACTAGCCTCCAGCATCCAGGGACTTTTAGCTCTGAGTTACTAGGGCGACAGAACTCACCTGCATGTTACAGATCTTGTAGCGCACTGGCTCTCCCCTGCACCCTGCGGGCGACGAACAAGTCCGAAGCTGTCGCGATACGCCTCCGTCACACGTTCGTGAACATAACGACCATTCGCTCCACTGCGACCAGCCGCCGCGGTCCTGTGGAAGATTGAATTAGTTATTGAATGAAAGGAGAAAACTAACACAGCTATTTCGATTTGTTTTAGGGTTGAGTTTCAAAGAGTAATAATGATATAGAGAAACTATACACAGAGAGAAGCACGATTTAAGTATAAACGGACCCTTTAGCAGCAGCTCTGTAAGTTACATTTCATACATTTTCAGATTAATAAATATATATTATTTAAATTAACTTTTATTTAAAGATAAATTTATAATATATATTATATTTGATAATTATATTTTATTTTATTTGTTGCTGTTGCTTTCATGCCATGAAACTTTTTCACTGATTAAAATTATTTCTCGACTAAAAATTAAGTGACGATTTATAAATTGGCCCGACACTAACCTGTTAGTGTCGGGCCAATTTATAAATCGTCACTTAATTTTTGTAAGTATATTTCGATTAGTACGTGTTGTTCCGTCTATCGTTACTATATTTTAATTTTTTTACACACAACCTTTCTAACAGCTCCGTAAACCTTCTCAACGAGCCATAAAACTTACTGCAGGTAGTAAATGAACGAAAAGAACAAACAAACACGCATGAAAGCAATAACATGTAAATAAATCTTTCATGATTCCAATTACCCATTATTTATATTGAGGCTTCTGTTGTTGACTGTACACCGAGTCTACTTGCTAGTAGACTCGGTGTACAGTCAACAACAGAAGCCGAGTGATCGGCTGTCGCGGTACAGTCGGGGATAATTGCATGCGATGTGACAGTGCGCTGCTCATGATTGGAAACATTCGGGAGGGTATCGCGAGATGCCGACCGAGAAAAAAATGTCAGAGCAGGAAGCAGGTTGTATTTTATTTTATACCTGTCGTTCGTTAAAGAATCTAGGAAGGATAATTATTGCAAGTTATTTTGGAAAATTCTTCTTGGCTCATCAAACAACTGTAGCTTAGCAGGCAAATCACATACCTAAACATAATAATATATATCGTTTTACGTTACCGCACTTGCTTACTATATTAAACGTCTAAAATTGTATAGATGAGTTTATGTAAATGGAAACTTTTGATTAGCCTTCTTATACATTTTACTTCTGACTACTCGAGTTCATTGGCTGTATGTTTTCTTAAAATTAATAAAAATAAAATAATGAAAACCCTCTTTATTGCTGCGGTATAAAAACGCTTTTAGTATGCCATTGCTATCGTAAATTACTCCTGGTTACATGAACAATATGGTTGTGAAAACAATCATATCCTTATTTTAACATCGATAAAATTTAAATTGATGCAACAGCCGCGACGTTTTAAAACGAAGCCCACCGCCGTTAGTTTTCATAATTTGGCCAGATTACTTGAATCGGAAAATTCGATAAAAGTGACGCTTCCCAGTGGCAGAGTGGCATGGCTTTCCGTACTGACAGGATTATGTTGAGCCTTTCTGCATCAGGGTGCAGCTATACTAAGCTTTAGGGACATAGAAAACCAATTGAAGTACTTTTGTAGTTTTTTTCCGAACTGACTGTCAAATTCTAAATTAACGCAAGCGAAGCTGCGGGTTTTTTATAAGTACGTATTACGTTCTATTTATGGACACGACCCGTTTGATTCCCACCATCTCTCAATCCACCACCTACTAGAATCTCAAAATAACATCATTATAAAAGCAGGCGGCAGCGAGGCGACGTGCCCAGCATGGCATCGATATAAAGTTATACATTGCACAGCCCCCGCGTATGACAAGACTCACTCGCGAGCATTATACAGTAATGTATAGAATAAGTAAAACATTCTGATTGGCTCGCGAACGCGATCAACAGAGCGGGTAATTGGGGAGAATTTTTAATTACATGTAAGTAAGAATATTCGTATTTTTGGGGGAATCGGTCTTGATATGTATGCGTTCAAATTACTGTTACTTTACGTTGTGTTTCGGAGCGTAAGATGCCTTAAATTGACTGATTGAATTTATTTAAAATTTTTGATGTTTAAAATCCAGTTACTAACAATGACAAATTATGTTTCTGCAATGTCTACCTGAACAGTTAATATTTATAACATGCCGAACTAAATTATTTTATTCTAAAACTAGCTTATGCCCGCGGCTTTGCCCGCGTGTAGTTCGGTAAATGTGCCGTGGGATCATACAACCGGTTAAAAAAGTATCTATCCTATGTGCTAATCCAAGTTATAAACTTTATGTTTGCTAAATTTCATCTAAGTGCGTTCAGTAGTTTTGGCGTGGTATTTATAATACCTTTCAACTGTGTTTTAATTCGTACACGTCAAAAACGTTCGACGTCTGAAGTCGGCCAGGGTGTCACGTGACCGCTGACTGGCTTGTTTGACTAGTTCATAATACGAAATTGTCATGCAGTTTTGTTTACGCCGTAAACTGTCTGAAAATAAGAGTTCGTAATAGGCCCCCTGGACGAGTTGTCCATTACGTCACTGCCTTCAGTTTTGACGTAAAATTAAGTAGGAGTAGGATAGGATATTGCACAGATCGACTTCCTAATAATATTTTTGCTTATTGCAAATCTGAGTGTAAGAAAACATTTCAACTTTCACAGACACATTTTTTTTGAACTTCAATTTTATCAACCCAATCATCGCCCATCAGTACCAATCATCTCCAAACAATCAACATCAAATAATCTCCCCTTTTTCAGAAACAATACAAAGGTTTCTCTCAATATTCCTCGCCGCCATATTTGTGATTCCGTGAGCGCATGAGGAAGAGATTTGCCAGCGCGTGATGTTTTTGCATGTCCCTGTCTCGAATAAGTAATTGTTTCGCCTGGATTTTCGGATCTGTTAAATTTTGTGATAGGTTGTTTTTTTTTGTTTGAAGATGTGTTGGTTTGTTTAGAATATGTGAAGAAGGTTTATGATTGCTTGAGGAGCTCGTGGCTAAAATATAGCAGCCGCTCGGATCAATCTTCAGGTTAATAAAACCACGCCTAGGTTGGTCTGTGAAAGGTGTTTCTGACATAGGATTCCACAAAAAAACCCTTGATTCCATTATTAATGTTACAGTAGCATAAAACACCATCACCAAGATTATTGTAATACTCTCTGACATCGCAGTTATCTTGGTAATGCTCATCGAAACAAAAAAGGATTTACTGTAAGTGAATGGAGAATGTGAAGGCCTTATAAACTGCCATTCTAGGTTAACACCTCCCGCATGTGAGCTAGAGGAAATTGTTTTAAGCATCGAGAATTCACAGTATGGAGAGGTCAGGTCAGGTCAGGTCAAGTTACAGTTAAACTTAAAGCATGCACCAATAAAAATAGTTAGAGGCAAGTCTTTAGAACTGTTACCTCGTTATCGTCCGCACTTAGTAAATGTGTTGATTAGGTAATATTTGTACATATTCCTTGTGCGACTTATAAACTAAATAGTAAGTTTGGGTTCAAACCCCGGCAGGTGTATTACTTTTTGAAATATATTTCATGACCACTGCTCTCAAAACGGTGAAGGAAAACAACATGAGGAAACCGGCATGTTGCCAAGGCTGCGGGACTGTTCGAAAGAGATACCGCGGCCCTGGAACACAAAGGGCAAGGAAGGAACATGGATGGGTTTTAGTCAGTAAATGTCTGACACTCCCTTCCGCTCAGCAGAGCGGGAGAAGTCATTTGATGATTTCCAATCCGAAAAAAAAAGAAAATTAAAAAAGGATACCATGTTCCAGAACCAGAAATTCGAAGACATGTGTCATCTACTAACCCGCACTGGGCCCGCGTGGTGGATTAAAGCCCATTCCCTCTCATAAAGATGAGGCCGTGTGTCCCAGCAGTGGAAACATTATAGGCTAATTATGCTTATGCCTTGTGCGAGAAAAACCTTTTTGCATAAATTTTATACTAGCTGGTAATAAGGTATAAGGGACTTGGACAATCAAATTGTAATCATAGGTCAACCAGAGATGTTTTATAGGTCATTAAAAATATGTTGCTTATTTGATTGCTTTTTTTTTAATAATTAACGAAATCTTTCCACGATCCCATCATGTTCTAAATCACGTCTATTGCACTGTATAAAGTGGTCTTTCAAAAACAAAGTACCTACATAAAAGGTTGGAAAAGAAAAGTGAATCTCAACTAAAATTGAACTTATTTTTCTATGTACGTCTTCAAACAAACAGAATATTTACAAAACGTTATTCTGTAACTCGTAGCAGCGTAGCACCAACGCTACGGCGTAGCACTACGCAGCTACGGAGCTACGTCATTCTATATTGGAAAATAACGAGCAATAGACAATAACTCCTCATTTGCTACTTTTTTTGATGCTCGCGTGTCTTTTGTGGTGCCGCCATGCAGACGGAATGACGATGTAATTCCACACAGACATGGAAACGAATGACGGGGAGAATGTACACTTGCGACTTTTTGACGGGGAAATTTTATTTTATGTAAGCTGTGCTGAGCGACGGCAAAGACAAGTTTATGTTTTTAATTTTATTATGTTAATACTTGCTTATACCCGCGGATTCGCCTGCGTGGACTACGGGATCATATTACCGGAATAAAAAGTATCCTATGTGTTAATCCAGGTTATAAACTATCTGTGCAAAATTTCATCCAAATCCGTTCAGAAGTTTTTGCATAAAAGAGTAACAACCATTCATGCATCCACCCACATAAACATACGCATTTATAATAATAAGTAGGATTGCAATAGTTAGAAATACTTTGCAAGCAACGTCAGTTGCATAGATGCTTTAAGTTGTTTAGGTTATCCATATCCATCATAATAAAATCCCTAAGGAGGACACTACTATACGGCAGAAACTAAATTAGTTGCTAAACTAGCTAATTAGTATCTGAGGTACAGTAGTACACAGCGCCCAACAGCTAAGCTACATACCTAGGTAAGCTTGGCTTAACGTATGAACATGTAAGTAGGATCTTCCACTGTGATTCACGGTCACTCTACGCAAGGATGCGTAGCTGTAAACAAATGAAGCGCGCTGACTATATAACCTCTCCATACTATGCCTATTATTATTATTATTTATTATTAAAGCCTGAACTCCACCAAAGCGGAGACGAGGGGAATTGTGCGAAATGGAGAGAAGGGGAGATGCGTAAGAGCTAGGGTGTATCCACCTCGCGCCGCACACAGAACACCGCTCTACGCACGCCGCACACAGAACACCGCTCAGCACACGCCGCTCACAGAACACCGCTCAGCACACGCCGCACACAGAACACCGCTCACCGCACGCCGCACACAGAACACCGCTCACCACACGCTGCTCACCTCCCTTCTCGTCTCCGCAGGCCTAAACAATTACGAAACGACATCTCTCCTCTCTAGTCCACCGTTTCCACTAAATCTAAGCGGAGACGAGAAGTGTAAATAAGGAAGTTCTATTGCTTCGCTTCGGTGGAGTTCGGAGTCCGGCCCTTACAATCCGTTTACAGCCTCAGGCGATTAGCGACGCGACTCACGCGCTAGTCTCTTGTTTATTCGTTTGTCTCTCACCACCGACGCTGTCGCAATTCATTTGTGTCTGAGCTTGAGCGTGTCTCACTAGCCAAAGAGGTCAGTCGTATGCCATCTACGACTATTTAGTCGCTAGTCTACTTACTCCAGAACATAAATGTTTAATCCGCGCGTTACGATTATTATACTCGCTCTAGAAACGCGTTGTATATCATACGCAGCCCATTATTTCTATTGTGCGCCTTCCGAGGATTTTATGGGTTCGTATTACTTTTTATATTCATTTTATTGTATAGACGGTCTTGTTTCATTTCAGAATGTAGAATATAGGCTGTGGAACAGGTTTAAATATCGAGTAATATCATTTATGTAGTTAAAAAATACTTGTCAACATAACATAGCACCACCTATAATCCCCGAAGGGTTAGGCAAGGGCCTAATAGTACACCCGTTCGTTCGTTGTATCGTCAAAATCAGGCTGACTCTCCGGTAGACCCGACGGCTCCTTCAAGAAAGTTCCAATACTTTCTCGAACCTTCTTCACAGCTCATGGGTGCAATATTCTAGGATTATTCTCGAATCTTCACACATTGCCTTAGTTTGCATTAGAAGCATTTTAGAATGATCTCGTAAAGCAGCTGTTATAACAGTATACATGTGTCTGTGACTGTAGCTTAGCCTAATTTGTTTTTCTGACATTCAAAAGTGCCTGTAATGGTCTAATTGAAATAAATGCTTTTGAGTTTGAGTTTACAAGAATATTGAAACAAGCAATGATCTTTAAAATATTTTATCTACTCAAATCTCAGAATTATTTTTCATTAGAAATAGTTAAAAACCAATTAGAATGAGGATGCCCGTGTCCTTATTAGGTAACAGAAAATATAAAAGCTTGTTAAGATAAGACAAGCTTTTATCTCTCAAAATCATTCAATAACTGGCCAAGTGCGAGTTGGACTCGCGTACGAAAGGTTCCGTACCATAAACCGAAACACGTTTCTTGTATGGGAGCCCCTTTAATTGTAAAATAATTTATATTTTTATTATTTGTTCTTATAGCGGCAACAGAAATAATACTTCATCTGTAAAAATTTCAACTGTCTAGCTATCACGGTTCATGAGATACAGCCTAGTGACAGACAGACAGACAGACGGACTGTGGAGACTTAGTAATAGGATCCCGTTTTTACCCTTTGGGTACGGAACCCTAAAAACTGATACAGCAAGAAACTTAATGTCAGTAAATATAAATGTTAGATGTTTGACCTCACAATAAAAACAATTGCCAACCGCATAAAATACAGCCTCTTTAGTTAGCCTCCGACCCAACACGGTTCAGACGAGGGACGGCTAGCAAACGAGTGTAGTCCCACCGATGACACCAACCTCCCAGCCAATATACTAGGGTAAGTGACGGCACTGACGGCACATTTAGTGGCTGAGCACTGGAGGCGCTAGCCAACAAGACGGCAATAACAACAACCGGTTTGCGCTGAAATTTACAATCGAAACGTACCCGTCAAAGGGGGGTCGTGGAGTTTAAGGGATGAGATTTAAGCGGGTAGGGTTTTGAACTAGACTGTAGGTCGTCTGGATCGAAGGAGACTTTATGTTGAAGAGTTTGTAATATACCCGAGACGTCCAAGCAAACAAACTCTTTCGGGTGTTAAGCCGTGATTCCGTTAAATATACAAATTACGTCATCGGAAAACCATAATTATATACCTACAATGTTTTAAAAAAATAGATATTTGTATCGCTTGTTCCGCGCTCTCGCTTGCACGCTCGGCTCAGGCGGACAACAGCTTTAACACTTTTTCGCACGTGCTGCTGGTGTTCATCGATTTATAAGACTTTATCACGTCAAAAAACCCCTGTCCAATTCGAAAGGGGCACATAGGTTTGCCAATGATATTGCCAAATAAAATAAGACATATAAAATATTCATAAATGTAAAAGTCAAGTAGTCACTGTTTAAATACTAAGAAAAGTTTAAAACACGACAACAATTTCTTCGGCGTACTCGTATGTATGTTCGATCGTCAATTGTTTTTATATGACGTCACTACCCAAGAAGCGACCGGTCGTACCTGCGTGTGGAGTGCGTGATTTAATTTTCATCGGGGTATTTTTTTTTTACTTTTTCTCCAAAAAAGATTAGATATAGAATCTAATCTCGATACTTTAAGTAATATCACAGATCGGACTGGGTTTTTTTCACACAGTGTATAACTATTCCCGAAATTCTTTTTCTACTACAACATGTTAAGAAATACAGTTTAATTCTATGTCAGTAAGAACCTGGAAGTTAAGGTAAAAACTGGCCATGTGCGAGTCGGACTCGCCGACGACGGGTCCCGTACCATAAACCGATAAAACACGTTAGTCTTTCTTGCGTGGGAGCCCCTTTTAATTATTAAATAATTTACACTTTTATTATTTTTTGTTATAGCGGTAACAGAAATACATCATCTGTGAAAATTTCAAATGTCTAGCTATCACGGTTCATGAGATACAGCCTGGTGACAGTCAGCCAGACTGACAGAAGAGTCTTACACTAGTATTCAAGAACGACTCTTTGCTGTGCGGACACATAGCATTGAATGGGGTGCTGTGATTAGTTAACGTTGTGAAGCGACTTCACTGACTAACATATTTGTGAGTTCATTATAATGAGCGCATAGTGTCGTTCGTCCCTCAAGTATTGTTTATGAATAGGTTTTTGGGACACTGTGCGTCCGCGCGCACTGAGTAACGTTCATGAATACCGGTGTTAGTAATAGGGTCCCGTTTTTACGCTTTGAGTACGGAACCCTAAAATCAGCTTTTCAGTACTGCTACTACATCACCAATTTCTACTATTACATTATCCTCTTCTGCCATTACACATGATTGTGTTCACATCATCTACCTGGCCTTTTCTGCAACTGACTCACTCTGAACTGTTTTTGACGAAAAAAAACGTAAGGTATAGGTTGGTACCTCGTTTTGAACACCGCCATAGATAAGATAGTAAAATAAGCAAAAAATATCACCTTACATCACTTGTGTCTAATACAGCTCAAATTCCCTTGCAATATCCCAAAAAATCAAATCGCTATTCGCCTACACTTCAAACATCGATACAATACTGTCGTGTATGCAAATTTCAACCCTCGGGTGTACAACTTCAATTTGTCAACTGCCACCCCATACTTCCATTTTTAAACTCTGCTCTTTTACAAACACTCGTTGTATCGCGATAATTAAATTCGGTGTACATTTGTTTCGAATCTAATATTTATAGGATTTTGTGTTTTTCTTTGTATGAACATTTTTATTGTGTTATGCCTGCTTAAACATTACAGAACAGCAAGTTTGTGTCCCCAAAAGGTAAGGCAAAGAAGATGTACATAAAGGGTATAAACTGATTTAACGACGCCCAAAGGCACTTGTTCTCCCCGTCATTGCGATCATTTTTTGGTTCTACACCATACCTGGGACCTTCTATATACGGAGATATTGGGGGTCGAAGTTACAACTTCTTCACAAGATTTTTTTTAATACATGTTTTTAATGTAAGATTTTTACTTTAACCACCCCCTTACTATTCAATCCATCCATCAGCACAAAGTTTTGAGTGCGTTACATTGAGGCCTACTGTAAAACATGATTTTTCAGCCCAAAAAAAAAGTCGTTTCCCAGTACTAATTTTTGCGTAAAGTTACTTAGTTTGATGTACATAATGCTTGGGTGACGGCTTCGTGAAGAATCCGTATACACCCTGTATTTACGTACTAACTTAACTTATGCCCGTGGTTTTCGCCCGCGTTGGGTTCGGTGATTATCGGTCAGCTCCTCGTCAAACCAAATGTAGCTGAATACCAGTATTTTACATGGAGCGATTGCTTAACCCTTTCAGTGCCCAGCACCCGACACGCGGGTCGAACAATAAATTCGTTCCTTCGCACAACCCGTATCCGTAGCTATGGACACGCTAGTCGGGTTCTGGGTATGGATACACGTCATCTATAGCTTATTATAACGACGACTCGGATACGGGTTGTGGGCACGCGAACGAATTTCGCGAAGTTTTCGCGAAGTACTGGGCAGTGAATGGGTTAACTGACGTCCACAACCCAGTTAGTGCTGGGTAATACGATACCCATTGGAAAGACTGATTGTCCTGTAGTGACAAATGACAGCCGGGACCAACGGCTTAACGTGCGTTCTGTGGCATAAAGGGAACTCACCCATCCACGGACCGATTTCGGCAAGCACTACTTAACCTCAAGAATCAACCTTGCTGTTATGATATTATAACTCTATTGGACTAAACATCGCAAAAAAAACTAAAAGCTAGCTCACATTTTTTGTGCAGTTTTAATTTGATCCAGCTTTCAAAGTGTTTTGAATGGGGCGTCGGATCATTCGATATGTTTTATTAACGCCTCGCTGACGGGCGCCAAATGAACGGTTTGATCTTTGAAAAAAAAGGCAATTTTGCATTTTGAAAACATTCTGTTTTTTTTTAACTTCATTAATGAATAAGTTCGTTTGACAAACATGACAACGGCTTTTAAGCCCATACGCGACCTTAGGCCATGCGACTTGCATCAAGCTACACAGGCGTGCGTCAGTGTTTCCTGTGCGTGTGTATCGTCGCGTCACAGTGAGTCGTGGCATACTCTTGAAATCTCACTCATAATAACGTAGTCAAGCGAAAGTCACTTAACTCATTTTTGAACATATTGTGGATAGACTCCTTTTCGCTTAAATACGTCCAGTTAAAAAGGGTGTAAGAATAAGAACAGCCATAACTAAGACGGGAGGCACTTTGGAAGACTACCGTAAACAATAACTTTTCACAAAAACAAAAAAGCGGTGGTACTTTGATACAAGTGTACAAGCTTGGCTTGCCTTTACAACCTACTTCTCTTCATGATGTCAGGGTTTCTGAACAGTCGACTTGCCCTAGCGGCTTGCTTCATTGTTGGCAACTTTTTTTTTTTTCGTCTGGGAAATCATCAAATGACTTCTCCCGCTCTGGGTGGAGCGGAAGGGAGTGTCAGACTTGTACTGACTAAAACCCATCCATGTTCCTTCCTTGCCCTTTGTGTTCCAGGGCTGCGGTATCTCTTCCTGTCCTGCAGCCCTGGCAGGAACAGTCCCGCAACCCTGGCAGGATATTGTGGGCCTCTTGGCACGCCACTCCAGTTACTTAGTTTGATGTAAAAAATGCTTGGTTGACAGCCATCACGAAACCTCGTTAAGGGACCGTTTACACCCTGTATTACAAGCTGTTGATTTATTGCCGCTCAACTAAAGCTTTTTGTAAATGTCTCAACTGACCTTCCCATGATGTGTAGTGTTGTCGTGGTGCTGGTCAATGATCTCGGGGTCTTCCGTGGAGATGTCGTGTCCGTGTCTGTGTCCGCATATTATATGCGGTATCTGGAACAAGTAGATGGAAATTAATAATCAATATGGAACATATACTCGTAAACATCAATTTAGAACTGAGATAACTTTTTTTTTTTAAACGTGTTATAAGTATTACTCGATATTGTAGCTTACTCTAGGTGAAAGAATTTTATAAAATTTAAGTTTGGTAGGCACCTCATCATTATCAGTCTATTACGTTCCCACTGCTGGGACACAGGCCTCCTCTCTATGAGAGGGATTGGACTATAATCCACCACGCGGGCCCAGTGCGGATTGGTAGATGTCACATGTCTTCGAATTTTTGGTTCTAGGACATGCCGGTTTCCTCACGATGTTTTCCTTCGCCGTTTTTGAGAGCAGTGGTGATGAAATAAATTACACAAAGTAATGCGCCTGCCTGGGTTCGAACCCACGACTTACTGTTCGTAAGTCGGGGTCGCTACCACTGGGTTACCGCTGCTCTCCGGGCCACCGCTGCTCTCCTAGGTAGGGTAGGCACCTAATGAAATTAAATTGGTATTTAAATTAAAACTGCTCTTTTTAGAATTTTTGAGGTTGTTTTATTTTCCGGTAACAAAATAATCCGATTTCCGGGTGATCCAATTCGTGATGAACCACCCATATAACTGCCCATGGGTAAAATATTCTTTTCTTAGGTAAATGCCAACCAAAGAGAATGTTTGGCACTGGGACTTGTTAATAGTAAACAGGGCAAATTATGTTTTATGGGAAACTGGAGTTGCTTGAACTATATAGGCAGGTCCGTGGGAATCATTGGAATTCTCGTCATCTGCGCCAACTGGCCAGCTCCTGGTCCGATGAGAATGGTCGCTACAGTTAAGTTATCTTTTATTAGTAGCATTGTGCCATTACACAGGTCAGGTGGGCTTAAATTTCTTAAAAGCGCGATAGGCTTTCTGATTTTCAAAAGCATTTCGTAAGATGGCAGGCCAGATGGACTAAGGGAGTTCAACAATTCTGGCGGATAGTGGACTGCATCCTCGATATTATACACTGTATCAATGGACTTGTAGATTTTGTCTTAACCGGGGACTTTTTGCAGAATTTGTTTATTGATGTTTTTGATTATTGACGGTCTAGTGGTCGAAAGCACGACTGCTGAACATGAGGTCTTGGGTTCGATTCCCGGGTTGGGCAGTGTCATTGGGTTTTTCCATCAGGAATTTCTCAGTAGCAGCCACGGAATCTGGATTTGTACGCGGTTGATGGCAATAGACTCACCCCCTATAACATGGAACTTAGCATAACTGGCGAAATGTAGGTGTACTATTTTAGGTACACCTCTGCCTAACAATTCGGGGATTACAGGCGTGATGTTATGTTATTTTTATATTATTGATTTCATAGACTGTATCGTTCTTAGGTGAGACGATAGCCTTTGACCAAAGCCAATGAATATCTCTATCTAGTAAATATTCAAGGCCATATACTGCATCTATTCTATACTATGTAGTTGCTGCAAGCTGTGAACTATCCTACCCAGCCTCTCTTTAATAACGATTTCCGCAGCAATGATTTTAGACATGCCTCAATGATGTCCGCACGTGTCCCTTTTGTGACGACGAAAAGTGTCTGCCGAAAGTCACCAGCAAACATAAAAGTTACACCACCCACGACAGCGACTGAGTTTCTCAAGTCCTTAAGTGTTCGATCCACTGCTTCAACATGAGCTTGACTCATGGTACATACTTCCCATATTATCAGTGACGTAATCTTGTAAAAACTGACCAAGGGGCAGGTTCTAATGCGGTTCGTGAATGTTGGATGGCATTTTGCGATTTATTAATTTTATATTATCTTCGAAACTATTTAACCGATCGACATACTGTAAAGGGCAAATCTTATCGCTATGATATTCTTGTGATCATAAAAATATTTTTTTGTATGAAGTTTAATATTTTGTGGTTTAAAAAATCGTCCAAACGTAAGTATGTCGAAAAATACTTTTTTAGTACATAAAAGCTACCATATCTGCTAAAATTTAAAAGATAGAAATATGGTGTCGCGGACTTTTTTGTAGAACTATTTAACACGAACCAGGTTGCCCTACATTGTTTTCAATTATATACAACGGTTAAGGCAGCGTATGCAAATAACTCTGTTTTGAGAGGTAATTTTTCCGCCTGGCCCGAAAATAATTGTGATAGCTCGGCTAATGTGCAAGATATTAGTATAACTTATAGCCTATAGCACTCACGAATAATGTAGCGTTTTAGCAGTGAAACAATTTTTAAAATTTGATCGTTAGTTCCGGATATTACCCCCTACATACAAACTTACAAACAAATTTTACTAATTTAAGTATATTTATATAGATAAATGAATTTAAAAACTGAAAAAGCTATGACTATGTTGTCCATTTGTAGGATTAGATGCAGCATTTCTTTTTCTATATCCTCTTGCCCGCGACCTACGTTCGCGTGAAATTATTAATAAAAATATTATTACCCATTTTAATGTTTTTTACTAGGGTTTTAATTTTTTGCACAGAACTCTATTTTTCTAAAATAAAAGTAGCCAATGTTAGACCTTATAAGATCAGATATCTGCCAGTAAAAGTCCAGCCGTTTCGGAGATTGGCCGGAACAAACAGACAGATTTTTTATTATAAGTGCAGTAATTATTTGCTGTTTTATTTGCCATTATGCAAAGATGCATTCAGTAAAAAGCTCTTATGTTGATATTACAAAAAAACACTTCAATTTTATTTATTTGTATAGATTGTTTTTTTCCCCCTCGTATCGAACTGTCGTGATGGCCCAGAGGTTAAAGCCTCGCCTCTGATGCATGAGGTTGTGGGTTCAAATTTGGGCAAATAACATTTCATAACCCTTTTAGTAACATGAATTTCATGAAAATGAGACAAAATTCTCTGAAAATACCAACAAAATAACCTAACAAAAAGTGCACTAAAGTAACAACCTCAAGTTGCATCCAAAAAACTAGCACCAACTGTTACCCGCGACCCCGGAGGCTCTTTTTGCTCAAAAACACAATATAACGAGCGAGCTTTGCACCCACTAAATCACTCGCTTGTTGGAAACCTGCGCTAAACGGCCAGGCTGCCACACTGCTGACCCTGTTTCATGGTCCACTTTCATGATCGTAAAAAACTTTATGCAGATGAATCTGACAGGTTGGATTTAGGGTTGGTTGTAAGACTTGTAACTAGTTGGAGGTAGGTAAATATTAAAATAGGTTATGTCAGGGTTTACGACGATCCTGCCAAAGCTGCGGGACTGTTAGAAAAAAATACCGCGGCCCTAGAACACAAAGCGCAAGAAAGGAACATGGATGGGTTTTAGTTAGTACAAGTCTGACACTCCCTTCCGCTCTCCCTAGAGCGGGAGAAGTCATTTGATGACTTCCCATGCGAAAAAAAATAGGGTTTACGAAGATTTATTATAAGACTGCGTTCACAAACAGCGTACAGTCAGCCACGAGCGTCAAGTCTAAAATGACGGAAAAACAAAGGAAAGTCTAAACTTTTGTCTTCGTACATTATAGTCGGCGGTCGACTATACGCTTTAGTGAGAACGCAACCTTATAAACAAAATTTAATTGAAAGTATGCCTGAGCCTATCTTATTCCACTGCTAGTAGAGCATGCACCTAGATCTACAAATACCTTGAAATCACCGGGAAGAATCGGGTAATCAAAATCAAGGCATTTATTTCAAGTAGGCCAGTTACAGGCACTTTGGAATTTTCAACAAGATAACAATGTAAGCTACAGTCCCAGTCACAAGGCATAAAAACTGTGAAAGTACTGTAGTTGCCCAATCCCTAGCGTAGATCTCTATGGAAAAGAACTGGCAAGAAACTCCATGGACACTCTTTTAAATCAGTATATTTTTACAAAACCTTGGATAAATCATTAATGTTGAGATGGTACATTATGTGAGAACGATGTAGCAAGATGTGCAGTGTGCACGTTAAAATTGTCCATAGTAAAAACAAAAAAATAAACAATTCAAAAATAAAATAATTAATTCAAATAAGTCGTGGCAACCAAGAGATGACCAGTCACAACTGTCAGCGCCCATTCACGAACATGACGCATGTATCTGCACCATTCAACTCAACCATTTTGAAGGGAACGAAACCTAAAGGAAACCATACCTGATTCTTTCGAGATGTTTATAGAACCGGGGGTCTATCTACATAAATATTGTAGAATTCTCTAACTAGCGTTCTATTTCCGCCACTTTTCAGAACTATATCCGTAATAAAAGAAAAACATGGCAACCCTCAGTGTGTTGGTTCAGGCGCCCGATGAAACGTAAACTATATCGATGCAACTCGATTCAATCGGCCGTGCAGGATATTCGATACAAACGATTATCTATTCGAATTGGGACATCTCGATAAACGGAGTGATTTGTGTGCTGTAATCTATGGCGGAGTTGTGTTTAAGGATTGTGTTGACGTATGCAAGTTATTGGTGGTGTGATATTATTTCGGTGACATCTTCTTATGGTAAAGGTTTAACGCACCTATAAACCTGAGACCTTATAAGCCTGAGAGGCAATTCTCGACGGCATGTAGAGCCAAGTCAGAGGCAAATAACCACACGACACAAAAAAAACACACACACTTGTAGTGCAGCCTGATTTATGGATCTTTGAAAGTCGTTACAGGTAGTCAGTGGCCCGAAAGTCTGACAACCAGTCTTACCAAATGGCAGCGTATTACTCAGTACCAACTGGGTTGTTAAGATCAGATAGACACTCGATACTTCTTGGTATGCCTGGTTGTCAGGCCTTCGGGCCACTGACTACCTGTAACGACTGTCAAATAATATCTACAAATGACAGCCGAGACCAACGGCTTAGTGTGCTTTCTGAAGTAAAGAGGCAACTCGGTAAGTAATGGGTGGTCACCCATCCATAGACCAACCTAGGCAAGCGCGGTTTAACCCGAAGATTGATCTGAGCGGCTATTATTATTTAGCCACGAGCTCCTTTTGAGATTACTTACTAACGATAAATCCTCAAAAAACGGTCAAAGAAGACAGCCCAAATAACTACCGACCACGCTAGACAAACAGTAAGTTACATAATTCATGATTCCCCACGATGTATCGGAGCAAAAATAAGAAAAATTTAATTATAGTTAGATGTTTTATCAGGCCGGGTCGGCATTTTCCGGCCCACTGATCATCTCCGCTACATTAGGTTAACTGACCCGCCCGTGCCGTGGCGCGCCGGCTACTTTTTTTTTTGTTTATTTTTATATTTTATGTTTTTTTTTTCGGCCGGTATTTTTGTTTTATGCGAGGTAGACGGTGAATAGGCTTGAAGCTTAGGTAGAGGTCATAAAAGTCGAGATTAAGAGATAAAGTGCTGCATACCTACATAGTTTATGGGGCCCTGAATGACATTGACGGGAGGGCGCTGTTGGTGACATTTGTGAAATTGTCTGTGGAATTATCATTAAAATAACAAGACAGCGGCATTAGTTCTGATTGAAACCACGTGCCAAAAGTTCCACGTACAACTATAATCTGTTTGTTAATAGAGTAAAATCTATTTTCTACTAGCTGTTGCCCGTGACTTCGTTTACGTGGAAATTTTGATGTGTATGTGTGAGAAAAAAAAGTAGCCTATGTGCTATTGCAGACTAAATTCTGTATCTTTGCCAAATTTAATCTAGATCCGTTCAGCCCTTCTGGCGTGATTGAGTAACAAACATGCATTCAAACTAATAAAAAGCATTGCACAAGTTCCAAATCGCTATTATTTTTGTTAAAAACAGACAATACGTTTAATAAAAACTGGCCAAGTGCGAGTCGGAATCGCGCACAAGGGTTCCGGACCATTATTAATACAACATTAGACCGGTTTACGATTTATGACGTATTAAAAAAAAAACTTCTTACTAGATCTCGTTCAAACCAATTTTCGGTGGAAGTTTGCATGGTAATGTACATCATATATTTTTTTTTGTTTTATCATTCTCTTATTTTTGAAGTTACAGGGGGGGGGGGACATATTGTACCACTTTGGAAGTGACTCTCGCGCAAACTATTCAGTTTAGAAAAAAATGATATTAGAAACCTCAATATCATTTTTGAAGACCTATCCATAGATATCCTACACGAATGGGTTTGAAGAAAAAAAAAATTGAGTTGCAGTTCTAAGTATGGGGAAACCCAAAATTTATTGTATTTTTTCTATTTTTGTGTGAAAATCTTAATGAGGTTCACAGAATACATTTACTTACCAAGTTTCAACAATATAGTTCTTATAGTTTCGGAAAAAAGTGGCTGTGACATACGGACGGACAAACAGACAGACAGACATGACGAATCCATAAGGGTTCCGTTTTTTGCCATTTGGCTACGGAACCCTAAAAAGATCATCAAAATACGTAATATAATTAAAAATCACAACAATAATTCGCGTCAAAACCATAAAACACTAATTACAAACAAAAACACAAAACATTACCAGAGTCTAATGAATTCACGAACGAGAGAAACTCAGACACAGAGGTGGAACAAAAGCGCCTATTGTATTAGCAAGAGCAATGCTTCGCGCAAACTCGGGAAGCGTCGATTCAATTAATTGTAGGAACCCATTATACCATCAATTGTGTTAGCTGTCGAAATGTCGTAATTATTTTGATTTGAGTATTGATTTCGATAACTTTCGATGGTTATTGATGAGTTAGTATTATTACTGTTGGTTTTGGTTGGCTGTAGGTTTTAATGGCTTACGTACCCATTGTTATACCATTATTTAGTTACAAAAATCAATTCGACTTTGGTATCTGTCGTAGCTCACGCAAAAGCCCGTTCAAACTTAGAATAAAATTAATTAAACTAATTTATCAGCACCTACGCAAAACGTTTATTATTTACACAGTTAACAAAAATTAACTTTCATACATTGTGTCAGCCCACAAACGCTCTCCACAAAACAAAAGCTTTTAGATACCTACTCTAATTGTTACTGCCGAAACTAATAACATCCACAATTATATTTTATATACTTCATAAACATTGACTGAGAATATGATTATAATACAAGAGTTGTACCCGATGGATATTATAAAGCCAATTACGACGAACTTCCATACACATTTTCTTCCTAACCTCAACCTTAGTTTAAAAAAAATGCATCGACACAAAAAAAGTCACCGATTTCCGAATGTAAAGTTGTTTGCACTTTTAAGTTTAGTTTTTGGAAGTCGGTATGTTTTATTTTTGCAAAGGATTTTTTTATTTTACACTGTTTACTTGTAATTTTTTATTCAGTAGAGTGCATCGTTGGTCTTGTGGTCGCAAGCGCGACTGCTAATCATGAGGTCTTGGGTTCGATCCCCGGATTGGGCAAAGTGTCATTGGGTTCTTCCATCGAAAATTTCTCGGTAGCAGCCACGGACCCTGGATATGTGACCGGTTGATAGCAATAGGCTCGCCCCCTATTACATGGAAACATAACTGTCGAAAAGGTGAGAGCACTATTAGGTACACTTCCGATTAGCCCTTCGGGGATTACGGGCGTCATGTTATGTTATAATACTCAGTAGTTGGGCAAATAATAAAGTCTAAATAATCACCACCAAACATGTGCTAGTCCGATATTATTTTCCAGCATAGCTTCCAGACAAGAAAATATCGTACACCAAAAATGTATCAGTCCTCATCTCTATCATATTATTTCCATACCAACGGTTCCCATGGCAACGTCATAACAACGCTTGTTACTTCAATAAACATCACATAATTTCGTCAGCATTGTAATTACTTCTCTTATTTCGTTGTTGCCCTCAAAATGGTAATATTCCTGGTAAAAAGAGGCGATGAGAACCAGTTTCTTTACGAGACAGATGTGGAGAAAGAAGTCGATGAAGTGGTGAAGGATATCACGGCGATCTTCAATGGCAGGTTGAAGGTGACCAGGTTGTGCTATGAGATGGATGAACTGCAGAAGCATGGGACTTTCCTGCCGCTGGAGATGCAGGGATTGACGGATGAACAGGTTAGATGGACTCTCTAATGTGAAATAATAGTCGTGTTACAAAACTTTGACATCAAACAATCAAATGTTAAAGTCCGAGTGACCATCTAGTATTTCGGGATATCACTAAACAGTTGGTCGACTCTTAATGTGACAAGACGCCTGGCCTTTTTTTTAACCAAAGAAAAGTGCAGCATTGCCATCCAAGGTGGTACTTTTCCCGTTGACAGTGATGTGCACGAATATGTTGACGCCCTGTAATTCTTTTCCCGTATCCCTTCCACATATTTTATATCTATTTGCAGTTTGTAAATAATGTTAAAGACATTTAAATATACTTAGGTATTGTGAAAAAAATCCTAATATACTTGCAAGAGCTAGATTGGCCATTACCAGCTCATGACAAACTAGGTAATGACGTCATTTTGCTTCAAGGCATCTCTAAGACTGGGGATCACACTTTTTCTATGGCAATTCTTTTGATAGCATCTTCTCTCTATACTATCTTAAATCCCTTTGACTAACGTAAGGAACGATAATGTTGCCCTATGCTGGTACTGTATTGGCTGCGGGACTGTTCGAAAGGGATAAAGCGGACCTGGAAGGGCAAGAAAGGAACATGGATGGGTTTTACTCAGTACAAGTCTGACACTCCCTACCGCTCCGCCCAGAGCGGGAGGAGTCATTTGATGATTTTCCATCCTAAAAAAAAAAAAAAAAGGGTTCTGTATTTGGGAATCATAAATATGTTAACATGTACATAGTAGATTTTTAGCCTCGAGTAGGAGGCGTCAATGGATTGGCTTACTCAGTCGTAAACAGAACAACGGGCATTTTTTTTTCGGATGGGAAATTATCTAATGATTTCTCCCGCTCTGGGCAGAGCGGAAGGGAGTGTCAGACTTGTACTGACTAAATCTCATCCATGTTCCTTCCTTGCCCTTTGTGTTCCAGGGCCGCAGTATCTCTTCCGAACAGTCCCGCAGCCAACAACGGGCATCTTACTCAGTTTTGCCGTCAACTGCCTCTACATTCTTACTTTCGTTTGGTTTTTACTTGTATCATCAAAATATGTTTCAAAATTACAGATAATGGAGCTGAAGCTAGAAGACCCGTGGGCCAAGCGCTGCGCCCCACCAAATCACGTGTTCGTCAAGGACGATATGGGACGCCGCTGCGGCCTGGCCCCGGCTCCAAACATGCAGGGGATCATAAAGAAGGCAGCCGAGGATGCTAAGGAGTTTATTAGCAAGAAACATGTAAGGAATAAAAAGTACTTCAATATTTTGAGTGAATCAAAGAACAAAATGTAATCACGGGACCGTAACGTGGTCGCTCACAATGGGCCTCATCAGAAGGCTTAGGCTAAGTTCAGATGAACGCGCGACGACGCGCGCTGCCGCGCGTTTCACCTGTTCAGATGGCGGTGGCGCGCGGTTCAACATCTTGCGCGCGGTGCATGGCGGTGCGCGCGGGCACGCGCGGTGACGCGCGGTCATGTACACAACAACATTGATTTGTTACAATCTTAAGCCGCGCGCCGAGCCAACCGCGGCCTCGCGCGTTCATCGGAACTTAGCCTTAAAGTCACCCAAAGGGCAATGGAGAAGGCTATGCTCGGAGTTTCCTTGCGTGACTGAATCAGAAATGAGGACATCCGCAAGAGAACCAAAGTTACCGACGTAGCCTGAAGAATATTAGATGCTTGGTTCACAACGGTACTGCTGCAGCTGTGAGATGATAATGATGATGATGATGTGGAAGGAGGTCTTTGCCCAACAGCGGGACAGTATGGGCTAATAAAATAAAAATCGGTTCGAGTACATACCGTCGCTGCTGAACAAATACTACGGAAATTGAATATATTACCATAGTTAGTCATTACTAGCTTACATTCATACAAGGGTACCTAGTATAGGGCACGCCACAATAGTGGCGATAAGTGCCCTCCTTGAGAAGTGGCTGGAGAGGCGCCACGGCACCCTCCCCTTCCACCTGACGCAGGTACCGGACACGGTTGTTTCGGGAGGGTCCTGCACTGAATCGGGTGGAAGGGAACGCCCGGGTGTTACCATTGCGAAGATCACCCAGTGGACACGGTGGAGCACACGGTGGAGGTCTGCCCCGCTTGGGTCCGCCGTGTCCTCATAGCGGCGATCGGCGGCGGCGACCATCGCGTCCGGCCCTGGTCCAGTCCATGGTCCGGAGCGAGAAGGAATGGGACGCCGTCACCTCCTTCTGCGAAGCAGTCATGCTAGCGAAGGAGGTGACGGAGCATGAGAGGGAGAGAAACTCTCGTCCCAGCCACCGCGCGAGACGCCCCGGGCGTCGGGGGTCACGTGGTGACTTCCGGCCATCGTAGACGCGGACCTGTGGACGGTGAGTACTGGGCTAGCTCGCCGTCCGGCCGTCTTTTGACGACAGGCCGTGTAGACGGCGCGTTCGTGTTTCACGCGCGCCTCAAAGAGATGTCAGCAAACAGGGAGGGGCCCACAAGGGCCGATGCCTGCCAGGGCTGCGGGACTGTTGAAAGAGATACCGCGGCCCTGGAACACAAAGGGCAAGGAAGGAACATGGATGGGTTTTAGTCAGTACAAGTCTGACACTCCCTTCCGCTCTGCCCAGAGCGGGAGAAGTCATTTGATGATTTCCCATCCGTGAAAAAAAAAAGGGTACCTAGTATAGCCAACGGCATACCTATAACGAACGTTGTATAACAAAGGAAGACTCTTTGTTTTTCCACAACTAAGTAATGCTGTACATATTAATCCACCAGCCCACACTGGGAACGAACGTTAATGATGGCCCACTCCCTCTCCGAAAGAGAAGGCTTGTATCCCAGCACTGGGAACGTTATCAGCTGATAATGCTAACTATATATTGCAATATGGTTTCCAGGTGGATCTCCGCAAATGCCTCACCCAGAAAGACGTAGCGCGAGCCATGGATGAGCTCCGAGGGGCCACCAAGATTGTGTTCCCCGGAGGCCTCCCTCCCCACGACCCCGTCCGTATGGAGCTGGACAATGTGGAGGACCTCACAGGGACCCAGGCTGCTACCGAAGTCATAGACCCGTCGCTAGGCTGTCTTTGGGCTTTTGGGAAGAAGTTCCTCAGTGGGAATAAGTTGAGCGACCATTTGGGTGGGTGTTTTATGTCTTACAATCAATTTCAAAGTTTATAACATTTCTACTTCTCAGATTCGGCAAAACGCGACGGATTCTTAATGAACCGGGTGACGTTTTGGTTTAGTAGACCCTGATAATGTAGTTCCTAGTTCTGTTCTGTTTTTTTCTCATATTATGTTCATGATAAGAGTCATAAGACTTTCATTATCATCATCACTGTTAGCAACCAGTGAAATGTCTCTTTTGCCGTAAAGCCATTCATAGCTGGCCTATAAACCAGTACATGCATAAGTTAAAGAATCAGCCGTTACTTTACCGAAATCCATGACATTAAAAATTTTATGCAAAATATTTAGTTTTAATTCCACGAAAAAGATCCAAGGCCTATATGCGGCACCGCCCTCGCGGAATTTAAACTACATTTTGTATAACATTTAATAGTACTTGCATAATTTGCTAAATATCCCAACAGCCCGTTCCAATCTTTTATCAAAGAGTATGTATCCAGTATCTAAATTGACCTAATATAAATATCCAGACTAACGAACCTACAAAATTGACATTGTAGATTTAGGAGAATTTGAACGTACAATTTAGAGTCGTTAATCCAAAATTTCGCGAAGGTTAAAACTGGATAAATATTAGAACATCAAAATTTGAATTATTATCAGTATAAGCATAATTATGATGAGGAGGGATGAAACTAAATATATAAAAGCGAAAGGTCACTCACTCAGCACCAAATATCAAAAACCGCTTGACGAATAAAGATGAAATTAGGCAGAACGGTAGTTTATAGTAGACGTCCGCGAAAGGATTTTGTGACAGGGCCGGAGTTCTAAGGGCTCTCGGAAGATTGTAGGAAAGTTCTTTATGTTTTATGCTACAAACTTGAAATTTGGCAGGGAGGTAGCCACGCGGATGAAGTTGCGGAAAACAACTAGTATGAATATAAGAGGGAGACCAAAGAAAAGATGGATGAAGTGTATGAGGAATCATAAGAAAGAAAAAGGGGTGGATGTAAAAAACGTGTTGCGTCGTCCCCAAGTAACATGGGACAAGGGCCGGAAGATTATGATAACTTATCATTCATTTCAAAATTTCAGGTAAAAATAACAAGACAAAAGTGACAGTGAAGCTCTGCTCAAACTCCGAAGGCGCTCCAGGCCGGGAACCCGTCATGTCCGAGGAAGATCGCAAGCAGCTCTCCCTGCATGCTTACAGGAAACAAGAGGAATGGAAGAAACTGGAGCAAGACGAAGATGACAGTTACCTGAATTCCAAGTGGTCTGACAAACAGAATATGAAGAGACAGTTCCATGGGCTGGAGAATATCTCTTGGAGGCCTACTTTTAAGAAATAGATGGTTACTGCATGGTTCTTCCTTGAAGAGGCCATATTTTGTTTCTTTATTTTAGTGATTTCGTTATTTAAGTTTTTCTGTCCAGTTGGTTTTCTTTATCGATATCATGTGTATGTATTTCTTTTCAATATATATAGGTTATACTTGATTGTGCTTTGTAGTTTTAATTTAGCAAGGTTGTTTTTAAGGTTTCGTATCCTAAAGGTACCAACGGAGCCCTAGTACTAGGGCTCGCACTGTCTGTCCGTTTGTCTGTCGTAGGAATGTATCTTTTGAATTGTAAAAAGGATGTTTTCGGATGAAGATAAAATTAGGTTCCCATACAAGAAAATGATGACTACCTGAGTTACTTTATAAAAATCCAGAACTTAAAGAAGCCTGAAATTTTGCATGAATTTCTTGTACAGCGAAAGTAAGCACTCGGGAAGGATAATACCCCAAAAGCGTTGCATTGATAATTAAGGAATTGAAAATAATGTAAGGAAATTTATCATTTACCTGACGAGAAATTCTATTGGACGCAAAGCTTGTATTTCTGCCTTGACGTTAATGTAACTATATCCGATATTGAAATTCAGACTATTTCTCTGATAAGGGTGTTGATATTGTTACCAAGCTCTTGAATTCTCAGCTGGGATTTATCTAGGGTCTCTAACCTTTCAGTATTAATATTACTCTGTGCTAGATTTAATATCTTGTCATATAAGAGGTAATCTAATAGATATTAGATATTTTGAATGCTTCATTCTATGAAATAGTTTATGGATGAAATTTTTTAGGGATTTTTTTGGTTTTATTAATGTCTAGATTTTGCTTGTGGCTACACCAGTACATAACATAACATCGCGCCTGTAATCCCCACAAGGTAAGGCAAAGGTGTGCGGGCTGACAGAAAGTCCTGACGGAAAAACCCAATAACACTTTGCCCGGCCTGCGAAGCAAACCCAGGTTCTCAAGCTCAGCAGTCGCGCTTGAGACCACTACACCAACGTGTCTTAAATAATTTGGCAGCATTTGACCTACCTCTGTGTCCACCCCTTTTTTTTTTTTTTTTTTTTACGGATGGGAAATCATCAAATGACTTCTCCCGCTCTGGGCAGAGCGGAAGAGAGTGTCAGACTTGTACTGACTAAAACCCATCCATGTTCCTTCCTTGCCCTTTGTGTTCCAGGGCCGCGGTATCTCTTTCGAACAGCCCGCAGCCCTGGCAGGCATCGGCCCTTGCGGGCCCCTTCCTATTACCCACCCCTAGTACTAAGTCGTAGATAGGTTAACAGTGGATCAGCTGATATTAAAGCTAACAGTATTATTAGTGAGGGATGATGTATGGCGTTATCACGAATAGAATCTATGTTGCTACTCACGGCCGTAAAGATTGTACGCCTTTTGGGCTTGTTTCCATAGTACAGACGCCAGTGCATCAAGTTCAACTGTTAAATTTTCTCATTCGATGTTGAACTTAATCATCAATATTTCTCATAGTTTAAAATCATTTGGAGTTTGACAGTTTGAGGTAAATTGATGTGCTGGTGACCTTACGTTGCGCCTGAGTGTAAGTACTCCGGAAAATAGCTGTCAAAATATATCTAAAGACACTTTCGTATCAGGCGTTTTAGTTATCGTTACAGAAATAATTGAATAAAATTATTCTAAACAAAATCTAAGTGCATGAAGTCTTGGATTTGATTCTTAGGTAGGATAAAGTATTCTTTGGTTTTTCCACCACTAATTCTTCAGTAGCAACCCAGAGTTTGGATTTATATCCGATTGATGATAATAGGCTCGCCCCACATTTCATGGAACTTAACATAACTGGCGATACGTGGGCTATACATGGTGTAAACAGACTCTTCACGAAGCCATCAACGAAGCAAACTGTACATCAAACTGAGTAACAATGCGCAAAAATTATTGCTGGGTTCGGAAACGACTTTTTTTTGGTCTTAAAAAGCATGGTATACGGTAGCGGTCAAAGTAACGCACGCAAAACTTAGTGCTGATGGATGCGTTTAATTCAAGGGTCATGAAGGTATTTAATAAAGTTATAACATTTCAAACCTGTATATTTTTTTAAATTTGTGATAAAGTTGCAAGTTTGACCTCCAATATCTCCGTAACTAGAATGTTCCCAGGTAAGGTCCAGAACAAAAAATATATTGCAATGACGAAGAGAACAAGTACCTTTCGGCCTCGTTAAAGGTCTTTTTACACCCAATAATTAAACTTCTGGGTAACTTTGGAGGAAAAATGACGTGATATGACCAAGTTTCCAGACCAATTATGATAAGTTTTCATTTCAGCAATTCGCATGTCATTTCACTTAGCTTTCGAACCGTATCGTCCGTGTGTCCCCCGCCATTATCAGAGTGATACATCTTTCTTACGATTCCTTTATGTGTAGGTAATCATTTTTTCACCCTTTGCCATCCATCATGCCAAATGTGGCTTCTATTTTACTTCAAATTAATATTCTAGTGGAAAGTATTCATAAATGATTGATTCTTCAGTCTATTTTTAACCGACTTTCTTCAAAAAGGAGGAGGTTGTATGTTTTTTTTTTTTTTTTTTGTGTTTGTTACCTCATATCTCCGTCGTTTCTTAACCGATTTGAAAAATTCTTCTTTTATATGAAAGGATATACTTCCCGATTGGTCCCATAGAAATTTCATCAAAATCGGTTCAGTAATTTGGTATGATTTCACGTTAATTGCTATATCACGCGACGACGCCTGAAGTCTTGCATGTTTAATTTGACACACTTCCTGATTTCCGATTGAATTAAAAATTTGCACGCTTATGTATATCGCGTGATAGTACAATATATCGATGACATGGAGCTGATCTGATGATGGAGCTGGACGGCGGCCTTAGGAACTCCGTTATGAAACGACATAACCCCATCGAGTTTGGGCTCGTATGATTCGTCTTGACAAGTACTTTGTCTCTAGATGTTATCCAGGGTCTGATGATGAAGCTGGAAGGTGGCCTTAGGATCTCCATGATAAAACGACGTAACCGCATCAAGTTTGGGCTCGTTTGATTCGTCTAAATGTGTAGTTTGTCTATAGATGGTATCCAGGGTCTGATGATGGAGCTGTAAGGTGGCCATAGGATCTGCGTGATAAAACGACATAAACGCATCGAGTTAGGGCTCGTTTGATTCGTCTAAATAAGTTGTTTGTCTTTAGATAGTATCCAGGGTCTGATGATGGAGCTTGAAGGTGGCCATAAGATCTCCGTGATAAAACAACGTAACCGCATCGAGTTTGGGCTCGTTTGATTCGTCTTAATGAGTAGTTTGTCTTTAGATAGTATCCAGGGTCTGGTGATGGAGCTGTAAGCTCGCCTTAAGAACTCCGCTATAAAAAGAGAACCCCATCGAGTTTGGACTCGTTTGATTCGTCTTGACGATTACTTCCTTAAAGTTCTGGTTACAATATAAAAATTAATTCATGATTTGAATTTGTGTGGTATACTAAAAAGTCTACAACTAAAACGGGTAAAATAAAAAACTTTCTGCGAAAAAAAACCGACTTCCAAAAAAAACTAAAATAACTTTTTTAAATTACTTTTGGAAGTCGGTGACAAAAAATGACAATGAAACAAACAAAGTCACCGACTTCCGAAAGTAATTTAAAAAAGTTATTTTAGTTTTTTTTTTGTTTTTTTGGAAGTCGGTTTTTTTTTTTGCTAGTGGGTTAGTCAGGTAGATGTTCTTTTTGGTAATTTAGACAGTATTATAAGCAAAAGTAGCTTAATTATTCAAGAAATAGGTGCTATCAGGTGGTCTTAAATCATCGGGTATGTCGCAAGTCGCAATAGAGTCGGATCCGGTTATAAGTATGGACATGAAATGAATCGCAAGCCGGCCACAAGTCTACCGTGCAGCATGCTTCTACTGAGTCGTGCATGTGCATATATTGGAAGAAAGGTACTTAATGTAATTTATATTACGGGATCATCATCATCATCATCATCATATCAGCCCGGAAACACCCACTGCTGGGTATAGGCCTCCCCTTTTTCCTGCCACACTTCCCGGTTCTGTGCGTCCCTCATCCAGGTGTTACCCACGACTTTGACGATTAAGATATATTACGGAATACATTAAGATATTTCGTTATTTTTTACATAGACGTCACGCCCCTTTTCCCAGGGGTGCAATTCGCCATAAACATTTTGACGTCCTGGAACTGTGCTCGATTCATTGTGCCTGGGCACAATTCAATTGTAATTTCAAGTAATTTGTTAGATTAATAAAACTGTGCAGTCATTGCAAGAAACCCATCTTTTGCCCACATTATGTCCGTCTAACGGAATAAATCCTGACAATGCGACAGTACTATTTTCTAAAATTGGAGAAAAACCTGAATGTCTGACAACAAATTTTGCCAAAGGGTTTCGTAGGTATAACCCAATATTGGGGTTGTGCAACCGGATAGATTGTAAGCCAACCCAAAAAGATTCAGGTATAGTAGATGCTGAACAAAATTGGCCGAACGGCACAAGCACAAACACTGACGAATCAAATATGCCGACACAAACACGTATGTATAGCTGCACCCCTCACTCACTTTGAAGCCACAGTCACGAACAAATTTGTCCCTTACCGCCACAAACAACATCACACAGCACTATAATAGTTAAAATATTCAGCTCCCCCACAACGACAACATCGCATCCCGTGCCAATTATTGTCACGCACATCCCGGTACTAGATGTCGTAATTACGGCTCTCATTAACGGAGACAATCCCGATATAACCTCTTGCAGCTGGCTTGAGGCGTGACACAGGTGGGGACAGAAGGTTCAACGGTTCAAATTAAGGTTAAGTATGACGCTAAAACCTAGAAAACATTACTCTTCACAAAGTCAGGTAAAAAGGAGAATCGATCGACTCAGATTTTTGAAGTAAGACTTCTTTACACACGCTTGACTTGGGGAGTAAGCTGGTGAATGCGTTACGACGCGTTCGGGCGAGGCGAAAGGAACGTATAGATGGAGCTAAAGAAGTTTTACTTCAGTTGTGCGGTTTATAGCATATATAATAAGTATTCATTTTACATTGTGACATTTGTGACTAGAGGTTAGTAGGTCATAATCCCGTTAATTCCCAGTAATTCTATTGTACAGCTCAAGGAAAAATGGATATTATAAGGGATAACTTTGAAAGTACCAAAGTAAAGTTAATAAAATTAATATAGGACAACCGCGCAAAGAAGTCTGTTAATAAAAAGAAAGAGCTAAAAGGCAAAAACCGACAATTTCAATGTCTTTTCAGACATCAGCATTACAACAGACTTGTGGGCTGAGTTGACTCCTAACCAACCTATTAATGTCTACACAATTTCCATTACATCATAAAGAAATGAACCTTCTGCATCTCCCAGTTTCAATCAAAAGGCGGTTGAAACCGGTATACTCCGGTTTATACCAGCCAGAAACGCTGTAATCCGGTTATGAGCTTTGAGTAAGAAGGATAACCCTTGCTGTTAATCTTAACCGACTCTCTCGTGTGTATGGGGTTTCAGATCGATGGGGCCTTGATTAGGAAAGTAATTAGGGAGATGAAAGCGATATGTGGATCGGAAAAGGATATTGGCATTTCAAATTATGGAGGTTATTATCTCGCGTCAGTGACTGGCGTATTGAAAGACACAAGGAAGTTAATTTTATACGTTACATACTTATAACACACGAGGAGCTCGTGACTAAATAATAACAGCCGCATGGGGCGATCGCCTAGGTTAAGTTGCGCTTACCAAGGTCTGTCTTTAGATGACCATCCCGAGTTTCTTCCGTGCCTCTTAAAGCACATTAAGTCGTTGGTCTCGGCTGTCTTTTGTAGATTTTTGAAAGTCGTTTTAGGTAGCCAGTGGTTGTGGAGGTCAGATAGGCGGTTGCTCCACGTAAGATACTGGTATTTAGCTGTATCAGGTAAGACTGGAAGCTGACCCCAATAAAGTTGTAGCCCCAACTTTTTTAAAGGAGGATTAAAATCTTAGGATTAAAATCATCAAATGATCCCGGTCTGGGCGGAGCGGTGGGAGTGTCAGACTTGTACTGGATAGGCTACCCCTTGGTTGCAACTAACATACTACCTGGTTGCAACTTCCCCAAATAACGTAGAATTCAGTTGTTAATTATTGTTAAATTGTTGTTGGTCTGTATAAAAATCCACACATACAAGTATCTACTGCAAAATTCTTACCATACATAACCGGGAGGTATGAAAATTCATATACAGTTATTTCAGCTTTAGCCCCTGCACTACAGTCGTATAAAAGCCGCAATATGTAGGTCCATAGTTCAAAAACAAGATTTTATGTAAATTCGCTCCAATTTCCCACTTTCAGCTAAAAACTAAATGAAACAACTAACATTTTGTATCTTAATTACTTTAGTAGTTTTACCAGAGCGTTGAGATATTGATCGGGAGGTTTTAATTCTGTGTTTCAACTATGTAGAACGACACCTCTGATTGTTCATCATGTGCTTATTGTATAATCATAACTTGCTTCGGTGAAAGAAAACATCACGAGGAAACCAGCATGCCTTTAAAGGTTCCGTTTTTGCCGACAGAAGTACAGAACCCTAAAAAGCAACAAAAAAAAAAAACAATAGATACAATATACAATACCTATCTGCGATTCATCCTGAATTATTGAAACTTACAATACAAAAATACATCAACATGAACGAATTTTCGCTGGTTGCAACAAACATTTTCACTAAAGTGGCAGTCAATTGATGTGAAACCTACAACATGTTTGCCCTGCGGTTTGGCACGCATGTTAAAATCAATTTAAATCCGCAAAATGTTCGAAATCATTTTATCAGCTGATATTTTATCGAGAGCACATTCAATTTTGGTCAATTTGCCATGTTACGGACAGCTGTTATATGATATATGTTATAAGATGTTATTTGGAATAAATATTAATCACTAGAAAATCTGATCGTCAACATCATCGTTGTAACTATGAAAAATCTGTTAATGTTCATAATTATCTAGCAACTGGTTTTCCAAAAGTTTTCGTGTTATCTAATTCAGGTAGACAATTTTGAGCTGCGGGACTGTTCGAAAGAGATACCGCGGCCCTGGAACACAAAGGGCAAGGAAGGAACAAGGATGGGTTTTAGTCGGTGCAAGTCTGACACACCCTTCCGCTCTGCCCAGAGCGGGAGAAGTCATTTGATGATTTCCCATCTGAAAAAAAAAACTAGACAATCTTAATACGCAGTTCACCAACGGTCGACGACATTTCTGCCTTATTACTTAGAGAATATTAGGGTAAGCCGCATTCGGTGAGACAGTAGCCAACCTCAACATAATTGGGAAAAGGCTAGGCAACTTCTATTGGTTGGTAGTCTGCTGCCATCTAGGAATTTCTCCATGATCCCCGCGCATGACGAAATAATGTATCGTTATATCGAGCCCTGTTTCGATATTTTGAACTATAGAGACCACGATGATTGGTCTCAATATTTTTCGTATTCATCAGTGAGGCTCCAGACCGGGTAAAACGGGGTGAATAGGACTGCAGGGGTTAATAGAGACAAACTTTAAAAGGGTTTTTTACGTAGAGTTGATATGATGTGTTACCAAAATCTTTTTTTTTATTTGTTTTGCTATACTTAATTATTTAGAGTCCTTTATGGTAACATATCATATCCCCTTGGTAGGGTTGGCATGATTAAAACAAGTTGTTTAAAAACATTGTTTAAAACAGTTTGACTTTAAACCGTGTTTTTTATCACACGTTTAAAAACACCGATTAAAACAAGTTTTAAGCATTGTATAAAACAATAAGAAAAAAATAACAGCGTAAAAATCCCTTTTAAAGTTTGTCTCTATTCACCCCTGCAGTCCTATTCACCCCGTTTTACAGAAACGGTACAGACTGGCTTAGAACTCGCTACTCCGCTTCAGAAGCTGTATAAAACCTTTAAACCAAGGCGTCATCACTGAGAACTGGCCACATTGAGCCGTCAAATCACAAAACCTTCCAGCCAAACTGACATACGCCACTCATTGTGAATTCAAAATGGCCACCGAGTGACGTCAGTGCCGCACATACGTCACGCACACGCCAGAGACACGGACAATGAATTGACACTCACCAGATAACACACAATGCCCCATTATGTTTGTTTGTAACCAGATGTAGGACGGTAATGTCAGGGATGAAAAATATACTTACAACCCCTACAGGTGAACATTACGGGGCTTAGGTCTAGGAATAACTAGGTCTTTCAAAGCTAAACTGAAGAAACTGCATGCCTATATCACTACATGTTTTTGCAATGGACTGAAGTCGACCTTATGCTCCTTAAATATCACAACTTTTGCCTTAAAGATTACGCTGGTATGTAGTTATATTATCTCATTTTTACAATTACATCGATGGTGTGCTCACATGCTCGCAATGTGCGAGGAGCTTCACAAAGAAGATAGGTTACGTAAGCCACATGCAAGCGCACGAACGGCAACTACAGCGGAGCTGGTCCTTGACCGAAAGCGGTCGAATCATCATCATCTCATTTTAACCAACTTCTAAAATAGAAGGAGGTTATGTACAGTCAGCGTCACGATGTGGGTACCACTCTTGAAAGCACCTACGTTCCCAACTGGGGTACCCAATTGATGCAGCCCACCCTACTTGCCTACATATTTGTAGGCCCAAAATAATTAAATACTTAACTATGTGATTATCCAAAATCTCCTCTTAAAATTATCTTACCCCCTGGTCTAAGTTGCAAACTAACTTGGAACACCATCTCTTCTGCTGCCACGCAGGGTTGTTTTTCGGTCTTTTCAGAACTATCCACCTCATCGAAATTACTAATTATAAGTACTCAAAGGAATCAAAGTCCTCAACAGAGAGCAGCGGTGGCCCAGTGGTGACCCAGTGGTGGCGGCCCCGACTTACGAGCAGTAAATCGTAGATTTGAACTCTGGCAGGCGTAATATTTTGTGTAATTTATTTCATCACCAATGACTCTTATAGAAAGGAGTCGTGTGTCCCAGCAGTGGGAACATTATAGGCTGATTATGTTATGCCATGGTCTAAGACGGAATTTAACTTGGAACCCCATCTCTTATTCTGAAGCCAAGCAAGGTAGTTTTCTGAGCCATCCACCTCAAGGAAACTACTAACAGCGTACTCAAAAAATCAAAGCCATCAAAATCTTTCCAAGACCGCACAGAAACACACAAAGTCCCATAAAACGTGGCTACAAGTATTAAAACCTGATTAATATTCAGAGAACGACGCGCAAATTGTTAGAGCAGTGCTCGGTATCTTTTCAATCCGGCTCGTTTTGAAATACATTTCTTTTCTAACTTTAATGATCGCCCCTTGTAAATATAGTCAGCAAAGAGATTTTCAGTTTTATGATAGTTATTTACTTTAGTTTCGTGTTAAATATTAATAAAGTTCCACTGAAAAATGTCGTGAGGAAAGTTTTGAGTATGAATGTGGATGGCAATAATAGAAGACTCAAGAAATCTCGGATGCACTGTCTGAAACATGATATGCTAATTAATTTAAACTGCAACAGTCGGCACCCATTTTGGATAGAATGATTTTAGTCTGGATTATTTAATGGGTCCCGACTGTTGCAGTTTAAATTAAATTGCTTTCTACACTTCTGGACTGAACTTGTTTTCCTCTTTCGGTTTTTATTTAAAGTTATTTTTTACGCTGTCGGGTTTTTTTTTTTTTTTTTTTTTATTGTTCGCAGTTACATATGGTTATGATATACCATTTTAAAATCCTCATGAAGAGCCATTTAATTTGATACCCATATAGCAGTTGCTATTTACTTTACACTATAGCGTCCACAGTCGTCATCTTGGTTTTTTTTTCACGTCACCTATCTAAGAACACTTAGGTTACCAAGGCGAATCTTACGATATGTTAATTAAATAAATCCGTGCAGCGGTTTGGAAGATATAAGGTAATACAGAATATTACATGCATACATACAGTCGGGTAAAAAGGAACACATAATATGCCGAGACGACTATTATAGAACTATAAATTGCAGAAGACGACATGCTGCGCGGACTTCAAATAAACTGGGATAAGGACAGGAGAATGATGATGGTAAATGAGGTTCTATACAGGGTGTAAACAGACTCTTCACGAAGCCGTCAACCAAGCGTTATGTACATCAAACTAAGTAACTTTACGCAAAAATTTGTGCTGGGAAATGACTTTTTTTTTGGGCTGAAAAATCACGTTTTACAGTAGGGCTCAATGTAACGCACTCAAAACATTGTGCTGATGGATGGATTGAAAAGTAAGGGGGTCCTGGAGGTAAATAAAGTAAAAATCTTACATTAAAAACATGAATTAAAAAAAAAAACTTGTGAAAAAGTTGGAACTTTGACCCCCAATATCTCCGTAACTAGAAGGTTCCCAGGTATGGTCTAGAACAAAAAAATGATCGCAATGATGGGGAGAACAGGTGCCTTTCGGCTTCGTTAAGAGTCTGTTTACACCCTTTAGATAAATTTTCTAAGAAACTTCCTGGGTAATGTCGTCACAAATGGAGATGTTCCTACGGTTTTAACATGAAAGCTAAATTAGTACGAGTAGGCTAACCCAAGTTATGGAAACTCTCATTCGTGAATATTACTTGTTACTTTATTGTAAAAAAGTAGTTGAGCCTTATATTTATAGAATTTGTGATAAACAAACAGGGGAAATATCCTATCCTTACTGAATGCGAATTTGCGCCATCATAATCTTCCTGCCCTTATCCCATTCTACTTGGGGTCGGCGCAACACGTTTTCTTCTTCAATTCTCCCCTGTCCCCTGACGTCACGGCATCATTTACTTCTTTCTCTTATATATATATATATATCCATATTTTTTCTGGCCTTGCTCTCCCTCTCCATTCATCCATTCATGCGCAATACAAATGCCTATAACATGTATGAGGCCGTTTATAGACGTACGAATTATTTGTATTACCAGTCACAAAGCATTGTATCTGCCCGAATAGGTACATGTGTTGTATCCGACTGGATAGATGTGTGCAATTAGCCTTACAAGTTAGTACACAACTACAATTTCACTATATTAATTGAGAGCATTACATCAAAAGGCCGTGTTAATTAATTTTACATCGTGTTGATATTGTTATGTTTATTGTTCTAGTTTTCGTGAGTAGACTATTGTCCTTCTACAAGTGACTCCGCTTAGTTTATAAATTTCGTGATTATTTCATAACTTTGTTTGGTCACAATTTATCAGCATCAGCTTAGACTTTTCCCAGCTATGATGGGGTCAGCTTCCAGTCTAACCGGATGCAGCTTAATACCAATCTATACGAGTATCTATACTAATATTATAAAGAGGAAAGATTTCTATTTTTGTATGTAACGAATAAATTTAAAAACTACTGGACCGATTTGAAAAATTCTTTCAGCATTGAATATATCTACAATATCAGCGAGTAACATAGGCTATAATTTTATCCCCGTACTCCCACGGGAACGGGAACTACGCGGGTAAAACCGCGTGTCATCCGCTAATATTTATATGAAGCGATGCCTCGTTGGTCTAGTGGTCTCAATCGCGACTGCTGAACATGAATCCTGGGTTCGATTCCCGTGTCGGACAAATTGTTAGTGGGTTTTTCCATCAGGAATTTTCAGTAGCAACCACGTAGTTTGGATTTGTGCCCGGTTTATGGCAAAAGGCTCGCCCCCTATTACATGGGACTTAAACATAACTGGCGAAATGTGGGTGTACTTAATAGTAACCTAAACCTCTGCCTTACCCTTCGGGGATTACAGGCGTGTTGTTATATGTATATGGAGTGACTGCCTATCTAAGCGACAGCCCAGTTGTTGTATACGATACCCTTAAGAATACAGGGAAGCAGATTTTCAAACTTGGTCCACACTACTAACATTATATTTTTCAGAGTAGATAAGACCCACAACCATCTTCTAGATTCTGTACCTTTGAGTCAAAAATGAAAATTCAAGATTATATATAAAACTAGCAGTACCCCGCGGTTTCACCCGCGTAGTTCCTGTTCCTGTGAGAATACGGGGATAAAATATAGCTTATGTTATTTGCTGATAATGGAGCTTTCCATTAGTGAAAGACGTTTTGGAATCGGCCCATTAGTACTTAAATCGTAACAAACAATAAAAATCAAATCTCTCCTCTTTTTATTAAGTAATAGTTTAGATCCAAGATTATAGATATATATATTCAGTTACAACGCAAATCATATAACAATTTATAGTTGTTGTAAAATTGAATATCAGCGCAGTGCGGCCACAGATCCGAGCTCAACGAATAATTATATCCGGGGTAAGTACTCCTACGTGATACTGCGGACGTGCCAAGATGTCGTGCTGCGTTCTAGCTGGCTTGCTACTGGGTTCTAGGTGACTAGCTTGCTTCCAGTTACTGTGCGAAACATCTACATTTACACATGTAGGAGGTATTCTCCGAACTACTGATTCGATTTCGAACGTTCTTTCACTATTGGGAAGCTACATTATCTTAGTGTGTCTTAAGTTATATTTAAACGAGAGAAAAACTGCGGGCAAAACCTATATAGTTCACATGTGCATTTCCTTCTCTTTTCTCTCCGTTAAAATCTTTATCTCTATCTGACTATGTACTTATGAATGTTTATGTATTTATTTACTTAACAATTTATGTACACACTACAAAAATAAAAGAAGAAAGGAACAGAAAATAGTATTTATTTATTTATTTATTTATTTGGTACACCAACAGCAGTACATACTTAAAATTAATAAAAAACAATAAAAAAACATGAAAGTGCTGGTATGTATGCCTATTATAGGTATACTCAGCATTCACCATAAGACAACAACGTAATTTTCTAAAATCTTATTAAAAATAAAATTTGAATAAAATATGAATATAGTTAAAGTTTACTTAAAACTAAATGAGACTGATATCTAATTATTTACATTTTTGTTAACTAACTGCAATTATAGGAAGTATTGAATTGACAGATATTAATTATTAATTATTTAAAGGCAAATTAGTGCATTCCCGTACCTCAGAAACAGAAACGGATCTTCTGAACTTGTTGAGAGAAACACCGAATAAATCGGTTTCCAGTGATGTGCGGGAGCTATTGTAGCTTCTACATATTCTAATCAAAGGAGCGTTGAGACCAAGGTTTGATTTGCGGAAAGGAATATGAAACAGTCTGGTGATGGGATATCTGGGAGGTTTTGAAGGGACTGTATACGGAATACGCTCAACTAAATCGCTGCATTTTACGATTCCGTTGACAATTTTGTACAAAAAAATAAGATCGCGCGAACGGCGACGTTCTCGCAGCGTCTTTATGTTAAAAAAATGTAGGCGTTGCTCGTACGGACAGCGATGGGTTATTTTGGTAGATGAAAAGGCAAGATGCTTTGTGAAGGCTCGTTGAATTCTCTCAACTCTTTGCGAATGGACAGCGTAGAAAGGATTCCATGCAACGCTGGCGTATTCTAACCGACTACGTACAAGAGTGTTGAACAAAAGTATTCTGGTCTTTGGGAATTGAAAGCCCCGAGTATTGCGTTTAACGAAGCCCAGCATCTGTGCTGACTTCTTGACAACCTCGTTGATGTGCGGTTTAAAACTAAGCTCATCGTCAACTAGAACTCCGAGGTCACGTATTTGACGTACTTTTGACAATGTGGAATTGTACAGTATGTAAGAAATGGGAAAAGATGTCTTTTTTCTAGAAAAACGAATAAAAAAGCATTTTTTGGTGTTTAGGGCCATATTGTTTGCTATGCACCAGTTTTCAATATTTTTTAAGTCACTTTGAACAAGCCTACTGTCAGCAGGTCCTGTGATCTTTCTATAAATTTTCAAGTCATCAGCGAAGAGCAAAGCTTCACAGTGCTTTATTTGACTTGTGATGTCGTCTAAAAACAACAAAAACAGAACTGGGCCAAGATGGGAGCCTTGTGGGACACCAGACCGTGTGTGAAATTCATAAGAGACATAGCCATTGACAGCAATGAACTGAGAGCGATTTATGAGATAGGATGCGAACCACCTCAACAGCGATCCGTGGACACCACTGAGCTCGAGTTTCGCAACCATGAGTGAATGACTCACCTTGTCGAATGCGCTGCTAAAGTCCGTGTATATTGCGTCGACTTCGTGTCTGCTATCAAGCGCTTCAGAAATATCAGACAAATATCTGACTAGATTAGTCTCAGTAGATCGCCCAACTCGAAATCCGTGTTAACTGTCAGAAAGCTTAGTATCTAAGTAATTGGTTAGAATGGGACAAACGAGACATTCAAAAAGTTTCGAGAAACATGATAATATGGAAATCGGCCTGTAGTTTTTGATGTCGCTCGAGTCACCTTTTTTATGCACAGGAACAATACGGGCCTTTTTCCATTCGTCGGGGAATACTCCCGACTCCAAGGATAGATTAAATAACATGCACAGCGGCTTTGCAAGTGCTTTACCACACGACTTCACAAAAATAGGTGGAATTAAATCGGGACCGGCACCCTTGGTGGTATCTAATTTTTTAATTTTCACTAAAACCTCTTCTGACGTAAATTGTATACTACTTAACACTCCATCGGATACATTGACATCTGTTGCTACATTACTATTTGGGTCGGTATATATTGAAGAAAAATGAGAAGCAAAAAGATTAGCAATGTCAGTTCCATTACTAGCTACTATGTCATCCATGTACATTCTGGCCGAAATCGTTGATTTACAATTTCGTTTGTTTTTAATGTAGCGCCAAAATGATTTTGGATGTTTTGATATTTCTGTCTCAATATGGTGTTTGTAATCGCTGTAATTTTGGTTGATCATTGTATGACAACGGCTTCTGAGTAAATCGTAGCTCAACTTGTCTCGAGGATTGTGGTATTTACGGAATTTACTGCGATACTTCTCTTCTTCAGATAGTAATTTTATGAGCGCTTTACTAAACCAAGACGGGTATTTTGAATTTTTACAAGTATGTTTTGGTATGTGTTTGTCGATTAATTCTTTTAACTTTGCATAGAATATGGAAAGAAGATTATTAATATTTTCGGATTGAGAGAATTCGAGATGCCAGTCAATAGCTAGTAGGTCTGACATAATTTTTGCATAATCACATTTGTAGAAATTAGGGCGGATGTTGTTCTTTGAGCGTAAGTGTTTTGTAATACCCTGTGATATTGTTATAAGCAGAGCAGGATGTCTGGGATCAAGTCTAGTAAGAAGGTCAGAGGTATGGGAAGCAGTAAGGTTATGCATATTGCTTATAACTAGGTCTAAAGTTCTATCATCAGTATTACGAATATTGTTAAGTTGAAAAAGACTGTTAATTGCTAAAAAGTCAACAAACGTTTCCCCAAGAGTATTGTTATAGTTTTCAGGAATGGAATGAGTATATTTATCTAAAGCTGACCATTTGATAAATCCGAGATTAAAATCTCCGAGGATAAGAACATCTTCAACGTTGTTTATAACATTACTGACATTATTTAAAAAGTTTGACAGAGATTCTGTTTTTACTGGCGGTGGTAAATACGAGACACAAATAGCTACATTTTTAACAATATTATTCACATTTAGTTTAACAGTCACCCAAAGGTCTTCGCTGTTGCTTTCCCAGCTATAGACTCTGGCTGATGGAACATCCTGAGAAACAGCTAGAAGAACTCCACCTCCATCTTTTTTGGCATTATTGTGACATATTCTATCGCGACGGTAAACAGTGTACCTTGAATCGAACAACTCGCTATTCAGGATGTTTGAATTCAGCCAAGTCTCAGTAAGAGCTATAATCTTATAATTATTCAGTAACATGTTTTGATATAGATCGTTGGTTTTTGTTCTTAGACCTCTTACATTTTGGTAATATATATCGAACATTGCAAATGAGTTATTATAACCAGATACATTAAATGTTAGTGGGTAATTGATGTTGAGATAGTCACTGTTTTTAAGTAGTGATAAGTTTTCCAGGTTGCGAATAAGAATTGCGGCGTGGGGTATATCTTTGCGAACAAACACTCGTCCATTTCGAACCCACACAAACTTGTAGCCTAACTCTTTGGCTAACTTCCTTGTGGCAGCATGTAGCTGTTTATTAGCCGGACACAGGTGCTCCGAAACGTACACTGGTGAGCGTTCTCCTCCTATACCCAGGTGTGAAGAGTTGAGCTTGTCTTGAGGTTGTTTTTTTTTATTAAAATTGACTACTGCCGCTATCAAGCCATCGCGGAGACGAGGTGTGCGTAGTTTAACTACCATTGGGCGAGGTCTGTTGTTCTCTGGGTTTAGTTTGGCTACTCGTGTAGCGTGAACGATATCACCGTCTTCAAGTGGTTCTCCTACAGCTTTCGCTAATTGTATTACGGTGGTGATAACGTTTTCCGCCTTGTATTCCGGAATCCCATTGATTTCGACGTTGTTCACGCGAATACTCTGCTCTACCGATGACAGCCTCATAGCGAGATCTGTGGATGTGGTTAACAGACGTTCATTCTCAGTTTGTAACTTTTTTATTACAGCTTCTTTTTCCTCCAGGCTGGTTTTGAGAGTTTCGAATTGTGCGTTGTAGAAATCCATTGAATCTTTGAAGTCTGATATTTGTTCTGACATTCTTTTAAGCTGGTCTGATACTAATATTTTAATTTTGGTTTCAAGGAAGCTGTTTAATTCCTGTTTGATGATGGTCCTTAATTTTTCCTCTAGGTCAAGACTTTGTACCAAGCTGTCCGAGGACACATTGCAGATGTTGGACTTTTGCCTCAGTGTTATGTTGGAGTCCCCGTCTTCGGAGGAACTATCGAGTATGCTGCTGTTAATACACTCAGCAGATGAGCTAGTCTTATTGAGCAACGGAGTTGACGTATTAAGCTTGGCCTGTTTGCCGCGACAGTCCTTGCAAGTCCAGGAAGATTTGCTGGTAGGCGTCATTGCTTGGAAACTTTTTTCAGTTACTTTTGCACATTGCAGATGGTATTTGGATTTACAATTGAAGCATTTTAGGAAGCCCTTGCTTGGTAAGGTTTTAAGACAGCATGACATGTTGTGATCGTTCGGCGCCATGTTAGTAGTAATGCGCTAAGCAATTTGTTACCAATAATTCTGTTCACCGTAATCCCGAAAGCAAGTGTGATGTTTGTATTTATGCGTTGGTAGCGTTATAAAACATGCAATAATAATTCACAAATTAGAAGAATTCTGGGAACCGCACCTGTGCTTGCACCTGCGTCCCGTACGTGCGTGTGGTGCGTCTGTGTGCGTAGCAGCGAGCCGGCCGCGGGTTGTCGTAGGGCAGGGATTAATGTACTTGGGCACAAATTTTATGAACTTATTTGTTAATTACTCACGAACTACGTCTTGTTCAAAGCTGCTGTAAGCAATGATAGATGGTCCTTTTTCACAGCTTCACAGTAGTATAACTCACTTGTATAAATACTGACATTATCACATTAAAATGACAAAAATGGAAGGAGCAAAAAAAATTACGTGTTGTCGCTGCAAAATGCGCGAGGAATCCGATGAATGTACAAAGGTGATGCTTATTTCTAAAGAAATCTCTTCCAGCATACCTGCGAACGGAGATACTAAAAAAAGACATGTAGACAGAGTGTGTAAAAGAAGAAGAGAAAATGGAATACATAAAACATAAAACAGATACCTATTTACATATAATATACAATACAAGAATATACTTACATACTTATAAATACATATAACAATACTATAAAATAAAATACCTAAAAAATAAATACTTATGCAACTATGACGAAATGGAAAGATAATGTTCCATCAATGTGAACGCACAATTTCTCAGATAAAGGGGAGAGAGATTTGTCTGATACACTACTTAATTTTTGCCACAAAGCATTGCCTAGATTATGTTGTATTCTGCTTTGAAAGTCATCAGCAATTTATTATTTTCTTTCTATTTTATCAGTTTACTTATCATTTTTGCTTTTATTACTCATTACCGAAAATTCAGAGTACTTGATTGAGTTCTGTCTTAACAAGCTGCAGTATTTACCTATGTCAACAGCTCTCTTAAAATTCGGTCCTGTCTATAGTGCGAACCACGTGCTAATAGAAACTTTAAAGTCAATGCACACAGTTTCGCTTGACTTTCAACCACACAGCCAATGAGCTGTTCAAAGCGGGGTCGTAAAACCAACATTTGGGTAACACATCGAGCGAATAAGCAACTTAGTTTTCCCTTATAGATCTAGAAATTCTAGTTTTTTTTTTATACTTCAGGAATACATCATCTGCCTAGCCTTTTCCAAACTATGTTGGGGTCGGCTTCCAGTCTAACCGGATGCAGCTGCATACCAGTATTTTACATGGAGCAACTGCCTACCCGACTACCCAGTTAGTACTGGGTAATATGATACCCCTTGGTAAGACTGGTTGTCAGACTTTTTTGCCACGACTACCTGTAACGACTAACGACTGTCAAAGATCTACAAATGACAGCCGGGACTAACGGCTTAACATGCTTTCCGAGATACGGAGGAAAGGTATGTAATGGGCGGTCACCCATCCACGGACCAACCTATGTTATTATCTAGGCACACATTACAAGTATTATAATATTATCGGTACCTACTTTGTGCAGTGTGCATGCCTTGCTATAAGAAAATAATAAGATTCATAGAAACAGTCATCTGTATGTATGTAATTTCTTTGCCAGCTCTATAAAACCTCTTCGCCATTTCCTGTTCTAACAACTAGGCCAAGTATTTTCACTTCAGCTATTCGACAATGCTATCTACTTGCGCCAGTCACTTGACATCTAAACGCTCCACAGGAGCGTTTCAACAATATTTTGCAACATTGTTTCAGAATATTGCTAATATTAGTTTAACAAACTTTCTTCCTAACTTGATTACAACAACACTCATTTCGCTAAATTGTTTACTTACCTACAAAACGTGCGTTTATCTTATTGACAACTTCCTTTTTCTAACTTTATTTAACCACTTACCTAACAAAAACCCAGGTTTGAATAGCTACTCACTTACTACTCCAGTTATGACCAACGTAAACCTAAGCCACCAAATTTCACTTCAATCGACTATCCTTCCCACTAGCCCCAGTCACTAACTAAGACCAAACGCTCCAGATCTTCAAATATGGGTATCACGCGCCGCTTGCTGACTGCAGATTTTTCCCGTCGCGTTCCGAACCAAAGATATTGATAATCCGGCCTGACCTTCCCAGACAATTGAGTTCGGAAGGTCTACGGCGACGGTCTATGTAATTGAAACGATTTATGAACAAATGTTTATAAGAGGCTCCCTTGCTTTGTATGTGGGTAAGGTCCGACTGTGTTTTGTTTAAGAAATCGAAAGAGGGGGAAAGGTGCTCACAGTTTTCCTTTGAAAGTATTTCTGGGATAAAAAGATCGAATGAAGATTTTTTCTTGAGGAAGTTTATAAATAGATTTTGTTTTTGAAACTGTTGTTATACAGAAGTTTTTGTATCTGTATATAAAACACCGTGTTTTTTTTTGTATTATTTACTTAAAAACCGATAGGAATTAAGACAGTTTTAAATAGGCATGAAAAACCGCGTTCCATAAAGAAAACATACGTAACTGCAAGCCTGTCGGTTGGCTCATTTGCAAGCATGCCTTCCGCGGCAACATACGACGATAATAATATGGTTCCCTTAGCGGGTTTATTACTTGTTGTCAGAAATAAAAATAAACCGGCCAAGTGCGAGTTGGACTCGCGCACCGAGGGTTCCGTATAAACTTGTAGGCATTTTGTTTTTAAACTACGAGTACATATTTCAGAGCAGTTTTCAGATTTTTTCCTTTACATGACTGTGCTGTAAGACATTGCTTCTTGCCAAATTTCGTGATTCTAGGTCAACGGGAACTAACATATATGTTTTCGACTCAAAACCTATAGGTTACTTCCGGTTGAAAATTAACGTAAATTTTGTTACTTACAAGTTTTCACGAAAATCTAAATTTACCCTTATCTCTTTATGACTCAGGACCTTGATTTTTATACACCTAATAGGAACTACAGACTTCAGTATCTGGTATAAATTTCAACTTGCTAGGTCCGCCCGTTCCTGACAAAATCGGTGGTGACCCACGGACATACGGGCAAGAGAGTGGACTTATAAGGGTTCCTTTTTTTACCTTTTGAGGAACAGATACCTAAAAAATAGCTGATTACTGCAAAGGTGCAAGACTTACACGGTCAAAATATATGTAACACCTGATTTTTATTTAAAGTACCGATGAAAAATTTCAAAGTGGGAGAGGTTCGGAAAAATGTACAGAAAAAGTGGAAACAGTTTGTGCGTTGATATCCCTTCTACCTGTATATTATATAGGAACATTCGCAAATTAACCTAGAAACAACATCACAGTTATAAACCATCATTAGGTCCATTCTGCAACATTTCGTGTTCGCATATAATAAGTAGACGCAGTTAGTTCCGCCCGGGTGCACCATATTTTAGTTGAATGCGACGCCCGTCACACGGCTACACTATCATTACGGATTTACCAACGATGCCTGAAATATCTAAAATGGGCTTGGTTTTATGAAGAACGTCGGCAAAACAGATGAGGTTTTGTATTTTTGGAACACTGTCTCTGTATGGTAAGTACCTAGTGATTTGTCCAGTCTGTTTGCGTTTCTTGACTGTATTGAGCTTGGTTTTTACTCTATTCCGACCATCATACCTAGTTCATCCTTTCTGTCAACGCCACTAATATGATCATATTCTTCCACAACCTTGATCTACCTAACTACAAAGTATACCTAATGTTAACCGGAGGTTTTTACCCGACTACGGCAAAGCCAAAGGAAAGGTTGTGGTTTTAGCAGACTATGTATGTTTGTAGTTACGTGTTCCTCCGTAGCGCCTAAACGATTCATCCGATTTTCATGAATAATGTGTGAATCGATTCGTTATTATGGCCTGGGTAACGTAGGCTACATTTTAACCGACTTCAACTATAAGAGGAGTTGATTTTACCTTGTAAGCCCCAAATTTAATTAGAGCGTGATCTTTCAGTAGTCGGGTTTTTAAGTTGTAGTATTCCACACAAATTCTAGTTTCCGACAAGTTTACATTGTCACCCATCTGTGCATTGATCTTTCCATGTTCTACACGCCAAGTCCCTCATATTTCTAAAATAAAAAATCAGATTCGGGTGAATATTTTACCTATATTCCATGGCATACCAAAATGCATTTGCATCGAGACTAATAAGTATTTGAACAATCACAGGCTCCATAGGTTGCTTTATATCACAGATCGAGAGATTTACTTGGTTGGATTATACGTTCAACTGTGTATTTCTTAACAGGCAGGGTACTTATTTAAGTTTTTTTCTTACTTTCTTAGTTTATATGAATGTTTGTTGCTAAACAAGATAATATTTTTCTCCAGAAATATTCAAGCAAAGCCGCGGCAAATTCCAAGTAAGGAATACTTTTTGCAGTTTCAGTTATTTTATTTTAAATGAAATCGTCTCACGGTTATGCTGAGTCCAGATCTTTTTAATAATAATAATAATAATTCATTTATTTCAGATAAATTCAATCCATAATCTTAATTAATTCACGTGTTAGTAACAATATACTTACAAACTATGTTAGTAATACACTGACAAAGCCAAAAACAAAAAAAAAAAAAAACAAAAAAACAGAACCAGATTGTGGCATCACTGCTGCAAGGTAACAGGCCCAGCCGAGACCTTGCAGCAATGATTCATAAACTTACAATCAAGCCTGCTCGCTATCATAGACAGGATGCTGTTGGCGCTGCCCCGTACCCTACGGACCAAGGATGCACACCGCTTCCGCATCACCGCGTAAAAGCAGTCCAAGTGAGCTTCAGCAAACATACCTGATGCGCTGCAGTATCGGGGCAACCCCATCAGCACCCTGAATGCGTTATTGTATTGGACGCGAAGGGCGCTGTATGATTTTTGAGTAAAATGAACCCACAGACTGCAAGTGTAGAAAGCCGTGCAATACGCACTAAATATAGTGCGCTTGACTTCCTTAGAAGCACGCCTGAATCTGCAGGCAATCATGTTAGCTCTCACACACAGCGCCCTCCGCTCCCTATCAATATCCTCATCATCTTTGAGGTCAGTGGTCAATAAGTGACCCAAATACTTAAATTGCTGTACCCTCACAAGGGGTTTACCATCTATTTTGACTGAGGGTACTGCTTCTGGGTATTTACCCCTGGCCCCAAAGACCATGACTACACTCTTCTTACCATTATATGCCAGACCATGAAGTCTTGCATATTGCTCGCAAGTGGCTACGAGTGTCCTTAGCCCACAGATTGACGCGCTCAGCAGCACCATGTCGTCGGCGTAACTAATGTTATTACAACACACGCCATCAACATGACACCCGACACGCATGCTGCTAAGCGCGCCAATCAGATCATTCACGCACGATCATTCATTCATTCATTCCTTAATATTTCTTTAATTTTTCTTTTACTCCGATCAATGTTACTACTTCAACGGATACTGAGCTAAAATATGGATGCGTAAGTTTTTGAACAAAAAAGTAAGCTCAATTTTGTCGAAAGTCTTTTACTTGGGAGATATTTCGCATGATTTGAGAAAACATTAAATTGTAGTTAAGGCTTTCTTATTGTTTAAATAGTTGTTCTTTCTTCTTTATTGTTTGTTTAGTGCTTAACCTGGTGTCAGAATTTTTAGGCCGCCAATGGATTTGGCTTTACATGCCGTCAAGAAATATCTCTCAGGCATGCTGGTTTCCTCACGATGTTTTTCTCGTTAGGATTATATGTTATTGGTTTAGTAGTCGTAAAACTGTTTAAATACAGTTTCAGAAATGTTAAGTAGAGGTGTATGATATTGTGATATTTTTTAAATGACTGCCTAGTTCCTGGATCATTCCTGAAATAACTGCAATACGTCATATTTAATTAATTGTCCACTTTTTCTTTTTTTTCAGATGGGCAACATCAAATGACTTCTCCCGCTCTGGGCAGAGCGGAAGGGAGTGTCAGACTTGTACTGACTAAAACGCATCCATGTTCCTTTCTTGCCCTTTTTATTCCAGGGCCGCGGTATCTCTTTCGAACAGTCCCGCAGCCATTAATTGTCCACTCAAATAACGTTAAAGATAAAATATTTCTCAGAATCATCCCACAAATATTCGTCCAAATATTCCAAGAATTACATGCCGAATATTTGCAATATACTTGGTCTATAAGTATTCACAACTTATTTGCCGCTCGAACGCCCACGACAGCCGAAAATAATATTACCATTTATAATACGCCTTATTACAACACATGTACACGATACATGTCCATTACTTCCCTTAACAACAGAAATGTTTGGGATCCCTTGTCAGAGGGAATGCGTTTCGTTGCCTCTCTGTGAAAAATATAAAATTGGGCATATTTACTCGAAGGGAAAAATATCTTTAAATACTTTTTTTTAAGATTCCCTACCTCACAAGGTAAAAAGTCCGTCTGTCCATCTGTCTGTCCGTGTGTCATCACCGATTTTCTCAGGAACGGGTGGACCTAGCAAGTTGAAATTTATACCAGTTACTGAAGTCTATAGTCCCTATTAGGTGTATAAAAATCAAGGTCCTGAGTCAACACGATAAAAAGATATGGGCAAATTTAGATTTTCGCGAAAACTTGTAAGTACCAAAGGCAACTTGCAAATTGTAGGACTTAGGCGACTTGCAAGTTGTAGGTCTTAGCTACGAATTCAGACAATCTGTGAAAAACCTAATATTTATAGTGTACATTATTCATCACCACTGCTCTCAAAACGGTGAAGAAAACCATCGTAAGGAAGTAGTATTAGTGGCGGTACTTTCATACAAGCCCAAAAACTTTGCCTGCTCTTATAACCTGCTACTCTTCATGCGTTTAGGGTTTCTGAACGAATGCTTGCCTAACGAGCTTGCGGTATTCTTGGCCCGTACTGGCTTCTTTATCCTCAAATAAACTAATTCTGGACTTTATTTTGCGTAACAATGAAAAAATTAAAGACAGCATAACACTTTGAATATTCGACCAATAAACACAAATATCTAAACAAAAATAATACATTCACAGAGATTTCTTCCCAAACAAACCCTTACACTTTAAGAAGAAAATATTAATGAAACTTTGGATAAACACACGCCTGTTTTAAAAAAAAAAACAAAAACATTTTCCTATAAATATCTAAACAGTCGTGTTGTAATCTTTCTGCTGATGGTACCAGCTCATCAATATTCATCGGTGTCAGGCTGCAGATTTATTAGACAGAACATATCATTAAGGTGGTCCCACGGAGGGTGGGCACACATATTTCATGTTTCTATACGGATTACCTCAATACCTGTGATGAAGATTGATACGGTGTTATTTTTCAGGCTGATTAGGATGGCTTTGCGTGTGTGGGACTATGTTGAAGCGGGTTCTTTGGAAGTTGTTTTTTTTTTGGGACGTGTTTAAAAAAAATATCATTTCAAAATTTTAGCATCATACCTTTGCTTCTTCTTCAACCTGGCGAAAACAAAACGCGGGAAAAAAGCAAATTAAATCAGAGTATCCTAATAATTCCTGACAAAAATACTTTCCGTTCTATTTCTTCGAAAATGAACCTATTGAAGAACGTCGTTTGATACGCGTGGGGATTTGATACTGCAGTTCTCGGATCCATAACACCCTCGCCTGCAGCTTGGGTGTTAATACCGCCTTGAATGCAACAAAAAAGTTTCCTCACTTTTATCAAAATGTAGTATTTTCACGGGAAATCCTTTTAATTGATATCTCATCATGGGAATGCACAAAAATAACTAGTCCGCTATCTTTGGGATTCCGCCATATCGGATTTAGGAAGACGTCACTTAGCTAACTAAGCATTGTCATCCAAACTAAACATGTATGCAAAATTTCCTTTAGTCGCTGAGTACCTAAAACGCAGTCTACCAATTTAACGTTATGCCAAAATGTCATTAAAAAAGCGTGTGGACTAAGTATGTATTTGTCTATGTCACAAAATAATGGGCCTACTCCTCATATGCTCAATCGGAAACCGGGAAGTGGCTTCCCGGGACTTTCTAAGGTTTTTTGATATGGTTACAGGTGAAGTTAATAAAAGCGTGCTAATATAAAATCTTAGTAGCACGGTCTAAAGTTATTCTAGACGAAAGGTTACGATTTTGTAAACCTCGATTATAAAGGGTGTAAACAGACTCCTAACGAAGCCGAAAGGCACTTGTTCTCCCCATCATTGCGATCATTTTTTTGTTCTAGACCATACCTGGGAACCTTCTAGTTACGGAGATATTGGGGGTCAAAGTTCCAACTTTGTCACAAGTTTTTTTTTAAATACATGTTTTTAATGTAAGATTTTTACTTTAAACATCTCTAGGACCCTCTTACTATTCAATCCATCCATCAGCACAATTGTTTAAGTGCGTTGCATGCATCCTACTGTAAAACGTGATTTTTCAGCCCAAAAAAAAGTCGTTTCCCAGCACTAATTTTTGCGTAAAGTTACTTAGTTTGACGTACATAATGCTTGGTTGAAGGCTTCGTGAAGAGTCTGTTTACACCCTGTATTAATGATCTCTAAAAAAGTGTAAGCGTAGTTGTAGTGGTCTAGCGAGATCCGTACAGTCTATTTTATTCTATTTATTAGGGAAAACAAACAATTACACACTATAAATGGTTAACAAAGAATTGTTAGAGACTGCATCAGTGTGCAACTAACTACGTTATCAACATCTTATATAATTAAAATTGAAAGATACATGCACTAGTACAATAAGCCTAAACTATATTAAATTAAGTACAACAAAATCTACAGATACAGAAATAACTAAGTTAATTCTAAAAGTTCTTTTATAGCTTTAAGGATATCATTTCGAAATCTATTAGCTGACAAAGAAAATAAAACGAAATTAAGAATAGGGTGTTATAATTTTTCGTTAAACGACGCAAAGGTGCGCGGTTCCCCGCGTTTGTGCGACATGGGGTTTTATTAACCTACAAATATTATCCAACAAAATGAGTCTGAAACCATAGGCTAGTTCTTTATTCACTCAACTTTTGATTCAATCATTAAAATGGCTTCAGTAAGAAGGACCATTTATTCAGCATTTACCTATACAAGAATTTAAATCCAATAAAAACTGATCTCTCAAGCAAAAACGTCTCGACGACCGGGGGGATCTACATAAATTGAACAATATGCTCGAAACCCACTAAAAGTTGAGCCCGCTTTCCAAACTATTTCTACTTTAAAAGAGACCAATCTAAGTTTGGAACAATAGCACTCAAAAATCTCCATAACTATATTGGCACGTATTTCTCGAATACAATACAATTCGGTTCCAAACAAGATTTTTAAACTGAAATAGGAGAATATTCTTTGTATATTTTCAAGCTGTGGAAAATAACTGAAGTATTGACTGAAATTCTAGTTGAAATTGTGAATGTTAACAAATATATGTGTTTGGAGCTGACACAAGGTGTGTTGAATTTGAGGGAGCTCTCTCCCTCAAATTCAACACACCTTGTGTCAGCTTGCCTCTCGTCCCAGCCACCGCGGGAGACGCCCCGGGGCGTCGGGGATCACGTGGTGGCTTCCGGGCACCGTAGACGCAGACCTGTGGACGGTGAGTAATGGGCTAGCTCGCCGTCCGTCCGTCTTTTGTCTGACAAGTCTGACACTCCTTCCGCTCAGCCCAGAGCGGGAGAAGTCATTTGATGACTTCACATCCGAAAAAAAACTAACAATCTAGTAGGGTTTCCTACAAGATTGTCAGTATTGAAAGGATAAGTCCCAACTTACACCAACAATCAATGGTTACGCTTGGTCATTGTGGTAATTATCTTAAATGGTTCCTGCACTTACGAGACTGTCTATGCGTTCGACGGGAAAACACGATTCCTTCCAAGAATTATCTCAATTAAATTTAATTTTAACAATTTCTAAAAAAACTGCAAATATATCTGACGACCATGCTGGTTACTTATCTATTTTTCTAAAACGTGCTTGGAAATTTGAGCATTAAGTATTTTGACAACCTTCTTCGAGATAAATCTAAATTGCTGTACTGGCCAGATACATGCGACCAGCGGCTGGCAAAAGTTGTATGAAAATTCATATCTGTCGTGTTATTTAAAAATGGAACGATCTTTTACTCTGAAACATGGCAACCAAGGAGGTAACATGTCAAAGGTTTTATTTAAATTTCGAATTGGTTTGCAAATAGTAAGCGGTCTATTGAAAAAAAAACAAATGATCTCTTCAACGCGAGACAAATTATTATTGTTTGCGTGCATCGTTGATTTTGAAAAGTAATTGTTTTTGTAATTTCCTTGCATTATTTCAGAAAAGTATTAGACAAGCCTTGGCCACAACTAGGCATTAATGGACTTACGTATGTGTGCCTCGGCTTCGCCTCGGCCCACATTTACACGTTCGGCCATCAATATCTCTGTTGCTGACCGCTGCATTAATGTACTATTGTTGACTGTACATATAATAAGAAAATAATGAAAGATTCTTCACCACAATCCGCAAACAAGTGAAATGCAAGAATTAAAAAAGGTTCACATCAGATTCTGCAAGATAAACACTGACAGATAAAAGTGCTTACTGCAACCTCGCTGCAAGTAACCACTTACTATGACGTCTTACAGCAGTTGTAATTCCAGTGTGGGAAAGAGACAGATCTATACAGGTCGTCTAGCGCCGTCTACACGCTTTAAGATGTCATGGTGGGCCACCTAAAATACACTACCTACCTGTCTTTCACTACCCAGAAACTTTTTCAATGGGACTCAGCAACACACACGTCCATAGACTGCAATCCCTAAGGCATGTCCGCCCCCGTCAGTCTAGCACCAAAAACAAGTTCAAAAGTTACCGGAAATACCCACAATAGTTTAAATTCGCAGTTGTTCCCCGGGTAAACTTTTCAACATTTACAAATATAAATAGAAATGCTTCGTGATATTGTTTTGTGGAGCAGAACGCTTAAACAAAAAGTTACCCCGGTCTCAATTTTATTTTTCGGGGAATGTGTGACATTTTTTTTCATGAAGCTCTCTCGTGGTTTTAGTTTTTGGAAGCATGTACGTTGTAAAATACGTTTTGGGTGAATTTAAAAAAAAACCTCTGTATACATACATACCTCTGTATATATGTGCGATGTATAAACTTGGGCTTTGCTTCGTATTTTTCATGTTGTCACTATGCACTATGCACAGGGCAATATCTTTTTTTTGTTTCATGTACACTCCAAAATTAAGGATGGATGTGGCCCATCTGGAGAGAAAAAAGGGTTTTGGAATCGGTCTGTGTGCCAAATTACATCCAGATCCGTTCAGCCGTTCTGGCGTGCTAATTAGGTATGTACCTAATGTTTAAGTAAGTAATGTAAATATTTCCTATAAAAGGAGATTGGTTGTACCTATAATCATAATCATAATAATCATAATCATAAATCTTTATTTATCTCAACATCAGAAATTACAGGGGCTGGTATATGCACAAACTTATATAGAGAAAGGTGTCTGAGGTAGGAAGGTCCTGAGTTACAGATCACCTCTCCGGCTTAGATATAACATTTAATATATAGCAAAAGATTTAATCAAGATATTAAAGTTAAAATTGGGAGTAGGTAAACAAGTACTTAAAATTAATTATTTAAAATTTTACATTTAAACATAGGTAAAACCAAAACATAAACTAACTGAAACATTATGAATGACATAATAATAGTTCTAAAGTAGAAACAAGAAAAAAATATATAAATTTTTATAAATTATGCTTGCAAGCATAATAAAAAATATATGGATTGTACAAAAAAGTGGGTTAAAATGTTTATAAGTAAATACTTAGACAGAAAACAAAAATTTTAATCAAAAGGATCAAAGTGGAAATGGGGTGAAACTGTATGCCATGCGTGAGTAGATGTGTGTGTAAATGTGTGTATGTGAGTGTGAGCGTGTAAATGTTTGAGTGTTTACGTGTGAGTGTTAAGACACAGGTTTAAGTAACTTTTCTGTGGAAGCGTAGTCAAGACTCAATAGCCAGGTGCGCAATTTTCTTTTACAAATAGTTTTAGTATGTGTGTAAATAGATAATTTATTATTAGTTGAATTATAAAGAAAAGTGCCAAGGAAGGCGAAAATTTTTTGGGAAAAACTGGTGTTAAAACGGATGATTGGGCAAAGATTTGCTGATCTTCTATTTTGAGTAAGGAAATCATTATCTATGGGTAGTTCAGAGTGTTTTTTTTAATACAGTCATGAGTATGAACAACTGCCGGACTGTTAGAACTTTGCAGTGTTGGTAGAGATCGAAGGTTGGATAGCGTATTGGGAAAAAACAACTGACTTTTAATATAGCTCTTTGAGCTCTCTCTAAATTAATTAAAAACTATTTAGAAGTACCACCCCAGGTAGTGATACTGTAGGCTAGCAAGGACTGGCTTAATGCGAAATAAACTAATTTAATTACTGAAGTATCAGAAATATGTCGTAGATTTTTAAATATGTAGATTAATTTGCGTATTCTTTTAACTAAAGTTTCAATGTGTTGTTGGAAGCTGAGTCGGTAGTCTATAATTATGCCAAGATATTTGATAGATTCCGTTTTTTGTAATACAGGACAACAACAATGGTTGAATGAATAACATGAGTAGACTTTCAGGCTGAAGTTTGGTTGATCTTGGGGTCTAAGGGAATAAGTCATGTATTTCGTTTTATCGACATTTAGGGTAAGTAAGTTAGCATACAACCATTTATACACTGTATTGAAGCCTTGTTGAGCAAAATTTTGGACGTCTACCCACGTATCAGCATCGAGTACCAAAGCAGTATCATCCGCAAAAGTAATGATCTTTCCGTTTTGTAGCTTAATATTACATAAATCATTTATATAAACTAAGAATAAAGTTAGGCCGAGGATGCTGCCCTGTGGAACGCCGTACTGAATGGGTAGTTCGTCACTGATCCAATTATCTATTTTAGTAATTTGCGTTCGGTCGGTCAAATAGTCTGTAAAAAGTTGAAGTGACTGTCTTCTCACACCCATATTTTCTAATGTTTTTATTAAAATGGGAACAGATACTGTGTCAATGCTTTAGCTAAATCTAGGTAAATGGCTAAGGTCTTTTTTTTACTATCAATTTTATTGACTAAGTGATCAGTTAGTTCATGGACGGCTTCAGCAGTAGACCTACCAGATCGAAAACCAAACTGTGATGGAGATAAGAGGGAATTATGTGTTGACACAGTATCTGTCTCCGGATTTAAATATGGGTACAATTTTGGATTTCTTGAAGGCACATGGAAATACCCCGGAAGAGAAAGAGAGATTGCATATGAATGTAAGTGGAGGAACAATTATATCAACAAATCGTTTTAAGAAAGGTCCAGAAATATTATCGACGCCAACTGCACACTCGTTTTTTAAATTAAAAATTAAAGACCGTATTTCTTCTTCGTCGGTCGGTAGAAGAACCAAGGAATTTTGGGAAGAAATAGTTGGCTGACTATGGGGTTCTGCATTGACCAAATTAACATTTTGGGAAAGTAATTTTTCTGACAATGTTTTACCTACACCTGCAAAAAATGAATTTACTGTATTGATAGAATCAGTAGGATTTTCTATTAAAATAAGCTGTGTGGATTGCTGTTTGGTTTTATTAGTATACGTTATATTTTTAATTGCTTCGCAGAGTTTTTTGTTATTCTTCCCTGCTTTTTTAATGATGTCTTGCTCGTGACTTCGTTTAACTTTCTTTAAGATATCGTTGCAGGAATTCCTGTACCTTTTGTAAATGCAAAGTGCTACCTCATCATTTGGATTCTTTAAAGTTTTGATATGTAGTTGATCCCAATTACGCATGCATCTAAGTTATTATCTACCTATGTTAAATAATACTAGATAAGTTTAATACTTTTAACAGTAGCTTTGTTTATCTTATTAAGTTCTTAATTTTCTGATTAATTACTCTTAGGAGGGAGATGTTTGATGTTAAAAGAACATCTCTATTTTAGTTATACTAATAGTTTGTTGTCTTTGAATGAAAAGAATAAACGTGGCATTGCTTTTGGTCACCAAATGTAACAAGTTATAAAATATAATGTGCCTAAAATTTTTAAATTGTTTTTTTTTTTTAGATTTATCAACTCCTAATGTTAGAATATGGCGAACGGTGATTCTCCTCCTACCAGGAGTTGGTGTTAACCATACGGTTTTATAAAAATAAATTTCCACTCTTTGGTGCAAGGCATGTGCTTACATGCCTTGCACCAAAGAGTGGAAATTTGACACCAAATAAATAAGAATAAATTCGCATGTGCCGTTATTTGCGATCTTTACAGCACAATCATACAAAGAAAGTAAACCTCACAAAAGGACATACCTCCTATTTTATCTGTTTCTCTCTTCTAATAGATAAAAGTAACATAAATAATTCCACCAAAACTATAAAAGGAAATGACGGATCTCTGTAACGGAGCATATTAGCGGTAAACCTTGAGACGGTCCATCGGTCCATCCGTCCATCAGTCCATCGGTCCGGTACATCAACTGAACAATAAAACGTGGTCCGTTAAGATGCTGTAAAACAGAATCAGGCCAGAATTGGGATTGCGGAGCGATGATATGTGAGATTGAGGCAACAAAACATTTTTGTTTTTTCTTTCAGATATTTTTGACCATTATGGTTGAACAAGACATGCTGTGCTGACGTCTAATAGATTTGGGTAGAGCAAAAAAATGATGATGATGAATTTTAATTAATTTTTTGGTTGGATTGTGTTTTCAAAGAATTCATGATTTATAAATAAATCCTTACTAATAACGCAAAAACTACTGAACGGATTAGGATGTGAACCACAGATAGTTTATAACCTAAATTACCACATAGGATACTTTTTATCCCGATAATATGTTCCTGTGGGACAATTATCGAACTCCACGCCGCGGGCATAAGCTAGTAATTATATACAAGTTTGACTATTAAAATAACTGTCTCGTTTGTCTAGTGGTCGTGACTAGTGAGCATGAGGTCCTGTATTTGATTCCCGGGCCGGGCAAATTGTTATTAGGTTTTTCCATAAGGAATTTCTCAGTAGCAGCCATGGAGTCTGGATTCCCGGTTGATGACAATAGGTTCGCCCCCTTGTACATGGGACATAAACATTACTGGCGAAATAGGTATGTTTATGCGAGGCCAGCTTATACCGATTTGCCACCACTAACATGTGTCCTGTAAATTCAAGCGTCCTCACTCATAGGGGTCATAATATAACCCTCAAAAACTCTCCTAAGTATCCCAATACAGGGCCAGTATCCACCCGCAACGCAGAAAGCCCCACGTAAATCAGTAAAGTCGGAATCAGACCAAATGTGTCGGAAGCGGCGACCGCATCATGCCAAAGCGAACCATTTAATATTTATGTCCGTCAGAGTAATGATTGCATGCAATCATAGATTTTATATAAAATTGGAAAGATATTGTGACGAAATTAATTGGGCTTGTGGGTTGATGGCGGTCAGCTGGCGAATTAATCGGAGGACGGAGATCGATGGAGTAATGAAGTTTGTCTGATAGTTTGGACAATGTAATCAGTCTTTTGTTTTGGTTGACTGTGGAAAAAATCGTAATAAATACTCATTCTGCAGCAACAGATAAGTCTAATTCTTAAATATGGTGGGGTCGGCTTCCAGTCTGGTGGGATGCAGCTGAATACCAGTATTTTACATGGAGCGACTGCCTATCTGACCTCCACAACCCTGTTAGTACTGGGTGATACGGTACCTCTTGGATATACTGGTTTTTAGACTTGCGGGCTACTAAAGACTGTCAACGATCTACAAATTACAGCCGGGACCAACGGATTAACGTACTTTTCGAGGAACGCACGGAGGAAACCCGGTATGTTATGATGGTTACCCATCCACAGACTCATAATCAGCTATAATCGTTTAAAAAGATCTATCTTGATAAAATATATACGTTACTTACGTTAGGTATATTTTGAAGACATTTTAAAAGTGACTCGACAGCCATTGTTATACCATCCAAGAATGAAATAGTTACTTCACATAAAAAACTGCCCGATCTTCATTTTACAAAACAAAAAACAGATGCTGTATAATCAAAACATTATTATTCAAAACATTCACTCCAGAGCTTCAGGAAAGCCTAACAAAATACCAGTAAACAGGCAATTCAATTTAAATATCACGTACCAAAAACCGTGCCAATTTATTTGTCTCCACAATAAAAAAAAATTGTATCACTTCTTCATAATCCCATCCCTAACCCGTTTATGGTCCCAATAATATGATGAGATCTGCCAAGACGATTCCCTGGACACGGCAATATCCGTTGCTGGGTAAATAACGCTCCCCACATAAATATTAGATCGACACCAAGCAATCTACTGCGAACATTACCCAACGATACGTTTTAAGTGTTATAGCTCCCGGCGAAGGGTAGCGGTATTCCATCGCACGTTATTTTGATCGAAAAAATTTTGATTTGCCGAAATTATATAGCGTTAGCGACACGCAAGATCGAATTCGACGTCGATGGAAGATTTTTACGTGTTTTACGAAGTTTTGCAGAGGGGTCTCAAGTTTCACAATTATTTTTTTATTTATAGCTGTCAATGAAAGTCTGAAGGTTAAGTTTGGAAGATATACGTAAAACAGCATCGACCTCTCGAAATTAATAGATAATATTAATCTTTGTTCGTGTTCGGAATAATAATGAACCAAGATGTTGAGAGGAGCCAGGGGACAGTGACAGGCTAAACGCCACGCCAGTGAAAGGCAAAAGTGTCACCTTAAACCCGACTTCAAGTGATGCGACTGGCGTCAAGCGACTCGCGCGTTCGTCACTTGTTGCTGTCCTGTGACAAGTCCTGTCACGGTGACTCCTGGCATCTGGCATGCTCTTGTTTTTCTTTAAAAAAAACGTTGCCCCACACTAGGTATTTCTCCTGTATCGTGGGTGCGTTTACAAACATTTAAACTCACATACACAAACAGCCAGACTCGGAACAACTACCTGTAGGCAATACAAATATTTTCGGGAATCGAACCCGCGACACGTAGCGCAGCAGTCGATCGCTCAGCTACTGCGCCAACCGCGCCGTCAACTCTAAAAAACCTCCCTTCATTTGTTTTCAACGCTGACACTGTCGCAAGACGCGCATACCTTGTGATCATGCGGATAACCGGCAATCTGCAAAATGTTTTCCAATCTCTTTTATTTTGGGAAACTTTCCAAACATAAATATCCAAAGTGAAAATGCTTGTATGTAGTTTGTGAACTAAAACTGCAGCTGTTTTTAGTCCACAAAAATATCTGCACTGCATTCAGAATGAAACTATTTCTTGCATTGACGAGTACAGTAGGCAATGGGTATCATGAATTAACCCAATCGAAACCTTTCAGTTTACAGAGTTTTATCAACCTTTTTAGGGTTCCGTACCTCAAAAGGTAAAAAAGGAACCCTTATAAGATCACTCTCTTGTGCGCCTGTCCATGCGTCTGTCTATCTTTCTGTCTGTCCGTGTGTCACCACCAATTTTCTCAGGAACGGGTGGACCTAGCAAGTTGAAACTTATACCTGATACTGAGGACCCTATTAGGTTAGAAAAATCATGGTCTTGAGTCAACACGATAAAAAGATATGGGCAAATTTAGATTTTTGCGAAAACTTGTAAGTACTAAAATAATTTTCGAAATTTTCCCTTTACTTGTGCTGTAAGACCTTGCTTTTAACTAAAATTAACAATTCTAGGTCAACCGGAAGTATCCTATAGGTTTTGGGTCAAAAACCTATATGGTAGTTCCCGATGACCTAGAATCACGAAATTTGGCAAGAAGCATTGTCTTACTGTCTTACATGTAACGGAAAAGATCTGAAAACCGTAAATATGTAGTTTAAAAACAAAATACCTACAAGTTTATACGGAACCCTCGGTGCGCGAGTCCAAGTCGCACTTGGCCGGTTTTTTGAAGTTATTCTTCTTTTGGCGCGTTTGGATGAGAGTGAATCCATGACCAGCGCGCGCACGATGTCCCAAAAAAACGACGTGATGAATTTGGCTGCAGAATAGAATTAATAATATATATTTCTTTAAATGACTAACTTAACTTATAAGTAAGGAAACTGAATATACAGTACTTACTGTATACCTATACTGTTTTGATTGATTTTAACATTTTTCTTCGATATTTACTGCAGTTTTGTTTTTTAAAAATTTTCTTCAGACGCCAAAGAAGTATAACTTCTAACGCGTGTACATAAGTACACACACACCTTTTTTTTTTGTTACTAGCACTATGCTTTTAGTCCAAAATAAACCCGTAAATAATAATTATAAAAGAAGAGACCAAGTAAATGACAATTTACCCACTAGTACCGTATCTGAAATCAATACCAACCACCTGCCTCCAATAAAGACAGCAAAAAAACATTGCTCAACATAAAATAATAATATTTTTCCGATCAAAACTTCGCTAATTAACTATCAACAACATTTTTTCGAAACACCTGCAACCTGAAACTTCGGCCCAAACGGAATATTAATTAAAAGTTTTTTCGCTAACTGTACCCATGCGTTGGAAAATAACCAATATTTGAACTATGTGGGTCTGCGCTGCTCAGGACCTGGCACGGGGCCAAGGTGCTGGATTTTCATAACATTTTTGAGTTCTTTTAACGATGACGTCGCTGATGTGTTCTAGCTTTTGAGGTGGGCCTACTTTTATAGTCAGAGTTTTACGTGTTTTACTTAGTGTAATACTCATCCTATTGCGTTCCCACTGCTGGGACACTTGACTCCTCTCTTCGATAGAGTGTTGGCCTTATGATCCCACACGCGGGACAATTGCTATTTGGTGGGTGGCACATGTCATTGGATTTTTAGTTCTAGGACATACACACACCTTACCATGTTTTCCTTCACCGTTTTGAGAGCTGTGGCGGTGAAATAAAATTCACACAGTGCTCGGGTGTGCACTACAAAAAGTACTACAATAACACACTACAAAAAGTACTACAGCGCCATCTATGACACAAATGAAGAACTAATATCAAAATTCTGAGGAACATTATAGAAAAACCAGATAACAATAAGGTAGTAACCAAAATAAAATCTAATTAGTCCGTCAGATAGATTTCCAAAAAATATTGGATACGTATTTTTTTTTCTCGTAAACTAAAAATGAGGACGATGCAGTGCGATCGAAAACTCGTTACAGTCCGATACATTTTTTAGCGGAAAGTGACGTCACAAGCCCCCCACTCATGAACTTTGATGCGTTTTATCTTCGTTATTTTTTATTGCTTTGATAAAACAAAATATAATAATCTAACTGACGGACTAAATAGAATTATATTAATAGAATTTTTACTCAGGAAACATCCCTATTATCGGGCAGTATCATACCTCACACCTCTCTGGTTGGAGGGCCCTCCCTTTTCTGAAATACTTTACACCCCGTTCTTCATACGCCTATAGGTGAACCCATGCGGAAGTCGGGACGTCAAAGGACCACAGACTCAGACTGATCATTAACCTCAACCCCAAAACTAACAATCTTTTTTAATCCACTTCAAAATAGAACCACCCACACACAAACATAGTTAAGCCCTATGTTCACCCCTCCACAAGTTTTCACCCCGTGTCAGACAATGCAAACGTCAATTATGTGCCTAATCTGTTTCCGCAGAATGCCCTGGGGTAGTGCTGTGTTTGAACCCCAGCTCGGAAATTTTACTGCAATCTTTGCCGTGTCGAGGGGGTGACTAAAATAGTACGAGTGAAACTTTTTCTCGTTTTGCTTTTGGTCCCCATTTCGATTTTATTTGGTAGTGAGTTTAATGGTACGAAAACATTGCTTGTTATAACGTTTTTGTCTGATAGCGCAAAGAGGGTTCAGAGCTTTTACGGGAAGAACAAATAATTCAATGATAGTTCTGATAGACAAAAATTTAGATGCTTTTTGAATGTTCTTATTGTTACTGAATGAAGGAAATAACATTAGTGTTCTATTCCCAATCTAACAAGTAAAATGACAAATCATTATTACCAGCCTTTTCGCTACTATGTTGGGGTCGGCTTCCATTCTAACCAAATGCAGCAGAATACCAGTATTTATATGTTGTACATGACAAATAATTGTGGGAATTACTTCTTGATCTTATCATCATTATCTTCCTTGCCTTGTCCCATGTTAGGGTAGGCTAGGCCTCGCGTTTTATCTCCCATTCTCCTCTGTCTACTGTCACACTATCATTTACTCCCATTTCTTTCATAATTATCATTCCTCACACAATCCAACCAAGGACACGATGGATGTTTCCTTGGTCCTCTCCCTCTCCATCCTTTTGACCGTCTATTGTAAAATTTATTAGAGAGCACTGTAAACCAAATAGCAGTTCAATAGTCTAATTCAAACCTTATTCTACGAAATCAGTTTTTTTTTTAATTAACTTCTGGCGCAATCAATCCAACTTCATCACATTTTTACCAGCAAACCTCAAAATGATCGTTTGACTACACATGGAAAATATATCAGCCAATTAATCATTTAGAACTCTATTTCAACCCTATTAAATTTAAAATACACTGAATCACAACAGCTGCCGCTGTACAAACTTGGTTTTAATTCCCATGTTTACTTTCGATCTGTTCCGATTGGATTCGTGATGGTTCGGGTGTGGACTGTTCTGGGCACTGTCAACAATCGACTCGGCAGGTTTAAAGGGAATCTCGTAAGAAATATAAATGATTGCTATCAATTAAAAATCAGCATCAGAGTGCTTCTGTTTAGTTGCTACTGTTGTAATGATGTGATTCTACAATTTTTTTTTCTTTGCAACATTCAAAGAAGAAGTAGTCTTTTTTTTTTTACGGATGGGAAATCAGCAAATTACTTCTCCCGCTCTGTGCAGAGCGGAATATAAATGATTGCTATCAATTAAAAATCAGCATCAGAGTGCTTCTGTTTAGTTGCTACGGTTGTAATGATGTGATTCTACAATTTTTTTTTCTTTACAACATTCAAAGAAGAAGTAGTCTTTTTTTTTTTTACGGATGGGAAATCAGCAAATGACTTCTCCCGCTCTGTGCAGAGCGGAAAATAAATGATTGTTATCAATTAAAAATCAGCATCAGAGTGCTTCTGTTTAGTTGCTTCTGTTGTAATGATGTGATTCTACATTGTTTTTTTCTTTGCAACATTCAAAGAAGAAGTAGTCTTTTTTTTTTTTACGTATGGGAAATCAGCAAATGACTTCTCCCGCTCTGTGCAGAGCGGAAGGAAGTGTCAGACTTGTACTGACTAAAACCTGTCACGTCTACTGTTCCAAATAAATAAAAATAGGAGGTAGACAGTACAATTAAATTTAATAAGATAAAAAGGGGAGGATATGAAATACAAGTCTGCTAAAAAACACACACCTATCTACACGCACTCGAGAACTGGGGTAATAGGTGGAGAAAGTACTTGCTGTTTTCCGAAGGGGGTAGACCCTTGGAGCACCTTTTCCTGCGGCTCCACCGAACAGGCGTCAGGTCAGTCCTGGCTGTTCCGGTGGCAGGCGATCGCAGAACTAGGAGTGGAGTTCCCGGGCGAGTCCGTTTAGCGGAGCCCCGGGAAGCTTGAAGAGAACAGGAGTCCCGGGCCAAACTCCGTTTAGGGGAGCCCCGGGATGGAGTTGCGACTTCCGCTTGGTGGAGGGACACGTCAGAGCGTCGGCGCCCTACCACTTGACACTTTCACTAGTCCACTTTTAGTGGGGTGGACTGCACTGTACTGGTCGCTACTGAAATCTCGTCGTAAACTAGTTTTAGTTCGTAAGCGGCGTCTTTTATAAGGAACTATTTTAGTGTTCCAGAACTATTTGCCTCGCTTTACGATTATATTTGTTGTAGCCACAATTCGTCTGACCAGCCAGGTATAGTTGGCCAAGACGTATAAAACCTCACAATCCAAGAGTGCGTTATGAATTTAAAAATTAACATTTAGTATTCTATTAGTCAGTATACAAACGTAATACAATATCAAATCTAGATTTAAACTAGCCAAATCAGTATAAATAATTTTTAGTAATAAATTCTAATACAACCTTCATTTAACAGGCCTTTATAGAAAAATATTAAGAAAGAATAGGTAGTAAGCTTGACAGATTGACGTTGCTTGTCATTAGTGAAAAATATTATTAAAAGTTTATAAAAGTGCTCAAATTACAATGTTAAACTGGAAATAAATGGATGAAATTGAATGGATAATGGATGCCGTGATTTATACCTACCTTTTGCTACCACAGAAGGCATATTTATGATAAAAATGAGACGAAGGACACATGGTCTGTAAATTGTACGTATATTTGTTCTTTAACGTATCTGCTTTATAGCAGAATACTATAAACCCATCCATGTTCCTTCCTTGCCCTTTGTGTTCCAGGGCCGTGGTATCTCTTTCGAACAGCCCGCAGCCCTGGCAGGCATCGGCCCTTGCGGGCCCCTCCCTGTTTGCTGACATCTCTTTGAGGCGCGCGTGGAACACGAACGCGCCGTCTACACGGCCTGTCGTCAAAAGACGGACGGACGGCGAGCTAGCCCATTACTCTCCGTCCACAAGCCCGCGTCTACGGTGGCCGGAAGCCACCACGTGATCCCCGACGCCCGGGGCGTCTCCCGCGGCGTCTGGGACGAGAGGTTCTCTCCCTCTCACGCTCCGCCACCTCCTTCGCTAGCATGACTGCTTCGCAGAAAGAGGTGACGGCGTCCTATTCCCTCTCGCTCCGGACCATGGCTTGGACCAGGGCCGGACGCGATAGGTCGCCGCCGCCGATTGCCGCCACGAGGACACGGCAGTGCTCCGCTCAAGCGGGGCAGACCTCCACCGTGTGCTCCATAGTCTTTTTGACTTGGTTAGTGTTCTGTGTCTCAATTTTATGAAGTTACAAAGTAAAAAAGGCCACATAAATAAATAATATAATATTACGCCAGTAATCCCCGAAGGGTAAGGGCAAAGGTGTACCTGATAGTACACTCACATTTCGACAGTTATGTTTAAGTCCCATGTAATAGGGGGCGAGTCTATTGGCATCACTGGGGCTCAAATCCAGACTCCGTGGCTGCTACTGAGACGTCCTTGATGGAAAACCCAATAACAATTTGGCTGAATCAAACACAAGTCCACATGCTCCACAGTCGCGATCACATTGATCATCACGCCTCCTCAAATGTACTCAAGCTGGTGCTTGCAAATTCATACCATTCAGCTCAATTTCTTTCACTTACTTTGCCTTCAGGAATGTCTAACTAGTGGTAAGTATGCGAACTGTCAGCGCTGAGCCGACTAGTGAAAATCCAACATTGCGCTTGTTTAGTAGTCACATAGGTAGTTTTAGTATCAACGGTGCATTAAATAAACTGGGAAAATACCTCTATTTGCTTACGGCTCTTTTATAAAACTGAAAGAATAAAAACCTCCTAAATCATCTCTCCGAATTCCTTCATAACATAGAAACCTAGTCAGCAGAACGCCTGCCCCTCTCGTTTGCACACCGGTTCCATCCAATCGATATTTATTCAATAACTATCGGCGCTCCTCCGTGTTATGACAGCCTGGTACTGCGACAATCTGCTAGTTGGATTACTTATATGACGTAACGTGACTAAACACAGAAACAGAAACGCAGTTTTGGGGAAAATTAAACTAGACATTGCATAATATCATGACTGCCTCATTGGTTTAGTGATCGCAAGTGCGACTGCTGAGAATGAGGTCCAGGGTTCGATTCCCAGGTCGGGCAAAGAGTTTTTGGGTTTTTTCATCAGGAATTTCTCAGTATGAGCCGTGGAGACTGGATTTGTGCCCGATTGATGGCACTAGGCTCGTACATATTACATGGGATTTAAAACATAATTGACGAAATATGGGTGTCATATTTAGGAAAATCTCTGCCTTCCTCTTCGAGTATTATAGGCGTAATGTAATGTATGTTATGTATAACATTACCGAGGGGTTAGCCCGAGGTATTCACATATAACACACCCACAAAACGCCAGAACTAGAAAATGAACCAAAAGTCACAATCTACGATTGAGGAGCACCCAAACACTTGGATTTTTGATGACCTAAAAACAACACTGATGATGCTGCAATTGGCGTGACTCTTTCCGGAGAGCAATTAATTCAATAGTACCTGGATGACCTAGCTTTGCTCGGTAACACAGATAAAACGACTTTTTCTAAAAATGAGATCTATTTATCACCGCCGAAACCCCTGCATACTAAATTTCATGAAAATCATTGGAGCTGTTTCCGAGATTCAGATTATATATATACAAGAATTGTTCGCTTAAAGGTATTAGATAGATATGAACTTTTAGCATTAACTCGAAAAGGCAAAGAAGTCTCTATTCTACGCAATTGAAGGCGATAAGCTCGTCGCCAAAATTCTGGACCAACGCAATTTAGATCGCCATCGACCCTCTTAGAAAAATCACTACCCAAATGATTAATAAAACAAACGAAAAAAACAAATGATTCAAACTGTAAACGTTATACCTTATTATTTTTGAATAAAATTATTATTATTATTTATTGAACGTATAGCATTTGTATGAAATTATCTGCCAAAGATAGTAAAGCACTTCGTGCTTTGCCATTAAGGCGAAGGTGAGCGAGGAGGAGACATACAGGAATCAAATTGATTGAAATAAACATCTCGGTTCGCATCATCATCACCAGCCTAGCCTTTTCCCAACTATGTTGGGGTCTGCTTTCAGTCTAACCGGAGGCAGCTGAATACCAGTATTTTACATGGAGCGACTGCCTATCCGACCTCCACAACCCAGTTAGTACTGGGTAATACGATACCCCTTGACTGATTGTCAGATTTTCGGGACACTGACTACCTATAACGACACCTCGTCTCACCTATGATTGGTTATCTTCATTTGCAAGTCCCCGCTTCTGCAAAAACGCACCCCCAAGATAACGCAAGAACAGAATATGAGCATTTACGTGCATGATTCCAATTTGTTATCTTTGATTTGCTATGAGAGATGATAAATTGGGACCGTGTCGTTTATCGGAAATGATGTTTACGAGAGGAAGGCAATTCCCTTTTCCTATACGGTTTTCCTGTTATTCTTTCATTTTCGATTTATTTAGCTGAGCGTTCCGAGATAGATATATCACACTTCTAACCAAGTCGGTTACTAACTCTTGTCCTTATTTCTTTGGGACTTCTTACCTTCATTGTCTTTGGCAGCTTTGAAGAGCCCGTGGCTAAATAATAATAGCTACACGGGTTGATCTGCAGCGCTTGCCAAGATCGAACCTTGGGACCCATCCAAGGTTCGATCACCATCCATTATGGACCGAGTTTCCTCCGTGCTGCATTAAGCTGTTGGTCCCGGTTGTTAGAGTCCCGAAAGTCTGACAACCAGTCTTGCCAAGAGGTATCGTATTATCCGGTACCTGGGTTGCTTAGGTCAGATAGGCAGTCGCGTCGTGTAAAATACTGGTATTCAGAGAAGTGCCGTGTTATAACTGCCGAAGTTGTTTTTACTTGGTAAAAGTTGGTATACCTTATCCCAAACAAAATTTCTTATCCAATTTAAACCAAACAATGTAGACGGAAAGCCAAAAATGCTAGATCATCTATTCAACCACGTAGTTCAATATTCGTCTTCGAAATGAGCATCCGACTTGAGCCAATCTGGAGCACGAGGCAAGGATGTATAACTTGCGAGCAATAACAGACCCGACCTTCCTTAAGTGCTATCCTCTTAAGTGTGACGTTGGGGTATGAAGCGTTTAGAGCGCAATAGTGGATGTTACATAATCTAATACTTCTTCTTTTTAGCGTGTCGATGGCAAATTATTATATTTGGCTCAAAATGCAACAATGCAACCTCCGCTCGCTGATGCCGTCATAACATCGAAGATCGTCAAGTGCGCAGGTGTTAGGGCATGCAGCGCAAGATGGAAGGTGAGCCATTGTCTGTGGAGACAGCTCGCATACACACTTGAGATCTGAGCGGTCCATGAGCCCCATTCTGAAGAGATTGTCTTTGCTACGGAATCTATATATCTAATACTGAAAGGATATTATGTTGTTGTTGGGTTCTTTGCTGGGTTTTGGCGCAGGCAAACCTGATACCATCTTTGCTGGTTAAGCTTATCTTGTCCATTTTGTGTGATCTTTTCTACTCTTATTAGGCCGTGCCCTCGCGAGCTAATAAAAATGGGTGGTCTAAACATGGGTTTGTACTTATGTAGCACAAAATTAAATTTTAAATGTTTAGATCAAAATAATATGAGTTCTATGTGGACTATGACTTCGGCTGACAACCGAATGCAAAATGCATTCGCATGTCGTCTAAAAAAGTGTATAACGCAAAATTATTAGTTTTTTTTTAAATAATACCGCACACAACTGCAGCAATCCTTGCTTTATAGTTGAATAAAAAACCACCATAACTGTACTAAACAATAAGTCATCCAATGGCACAAGCGACAGTTTTTACGGAACGCATCGCAAAACCCACAAAAATCTTCGTGTATCTCAAAACAGCATTTTTGACAACGTTATGTTTGAGGACGTGCGACATAGGCCTCTCCAATCATTGCAACAAAGCTTACTAATATAGCAAGAGACCAGGGAATATTCACTGAATACCGTGCTTTCGGCAGTTCTTTGTATTTTAAGCCTTCCCCTATTCATACTCTAACATCACAAACTTAAATCAATCAGTTCGGGGCGCACCTCAAGCGGCGTAGTTTGTGACAAATCAATATTTATTCGGAGGATGCAGCCCGCCAGCCTGCCAGCCTGCATAGACTGTCGGCTGCCGGCTGCGAGGGTTAAATTATTGAGTACTTCTGTTTTACGAGAATGTGGGACTTATGCAAGAGAGTATGAGTGAGGGTGAGCTTGCGATGCTCATTTTTTTTTTGCAAATAGTTTTGTACAAACACTTTTGATAAGTTGTCTTTTCTTTAAACTAGTTGAGGCCGGTGTTTCGTACCTGAGTACTCTCTGAGAAGAAACAGCCGAAATAAAATCAGAGGTCATAGTCTCTTGTAAGGTCGAGACATAATCTTGGTCAACTCACACGACGACTATGCGGATAAGTGTCTGAGGACTAAGATATGGTCTTTTGAAGAAAGAACCATACAGATTTGTGTGGACCTGTCCAGCCAGTGCAAGCATTTGTCAGTTATCGTGTAGTTCGATTCATAACTCAAGGAGCTTAATGACACGACGAACGATACCAAAGAAAGGATATTTGTGTAGGTCGCTTATAGTACTCAAACTGACTTGATATTTGCGTTTTAGTTTCAAGTTACTTCGTTTTTTCGTTTGAATGGCCGTGTATCGCTTCTGTGCAGTCTAGTGAAGCCAGGTGCTGAACCATTTCTTATCTCATTAATGATGCCAAAACTTCTAGTTCTCCAGTTCTCAGACTTTCGCATCGTTTTTCGGCCTATAGGGTTTCCGCTATTGTGTGATATTCTATGAGGTTCAAGTGTGGGTTTGTAGATGTCACATGTCTTTGCGCTTAACTTCTCCTCATAATATGCTTAAGACTGCGCTTCAATATTGACAAAATCTTAACAATACTTAGACGCTTTAGCACCGAATAATCCAAGCCAAACTTTTCAAAGCCAGTGAAGCATTTAACATTCAAATTGTAGTGAAACTAATATCTGCATCAGACTTAGTGTCAAATTATTGCAGAAGTTTACCTCAAGTACAGTTATGCGCATCAAAATATGTTTTCAAAATAATTATCAAAAAATAATAGCGATTTTCGCTCCAAAATAACGATAGCTATTTTGAGACAGTATCACCTAATTCATAATTCATCTTCTGCCTAATCTACCAACCTTTTTCTAAGTACCTTAGGCTCGCCTTCCAATTGTTTGTCATGGTATGCGTATCAGATGCCGAGGAATAAGGCGAGCTTTCAAAATGTCGTGAGGAAGGTTTTGATTATGGATGGCTATAACAATAGGACAAGAAATGTATGATGGGGTAGGCTTGTGGTCTAACTGATGCAGCTGAATAGCATAATTTTACATGAAGCGCCCGCCAACCTGATCTCCAACACCCAGATACATGGCGCAACGATAATCCTTGGTAAGTTAGTAATTAAATAATGGTGCCGATTCCCTTGTTTCGAACTAAACCAAATTTAAGTTCAGTGCATCTTGCAGGCGCTGGTTGATTTGACAGGACTAAACTAAAATATATCTTCTGTCCTTTTCTTAATGAAATAGAAAGAAAAAGATGCACTCAACTTAAAGGACCATGGGCACTTTTGTATGAACACTTGGCCCACTTTTCAAAGTTGTGCAACAGTGATGAAACCTATGTCATATGAAAGCTCTTGGCATGTAGTTTATTGCATTATATAGCAGCTAAGTTCAAATCCAGCGCGAAATTGACATTTTAGTACGTTTTGTAAATTAAAAAGTTTGTGAACAAGGGAATTGGCACCATTGTATGGATTCGACAAGTACTGTACGCCAAACGACGAAAATGGCAGGTAAAATTGTGGCTCTGGCGTTCAAAAGGTTAAGGAAAATGGTTTTTGAATGGTGCTAACTGTATAGGTATAGGTAGGTTCAGTACATATTCGTGCTCATGACAGTACACAAGCCAAGGTCAGACAATGTCAGACGAATAGAATCGATACAGGTTTCGTATTTGGATCACATGTTGTGTATTAGGACCTGAATTTATTTGTGTTACATTGTATGCTTGGCTTACAAATGGCGAGGGAACCGTTTTAGACAGGACCGGTGATTGAAGAGGTAGAAACCTGCTTCGAATGGTGTATATTTTAATGAAGATAACAGTCATCACGCCTGTAATCCTCGATGGGGTAGGCAGAGGTGTACCCATTAGTACACCCACATTTCGCCAGTTATTTTTAAGTCCTATGTAAAAGGGGGCGAGCCTATTGCCATCAGCCAGGTCAATCCAGACTCCATGACGACTACTGAGAAATTTCTGATGATAAAACCCAATAACACTTTGAATTTTGTAAAATATTTTTATGAAACATAGATCAGACATTGCATTAATTGTTAAAGAATACTCATTAAATGCAAAATAAAGGAAATCAATTGCATCTGACTAGACTGGAATCCGACCCCAACATAGTTGGGAAAAGGATGGGCTGATGATGATATGGGTCACACCCCCAATAAATCTAAGAGGAGTGGACGTCCACATCTGATGCTGTCCAAAATCAAAAGTAATTTATTCAAATTAGTCTGATAATCAGCACTTTTTGAACGTCATAGTGTACAAGAGACAGCCCCACATTTTGACACTTCCTAGTGTTTTAGATGGGAAGAGGTGTCGGGATGCCTCAGCAACACATCTAGCTGTCTGTTTGGTTAGAGTTCCAGGAAAGAGTATCATAACTTCACAACTTTTATTTATATAACTGGCTGTTACCCGCGACCTTCGTTCGCCTGAATATGTTACTAAAAAAAAATTACTTCCCTTTTTGCATCGGGTTTGTTACCAATTTCAAAGGTTTTAATTTTTTTTTGAACGGCTCCCCTATTATTATAACATGTTAGACATGATAAGAAAAAAAAAACATCATCATCATCATCAGCCTATAATGTTCCCACTGCTGGGACACAGGCCTCCTCTCTATGAATACTTTCAAATGCATTCAGTAAAAAGCTGTTATTTTGATGTTACACGCAGACACTTTAATTTTATTTATTTGTAAAGATGTAAAGATATTATAAATGCGAAAGTTAGTTTGTTTGTTACCTTTTCACGCCTAAACTACTGAACTGATCATCCTGAAATTTTGCATATACGTTGTCAGATATACAGAAACGGACTTAGGATACCTTTCACCCCGAAAAAAGTACTCTTCCCGAGGAACACAACAATAACGTTATAATGCTCATAGAAGGCGCCACATGCCTTCCGAACCAGGATTTAATGCAAGCAAAGTACAAACCAAATTGATTGTCAAATTCTACATGAATGTGAGCGAAGCCGCGGGCTTAAGTTAGTCTTCCTTAAATTACAATTTTAACTCAAACCACCCTCTCTGCGATCAACATTAAAAGTACAACACAATGGCCCCAACATAATAATAATCTAAACATTACCGTACAACGTAACGTGCAATAAAGTGCAATCCTAACGCGTAACACCGCAAAATTTATAGCGACGAATAATTTACCCCGGGAAATTATTAATATGGACATTGATACCGTGGAAAACGAAGTTTTATATTTATTAACTACTATTAGTTATTATTAACTGATTGGGCAACTAATCAGTCATGTGTACTAATTAATATATTAGAGTTTAGTGGGCAATTTTGTGTGCCGTTTAATTTTACAGGTGAGTTGGCGTTGAATAGGCAATTATCAGATTGCTAAATAATGCTGGTCGAATTGCAGGGTTTGAAGTAGCTCAGTCATGCGGCTTCGTTTGTCTAATTTTACGGACGGGACGAAATTACCTCTCATAACGACCGTGGGTCTGGGAAGACATAACTTTTCTAAGGTGGACCGAAAATCTGGTATAAAATACGAGATTCTGCAGGATTTGAGCAGCAAATGTTTCGGGGCAATCCTACGTCCAGCAGTTGAAGTGTCTTAGTTATTCAGGTGAAAGGCTTCAAACTGCTTACTCAACCAGCTATGATGATAATGATAAAAAATGAAAAAAATTGTTTTACCTATTACGTTTGGGTCCGCTTCCAGTCTTACCGGATGTAGCTGAACCAGTATACCAGTATTTAGCAAAAAGTGACCGTCTGTCTGACCTCCCAGTTACAGAATACCACGACAACCCAGTTACTTCAATTTACAATTCAAAAAAAAACATATGCTTTAACTTATTTATTCTCTGTTCATAAATAAATTATTATGCAACGCATAAAGGAAAAAAAAATACACTAAAAAATCACATTAACAGCTCAAAGGGGATCAAAGACCCTCACCGCTGAGGGTCGTACCAAAATATGATTTAAATAGGTCAAAGGGTCACACACGTTGCGTGTAAACCATCTCCAGGTCATCTCGATACTTGGAGGTATTGCATGGTAAGAAGACCTTCAAACATGACCTCTTCTCTTGTATCGGAATGAGGTGTTCAAGAATAGCTCATTTCATGGTAAAAAGATTGGATATTCTTTTTATTATCTTTAAACGAACCTAAAAAACTTTAAAATAATAAAAAAATAATCGTTCAAATCAAACTTTTATGTAAAAAGTTATACGTGGTCATACAAAAAAAACTGGTCAAGTGCGAGTCGGAGTCGCGCACGAAGGGTTCCGTGCCATTATATATACAACATTAGACAAAAAAATCAGGTTTGTTGCATGGGGGCCTCGTTAAATATTTATTTTAGTTTGATTTAATTATTTATTTTTAAAGTGAATATACAACTAAATATTTTGTGAATATTTCAAGCGTCTACGTGTCGCCGTTATTAATATTGAGCAAAAAATCGGCAAAATATCACGTTTGTTGTATGGGAGCCCCTCTTATATATTTATTTTATTCTTTTTTTAGTATTTGTTATTATAGGGGCAACAGAAATACATCATTTGTGAAAATTTCAACTGTCTAGCTATCACGGTTCATGAGATACAGCCTGGTGACAGACGGACAGAAAGACAGACAGACAGACAAACCGACGGACAGCGGAGTCTTAGTAATAGGGTCCCGTTTTACCCTTTGGGTACGGAACCCTAAGAAATATACGCGTCTAATTGAGAACCTCCTCCCTTTTTTTTGTCGGTAAATGTGCAAAGCGAAAACGTCAAAAAATTATGCAGTTCGCTGTCAAAAGGAATAGTGCCTAAAAGACTGGCTGCATTGCCATGTTGGGTGGCAATGTTGTTTCTTCGACCAAAATTCTTTCATTCCCCCTACTTTCTTCCACAACTACTTTCAACAAGGTTGGTACTATGCTAGTCAACATAAGCTCTGCTAGCTCAGATACAAGACAATCAAGACTATTCGATATTTAGTTGGAATGCCTCTCATCCCAAACCGTCTCGAGTCTTGCGTTAATCCTCAAAATATATCTGAAGATATCACAATTCTCTGTTGCCAAACAACTTACTCGGCTAGAATTCAGTCTTAGCAATAGGCTCGCCCCCTATTACATGGGACTTACACATAACTGGCGAAATGTGGGTGTACTATTGGGTACACCTCTGCCTAACCCTTCAGGGATTGCAGGCGTGATGTTATGTATGTCATGTAATTCAGCCTGCCACTTTCATGTTGAAGGAAGATCACTGTCACATGTTGATCAGCTGATCAGTCCGCCAGTTCCTACAGAAAGTTCAATTTGCGAATTTAAAGAAGTCGTAGAACAAACGTTGTTCAGTTTCATGGTTCGAGAGACCTCACGGGAGGTTTTGCGAGCGAGCGAGGTCTTATAATATAATGTTACACCTTGTATAATAATGAGTCTTCCGCTTTTTCATAATTTTGGGCCAATATAAGTTCTATAATTTCATATAAAGAATATTGATGCTTATCTTCGTAATACAACCTACAACTACAAATAGCAGTTCCTCTGTAGACAAGCACATAGCTCCACAATGTACTGAGAGATAAAATAATAACTTCAGCTTCAAAACGCGTTGTGGATAGTTCACATACTGGCATAGCAAGCGGTTGCTTTGCGTGTAGTACATACTAATACATGCGCATCGTACATACCGCACGACATAATATAGAAGTGAGAATTTCAGCGAGGATTTGTTCGTGATTCGGTTCCATCTATAGTTTTTATATTAATTTTGTTGCAGTAGTAGTTAGGTGTGTGGTTTGATGACTTATGCCCGTTTCGTCACTGTCCCTCGTTTGTCATCAAAAAACAAAAAATCACGGTTTACAATTTTTCAAAAATTGTTTTTATAGTACAGATTCTTCATCGATGCTAAATTATCATCAAATGAACAAACTATGCAATTCATTTTTACCCGACATTGTATTTTTTTCAGAACTGTAAAAAGTACTATACTGGCATGACACCTCGAAACTCAATCGATAGTCGATCGATATACTAAATCGCGCTCTCATACATTACATTTAAGTGACCCGAACAGTTGATGTCATCGGTCTACTACAGTCCAGTTGTACCTCAAAGTTATCAAAATCTGCTTTTCGCTTCCTCTCACATCTCGGCCCACACGTGAGCTAACAAACTCAATCTGCACTGTAACAGAGATTCAGCACAAATTACTGCAACTAATGCAAGTATAATGCACCCCGCCATTATATTATACGTTAGAAAATCCAGTGTATACGGAAACTGCTCTGCAGGTGAAAGAAAATGTGGGGAAATTCACTGTATTTGTGAAGTTAGAATAGGTAACGTTGTTTTCATAACTGAAGAATGAGGTTCGTAGAATTCGTTTTAAAATGTGGTGGCTATTTTCATGTTTTTGCTTTAACTTACAATGTTTCGTACACACACGAGTGGGAAGATACGTTTTCTTCGTTCATTCTCTGCATCGTTAACCATAGCGCTATCATTCACTCTCTTTTCTTTAAAAACTAGGGATGCAACGATACCGATGCCGATAATCGTAAACCGCAAGTTATCGTAATTGTTGACGATCATTACGTATCGTAAAAAGTATTACGATTTATAACGATTCTTATAACTCATCCCTCTTCAACATACTAGTATCCATACAAAGCCAAACAATTTTATGTATTTAAATTTTTCTGTTACTGACGCTTCAAACATAACCACAAAGGTTAAAAGCTATAAATCCAACTTCATAAAAAAACCGGCCAAGTGCGAGTTGGAATAGAATAGAATAGAATAGAGTTGGACGCGCGCACCGAGGGTTCCGTATAAACTTGTAGGTATTTTGTTATTAAACTACATATTTGCGATTTTCAGATTTTTTTTTACATGTGCTATAAGACATTGCTTCTTGCCAAATTTCGTGATTCTAGGTCAAGGGGAACTACCATATAGGTTTTCGACCCAAAACCTATAAGGTACTTCCGGTTGAAAGAAAAGTTGAAAACTAAGGTAAATTTCAGTACTTACAAGTTTTCGCGAAAATCTAAATTTGCCCATATCTTTTTATCGCGATGACTCAGGATCTTGGTTTACACCTACTAGGGTCTATAAATCTCCGTATCTGGTATAAATTTCAACTTGCTGGGTCCATCCGTACCTAAGAAAATTGGTGGTGACACTTATAGGGGTTCTTTTTTTACCTTTTGAGGTACGGAACCCTAAAAATATTCCTCACTTAGCAGAAATATCTAGATATCTAGTCCCTCTCCAATTATCATTATGTCCTAAACGTCGTCGAAGAAATTAGTCGAACAATTCTATTTTACTAGAATATTCCAGCAGTCGGCTGCTTACAAATTGTTACGTGTTATTAGCATTCGCGAATCAATTTAAATGGAAGCAGAATTTCTGCTGCCGTTAGGAAAATACAGCTCTTTGGAGAATCGACCAATTTACATCGCTAGGGATGGGACGTGTTTGGCTTGTTATTACTAATTAGTCGATTTGCGCAAACATAGGCGATTTGTTTATATGGTTTCGATTAGTCGACTCAACAGCTATGTGACTCAACAGCAATTGGCAATCGATTTCAACATACATAACATCACGCCTGTAAGCCCCGAAGGGTTAGGCAGAGACGTGCCTCATAGTACACCCACGTTTCGCCAGCTATGTCAAATCCCAGGCTATAGGGGCGAGCCTATTGCCATCAACCGGGCACAAATCCAGATTCGCGGGCTGCTACTGAGAAATTCCTGATGGAAAAACCCAATAACACTTTGCCCGACCTGGAAATTGAACCCACGACCCCCACGTGCGCTCTCTTTTCTTGTATATTTTGTATATATGTATGGATATTTATGTTCATGTATGTATTTATTATATAACCGCTTCGGTTGCCAGGACCAACCTTCTCGCTAAAACATCATGGACCCGCGCAATTCGGGTTAATTAACGATCTTCATGTGAAGATCGATGTATTTACATGTCATTTTAGTGAATTCGCAAAATTACTGTTGTTTATTTTATGTTATAGTGAAGATGAGAGTAGGCTAAATATTGTTGTTTTATAATTTGAATATTGTGTTTTTTTTTAGTTAGGGAACTTAGTATAGAATATTATTAGATGTTATTGTAAGTATTAGTTTATTTTAACGTTTTTTCTTAGTTTTATATTGTTACTAGCTGATGGCCGCGGTTTCGCCCGCGTGGATGTCGATTATCGCGACCAAAATTAATCATAAAGTTTGATCCCGTTCCCGCAACAAAAACTTGACAAATTATATACTAAAACCTTCCTCGAGAACCACTCTATCCATTGGTGAAACAGCATAAAAATCGGTGTAGTAGTTTTTGACTTTGTTTTATAATATGTAGGAATAGTGATTATGTTAATTTTAAAACCGCGCTATCGCATTAGGGATACACCTGTAATGAAAGTTGTATGGGAGATTTTAATAAATAAATTAATTCAATTCCCATCACCATGACCACATAATGTAACTATGTTTTTATTAAGGCTATGCGCTGTGTGTATTGAAACATGGCGGGTCCTCGGAATTAGCATAATTAACATATTATAGCGGGTTAGTGCTCTTCTCTTCGCTAGACATAGTTGGAGGGAAATGAGCTCTGTGACCGTTTCCTGTATTTTGATGACTTGATATTATGCTGATGTTGGGTATAAAGGGTGTAAACAGACTCTTCACGAAGCCGTCAACCAAGCATTCTGTACATCAAACTAAGTAACTTTACGCAAAAATTAAACATAAATGCTGGGAAACGAGTTTTTTTTTTGCGGTCAAAAATCACGTTTTACGGTAAGACTCAATTAACGCATTCAAAACATTGTGCTGATGGATGGATTAAATAGTACGGGGGTCGTGAAGTTGTCAAAAGTAAAAAAAATACATTAAAAACATGTATTAAAAAAAAAAAGTTGAAACTTTGACCCCCAATATCTCCGTAACTAAAAGGTTCCCAGATATGGTCTGGAAAAAAAATGATCACAATGACGGGGAGAACCAGTGCCTTTCGGCTTCGTTAAGAGTCTTTTTACAACCTTTAGTTTGTTCTTGTGACACTACTATTCTGTTATTTTCATGGCACGGTTGGCGCAGTGCCTGCTGCACTGCGTGCACGCAGCAGCCGGTTCGATTCCCGCATGGAGCTAATATTTGTATGGCCTACAGTTTAGTAGTTTTGCCGAGTGTGGCGGTTTATGTATGGGAGTTTAAATGTTTATAAACGCACCCACGATACAGGAGAAAGTGTGAGCTAACGATTTTCTTTAAACTACGAGTGATGAGTAATTTTTGAGAAAATTGCGGTCTGAAAAATAATTAGTTCGAACCTATGTTAGGCACTTTATTTTGTGTTAATAATTTTATCATCAACGCACTAAACATTTTGAAGGAATATATCATGCAGATACCGGTATGTCCTAGAACCAAAAAAAATCTCTGCCATAGATGGGCGACCTTTAGAATATTTTAGGCTGATTATGTTCGTAATATTTTATTCTTCGTTGTCGTGTCGATGATTTCCCTTTTTTTAATTAAATTAGTTTTGACCAGTACTCTGCCACCTCGACGGGGTTGGTACTGGCCTCGGACAGGTCCCTCAAAGTGCACGAGGAACCACCACATCGTGCAGCACAGGAGGAGAGCCATTGTTGGCGTTGAGGTACCGCAGTCACACACACATGGCTTCATCGGAATATCCCCACCGGACCATGTTGTATCTGCAATGGCCCACCTGACTTCGCAAACGGTTTAGGGTCTTCCAGGTAGGCCATGGCAGCAGATATCCCGGTGAGAGCCTTTCTACAACTTCGACATAATCTGTCGGAAGGGGATGTCTGAAGAGCCACAACTATTTTTTTGCTTTAGTTGACCTAAGGAAGCTCTTCCGACTCTTCAGCCTGCCTCTTGGCGTCTCCATATTACAAACATATTATTATTTTTTTGCCAAAAGCTCCCTTTCTGTCAAAAATACCTTGCCAGTGGTTGGTTATTTTAGACAACCATGGTTGAATGATACTTAATCACCCTGATAGATTGGTTTCGCTCCATGGTTGATGTGATTAGAAACTCAAAATTTGACATTAAATTCAAAGACACCAATTTGTGTAACTAAAAACTAGCTCTCGATGATCAAAACACGTGTATTTCACCCTGATATAATTGGCAAGGTAACTTATTCCCTTAAAACCACAGAAACATTAAACTCAATTATAACAGAGTACATAAAAGCTTAACATACCCTAACTGCGGTCGCCATCGTTATAAGTTCATAATATATCGGGGTCTACAGCCCTTTGATTTCGTTGTTTACTTGGGAACCAATGTTTTCCTGTTCGATAAATTTTGACTCAGAAATCATGTGTGTGGTTTTGGTTACTGAAAATTTATAATGAAGGGATATCCACGTGGCTTGGTGAACTTATAATTAATATTTTAAATGCGAAAATTTTCTCTGTCTGTTACATCTTTACACATCATGGCCGATGCCTGCCAGGGCTGCGGGACTGTTCGAAAGAGATACCGCGGCCCTGGAACACAAAGGGCAAGGAAGGAACATGGATGAGTTTAAACCATGGTGCCGTGGTGGTTCCGCTCTGCCCGGAGCGGGAGAAGTCATTTGATGATTTCCCATCAGAAAAAATAAATCTAAATGAATTTGGATTAAATATGGCGCACCAGCAGACAATTCTTGGCCGGCTTCTCTGTTGGTTGATCAGTATAATCTGGATCTTTTCAAAGTTCAAATGAATCGGTTTCTTCTAGGCAAGCGTGCTCCATCCTAGGCTGCATCATCGCTTCATACCAGATGACTTGCGGTCAAAGCAAGACTATTTAGTATTAAAAAACTGGTCAAGTGAGAGTCGGACTCGCGCACGAGGGGTTCCGTACCATAAACCGAAAAAAACACGTTACTTGTATGGGAATCATTAAATAATTTATATTTTTATTATTTGTTGTTATAGCGGCAACAGAAATACATCATCTGTGAAAATTTCTACTGTTTAGCTATCACGGTTCATGAGATACAGCCTGGTGACAGATGGATGGACAGCGGAGTCTTAGTAATCGGGTCTCGTTTTAAACTTTGGGAAGGGACCCTAAAAAAGAATACAGTTCCCCAACATTAACGTTCATTCACAAAATAACGCCGCAGTATAGCAAATAACAGCAATTCTTCTTTATGATTGGCTGTTTACGACTGTGACGTCAAACCAACACTATCCCCGTTAGCCAAAGAGCAGTAACTAAACAAATCTGATTTTGAGATTTTTAAGATACCAGGGGTACATGTGAAATTAGATTTCTCTTATTCTGTGCAAAATTACATAAAGTGCTTTCGTTTGGCTTGTGGCCATAGTTGAAACTAACGTCACCATATTGCATTTTCAATACAATTTCCATAGACAATTTCCACAGACTCTCCTGATTAATTTTGAGTTTGAGGCGCCAAAAGAACCATTCAACATTATCCTTTTTTTAATGATAAAATATGTTGTTTTGAATCCAATAAAGGTACGGTTATTTTGATTATTCCATCAAAGGCGACCAGTTACATCCTGTCAGTTATAGTTTCCTTTTTGAGATATTGCTCTTTGCCTAACGAGGACAGTACGGAGCTCCGCGTTCATTTGTTTTTATAGCCTCTCGCAGAATTATGCACCTTACCTCGGACAGATGAATGATGATTATGGCATGAAGGTGTTGCTTAATTCTCATGTCCGGGGGTGGTTTAGGGATTTTTCTTGTTGAGAGTGGCTATGGGGGTATTATTCTTGTTATTTAGGGCAGTAAAAAGAAAATTCTCTCTTCACTGGAAATAGGGTATTATACAAAAAAAAAAATCTAATTAGTCCGTCAGATAGATTTCTAAAAAATATTGGACATGTATTTTTTTCTTTTTTCACGTAAACAAAAAATGAAGACGATACAATGCGTCGAAAACTCGTGAGACGTCAGAATGTCAGTACTGGTAAAACGGGGTTACTTTGAGAGCTGGGGTTACTTTGATGATAGCTAAACTTGGTAAGTTTTTTCGGATTTATTGCGTGATACTGAACGCAACTAAAATTTTGTTTGTTCTGTTGGCTAGACTGACAGATCGGCCATATTTTGACGAAGCGTCAACGAGTAGTTGTTGTCGGAACCATAATTATAAAATTATTTTTTGAAGTTTAGTGTCGAAAAGGTTAAACAAATAGTCCGAATAACTACAGTGGCACAGGCGTAAGTATTATTGTTTGAATTTTAGTTTTTCACTGTTTTAATTAAAAGTTTCTTTAAGATTTAGAGCATTTTGCATTTTTGGTTACGGTCGCCATTTTATTTTTATGAACACTGTAAGTTCATCGGGGCTACATTGATAGGATATACTAGGCGACTTTGATAGTTATCAATTTCACCCCAATGGTTGTGGTACCCAGTCTTATAGGAGTAATATACAAATTATCAATTTAACCCCATTTATTGCTTTTGTTTTAGTTGCCTCATGGTTCGCACCTATAAAAAGACCGCGGGTTCCCGCAATTATAAAAATTACACAGAGGAAGCAAACGAAGAAGCAGCAGAAAAAATCACAAACAGTGAATTGTCTATAAATGCTGCTTCACTTCTTATATAATTATGAGGCTAGCTACAGACACCAGGCATAATAACTTCTAAAGCGTAGATCGCTATGGAGAAGAATGGGCAAGAAACACCATGGACACTCTTTTCAATCAAAATATTTTTACAAAATCTTGGTTACATCATTCATGTTGAGATTTTACATATATATGTGAGAATGAAAGACGTGCACGTTAACGAGCGAACAGTTTAAATCAGTATTTGCTTCACTATGATAATAATTATCTAAGTAAGTACTCACCGCACAGAGCAGCACGAGTAGTAAGCACCGTATCAGCATGGTGTCTGACCTCCTCACATCACGTTACACCAAACTAAGTCATTTGCACCTGGAACAAAGAGAAACTGACGTTATTGCAAACGCAATAAGTAACACACTCATTACCAGCGTCATTGTTGGGACCCTGGCTTCCTCTTTATAAGAGCAAGTTTGCTATAAATGGTACGGGTTGGTAGATGTCACGGAGTAAGGGTTGGTAGATGTCACGGAGCAAGGCTTCAGGGTTTTACTTTACGACAAAACTACTCATAAGTCTGATTCAAAAACTTCATGAAGCGGTCCCGAGTAAATCTGTAGAAGAAGATTTTTTGACGTGATAACGTCTTATAAATCGATGAACGCCGGCTGCATGCACGAAAAAGTGTCACGTTCCGCCTGAGCCGAGTGTGCAAGCGAGATCGCGGGACAAGCAATAGAGAGGCACGATCGGCCTAAAAGTTCGGCTTGTGACGCATCTATGTATTATACAAAATAATTATAATTCATCGATAATAATTCAATTCTATTCATAAAAGTAAGCAATTCTTCATCAATGTTTTCTTATGACGTTATCACATAAAATTATCGTCCGTAAACCGATTTTATAGATACCCATTTTTTTACAAAGGTTTCTTGTCGCCAGTGTGCAAACAAAAACAGAATCTAACAGGTAAATAAATATGATGATATTAAATGATCTGTAGACAAAAATCTATCCATCAATCCAATTGAACTCTGAAATATAGCATTTAGTGGTGACGCAATCACCGAAACAGATTACCTGCAGCTAACTCGTCACATTTGCATCAACCTACACGACTTCACAGAACTTCACAAAAGGAGTTCTTTCAACCCATTCATACCTCCCAATATACCTACACAACACACCCCCCTTTGGGTGTGTTGTCCGTCGAAAGTTTTCTTCTATAACTATTGCATAATTTTGGCACGAAACAATCGAGTAGGTAGAGGTACAGCCTGAAAAAGTTGAATAAATCGACAAGAATTCATTTGGTTTTCTACATTCTTTATCCAACAATATCCTTCCATCTTGCACTGCATGCTCTATGACCTGCGCTCTTGATGATATATTTACTGCATCAGTGAGCGGGGTTCGCATGGCTGAGTTTTGGGCTAAACATACTATTTAGACTTTTTGCCATCGATACGCTAAGAAGAAGAAGTGGCAATTAAAGCCATAAAACATATTATGAGACTTGGATACTTAACTGTAGCATCATTATCTGCCAAGCCTTTTCCCAACTATTTTGGAACGGCTTCCAGTCTAACTGGATGCTGGGAACTGATGTCTGCTGTGTATCTCACCTTATACCCCTTGGTAAGACTGGCTTTCAGACTTTCGGGCCACTGACTACCAGTAACGTCTGTCAAAGATCTACAATTGATTTTTATTAATAATTGTAGCTATACATTGTAAAGTAATATGGAACAAAAATTGTAGACAATCAAAAGAATTCTTGCCCCTGCCGCCGTTTATCATTTTCAGGATGACTGTACGAGTCGAGGTGACGTCACTATAGCGAACTGGCCGGCACACAAGAACGTTCCTAATTTGAAAACGAACAAACTTCGAGTCACTGATTTGATTGTCAAGGTGGAAGCACTAACTCGCGAAATTTAATGCAACGTTTGGGAGCACTAAGCCAACGAGGCAGTCAAAGGCTTGTTTGCAAAATGACATAAACAACAAAAAATGTATAAACTAGTAATCACAATGCAATATCTAAAACGTTGTTCAATAATTTTGAAAGGGTCCAATTTATCAAACAGTACGTATAATCTTTAGATTTAGGAATCCAGAGTTCTTGAAAAGCTCCATGACATTCGGATAAAATAAAATGCCACTGAATTTCAATACGTTTTACGAAAGGAAGGAAAAAAATCCAGACTTTATTTTCCAAACATCCCAAGTCTAAGTATAAGTAAGCTTAGCCTAGTAATCAAGATCTAGCTGACGTATCTAAGTATATCATTCTACCTTTCTTGGGAACATAAACTGTAGCTAAGGAAAACTATACAAGAGTTAGAGAATTTGGAAGCGATCCGAAGGAGTTAAAACTTCTTTGTTTTATCTGTCTACCTATGTCTTCCAGATTTGAATATGGGTCAGTGACTCGCTCAAGTTTGTATGAACATTTCAACCAACTTATATATACATATGTATAGGCAGGAAAACACTGAACTAAAATAAATGTACCAAGTTTGACATATTGATGCGTTTTTTCTTGACATACAGCTCCACCTTGAACTGCAAACTTAACTTGGTCATAATGTCATCTGTCAAATTATCGAGTTATGTCAGTGTGTTTCGTAAAATCACGCCTGTAATCCTCCAACGGTTAGGCAGAGTTGTACCTATGGTGCGTATCACCACATTTTGCCAGTTATGTGTTAATCCCGCAAATGGCTCTCCCCATTGCCTTTTGCTATGAACTGTTGAGCTAGCTGCTACTATTCTTGATGGACAAACTAAACAAATTTTGCCTGAATCGATCCTCGGACTTCGTACTCAACATAATTAAACGCTCGCGAGCACTACATGAACGAGGCAGCATATTGTTTTGTTTTTAAGCTCATAACAGACTTTTAAGGAAACACACGGGTAGCAATCATAAATTACTTTCTATGTGGGTAGCAATCATGACTTGCTTTCTAACGCCGGAGCACGTACCTCCCAAAGCTGTGCCACATCCATCCACCCTACCTCCTTGCCCTCGCGTGCCGCACAACGGTAGGTAACCGCCGCTCCGGCGCCATTCCGATCCGCTCTTATTGATGACAGCCATTATTTTGCCCTTCAGCAGCTCGACGAATACGGCGTATTGTGGAACTTTCGATATGTGCTTATGTAACTTGGAGGTGGAAAAATCGGAATTATGGGTTGTATTGATCTGTTACTAAGACCTCTTTTCGTTGACAGAGTTGCACATACATACTACCGCGCTTTGCACTGACGGTCGACCGCTTTTCAAACTTATAACTCAGAGCATAGGGCTGAAAGTGATCGACCGTCAGTGAATTCGCGTGGATAAGCCCGCCACTATATTCCTACCCACTGCAACTTCTAGGTAATGTAGCTAGATGAGTCCCAGAATAACAATTTAAATGTCTTGGATCCCACAAGGAAATTAATTAGAAACGAATAACGGAGGAGTATACAAAGAGCATAACCACTTTTGCCAATCAAATTCAAATTGACCTGAAAATCAGTAATCTTTGAACGTCCAAAATTACATAAGATAATACCTTCCCCAAAACGCCTTTTATCACTTCCTAGTGTTTTAGCTGGGAAGAAGTGGCGGAAGAAAATACTAATTTTAATAGTTTCCGTCAGAGCTCACTAGTAGTGACTATCCAGGGTGGATAGTCTACCTCCATGCTGTAAGGTTTATATTTTGACAACAACGTCACAGACGACGTGAGACAGATCTCGCGATACAAGAGGAGTACAATCACTCAATGCGTTGGTTGTTTCCAGTGGTAATCCCCGAAATGTTAGGTGTAGAGAGATATGTCTCATGAAATACGGGCGACAAAATGGCCGTCAACCAGGCAAAAATATAAAATTACAGCACAAAAAAACAGAAATATACAATATAAAAAAACATGTGTGCAATTCACACGTGATAGAAGTGAAACCTTCAAAAATGTTGGCTTTAAGATAAACACTGTATAATGCTTCCTATCTCATTTTCTCCCACGTCAAATCTTATGAATTTATGTGTCTGTCTCTTTTTACTGTCGCTTTTTCGTTTCATCGACTTTCAAATCACAACGATGCTAAAGAAGTTTTCACTTCAAAAATATGACTTCTAAAAACAAATAAAAAATTGAATGAAATCAATCGTTTCTAATCAAACAACAATCGTCTTACACTTGTAACAATCACTGAAGCACTCTAAAGAACCTGAACGTTCGGTAAAGCCTAAGTTTTGAAGAAAAAACTATTAATCCCCGAACACTGAACTGAAAAGTGTGCGCTGGAAGGGTGAGCCCCGCGGAATCCTGACTAGTGATGGGAGTTGTCGATGTAGAGAACCTAGGTGAGCTATCGAGTGAATAGATGGTACTGAAAGACTGTTTGAATACTTTATTTTCTGTAAATTATGCGGAACACAATAATGTGTAGTAGAGGAATATTAAAGCAGGTTAGATTTTATATTTTATTAGTAACCAATTAGTTCATGAAAGGTCTATCACAAAAAAAAACAATCTTTTGATATTTGACATTCTATTAATAAAGAATTTTATTTGAACAAATTGCGCAAAGTTTTCTTTACACCTCACACCGTCGATCTTTAGGTTAAGCCTTGCTTGCCTAGGTCTGTGGATGGGTGATCACCCATTACATACCAAGTTTCCTCCGTACCTCGGAAAGCACGCAAGCCATTGGCTCGGCAGATAATGATGACCTACTTGTCAATCAGGAAGTAAAACAAACATCTCCTTACACAAACTGACACACAAAGCCTTTGTCCCGACCTGCCCCTCAATCAAGTCAAACCTCTATAAAGACAGAATAAACATTTACCCACCTTTGAAGTTATCGGCATTTCCCATCACTAGAGATCCCGTCGAACAATCCGTGAGCTGTTTGCGAAGTTTCAATAAAGTTTCGCACAAAGTTTTCGAATAAAGGATTCGACGAATCGGCACGGATACCTGACAATCGACGAAGAAAACATGGAAATATAAACATTATTTATCTGTTAGTTGTTGCTAGTTTTTTCTGTTCTTTTGCGAGATAGTTGTAAACACTATCTTTTGTATTTTATTTTGGTTTCTTTTTATTGTTTTATAGCTGGTATTGATTGTATTATTTGCTCTCAACATAAAAAAGTAAACGCTATAATTGCGGTTCTTCACTTAAGCTATTCTTGATATTACCTCACACTTTTTCATAATTCTACGCCAATGATTGTTAGAGTACCAATCTAGTACTGATTAGCCCTTACCTTATCCACTAACAAACAATAGATTTACGCTGCAATTTTTAGGTTACACACACATACTTACCTAAACTCACGCCGTTTTCCTGCTACGATCCTTACATACTCCATTTATCTCATCCAAGTTCATTCATGTGGTCATACATGCACGCAAGTTGCGAGTACTACAGGTTATAATGAGAAATAAAAGTGCGGTGTACATTTAGTAACAACTTGTATGTATATCATAAAAATACGTACCCCACATACCCACACAAGAAATCAGAAAAACAACGCTTAAGTAATCCACTTAAATGGGCCAAAGCTAATTTCCAGTTACATAATTCGCTCGTATATTTTCATTCTGTGACAGATGGCGTGTTATGAATGCATATAAGCTACGTAAGTATTACTACCCTGTAGCTAAGTTACTTAAAAACAAGGCTTTTAGCGTTTCCCGTTTGCATTAAAAGTAATTTTAGCTCCTAGTATATTAGTTATGTAGTAATGTTGAGGTGATGCAACATTTTGCTATGAGAATTTGATCAGGCGTTATAATTAAATTTTCGCTTTTTTTCTTGTGTTTAATAGAAAATGCTCTAATTATTTAAATTGAACACGTCTTTTTGCAAAATTCTTCTAAATATAAGGTTTGTTAACAATGAAGGCACCATGGCTGCGCCAAGACAAGAATAATTAAGTAGCGCCGTAAATTAATGTTAGCTCTTGTTCGTTAAAAATGCGAGGTCGTAATGTTCGCCGACTATGCTGTTGTTTGCTGTCATGTATAATTCAAGGGTTACTCATAATGCAGTAGGCGCCTCATTAATCTGAAGTTAGCAACCAGCAGACACACGGGATTGTTCCAAGATTGGCTTACCTTTAAGATCACTGTTGCTCCTGTTATCCTTTGTCATACCAACACTGGGTAAAGACCCCATGACTTCCAGTTGTTCTGATCCAATACCAGCATTGGTACATACAAGGTGTCCGTCAACCAAGCATTATGTACATCAAACTAAGTAGCTTTTGGCAAAATCATGAAGGCCGTGTGTTAACTATGAAATCTTCCTATAAAAATCAGTAAGGTCAAAAACCACGATTATCGAAACTTTCTGATTTCTTTGTTAATACTCGTATTCAATAATATACCTAAAAAACTTACTAATACATCTACAATCCATCATTATTTATAAGTCATTACTAATTTGGGACTTAACGACATTACAAATAACTCCTATCTACTCAGTTGACTATATATGTATATAAAGAGGTACTTTCTTTTTGGATAAAACTGATACTATTTTTATCTTCGAATCGAGTACGAAAATAACCCAACCAATACACCATTTGATACGAAAATAATCTAAGTATAGATAATTTTTCAAATTGCCTTAACGTGTTTGCCCGTAACCCACTTTGCTTATCGATAAGGTCTTGTCCATCAAACGGTATCATTATAGATTGCTCTACAGTTTACTATGAAAGCTGTATTTTCATCTATCTGTTTGTATTCCACTCGTAATCATATGTAGGGGAAATTGCGATTCTATGTTTGCGTTTATCTAAGTATTTATTGCAAAAAGTTGCAGAGGTTTTTAAAGAGCAAACATTGAACGATTGTAAAAAAAAAACCGTTTTATTTTGATTAAGGTTTGATAAAAGTTGTTTGCAGTTTGTGACCGATAAGTTGATAGTAATCGGTCACATTATGGGTCAGTGCTGTAATACAGGAAGGTAGTTTGTTTTTTAAGCTTAAAGCGCATTAGCTGGATACATAGGTCTAATAAGTTGACAGAGGCATTTTCGAAATGTCTTGGAAAAAAATAAGATAATTGGAAATTTCTGTTTCTATGGAAAAATTCGAAGACATATGACATCTACCAATCCGCACTGGGCCCGCGTGGTGGATTACAGCCCAATCCCTCTCATAGAGAGGAGGCCTGTGTCCCAGCAGTGGGAACATTATAGGCTGATGATGATGATGATGATGGAACAATTAAAAATGGTCTAATTTAGCTGTTTTATTTTTAGAAAAGGTCTGTGTCAACTTTTAAGACCTATGTATCCTGCTTATACGTATGAAGTTTCACTAAAATCGGTTCAATCATTTCGAAAAAAAAAACGACTTGAAACTTTGTGTAAAGTATGACGCCGAATACGAAGAGAACTGGTGCAATGGTGCTTGATGGGTCTAAAATGCTGACTAAAATTAGAAGAGCTTTTTGTTTTTTTTTAAATAATAATATTATGTTCTTTATTTGGTCCGTGGATGGGTGACCACCCATTACATACCGAGTTTCCTCCGTGCATCGGAGCAAGAGCGAGAGGTTACGCCGTTGGATAGATGGATGATATGGATCGATGAGATGGATGGATAGATATTTGGCAGTCGTAACAGGTAGTCAGTGGCAATACTGGTATTCAGCTGAAACCAGTAAGACTGGAAGCCCACACGGCTGATGACATGCTTTTTTGGGGCTACTTGAATAGGTATATTCATAGAGAAACTATGAATATACCTATTCAAGTAGCCCCAATTTATAGGTCAGTCTACTGTTCTGCTTACCTCCTCAAAGGTGTGGCGTTATTATAATCATGAAGATTACCCAAAAACCGACGATGGGCTATCAAACCATTACTTTTATGACCTATTATGGTTATAAGCAGGGTTACGGCTGCACCTGGCTATAAGCAATGATTATTTTAGTTGATATTGGTTATAGAACTGCCTACCCCTTGGAGATAATGAGCGTGCAGAATTATAATTAAACTAACTGATGCCCGCGGCTTTCCCCGCGTGGATTATATTATAAAACCTTTATCGAGAACCACTCTATCCATAGGTGAAAACAGCATGAAAATCGGTACAGAAGTTTTTGACTTTATCGCGAACAGACAGATAGAAAAGGCGGAGGACTTTGTTTTATAATATGTAGAGATAGTGATATCTTGGTAATTATCATTGAGTGACCGTTATAAGTAAGAAATTTGATCATCACCACAAAGGTGGAGAAAAACAGTGTGAGGAAACCTAAAGCCATGTAAAGACTTATATTACGAAATGTAACATGCAATGTAACACGTAATGAAACAAATTAGCCTTGTCGTTGGGTTACATTTCATGTTGCATTGCATAAGTCTGGACGGATCATTTGTGTTACATTTCACGTTGCGTTACACCAATGTGTACCCGGTAAAAGACGTTTTTTTTTTCGAAATCATCAAATGACTTCTCTGGCTCTGGGCAGAGCGGAAAGGAGTGTCAGACTTGTACTGACTAAAACCCATCCATGTTCCTTCCTTGCCCTTTGTGTTCCAGGGCCGCGGTATCTCTTTCGAAGAGTCCCGCAGCCCTGGGGCAAAAGACGTCATGTGAAATCTACCACCACGCACTGGGCCCGCGTGGTGTGTTACCGCCATTTATTCCTCCTCATAGACTGTCATAGAGAGGTCTTCGTACCAGCAGTGGATACACTGAAGGCTGATTATGACTGTAATGAGGTCTCTTTAGAAGGTACAGACCTATTGAGTGGCCGACAAGCCAACGATCTATCTGTAGCCTACCTTACCAGGTCCAGATTTCAAACCTCCCAACCTTTGTTGTTTCAAACTGTGGAAAAGTCCTCTCCATATTCTTCCAGTCCTTTTTATGTGCGCCTTCAAACTCAAACTCAGAAGCATTTATTTGAATAAGACCATTACAGGCACTTTTTAATGTCAGAAAAACAAAGAAGGCTATGCTACAGTAACAGACACAAGGCATAATAACTTGTGAAAGTACTGTAGTTGCCCATTCCAAAGCGTAGATCTCTATGGAGAAGAATGGGCAAGAAACTCTATGGACACTCTTTTCAATCAAATAATTGTTACAAAATCTTGGTTACATCATTCATGTTGAGATTATACATATGTGAAAACGATGTAGAAATACGTGCACGTTAAGAGCGTCCAAAGTAAAAGATTCCTTGCTTCTCTTGTCAATCCACCAAGATCGAGTCCGTGGAGAAATGGCAACAACATCCGCTAATGCCTCATAGGTACGTACGCTTTTAAAACATACAACATAACATTACGCAGGCAGAGGTGTACCTAATAGTGCACCCACATTTCGCCAGCTATCTTTAAGTCCGATGTAATATAGGGGGCGAGCCAATTGCCATAAACTGGGCGCAATTCCAGACTCCGTGACTGTTATTGAGAAATTCCTGATGGAAAAACCCAATACATCTTTGCCCGACTTGGGAATCGAACCCAGGACCTCGTGCTCAGCAGTCACGCTTGCGGCCACTCGACCAACGAGGCAGCAACATACACTTTCGTGTCCAGCCCCGTTTCATAGAGCTCATGCGCTATCCCACCATACATACCAAGTGGAGTAAAGGTTCCCACCAGGTGGGTTCCCGGCACTGAACGTGAACATTACATGGGCATCAATCAATACTTGCCTTTCAACTAACTACAGTAACGCTGTTTTCCGATGTAATAAGTATGACGGAGGTTTTTTCGATGAAGAAGTCTTTTTCAAGGGATTTATATTAATCTTCTTGATTCTTCGTACTGTTTACTTTCAAATCCACAATGAAACGTTAGTTGTTCGCACATACCTTCAGGCAATCCTAATATTATATCAAGTGGAGCTCACTCCACCCAAATCTACTAAATCATGTATCGCCGGTTCTAATGCTGAAATTCTTTTATTCAACTTCTGTGAGTATTTTCGTCAATATTGAAGCTTAGTCTTTGTAGCTTAGCTTTGGATAAACAGTCGAATGATGTGAAAGTATTTAGAAGAAACAATAAGGAACTTTTACCCTTGAGAAATGTTATACGTTTTTTTATTGTAATTATAATTTTAGTATGTATCAAATCTTGCAACTGAATTTCAAACCAGTTTTCCCCATCCGATTGAGCTGAAATTTTGCACACACCTTCAGTTCTGGTGACAATACATTTTTATGACAGACGTAACTTGATCTTACAGCCAAGATCGTCTCCTCACGAGGGAACTCCTGAACGGTTAAAACCTCGGATATGAGACTTTGAAAATTGAGTTTATATAAGTTCAACGTTGATATATAAACTCAATTTTCTGGTATTCATTTAAATAAAACTATATTAATTTAGACCCCTTTTCCAGGCACATACTTCAGATATTTCAGCCTTGCCTCCGACATAACCAGTGCACATGCAATGGCTCTGGTATCTACTACAAATGTCAGCAAGTTAAGTAGTTCCCACTGCTGGGACACCGGCCTCCTTTCTATGAGAGACAGGCCATAATCTATCACAAAGAAACAGTAACAGTAAACGTAATAGGAATTGGTTACTTATTTATAACCATTAATTGAACTCACTTTCGGCCTTTTTTTTTTTTACGGATGGGAAATCATCAAATTAATGACTTCTCCCGCTCTGGGCAGAGCGGAAGGGAGTGTTAGACTTGTACTGACTAAAACCCATCCATGTTCCTTCCTTGCCCTTTGTGTTCCAGGGCCGCGGTATCTCTTTCGAACAGCCCGCAGCGCTCACTTTCGGCCTTATGTTTTAATACAAAACCGTCCAAGTGCGAGTTGGACTCGCGCACCGAGGGTTCCGCATAAACTTGTAGGTATGTATTTTGTTATTAAACTACATAGTTGCGGTTTTCAGATGTCATCCTTTACTTGTGCTGTAAGATATTCTTGGTCAACGGGAACTACCAGGTTTTCGACCCAAAACCTATAGGGTACTTCTGGTTGACCTAGAATTGTCAATTTTGGTTAAAAGCATGGTCTTATAAGTAAAGAAAAAATTCAGAAAAATAAAAAAGGTTGAAAATTAAGGTAAATTTTGGTACAAGTTTACTAGGTTTCGCTTGCTAGGTCCACCCGTTCCTGAAAAAATCAGTTGACCACAAGAGGACAGCCAGATGGACAAGAGAATGATCTTATAAGGGTTCCTTTTACCCTTAACAACCCGATTTAGAAAACTAAACAACCAATCTATTGTAATCCTATTTTAAGAACAGACTATCAAATCCATATAATTATCTACCAGTTCTATTTAACGTACCTATCTATTATGTATATTCTTTTGGCATCATTCCTACCTTTATAAATTGACTAAGCCGTAGCCAAGAGTATATTATAGTGCTAAAAGGCTTCCGTCTTCCTAGGTCGGTAAACTATCGAGTATAAACGATTTGTAAAAATCTAGGGTATGAATCCGACAAGCTATATACGAGTACTGCAGTGTGAATCTTTTACCGGCAAACATAAGAATAAGTTATTGAAAAGGGGTTCCCTATTTGAAATCGAATGACGTGAGATCGAATAACACTTGCTTGGAAACGTTAACTCCATAGTACTTAAAATCATGATTTTACTGAGATAAAATCATTTAAGTCATCAATACAACCCTCTTAGTTCATTTAACCCCATTGTATGACTTTTTCATCAAATAGTCAAAACAAAATTAGTATTTCGCGGGCTACCCTTCACCTTAAGCGCTTAACACATTGTCTCATCTATACCCCAATCAAACAAGATCGATACCACACAAAGAGTTGCCGTGAGTCAAACATTGATTTTTCCACCATTAAATATTCAGACTGCCGCTAGCAGGGTCTCATGCTAATACATAACCTCCTTTTATTTCTACCGGCAGTCGGGTACGATAATCTGAGGGATAATAAATCGGTGTTTTCGTTTTTATTGCTTTTGTTTTATAACAAGTTGTACTCATACGGTTTTAGTGTTGCGACGAATTGCGGTGCAAAGGATTGATGTTAGAATGATATTATGTTGTTTTGACGAGGGTGGATAAATCGATATAGAAGTTGTGTCCATGGAGTTTCTTGCTCGTTCTTCTCCATAGAGATCTACGTTTTGGAACGGGCTTAGAGCTTTAAGTTTTTGATTAACTGAACAACTGTTTGACGACGCATAATAATTTTTGAAATTGTTTATTTGAAATAAGCCGTAGGGGAGGCCTTTGCCCAGCAGTGGCACGTAATAAACTTATATAAAAAAACGAAATAAATGCTTCGAATTTCAGTTTTGAGTTCAATATTTTGAAGTTATTCAGCACGATGGCAAATAAGATCGTTTGGTGCAAGATTTATACCATAAGCTTCTACGTAGTACCTACTGACGCTATCGACCTTTGTTTTGAACATCATCATCTGTCCAGCCTTTTCCCAACTACGTTGGGGTCGGCTTCCAATCTAACGGGATGCAACTGAATACCAGTATTTTACATATAGTGACTGCCTACTGACCTCCAAAACACAGTTAGTACTGGGTAATTCGATACCCCTTGGTATGACCTCACGGGTTTGGTATGGCCTCCCGCTAGGTGGACCGATGATCTAGTGAAGGTTGCGGGGTTCCGCTGGATACAGGTCGCACGGGACCGGTCAATGTGGCGACACTTTGGGGTGGCCTACGTCCAGCAGTGGACGTCTTTCGGCTGAAATTATGATGATGATGATGGTATTACTGGTTGTCAGACTTTCCGGCCACTGACTACCTGTAACGACTGTCGAAGATCTACAAAGCACAGGTGGGACTTATTGTCCTTTCCGAGGCACGGAGGAAACTCGGTACATAATAGGTGCTTATCCATACAAAGACCAACAATAATCATTGACAATTTAATATTTACATTGTCAAGCAGGAAAAGTAGTAGAAATGTGGGTGTATTATTAAGTAACCTCTGCCTAATCCTTCGGCGATTGCAGGCGTTAATTTATGTCAAGAAGGCGGTACCAGTCTTGAAACGCGTTTCGCGTATCCAATGCTACAACGCTACGCTCGTAGCGTAAGGTCCTGTCATTATTTCTATTTATACTTCAAAGTGTCATTAACTTCATAAAAAGTTTATTTTATTACGCGTATGATAACATATTGTAAACTTCAAATACATATTCACAATATTGTCCCTAAAATTAGCAAGCATGAAGCATTTAAAAACTAGATCCTAACTTGCTACTCAAAATATTCAAGTCGTAATTTATCAGGAATGGCTCAATCTTGAACAAAGTCGTGCATATTAGCAAAAATACGTGATTAAAATGCGCCAAACGCGCGCACACCCTAAGACATCTGACATTTCTGAAGACCTTACTCTACACGATCGCCTCTAGCGGCGAATTCATGCGAATTCTAAACCTACCTTGAAAGAAAGGTATGGTTGCTATTTCTAGATTCTGACTAGAAAATGCGACGTGCTAATATGCACCTTATAACAGTATTCACAAAGCTGTGAGAATTTATGAACGATGCTAAGTACTTCTACAGCGTTTCCTTGAACATATTGTTATTACTTAATTAACGAGTGACTGTGACTTTACACTTTATTTAGTGCGCAGTAAGAGTTAAGTTTGAATGTTAAGTTAAAATATAGAGAAAATAGTGTTTTAAGAAGGCCATTTTTCTGAAATTATTTTTTATTGAAAAAGCTGATAGATAATAATAACAATGCAAAATTTCGTGTAGCTAGTGTAATTTAAATGTAATGTTTTTGAAACTTTTTTTTAATGACGACCAATTTTCATCCGGATTTTGAGATTTTCTGAGAAATTCCGCCGTATTGGGAAAAGTTGTTCATAATGAAACTCTTTACTTCTCCAAAACTTCTCAATTCCATGGCAAAATGGCTTTATTAAAACACTGACTTTTTATGTTAGACTAGTTGTACCCCGCGGCCTTCATCTGTGACTTTATTAAAAAAATATTACTACTCTATTTGAATCGAATTTTGTTTTGAGAGTTCTTAATTTTTTTGCACGGAATCCTCATCCATTTTTAAAATAAAAGTAGCTTTATTTACTTCCTATAACATCAGCTATCTGGCAATAAAGTACCGTCAAAGTTGGTCCAGCCGTTTCGGAGATAAGCAAACAGACAGACCAACATTTTTTTTGTGTTAAGTACCGTTGATACTTTCATATGCATTCAGTAAAAAGCGATTATTTTGAAATACAAACAGACACTTCGGTTTTATTTAATTGTATGTATAGATCTACCTTCCCTTTGTGCCCCAGTAAAGGTCACATCAAAATTTAATCACTTTCAAACGTCTTACCAATTAAATATTTAATAACCAACTTCACAAATTGAACAATGATTAAATTGATAAAGTTTTGAATAAATACACAGTAAGATATAATAATTAAAATGACTGTCTAACCAGTCAATATTGGAAGCCAACCAATCCTGTGGAGGGAATTAAATTTACTTCGTTGAGTAATTAAGTTTAAAGTTCAGTGAAAATATCTTGAGTTGTTTGTGAACGTACTAACTTCGGAAGTCCATTTAAGTAAGTACTTACTATTTATTGGTCTAGATTCGTGGTGAAGGACGGTCTGAATCTTGTATTTTTATCGTGAAAAGTTTTGAGATAATTACCTACTTTATACTTAATCAATTCAGTCAATGAATCATCATCATCATAAGATCACGCCTGCAAACCCAGAAGGGTTAAGTAGAGGTGTACCTAATAGTACACCCCTAATTCGCCAGTTATGTGTAAGTGCCATGTATTATGGGGCGATCCCATTGCCATCAACCGGGCATAAATCCAGACTCCCTGGCTGCTACTAAAAAAGTACTTATGGAAGGACCCTAAAACACTTTGGTCGACCTAGGGAACTAATCGAACTCAGGAGTCACATGCTCAGCAGTCGCGCTTGTGACCACTAGGCCAACGGTACAGTGTATCTAGGCTACAGAGAATTTCATTCACCAGGGTTCAAATATGCTATTGAATTTTGTCGGAACCAAAATTGAGGTCACCCTATTCTCTACTAGGATTTGTTACTTATTTTTTTTTTATAAAAACCATATTTTTTTGCACTTATTTACTTTTTGTACAGATGAGTTCGGATACATTCAGTCAAAAGTTAATGTAAAGACGCGATTATTAAAATTTAAAATTAAGGATATGTTTGTTAGATGTCAGTGTTGAATATATAGTATTTTTGCGTACTATATATTTTTTCAACAGTTTATAGTTGCGGACCCGAAATATAGTACAGTATCATATATTATAGTACGGTTGGCAAGCCTACTAACAGCACACAGGTAGATATATTCCAGAGTTCAAATTAAAAACCCAACTTAAAACAACACAAAGTCAGATTTTAATGAATAGCAAAGAGAGTATTGTACAAAATAACGCACTGCTATTGACCGACTTAATGAAGTCTATCCGTGAAACACCTTCCAGATTGTTTCACCCCCACCTGCAGGGCAGGGTCGCACTGCAAGCGACCTCGCTCCGCTCCGCTCAGCTTTATCAGATAACTTATTAATGCAGTGTGCTGTGTCCCTGATTTCTGGCGGGATAAACGGTTTTGGGATGTTAGCCAAATGGTGGTTAAAACTTGTTTTGTGTGCCGTGATAAAGTCGCTTCTAGGTATTTGTTATCTAGTTGCAGTTAATTAGAATTGTTTATGCCAAGGTAGGTAATACTGCATGATGGTAAAACGGGCGTATTTTAACAGGTTTTTGAACTGGAAAGTCTTTGAAAGACTGCAAAGGTCAATGATTCTTTTAGAGTTTTGGTAGGAAAATCTTTTTGAGACGAAATGTTTGCGCGATGGAATTTTTCTTAGTACTGTGATGTTAGTAACAGAAATAAGTAGGATTTTTATATTTTCATAAGTAAGAAGAAGACATGCTCTGTCGACCTCAAATAATTAGTCTCCCTGGTCGCAAGAGCGACTGCTGAGCATGAGGTCCTGGGTCCCATGCCCGGGTCGGCAAAGTAATATTGGGTTTTTCCAATCAAGAATTTCTCAGTAGCAGCCACGGAGTCTAGATTTGTGCCCGGGTGATGGCAATAAGCTCGCCCCTTATTACATGGGACTTAAACATAACTGCCGAAATGTGGGTGTAATTGTTAGGTACACCTCTGCCTAACCCTTCGGGGATAACAAGGCGTGACGTTACGAATTTATTATTCCTTTCTCACACTTCATTTCTCGCTCATCTTCCTTCACCGCCTCACCTGAATACAAACTTTTTTCTTAGAATTAATTGTTTCTTTTATATTTGAAAAGAGAATCGTCTGATTTAATTGAGCGAGCTTGGAGTTTCTTTGTCATTATTGTTTGCGCGTAACTCTGGCTGAATATAATTTAAATCAAAGTTTGTTCTTAAAATAAAGTTAGATTTCAAATAGATGGAGCTTGCTGTCAATTTTACTGATGTTTTATTCAATAGTGAATGATCTGAGATAAATTGACTCAATTTCTAGTATTAAAGTTGTTAGATTTCGCAGTATTTTCTAAAGTCTAGTATTATTTACTTTGTAAACATTTGTAGAGCTACGACAGTTTGTAGCATTTAGGTATAAGCGGTTTTGTTTCGTATTCAAGATATTTTCAGCTGTAAACCTTTTAAACAGGTAATTGAAATAAATCAGTCATTTTAGATTAGAAACTTAACTACAGTGTTTTCATATCTTGAATCTTTTTCACTGATTGCCTCATTGATGGAGTCCAAAGGATGTGAACATCAATATAATAATTTAACAAGAACTTTATTTATATAGATAATATCAATAAAAATGTTATTATAATATAATATATAATAATAATATATTATTTCATATGAATATGAGTTAGCTTTTAATGAATCAAAACAAATCCATATTTAAATTGAAAGCTTAATGAACAAAAAAGAAAAAATCGTTACACAAAAATTAAGCCAACCAATTAAATAAAAACTTTTCAAAAAGCGAAGCTTTAAAAAGAAAGAAAGTAAACAACAAAGGAGGAAGCAAGGGAAGTAAGAAAGGAATAATATTGTTAGTCGCCAGTCAGTATTAACGAGAATCCGATTACTGCTGCCCGGGAGATTGAAACAAAAAATGTTTCCAGCGAGGAAATACACGAAGCTGACATGGCTTCTAAAGGGAATGGATATGGTATCTGGTTGGAAAATCAGGGGTTTTCTGAAAGGGTTCCAGGATATAGTATCAAAAGAGTTACCTGTACTTAGTTGTCTTTTATGCATAACAGGCAGAAAATCTTTATTCTGAAAATCTATAAAAATAAACCAAAAAAAAAAGTAGCAAAATCTTTTTCTATAAAACTTATTAAAAAAAAAAAAAACAAAAACTGTCAAAGGTGTTTACTCTGTTTTCTTATGATGACGAACCGAATCTTCTTGTATGGAAAAAAATTTGGCGACGAACCGGGACAGAGACGAACCGGGCATAAATTAGTCCTTCAAATAGCCAACTGTGGACTTTCGAAATTAGATAATTAACATAACATCAGGCCTTGTATACCCCGAAGTATTAGGCAGAGGTGTACCTTCAGTACACCCAAATGCACACAAACCGATGATAAAATAATTATATTTAAAATTAGGCTGGTTGAAAAGTCTCTATAACGTAATTTTATCAGGAGCCCCAATACTTTTAGGCTCTTTCCGTTACATTTCAAAATTCTAACTCATAGGTACAGAGGCCAGCGAATCAAGCTACTACAATCTGTCAAATTTCGTTAATTTAAGATTTTCAACTTTATCTCTAAAACATTAGGTTCAAGGTTGGTTGGAAAAATCTGACAATTTCGGGTAGATTGACCGGTTGGCGTCTGTACATCCAATTATGGCACTTACAACCTCCATACAAATTTCCACACTGCTGTGACACAGGTCTCTTCTCTATGAAAGAGTGTCGGCCATTATACACCACGCGGGCCCGCTGTCGAACTAAAAACATCATCTAAAATCAAAACTAGGTCATCCCCATAATATGTGGTCGCGAAATATAGGCCTAATAAATAGAGCAGGACCTTTCTCAACCCGGGACGATGGCCCAATAGTCGAAATTTGGCTGGCCGCCAAGCGACCAATGTGTAATGGGCTGATGGCCATGATTGACACCGTTTGGCCACTGCACACCCCTGTAGTATGGGTATATAATGGTATAGGGGGTTATTATAGTGCATTATGGTGGGTGGATTTATGGTGGTAACGTTACTTTTATGAGCTAAGTGTGAGTTGCAGTTCCCAAAGGTTATAATAAACTACAATAAACTTGGTCTATGATGAGGATGTTTTGATGTGCAGTGGAAATCACAGTGATTGAATGTTTTGTAAAGAATAGTTACAGCACTGATGACAACATTGTGTCACATGTTTAATTTAGTCTTTATTTTCTTACTTTTGTAAAGATTCCTTTTTACCGATTATTAATATAATAAATAAGATGTGGATAACGTAGTTAGTTGCACACTGATGCAGTCTCTAACAATTCTTTGTTAACCATTTATAGTGTGTAATTGTTTGTTTTCCCTAATAAATAAAATAAAAAATAAAATAAACATTATTTGTGTATGTGTGAACATTGTAAGCTTTGTAGATTCGTAAATGCTATACTATGTATATATATTTTCTCACTAACTGTACTTTTTGACACGCTAAATACTGATGACGAACCGAACACACACACTTCAAAATGAAAAATTCATTTTTTCCTTATGATGACGAACCGGGACTTCTTGTATGGAAGAAAAATTTGGTGACGAACCGGGACATTGACGAAACGGGCATAAGTCCCATGTAGGCCTTTGTGAAATAAAATATTTTAATTTTTGATTTTGTTCGGAGTCTGAATATACCAGTATTTTACATGGAACGACTGCCTATCTGACCTCCACAACCTAGTTAGTTCTAGGTAATAAAACACCCATCGGTAAAACTGGTTGTCAGACTTTCAGGCTACTGACGCTAGCTGTACCGACAAGGCAACATACGCAAATGGCCTTACAAACATAATTGACATATTTCCCACAAGTTTAAAGACAACACCAATTTATATTCTGACAATAGCTAATAACGTGGTGTCGTATTACAATAGCCGCATCTTCACGACTTGACCTCAGGGCACTAGGCAGTTATGCACCAGTTAGAACAGGACATTACCCGTGACCATGTATGGGATAACTTTAATATTGGCGCAGCTTGTAAAGTGCAAGGATCGTGGAATTTATGGCATGTTAACAAGTGGCTCCTTATTGGTTTGGGGTTGCAGGTTTTATGTATTGGCTAGTAGGATGTATGTTGCATCGTCAAATTGAAGTAAAAGATGCACACACACACACACATACTCACACACACTGTTTTAGGATATATCTTTAAGTTTATTTTTCTTTTAGTATGGTTCAAGTTTCTCCTTGTTTAGTTTTAGATTTTTACTTGTAATTTTTTGTTTGAATTATATTTTCGTCTTTCTACACCAATTTTAAAATTTCAAAATTTGTCATTGAAGAGGGGGATCTCCTAGCACAGGTATATCTTTTACTTAAAAGGAGGTCCCTATGTAAGATTTACTGTAAAAAATGTGTATGTTTCAAGATTTGTTTATTTATTTTGAGTATACCGTAGAAAAACTGCAGTAAGATAGTGCATGTATCATTGCATTCTTAGAAAGTTAAATATTACATTAGAGTATTGTATTGTGTAATGCAAAATATATTTCAAATATTGTTAAAGTAAATGTAATCGTGAGCAGCGGTGGCCCAATGGTAGCGACCCCGAATTACGAACAGTAAGTCGTGGGTTCGAACCCAGGCAAGCGCATTACTTTGTGTAATTTATTTCATCACCACTGCTCTCAAAAACGGTGAAGGAAAACATCGTGAGGAAACCGGCATGTCCTAGAACCAAAAATTCGAAGAGATGTGACATCTACCAATCCGTACTGGGCCCGCGTGGTGAATTATAGCCCATTCCCTCTCATAGAGAAGAGGCCTGTGTCCCAGCAGTGGGAACATTAAAAGGCTGATGATGAAATGTAATCGTAGTGGCGGTGTGTGTGTAGTTGATTTGGTGACACAAATCAACTACACACATGACGCCACTACGCACATTTCACATTTTAAGTATTTCAATCTGATATTAATCACGGCAATGCTAGTTTCATTTTAGTATATGAAGAGGCCTATTGTAACTCTACATCGAGCTGGAAAAATAACGGACTTGTTTTAGCCGCCGTGACAGGAATTATAGGTTGTAATAGGAATAATATAGAGAGTCCTTTTCCAGTAGTGGTTACTTGCAAATGATATTCCAAACAAAAGTACACGGCAAGCACGTCTTCTGTCCTAAGGTAAAGAATACACCAGACAGTTACACTCATCACACCGACTACAAATCTGATGAGCCCAGCCAGTCCGGCTGCAGTCCGGTTTACACACCTCGCTGTAAGGCAGTGTATACATCAGACAATTCATGCATCTCACTGTGTACAAATCTGACGGGTCCACCTAGCCCGGCGCTGGCTTTGGGCCGGCTTACACACCTCACTGTAAGCCAGAGCTGCCTGTCTTATCAGCCTTAATGCATCTACGAGAGAGCACACAAAGGGGTTACCATTGATTACTTTGTGTTAAGATTTAGATACCTATGTATAGGACCTACCTAAGTATATTGTGTATGTGTACTGAAAAAACATAACAATTTACTGTAGTTATAATGTATAGTTGCTCTAATTTTGTCATGAATACGTCCGTACCTATGTTATGAGTTCTGAAATCAACCAACGCTAGTGCAAAATGAGTTACAAAGTAGTGGATCTGACCATCTGTAAGTTTATTAGCAATCTCGTTTGTTTCCTTTCAGAGTTCCACTTATATCGTTAAAAGAAAAGATAATTATGAAACAATTATGATCGTTATCAAACAATTCTGAGATATTTGACATCTACAATAACATTCCGCACTGGGCCCGCGAGACGACGGCATTTAAAGAAAGAAAGAATGAAAACGTATTTATTTAGCACATACCATAAGTGCACACAACAAACAATAAAATAAATCCTCTCCATCTGCATTTACTACCCTCATAGAGAAAAAGCCGGGGGGCTGTGACCCAATGGTATGTTATAGGGTGATTCTTGCAGTGTTGCGCATCCAATACTTCACTGTCCCACCCGAGTTACATGCCTGTCTAATTTAATATCCACGATTTTTTTTTATATTGTTAGGACCTACTCTTGACCTCAATCTTGTCCTAAGGGCAGAGTTGAGTTCAACGATGGGATGAGCTAACCCATAAGAAGCCTATTAACTCGCGACATAAACAGATTAGAGTTATATGAATTAGAACTTGGCTGTGCGCATAAAAAGATGTAGCAAAGCGCTTCCACGATTTAAACAAAACAATCGCCAATTTTCCATCTCAAACCACAAAATCACGCTAAATCATTACCAACGCTCTACTAGATCAATACAAGCGCTCCATTAGATCCGACTTGTCCAAACAAGTTGCATAATAAAGATAGATTACAGCACAACATGTTGTGAACACGCTGGGACAGGGTGCAACATGAAACCTTTACTCGTTGTGTCACTGGACAGGTGGGGACAGAAGGTTCAAGTGAAGTAATCAGTAAAGTTCCTTAAGAAAATATGGTTTCACCAAAGAAAAGGAAAATCAGCCCTTGACGTTTCTATAGGTGCCTCCTCTCCGCGAGGCCACCATGCGAGCCCTGAGTGGGTTGGTACTTGTTTCTTCAAAGTTCTGAATGATGAAAATTACCATTCTTCCAGGAGACCTGCTGATTTCTACTGTATTTCAGTTTGACAGTCATAACTATACTTCCACTGTTCAAAAATCAACTATCGTAATATCACGCTTGTAATCACCGAAGGGGTAGGCAGAGGTGTACTTAATAGTACACCCACATTTCGCCTGTTATGTTTAAGTCCCATGTAATAGAGCCCATTGCCATCATCCCGGCATAAATTCAGACTCCGTGGCTGCTACTGAGAAATTCCTAATGGAAAGCCCTATAACAAATAACACTTTGCCCGACCTGCGAATCGAACCCAGGACCTTATGCTCAGAAGTCGCGCTTCCGACAACTGGACCAACGACAAAGCTTAAACAATAACCACGGCCACCCACGAACTCAACAATTTGACTAACTCTAACTTAAACGTAACTTAAACCAAGCCAAGTAAAGTTGAACTACTGTTAATTGTTTCAGCGGCAACCGGAAGCTAGTAGTAGCGAGCGACGTCGAGTTCCGGTTGCCTACGTCACAAGCCCGCATTGTGCCTCTTTGAGGGTAAAACCATTTGGGTCCTAGCCGACTGTGCCGTAAAGAGGGGTATTGTGTTCGAGTAGGTAATATGTTACAGTGTAGGGGAATCAATTGTGATGGTTTGGTCTGATGTGGTATTTGAGTATGTTTTGTGTGATTCTAGTATATATGGGATTTTGTTACGGTCGCCACTAAAACGCCAGCGGGTGCTGCGGGACCCGGCAATAAAAAACGCTTAACCGCCATTGGGTACTCGAGGCCCCGGGTTCCTTTTTTAATGTCGTAATTTTGAAATTGACATTATTGATAATGACATAACAGTGACACTGTCAGTTCAAACAAGGTTTAAGTGGGGCGCGCCAATGGTTAGAGTGTACAATATTGATGTTTCATTCAAATACCGACGTTCATACAGAACATTTAATATTTATAACGTGGTGTACTGTCAGTTCAAATGAAACGCGTGACTCGAGAAACAATTGGAAACGTTTAATGAGTTACACAAAAACACGTTACATAAAATTAGGGCGCGGGCGCATACACGAGCGACACACGGGTGACCGGTACAAGGGGTTTTCGTCAACTGGCGGATGCGCGCGCGCGGACAGGGCGTAGAGGGTGGCGGGGTATCGAACGACGGGGTAAGAGGGGTACCAGGGACGCACTCCTTACAGGACCGCACTTAGGAATCGTTATACTCTCCCCCTTTTGAGTAAGAGGCGAAGCTTCATTGATCAAACTCCTACCGATAAATAGCGAACCTACGATTGGACTTTCCGAGGGCGACCTCGACGGCGCTTCGGAACAATAGGCTCCGGACACTCACCACCTCTGTCATGGTATCTACGCAGATCCGAGATGTGGTACTTACCCACAACTTCACCGGTCTTCTGCGAGGTAAGGGCATATGTAGTAGGACTCACCTTCTTGGAGACTACATACGGACCATCTCGTTTCGGAATAAACTTGGAAGTAACGCCTTTGGAAGCATTACTTAAGACATGTGTCTTCATAAGTACAAGATCCCCTTCTTCGAAAGGATCCGAAGTACGACGGCCAGAATCAGCTTGGTGCTTGTGAAGATCCTGCTGATGCTCGATGTTCTCCTTAGCTTGAGAGAGAGAATCGACAAGCTTCAAAAGGTACGGTGTGATCTGAGGGACCAAATTCTCAGATTCGATGACCGCTCGTAAATCAGCCTGAACAGAGAGAGGAGAACGAAGCTCGCGACCAAATGTCAAGTAAGCTGGAGTGGACCCGGTGGAAATGGAAAATGAGCTATTTAGAGCAAATCGGACGAACGGTAAAACCTCAGGCCATTGCTTGTGATTGCCCTCTACAAGAATGGCAAGGTGAGCCTTCAAATCCCGATTCTTCCGCTCTACTGGATTGGCCTCGGGATGATACAAGGGTATCAGATTCTGTTTCACCCCTAAGACAAACAGCGCCTTCTGCATGACATCAGCGACGAATTGAACTCCGTTGTCTGAGATCATACGCCTAGGGAGCCCATACCTCATAAAAATCTCACCTACTAGGGTCTTCGCACAGATCTCGGCTGTGGCTTCGGTAAGGGCAAAAAGTTCCACCCACTTACTTGCGGTGTCCTCCACTATTAAAACCCACCGTTCGCCTTGAGACCCTTTGGGTAATGGTCCGAAGAGATCAACAGCAATGATCTCAAATCGTTGAGCGGGTACCGGAGTCTGGAGTAAGCCAGGTGGCTTCAGGTTTGAGGCCTTGTACCGCTGACACTCCGTACAGGTTTTGAGGTAGTCAGTAATGTACTTCCTCATGCCTGGGAAGTAAAACTGCTGAGATATGCGATGAAGAGTTTTCTGGATACCTCCATGAGCGGCGGTCGGCGAGTCGTGACATTCGTACATGACTTTGCTTCGCAGGCTCTCCGGGACCACCAGCTGAGGCTCTTCAGCATCAGATTCCTCTACATACCTGTACAATACTCCCTGATTGATAAGATACCCTCTATCCGACCAACGATGCACTGACAATTCATCCGAACTTTCCAAGTCAGTGAGTATCTTAGCTACTTCCGGATCGGACAATTGAGCTTCACGGGTAGATGTGGCGTCCCATCGTGGAATGTCCACGGTAACCGGACAGACACCACATTCCGATGTACTATCTATAACTGGGCGGCTGAGTGTGTCGGCTACCACATTAGCCTTCCCAGGAGTATACTCGATTTTTAAGTCGAAAGACTGCAACTTCAATGCCCAACGAACAAGCCTACCCGTAGGCGATTTAAGCGTGAACAGCCACTTTAGGGGTTGATGATCACTCCGGACACATACCTGATGACCATCAATGTAGCCGCGAAATCTCTCCACTGCCCAGACAACAGCCAATGCCTCCCTCTCTGTGGTGGAGTAGTTTCGTTCTGCGGGCGTGAGAAGACGACTAGCGTACTCGATGGGGTGTTCATCTTGTGGTGTCTCCCCCTGGAGTAAGGCTGCACCTAAAGCGAAATCGCTGGCGTCCGTTCTAAGGATAAAAGGTTTTGAGTAGTCTGGCTGGGTCAGAATGGGGGGTGACGCTAAAAGAGACTTAAGTTGTGTACAAGCGCTAGCTTGATCCTTACCCCATTTCCAGGTCTGTGACTTCTTAGTTAGACGTGTGAGGGGTTCAGCCACCTTGGCGAACTCTGGGATAAACTTGCGGAACCATGAGCAGGTTTGGAGGAAGGTGCGAAGTTGCTGGAGAGTTGTCGGTTCCTTCATTTCTAAAACAGCACTTACCTTCTCTTCGGCACAGGCCGAGGCGAACCGGAAGCTCGTCGAGTCTCTACTGGCATCGCACTCAGGGACGCCGCCTAGTGTGACCTCCGGCGCCACACCGTCACCGACATCGTATTCTGGGAATCTCGTCAAATGCACCTCGCGCTTCGATGGTTCGTCGGAGTATCCGGAGGCGGTCGAGGCATTCATAGACGCCGTCGAGATGTTTATGGATTGCGCTTCGGTCAGCGATGAGATGGCACTTCGTGGACTCCCAATGTTACTTCAAGGGCAAGCTGCAGTTTGGTGGCGTGGCATCCGTCATGAAGTTACGTCATGGTCAGAGGCTGTCAAGCGCCTGCGTTCGATGTATGGTATACCACGACCACCGTACAAACTGTACAGAGATGTTTTCGCTGTTGAGCAAGGGTTGGAACGTGCCGACGTTTTTATCGTAAGAGTACGATCTCTGTTGGCGAAACTACCTTATCAATTACCAGAGGAAGCGAGACTGGATATGATTTATGGTCTACTTCACAAGAGAATCAGGAAGCGGTTGATATTGATATTTAACTGCGTCTGGATAGAGTAGAATGTTGAGATGGATGTGTGGAATGACAAGAATGTATAAAGTAAGTAGTGAGTATATTAAACGAAGTTTGAAAGTAACGCCACAAATGAGTTTCATCATCATCTGCCTACTTTTGTCCCAACTTTATTGGGGTCGGCTTCCAGTCATACCGAATGCAGCTGAACATCAGTATTTTACATGGAGCGACTCCCTATCTGACGTCCACAACCCAGTAAGCACTAGGTAATACGATTCTCCTTGGTAAGACTTTCGGGTCATTGATTGACCGTGATGAAACTACTATTTTTATTTAGTCACAAGCTCCGGGTCGAGAAATGAGTTTATCGGCAAAAATAAAAACACTTATAAATGACAAAAAAAAACTATAAAATTGCCAAAACTTTAATTCAGCATAAGGCAGATTGAAAAGATTACTACCTGACATTGATTTTCAGCTGCAGCCCACGATTACCATACTTACAATTTAAATTCTCCCTTAATTTCTCCAATTTCACTCAGCAAATAAACATCAAAATTAATTAACTCCCACCGAAATTCATTACGCTACACAGTAAATTTTAAATCTAAAGGATTTATTACTGAACAATACAATATATACGCGCTATATATAAGATATGTACAATTATAGAGGGACGGGCGACAATCGATATCTGTCGAAGAATCTACCAATTAAATTGAGAGGGTAACTAGGTGCACAGAGCTATGGATCGGTAGAGGTGGCAACGGGAAATTGGAACGGAATTGTAGCAAAAAAGATTCTAGTTCTTGAAAGTGGGTTAACTTGTTGTGGAATGGCATTTTTGTTGAGTTACAAATCGTGTTTCGTGGTTATAAAAATTACTCCATTAAGAACGCTACTTTTCGATGACGCATAGTAGCTATTGTTTGATCATGAAATGGTTCGTAAATGATAATAAACATACATATTTATACCTATGCATAAGTAACTTATTTACTTACTAGCTCAATCCCGCGGCTTCGCCAGCGTGGAGTTCGATAATTGTCCCACGGGCCGCACTGCCGGGATAAAAAAGTATCCTATGTGTTAATCCAGGTTATAGACTATCTTTGTGCCAAAGTTTACCCAAAAACCAGTTAGTAGTTTCTACTTGAAAAACTAATAAACATCCATAAATCCTCAGAAACTTTCGCATTTATAATATTATAAAGTATCCAGGATTAAAAGCATAACTAAAACATTAAATTCTTAATTTGTCTGTATGTTTACAGCTATTGAAGTGAAAACTTATTTTGGCGCACCGCACACACATTTTTTCGTAGGTAGTTAGGCTGATACGTCACGCTCTGAGGTGAAAGGCTTGATCGGGTGAACTCGGGACCGCCGAGTGTACCCGAGCGAGAAAGATACAGACAGCTGTTTTTACTTCTGCCGTGCGGTCTTCTTTCTTAATCTTTTGCCTTCTCCGACCAATTCATTAGGAATGAGTTTTTACTAATTAAGTAAGTATTAGATGAATAATATTCAGAAAGGATTGGCCATTGGATAGGACTGCCTCGTTAGTCGAGTGGTCACAAGCTCCGCTTCTGAGCATGAGGTTCTGGGTTGTATTCCTGGGTCGGGCAGAGTGTTATTAAGATTTTCCATCAGGTATTGCTTAGTAGTAACCATAGAGTCTGAATTTGAGCGATTTTTTTCTTGAAAATTACTAAATAGAAAATGGAAAGACGTGAGGGGGACTTTTGCTCTGCTCATAAAATAGATGAATTAAAGTCTAGCTTAGACGAAGACAAAACAGATTTTTATTGGTATAAGAGTCAAAGTAGAAATTTATCTAGTTAAGCTCGCTTTTCAAGTAAATTATTGACTCTTATAGAAATATTTAAAATATTGGATGCTTCATATTGCCGGCTCCATAGCTTCATCAGTCTACATCCACATTCATCAACTGCAGTAACAATTCCAGAGCTAATTAAAATAGATGACCCCTTTACATACTCATTGAGATTTACTGCCTTTATTGTGTAGACGTCGATTGTAAGAAGAATAAGTATCATATTGTACTGTCAGACATAATCCATAGACAAATTGGATGGTTGGACTCGCAGGGATAGAAAAAAGGACCAAGTTTTTTTAGGGTATTTTTGAGTTAAGGTATCGTGTTTTGGTAAACACATTGTTTGTACATGAAAATGATAGATTTAATAAAGCCTTGTGTTACAATGAGTGATCATTCGGTTTTGGTCCTTGGATACGCAATGTTGATTGAAGGTATTTTGAGGTTATTCTAAAATGTATAACATCACGCCTGTAATCCCTAAAATAGTACACCCACATTTCGCCAGTTCTGTTTAAATCCTATGCACTAGGATGCGAGCCTATTGTCATCAACCGGGCACAAATCTAGACTCCGTGTCTTCTACTGAGAAATTTTTGATGGAAAAACTCAATAACAATTTGCTCAGAAGTCGCTCTTGCGACCACTCGACCAACGAGCGACAGGCAGACAACAGAAACAACGAGCACGACCAGGCACCGAAGTAAAACGATAAGTAGAATATGCTTATAAGTAACCGCAAGGGCCGATGCCTGCCAGGGCTGCGGGACTGTTCGAAAGTGATACCGCGGCCCTGGAACACAAAGGACAAGGAAGGAACATGTATGGGTTTTAGTCAGTACAAGTCTGACACTCCCTCCGCTCCGCTCTGTCCAGAGCGGGAGAAGGCATTTGATAATTACCCATCCGAAAAAAAGAAGGCTCGATCACATTGGTACGCTCCAGACATCGAATCCTCATGTTTATAAATGTATTGAAATATATGTCAGTGTTCGCCAGTCCGGTGTCCGTAGCCTCCGTAATCAGTCCGTGTCGGTTTCACCAAACCTTAGCATGGTGAAGTGTTACTAACATAGTTTTAAGGTACTATTAATTGACACAAATTGTAATTTATCGTAATCATGTTAGTATATAAGTTATATATCTATGGGCCAAAGTTGTCTGAGAATAAATGAATGTTATGTTAGTAAAAAAAAAATCATCGTAATGAGTAAATTGACTTCAAAATATACGAAATTGACCCCAAAAGTGTGTGAAAAGCAGGAACAAAATCGGTCCGATTGGAGACGTCCTCAGGTCATGCATCGGCAGGCCCGCCTTTGAAGAGAGACAAAAAACTGGTCGCAGTTAGATTTAATTAATGACCTTAAAGCTAGACCACCTACAACTATACCTTACAATGTCGTTCGATGGTGTTCTGACAAGTCCGCTATGTGTCGAAGTTTTTCGGCCAAAGTTGGATATGCTAGCCAATTGAGAGCACATGAATCATGAAAGAGCAGCACACCAAAGCTCTCGACAATCGCCCTAGAACGCCGTCGAATGCAGTCGCTGTGGGTAATCGGGTAGATGGAATCATCATCATTATCAGTGAGTGAATAATAATTCTTTACCTTCTTTTTTTTTTTACGGATGGGAAATCATCAAATGACTTCTCCCGCTCTGGACAGAGCGGAAGGGAGTGTCAGACTTGTACTGACTAAAACCCATCCATGTTCCTTCCTTGCCCTTTGTGTTCCAGGGCCGCGGTATCTCTTTCGAACAGCCCGCAGCCCTGGCAGGCATCGGCCCTTGCGGGCCCCTTCCTATTTGCTGACATCTCTTTGAGGCGCGCGTGGAACACGAACGCGCCGTCAACACGGCCTGTCGTCAAAAGACGGACGGACGGCGAGCTAGACCATTACTCACCGTCCACAGGTCCGCGTCTACGGTGGCCGGAAGCCACCAAGTGACCCCCGACGCCCGAGGCGACTCCCGCGGCGGCTGGGACGAGAGGTTCTCTCCCTCTCACGCTCCGCCACCTCCTTCGCTAGCATGACTGCTTCGCAGAAGGAGGTGACGGCGTCCCATTCCCTCTCGCTCCGGACCATGGACTGGACCAGGGCCGGACGCGATAGGTCGCCGCCGCCGATCGCCGCTACGAGGACACGGCGGTGCTCCGCCCTAGCGGGGCAGACATCCACCGTGTGCTCCACCGTGTCCTCTGGGCGACCTTCACAGTGGTAACACCCGGGCGTTTCCTCCCGCCCGATTCGGTGCAGGAACCTCCCGAAACAACCGTGTCCGGTGAGGACCTGCGTCAGGCGGAAGGTGAGGGTGCCGTGGCGCCTCTCCAGCCACTCCTCAAAGAGGGGACTTATCGCCACTATTGTGGCGTGCCCTAATAATTCTTTACCTTACAAAGCCTTTGTATGCAAAGAGTACCTGATTGTGTACATAGCTCAAATAAATTATCAGTTAAAAGTAAGCTCGTAAACCCGCTCATACATTGACAGGCGTAGGCGTTAACGGATGAACGTACTCTTGGATAAAATTAACTTAAATCATTCCTGACAGGTCCAATTTTCATTATTTTATGTTGTTTGTCTATGTCAATATCAATTAGGGCGGTAGATAATTTATGCTCTAGGTATTTTACCGGTTTCGAAATAATTTAATATCGAATTACTATTATCACATTTTTTAAGTAACAACAAATCAAGTTCTGTTCGTCCTATAAGGTAGGTATTTCAAAATCAAAACAAAAGCATTAAACATAGTAGGCTAGTTACAGGCACTTTTGAATTGTCGATAGACAACATTAAACACACATACAGTTCCAATCACAATATACCTTTTTGAATGAACAAAGTGGGTTTTATAAGTGAAGTGTACCTAACGAACATAGTTTTAAGGTTCTATTTACTAACACAAATTGTGTTTTATCATCATATTTATGTTAGTCTGTAAGGTATCTATGGGCCGAAAATGCTTGACAATAAAATGAATGTTATGTTATGTTAAACAATAATATTGTAGTTTAAAAAACTGACAAACACGCTTTAGAATGACATCATTTTATTTTGCATATTCTTCTCAACAAACTTTTTATACCCATATCATGAGAATGCACAACAATAACTAGTCCGCCATATTGGATTTAGAATGACGTCACTTTCCTAACTATGCATTGTCAGCCAAACTAAATAATGTATGCAAACTTCTTAATTTTTAGGGTTCCGTACCCAAAGGATAAAACGGGACCCTATTACTAAGACTCCGCTGTCCATCCGTCTGTCTGTCTGTCTGTCCATCTGTCACCAGGCTGTAATATTTAAGGGAGCCCCCCTTACAACAAACGTGATTGTTTGTCGTTTTTTTGCTCGAAATTAATAACGGCGACAGGTAGACGCTTGAAATATTCACAGAATATTTATTTTCATATTTTTTATATTCACTTTAAAAATAAATAATTAAAATAAAATAAATATTAAAGGGGGTTTCCCATACAACAGACCTGACTTTTTTGCCTTTTTTATAGATCATGGTACGGAACCCTTCGTGCGCGAGTCCGACTCGCACTTGGCCGGTTTTTTTTTTACAGAGTTAGTTACAGGTGAAGCTAATGAAAGCGTGTCAAAATGTCAATCTAAGACAATCACACATCTATCTCCTGGTCCTAATCCGTTTACATCATACAACCCACATACCACATAATCCCTCTATTATTTTACAAAGAAAACAGTCTTCCCTCTATCCATACATAATTTAATTATAAATCATCGATGACAAATCAACTGACAATTAATTAAACATATTGTCGTAACGAGCGACGCCGCGGCAACTGATGGGTATAATTGGGCTCTTGTTCGGTAAGTGATTGGGTTTTTAGATAAATACTAACGAATGAAGGATTGTGGCGGGCTATCTTTGAGCTACAGTTCACTTGTTATAGTGTACTTGTTGATTAGAAGTTGTGTTAAATAAAAAATAATTTACCATTTGTTTTGAGCAATGGAGCGCAGTATCCTTGGAGTTAAAATTACTAATCGTATGAGGAACTCAATACTACGTACAAACTTAAAAATTGCTGATGTAGGTCACACGGCTGCCGAGCGAGTTGGCCACATCTGTCGCATGCTGGAGGAGCTATGGGCTAAAGTAACCAAGCGATAGGTCCCAAACAAACCGTTGGTCCCAGCTGACATTTGTAGATCTTTGACAGTCGTTACAGGTAGTCAGTGGCCGGAAATTCTGACAACCAGTCTTACCAAGGGGTATCGTATTACCCAGTACTAACTGGGTTTTGGAGGTCACATAGGCAGTCGCTCCATGTAAAATACTGGTATTTAGCTACAGTCGATGAGGCTGGAAGCCGACCTCAGCATAGTTGGGAAAAGGTTAGGTAGCTGATGAATCTCTCTATGTTAACTTAATCTCTCATGGCATTTATGGTATCACAGAAGTTATAATTACCAGTCACCAATGAAATACACCCAAGACCACATCTACCAGAGACAATACCAACAAAGCTTAAAAACTCGTAAATGCAAACCTCATTATGAAGCCGTCAAAATCAAGTTGAAGTTGAAATAAAATTTATTTCTATTAAAATTATTCATGTTTTGGGCTTATTGCCTCTCTCGGCTGATATACTGCGGATTGTTAATGGAAGAGAGATGATGGAAATATGCGTGGCTTGGCTTTAGTGTGAGCGATTGGCGATTCACGTAAATAATGCCACTGCTACCAAAAGTATTTAACATCAACTCTCGTCCTTATCATCATTCTCCGGCCCTACCCTAATTTATTTGGGATCGGCGTCTTCTTTCATACTACTCTAGTGGTCGTTATCCCAGTAGTAATCCCTTTGCTTCTATATCATCTTTCAAACAGTCCATCCACTGTAAAACAGTCAGTACTTTTATTCTTAAGGCATTTTTCTGATTTAGTGCCTGAAATAATTTCTATAAGGAGACATTTCTTTAAGGTAAGTAGATGCTATGTATTAAACTACAAGGGTGTTAGGTATGCCGCCGTGATGTTTGTAGATTAATTCTGTTCAGTCTGATAATCGTATAAAATATTTACTTCATTAAATTTTTCTTACGAAAGTATTAAATTGCTTCTCGCTCGCAGTAATGCCCGAACCTTACCATAAATTTGTTCCACACACAAGCTAAATTGCGCCTTTTCTCCACTGAAACATAATCGAAAGTCATTTACTCCTTCAAGGCGTATCCCACTTACAGTAAAGAGTTGATTTAATTTGACTCGTGTTATTTAGCACCTGTTAAAAATTAAGTTAAAAGCTGTCGCTGAACATAATATGCTGTCTTTTAATTGCCAGCTTTGTTAAGTATAATTAAGTTTACCGTTGGGTACAAGGTACACGCTTAAGCGACAAGCGGCTGCGAAATAAGAAGGCGAAAAAAACAAAATGGTATGGGCTCAAATAGTATCCAACCAGTATATAACGCCCTGATTGCTCAGGAGCCGGATCTAGATATGTTTATGAGTGGCAGTAAAGCTATGCTTAATTATTGCATAAAATTGTTTAGTGGTAGTACCTAGTTAAGTTTAGTTAGCTAGTACGTTATGCTGTTGGCTTGCTGCACGCTTTGGTGCTAACTGTAAGTGCGGCAAGTAAACAACTGTACTGTTTAAACAATAAATAAATAAAATAAATAAATAACCATCTACACAGATCTAACGTTGGGTTCATTGAAATCCGAAGGAGCAGGTGGTTCTACAGAAAAAGCAAGAAAGGAGGTGGCTCAAGCATGAATAGTCGTGGGCTGCGGGACTGTTCGAAAGAGATACCGCGGCCCTGGAACACAAAGGGCAAGGAAGGAACATGGATGGGTTTTAGTCAGTACAAGTCTGACACTCCCTTCCGCTCTGCCCAGAGCAGGAGAAGTCATTTGATGATTACCCATCCAAAAAAAAAAAGTTTGAGTAGTCGTGGTGAAAGTATTAATCAACTAGTTTCTGCGTTACCGAATGCTAGATATCTAGGTAGCTATTTGATTGATGTATTTAAAACCGCTCTAGGAGAAAACAAATGAAAGAAGCCATTTACTGCATCCCACGAGCTACTAAGATGCCACTTTAAGAGCCCCGGTCCTCTTGCAAGGGCCATAAGTGTCGCCTGCGCGTTTCACTTAAGACAAGTCGCGTCGCATTTCGTTTTGCTCCAGGCTTTGAAAAGGAAGGAAGGTATTACTGCGGGGTAAGACTGTGTGAAATACTGTGTGACTGTGTGGAATAAGTAAGCTGAAGTGGCAATGTTCCGGTCATATTAGCTGTAGAACCGATGACCGTTGAGGTAAAACTGTTCTCGAGTGGAGACCGCGAATCGGCAAACATAAGGTGGAGCGACGGTCTTCGCAAGGTGGCTGGCTGGCAGAAACTAAACGAGTGTTGCTGAGAATGGAGATAAGTGGCGTACAATTGAGGAGGCTTATGTCCAGCACTGGACTCCTGTAGGCTGATGATGATGATGATGAAAAGCCTGTTCTCAGAATCAAACGGAACGAGAATGCCCAACGCTTGCTGAAGGCGCAAGTTGTTTTAGGTCATTCAGTGAAAACAATAGCATAATGTTATCCCATACTGTACATTGGTGGTTATCGGTGTAAATCAATGGTGTCTTAAATTAACTAAGTATCAAATTGGGAGGAAGGAAGCATACATTGTTTGAGACGACCCAGGATTTTTTTATGTGGATTAAGACGCAGTGGGCCAAACGAAGAATAAATCGTATCAAAATTACTGATTGTAGACATTATTTTGAAAGAGGTATTTGAAAATCTTTCATCTTCACTGAAATAAAAAAAAATATCCTATAAACAAAAATATCTAGGACATGTGAAATCCAGGAACCCGCGCTGGGCCCACGTTCCACTCCCCCTTACGCGGGCCCTGCGCGAGGAGTGCACTCAAAGGCCTTTGTCCCAGCAGTGGGAACGCTAAATGCTGATCAACTCTAGGCTTTAAACTCTCCGCCTTTTTAGAAACAGGTCCGTTATTAACCCACAAATCCTTCATAAAATCGCCCAGATAACCCTCACAAAACGGAGCAAGAACCTCATATTTATGTCCAAACCCTAAATAAAGGCAAACAGAGTATTTGCCTGCCGAATGAACAACAATAAATCGTGAGAATAACCCTCACGAATAAATCATGATAAATCCTAACTAGCATTTAGATTCTCCCTCGGGTACTGATGGCAGAATAAATATTGTAATTAGTTTTGAATAAATAGTGGGTTATGATATTGTTGGTTGTGGTTTAGAGTGGCATGGTAGTGGAATGTGTTGCTGTGGGTCTGAAGACCAAGTTTCGATTCTAAAGTTGAATAATCTTATACGTCACAACTGTAATCCCCAAAGTGTTAGGTAGAGGTGTACCTAATTACACCCACATTTTGTCAGTTACGTTTAAGTCTCAAAAAGCCATGAACCGGGTAGAAATTCGGACTACGTGCCTGCTACTAAGAAATTCCTGAGAACCTAGAACCTAGACATCAAACCCAAGACCTCATGCAGCAGTCAGCAGTCACGCTTGCGGGGTATTCATCAAAGCGCAACTATTTTTGAGCGCAACCAACTAAGCGCAACTAAATTATTCCTCAAAGCGCAACCGTTAGTTGCGCTCACAAATTGAAATTGTTCAAATGGTTGCGCTCCGAGGAATAATTTAGTTGCGCTTAGTTGGTTGCACGCAAAAACAGTTGCGCTTTGAGGAATACCTTGCACTTGCGACCAATGAGGCAGTCAGTTGAGTAGAGTTATAGATCAGCTAAGTTGAATATTTACTCGGATTCAGAAATCACATGTTGAACATTTCCTGATTACACAGGTAATCAGAAAATCTTCATATTGATCTCATAATGTAATGTAAACATTATTACGAGTAGTTTCAGATTCACTACTAATATGCCACGTATAAGTTTTCTGAATCATCATCGAAACGAACACCAATTTAGTCAAAAGTCCATTGCTGGATGGCTACTGAAAGGGTATCCTAAGCATTGCTCCAAAAGGTTAACTTGCAATTCTTGTGAGAAATAAAAATAATAAGCAATAATTTAAATTCGAAGACATGTGACATCTACCAACCCGCATTGGCCCGCGTTCCCTCTCGAAGAGAGGAGGCCAGTGTCCCAGTGGTGGGAACATTATAGGCTGATTATGCTTATGCTATAATGTTACAAGTATCTGCCAGCGTGTAAGTAAGGGATTACCCAACGAGAACGTACCACCAGGATAGAAATATTTCCTGTATCACAACCCTGGTCACAATCTACATGTGTGCCAAAATTCATTGAAATCTGTCCAGCCAACTTGGTAACAGATAGACAGAGTTATTTTTGTATTTATAATATCTGTGTGGATAATGGATGATTCTAAGGTAAATAATATTCCTCCAACCTGTGAAAGCATTATCTAGGAATACGACCTCCCGATTACTTCGCATGATATCGCAAAGATGACAAACTTGATAAATGAGCTCGCACTCCATTAGCATTGATGCTTTGCCTTTCTCCTTTATTTTTGTATTTTTTTTAAAAGGGGACCACAGAGGTTTATTTTGCTAATGATAAGATATGACATTAAATAAGTAAGATATACTCTGATTAGGAGACCTCTTGTTAATGTTGCAACCACATTCTAATCAACGTCTACGCTGTCCAAACGACTCATACCCCTATGCCTCTACCGAAATACCAGATGAAACTATAGTTCCCACAAGGGTAACAGCAGTAATTATAAAAAAAACTGGCCAAGTGCGTGTCAGGCTCGCGCACCAATGGTTCCGTTTCATTATACCCTCCTTAAATATTTATTTTATTTTAATTTAATTATTTATTTTTAAAGTGATTATACAACTAAATATTTTGTGATTTTTTCAAGTTCCTGTCGTCTGTCGCCAGCGCTTGTCGCCGTTATTAAGATCAAGCCAAAACTAGGCAAAAAATCACGTTTGTTGTATGGGAGCACTCCTTAAATTTTTATTTTATTCTTTTTTTTAGTATTTGTTGTTATAGCAGCAACAGAAATACATGATCTGTGAAAAATTCAACTGTCTAGATATCACGGTTTATGAGATACGGCCTGGTGATAGACAGATAGACAGACAGACGGACGGACAGCGGAGTCTTAGTAATAGGGTCCCGTTTTTACTCTTTAGGTACGGAACCCGAATCATATATCTAGTTAAGTACTGGATCTATTTCTTAATAATTATAGTCTTCTTTTATATCGTGTGGTTAATGCCTAACCTGCCTGCCAGCATGCCTAAAAGATATTTCTTGACGGCATGAAAAGCCATTATGATTATGGTGACATGCATCCTAACATATATTTAATCTGTAATAACATTGCCTTTATGAGGAGTTCCTCGTCTGTACTTCTCAACAGAAATCTAAGTTTTGGAAAGCGCAACTAGCTTAAAATTTCAGACTAACTAACCGTCTGATTGACAGTTTAAAAGTGCCTGTTATTGTTTTTTTTTTATAATTGAAATAACTCTAGTCTCACCCTTATAAAAATCATTCATGTACGCAAAAATCTCCACCTTAAAAACACCGCGTCAAAAGACCTCTTCCAAAAATACCAACACGATCCACCGAATGTGTAAAACACAGTGATTTGCTGTGCACGTCTCAAAGCGCTAGTGTTCGTGATACGCCTATCAAATGGTACTCAGACACGCGAACCAAACGTTTGCTGGAATACATTTATACGGACGTTTACTCGTATTTGTTCTTTTGTTTTCTCTGATACTTTGCTATCTGCAGGATCAGGGATGTATGTGTGGTATTTTGGGTATATGGGTTGTAAAGGTCGGAGGTGGTTGGCTGTGAAATGCGAAAGATGGTTGGTTTGAAACCGATGTTATCGAGTTTTCTTTGACAATATCAAAGACAACACAATTTTTAGTGTGACGACTTTTATGTCATTCATCTATACAGGGTGTACACAGACTCTTCACGAAGCCGTCAATCAAGCATTATGTATATCAAACTAAGGAACTTTACGCAAAAATTAGTGCTGGGAAACGACTTTTTTTTTGGGTTGAAAAATCACGTTTTACAGTAGGACTCAGTGTAACGCACTCAAAACATTGTGCTGATGGATAGATTGAATAATAAGGGGGTCCTGGAGCTCTTTAAAGTAAAAATCTTACATTAAAAACATGTATTTAAAAATTTTGTGAAAAAGTTGGAACTTTGACCCCCAATATCTCCGTAACTAGAATGTTCCCAGGTATGGTCTAGAACAAAAAAATGATCGCAGTGACGGGTAGAACAAGTGCCTTACGGCTTCGTTAAGAGTCTGTTTACACCCTATATACACTGTCATGTACTATAGGAATATTAAAAAACTGAAGAGTTTGTTTGGTTAAACGCGCTAATCTCCGGGACTTCTGGTTCGAATTGAAGAAATATTTTAGTGTTGGATAGCCCATTTATTAACGAAGGCTATATACATCACGCTACAATCAATAAGAGTAGAGCATCAATGAAAAATGTTGCAAAAACGGAGAAAATGTATTACTTAACTCGCTCTCCCTCTTAGGTGATCCCGACGAAGTTGCGAGGGTCAGCTAGTTGCCAATAAGAGGTGACAGGACCAGGTTGTTTTGACATTGTCCATAGAAAAGGCAGGGCCTCTGACCAGACGGGAGTTACATTCGGTGGTCTAGTGCCCGAAGACAGTTGTCATATGACAGTTGTCATAGTGACAGTTGTCACAGTGACAGTTGTAACAGTGACAGTTGTCATAATGACAGTTGACAGTTGTAGGATTCGTCATCCTAGTTCGTAAGCGGGAGGTATGCGTCAAAGATAGATCTATCCATTAACCATTAGAGAAAAACATGAGCAAAAACGATTAGTGAGAGAGTTTGTTCTTTGACCACAGCGATAGGAATCTGATAAGCAAATAGAATATTATGATTATTAAAGTTTATTGTAATTTTCCGACCAGTGAACCCTGAGGTTGTCCTTGACGATAACACAAATAATATTCTTACTTACATACAGACATTCATAAACTCACGCCTTTTCCCATGGATGTGGGCAGAAACCACAGAGCGAAACCTGCGACGATCCTTACATACTCCTTTTGCTTCATCCACGATCACACATCTGGTCATACGCACCCGACCTTTCTGAAGAACCTCACCAATAAGGGGTTCTATGTTTACTAAATCAATGTTTAATCTCACAGTGTACTGCAGTTTACTTCTTCAAAAAACCAGATCGAAAACCAATACCCTCAAAAGACAATGTACCTAACAATAGATCCTACACAAGCCCTATACGAACCACATTATTTGCTGCAATAATAACTTCTCATCCAATTCGTACAACTTGGAATCGACTTCATATAATATTGGAAAAAACTGCCAAAACGAAGTCACGCCACGATAAAACGGCAAAGATTTATGAGTTCGAAGACAATGTGCAATATCTGAATGTTCTTGGCTATACAGTTCGCATATTATCGGGGTAACAGCTGAAGACACGCGAGCATCCGTTGCGGAGTTGTGTGATTTGAAAAATATTGCGAATCATTTAGGAGGACTTGGATGAAAGTAATTAGCAGTTTCTGAAAGATGAGAGGCATTCTCGGAAACGATTGTCTTGAATGCACATTTACAAATGTTGTGAATAAGGACCCAAATAGGTCTTTAAATGGACCACAAACATGCTCCTTGTGCTATGAGTCAAGCTACACGATAACTGACAAATGCTTGTACTGGTTGGACAGGTCCACTCAAACCTGTGTGGTTCTTTCTTCAAAAAACCTACTCAGACACTAATCTGCATAGTCCTCATGTGAGTTGACCAAGATTATGTCTGGACTTTAAAAGAGACTCTGAGTTTGTTTCGGCAGTGTCTTCTCAGAGTAGACAGATATAAAACACCGGCTTCATCTAGTTCAAAAAAAAACGACGTGTAAAAGTGTTTTTAAGATCATATTTGCAAAATGAACATTATTTTTAATCAGCATGAACTGTTGGGACACAAGCCTATTTTTGAGAGAGGCCATAATCCTCTCCGCAATTCCAGCAAAATGTTACATGTCTTCGATTTTTTATAATAGATTTTCTAGGATATATGCTGGGTTCCTCACGTTCACCACAAACTAAATACCCAAACTTAAGAAGGATTCTCTTGAAGTTGAAGTCAAAGGGGTTGCTGCGGGGCTGTTCGAAAGAGATACCACGGCCCTGGAACACATAGGGCAAGGAAGGAACATGGATGTAAAAAAAGGGGGTTAATCTATTAATAGACACATTTTTGTTCCGATGGATCGTCAGTATATAAAATGTACTTGTACCATCCTGCTATGGATGCCTTTTTAAATGCACTCACACTATTTTATAGTCCAAAACAAATAAGTACTAGGCTGGCGAACATCGGCATTACTTGTTATTACAAAATATAGACCACAAAATCGTAGCTTTCTTGTGTAACATCTATTAAAACTATTCAAATCACGACAATTTCATTCGAGCATTTCTTTCGAGACGCGAATTATTGATCTAGACTTTACTGTAGGCTGCCGTGTTTTTATACGGCATAATTCTTTACCAACATATCTCGAGACTTTATGGTGGCGCCACTTTCTTTGGCAAACGTCAATGATACGTCAAAATCTGTACAGTTTGATTTAGATTGATGAGCATAAGATTGAGCATAAGGTCCTGGGTTCGGTTCCCATTCAATATCACGCTTGTAATCGGGGGGCTAAGCAGAGGTGTATCTAATATTACACCCACTTTTAACCAGTTATGTTTTTGAAGTCCCATGTAATAGGGGGCGAGCCTATTGCCATCAACAAGGCACAAATCCATGGCTGCTACTGAGAAATTTCAGATGAAAACTCAACATCACTTTTCCCGAACAGGGAATCGAACCTCATGCATTAGCGATTGTGACTTTTAGACCAACGAGGTAATAAAAATATGTCTCAATAAAACTACAAATCTTCCATATAAACTGACTTCATGCTAACCCTACGAGTCTGTGGGTACAGACAGCATAAAATATTGAACGTTAGATAAACCGATAGTAATCGCGTACGTGAGCTTTTTGTAGCGTCAGCAAAAACGATTATAGCGAACCAAATAAATTATTATAATATCAGATGGCTGCGTTAGAATTTATTAGAGGAACGTTATATTAGTTAACTAATTCCCGTTTTACTAAGACTCAATGGCACCTTAATGAATACGCATCGTTGGATTTTCGCCCCTAGGCTCAGTGTCAAGTGTTGAATTTCCTACAGTGCAATGATATTTATTCTTACAAGGTGTTAGACCCTTCACGAAACCGCCAACCAAGCATTCTGTACATCAAACTAAGTAACTCTAAGGTCTAAAGGACTCAATGTAACGCACTCAAAATATTGTGCTAACGAGTGCATTCAATAGTGCAGGGGTCATGGAGGTACTTTATGTAAAGTTCAATTTTGCATTAAAAAACTTGTATTCAAAAAAAAAATTGTGAAAAGGTTTAAACATAAGGTGGTTGCGTCAGGATAGCCCGCAGCTTTGCATTTCGCAGGTCAGTGTCAGGTTGTATGTTGATGAAAAATGAGTCGCGCGAGTAACACGTATGTAGTTACAGTATCACAATCATGAAAATCATAAATACAACCCTGTAAGTCTATTTATCCCTATTGAATGACTTTTTCATGAAATATTCATGAAATATTTTCGCGGGCTATTTGACGCAACCAACCAGAAAAAAAATTATCGCAATGACAGAGTGAATACCTTTCATTTTCGTAATCCACAAAGGGGGTCCAATATAATCATTAAGTATCGCTTAGTGTAACCAACCAACCAATCCGCACTGGGCCCGCGTGGTGGATAATAACCCAATCCCTCTCATAGAGAGGAGGCCTGTGTCCCAGCAGTGGGAACATTATAGGCTGATGGAACCACCTGATGGTGGTGATCGCTTAGTATAATTAAAAACGTGCCTAATTCTGTGTGAAATAGATCTCTTTGGGTGCGTTCAAATTAGTCGCGTGAAGTCCGTTTTCACCACGCGTTCCTTTTTAGGGTTCCGTATCCAAAGGGTAACACGGGACCCTATTACTAAGACTCCACTGTCCGTCCGTCTGTCTGTCTGTCCGTCTGTCACCAGGCTGTATCTCATAAACCGTGATAGTTAGACACTTGAAATTTTCCCAGATGATGTTTTTCTGCTTCCGCTATAACAAAAAATGCTAAAGACAGAATAAAATCAATATTTAAGGGCGCACCCATACAACAAACTTGATGTTTTTTAACAGCGACAGGTAGACGCTTGAAATATTCACAGAATATTTAGTTGAATATTCACTCTAAGAATAAATAATTAAAATGAAATATATATTAAGGGAGGGCCCCCATACAACAAACGTGATTTGTTTGCCGTTTTTGTCTAATCTGATATAGATAATGGTACGGAACCCTTCGTGCGCGAGTCCAACTCGCACTTGCCCAGTTTTTTGCTTTTGAGCTAAAACAATTCATTAAATCGTTCTGTTTCTGTCTAACAGTTGAAAATGGCGGAGATAGAACGATGCTATGAATGCATTCGTTTGAAATGTATAGATACTAGTGGAATTTCGTAAGTAAATATTATTGTCAGAATCTCATATAAAAATGTTTGAATAAGGAAGCGTGCGGTTACCATTGTTTTATACTTTGACTGTCATCTTCATGTTTAGGATGTTCAATAAACGGCATTTGTTTGCCACTTATAATTAAAAGTCAGTTATTCAAACTGGGCCGAAGATATGAACTTTTTGAACGTCAGGTATACAAAACAGTCCCCCAAGACGCCTTCGACACTTCCTATTGTTTTCGCTAGTGTCAGAACAAACGTCCTAGCAATAGTTCTAGGAGTGCAATAGCATCTTCATACCACCTACTCGCAAATGACCAATAGGCAATAGGGTAGTTGACCAAAAAAAAACGTAATTAGTCCGTCAGATAGATTTCCAAAAAATTATGGACACGTATTTTTTTTCTCGTAAACTAAAAATGGCGGGCTCGTGGCAGGCCATGAAGAAGATGGCGGGACGAACTGGATAAGTTCCGTCCGAACTGGAAGCAGGACGCGCGGGTTCGCGAGAGATGGAAGGAGTGGAGGGAGGCCTTTGCCCAGGAGTGGGACAGAGCAGGCCAGGAAAAAAAAAATCTAAAAATGAGGACGATGCAGTGCGTCGAAAAATCATGTGACGTCACATTTCGGTATACTTTTTAGCGGAAAGTGACGTCACAAGCCCTCACTCCTGAACTTTGATGCCTTTTATCTTCATTATTTTTTATTGATTTGATAAAACAAAAAATACGTACCCAATATTTTTCGATAATCTAACTGACTAAATAGAATTATATTTTTGTTGTTAAGAAACATCCCTATTATATAACATGCAATCCTAAAGTAAGCAAAACATTATTACCATAAGCTCTAGCCGCAGTCATATTGTAGTTGTACTGAATTTCATTACTGCCCGCTGGTTAATAATATGATTTGAATTTGGAATCTGAATTAATAATACGAGTAGGTATGAATATTTTCACCAAACAGTTTTTCACTTCGTAGGTTTTAGTTGCCGTCGACGACCAAAATAATTAAATTACGCAACTCATTAGTAATATTATATATTAGTATTATATTATTTTTTCCTTTATTTATTTATATACATATTTTTTTTACATTTTCTAATATTTAAATATAAAACGACATAAAAAAACATTTAAAAATATAAAAAATTGTAGCCCACCGGTATCGGGAATAGGGTAAGCTACCGGCGGTCAGGGCTCCAGAGAAAGGAACCTCCTAACAATACGAGCCGTGTCCAGGAGTACCGCTTTCTGAATCAAGCCCTTGATCCAGTTGCCTAACGAGAGCCTCCTCAGGTGTTGGTCGAGGCTCTTGGCAATTAAGCCATGGGCTGATACGACTACCGGCACAATGATCGCTGAGTCCACATCCCACGTGTCGACAACCTCGCGACCTAAGTCAAGATACTTGATTTGTTTATCTTTCTCGGCTTTCACGAGGTTCTCGTCATGCGGGACCGTAATGTCAACAATCATTGCGCGCCGCTCTGATCGATCCACCACCACTATATCAGGCTTATTGGCTACAATAATCCTGTCAGTGATGATGGATCGATCCCAGTACAGTGTGATATTGCCATTATCGAGAACTGGATCGGGCACATACCTATAGTACGGCACCGATTCCACAAGGCTGTATTTTAGAGCAAGTTGCTGATGGATAATCCTGGCTACAAGGTTGTGTCTATGCAAGTACTCTCCGTTAGCCAGACGAGAACACCCGGAGATAATGTGACGGATTGATTCGCCTGGACGGTAGCATGCCCGACATATGTCAACCGTGCCGTCCTTCACAATAAATCTCCGGTAGTTATTCGTCATCATAACTTCATCCATAATTGCACAGACAAAACCTTCGGTTTCTCCAAAGAGGTCCCCGGAACGTAGCCTGGCTACGGACGCTGATAGGTCTACGTCGGGCCCATGCAGGGCCCGGAAAAAGCGTCCGTAAAGCTCCTTACTCTGCCATACTTCCCTGCGGTCGTTAGTGTCAAGTACTACAGGTTTCTTTAGCCAAGGAGAGCGGGGTGAGGCCCTTGTCCACCGCGACCACATATCGATGCATCCCCACGTCGGCTTCTAGGAAATATTCCCTGAGACTGCATATCTTGCGATTGTGAAAAGTCTTAGCATTTAAAAAGCCTCGACCCCCACACTTCCGCGGGATATACAGTCTCATAACCGAAGAACGTGGGTGATATAATTAATTAAATAGGTAAAACAAAAACGGTTACAACAATGAAAGTAATTGTTTTTTGCAAATTGGTCAAGTCCAAAATTATTAACGCGCTCAAGGTATTTTTATCTTTAGTAGTAATGGCGGCAAGTCATCGAAACAGCTGGATGGCCGGTCCGGTCGGCGACAAAAAAAAAAAAAACAATTTTTGGGCGAAAAGATTTAAAAAGTACATTTCCTTTATGACTAAATCTTACAATTTTCAAAGGCTAGCCTTCAAAATCAAGTATTTCTGGCCCACCGGCTGTGCCAAATCAGGGCGTCCCGAAATGCATGTAGCACGCCTAAACTACGACCACCCATCCTCAAAAAAACTGACTCAAACACCGCTCAACCTCATAAAAAAGCCTTGACGTTCCTTTCTTCAAGATTCTGACCATAATTAAATCCTCATGCTTCAAGCCCACCATATAGGCATAAACACCAATTAGTTATGGGTCCTCCAGACTAAAGCCGACGGCATTAACTCGGGTAATCGTGTAACCGACGGATTAGGCTGCCAGTGCGAAGTGACGCGCTTGTCACAGGCTGTAGAGCCCTTTACAGTCAGACGAGAGCGTTTAAATGCATCATTATGGTATGTGAATTTAGCAGCTCAAAATGGTCTTTGGAATATTACATTTTACGTTGAGTAATGATAGTATACCAGATTCATGAACATGGATTAGGTGAAAGGCGTATGTGTATGTGATCATAGAAGATGGTCGCTTTGTATAGTTTCTGCTTAACCTCATGGGAAGAAGCCGTGAATTTATGTATGTATGTATGTCATCACAATTTTATTTGTCCTAATCCATTTGGGGTCGGCGCAATACGTTTCTTCTTCCAATCTCAGTCGTTCGTCAGACGTCACGGCATCATTTACTCCTTTCTCTTTCATATCATTCCTCACACAATCCATCCTTCTTTCTATGGCCTTCTTCTCGCATCAACATTCATATGTATGCATGTATGTATTGGTCGAAAATTATAATTCCAGCAACGATAATGATTTCTAATTCAAATGAGCGGATCTTTATTTTATATTCCATTATCAGCAAAATTTGAGAGAAAAGCTTTCATATGATATGGTTAAAATATACAACGGTTTTTATTTTTACATTATTTGATGCTGCATTCGCTAAGAAAAACCTACATTAAAAATGAGCCCACCAGGTGGGTTCCCGGCATCGCAAGTGCGACTTGAGTGAACCCACCAGGTGGGTTCCCGGCACTGAATGTGTTAAATGATATGTGTAAAAAATCTGACAACTTTTGGGCCTGAGGTATACATAAATTATGTGAAATAGCAAATTGCAATATTTATTTTTCTGTTAAAAGTTGTCTGAAGTTAAAAAAAGTGTGTGTGTGTTTATTACGCACGTAAGAAATAATACTTCTTTGGCGTATAAAACTAAAATGTTGACTAGCTAACTTCAGGGTGTATGTTGACTAGCTAACTTCAGGGTGTCGGATTTTCGTGACGGTGTGCGCGCGCAAAGTAAAAATTTACTCTCATCATTTTTCCCTAACGCACCAAAAGAAGTATAACTTCAATAGGATCATAATTCGCACCAAATAATTTATCACGCATTTTTAATAACTAACATGTTTCATTAATTAAAATAACACAACAAAGAATCCTTATTTACAGCCCAACAGAAAGTCACAGAGGAAACACATAATACACCAACCTGCTCTAAATAATTAATTCAATATACCAACATTCCGAAATAAACTCAAAAGGAAAGCCCTTTTGGAACAATAACAGGCTGAAAACATACCTGGTCTGGCTTAACGGTGCGGCACCAAACTGGTCCTTCGAGCCACTTCGAATTATACTAAAATTGAAATCGTAATTAACATCTGTGTAATGGAATTTACTCTCTGCTTTCCAAAGCTTAAGGTAGGATTTCCTTTAAGGTGTTCCCAGATACTTATTAAGTGTAAAGAACATTATATCCCTAGTGGGACATCAAAACAATACGAATCGGTCAAGTGTGAGCCGTGTGATGTAATGAGGGTTCAGTAGGTTATGGAAGTGTGTTGGAATTACACTAAGCTGTTATAAGGTTATTAGGGGTCCGTTATGGTTTGTGTTTTGCTATCTTATTTTGCCTGGTGGTGATAATTTTGTGGTTTTATTATGATGGTGCTTCATGTCACAGGATTATATGAAATAATGCTTTGGTTTATGGGGCATAGAAGGTGGAGAAATGGATAGTTGGCAATCATTATGTAAGATATATATTCTATAATATAAAAGGGCTGAAGAGTTTGTTTGTTTGCGCATGCTAATCTCTGGAACCTCACCTGCTAAAAGACACACACAAACAACACACAGATCTTTTTTTTTTAACAGATCTTTTAGGTTATACGTTATACGGATTTAATTTTCAACTACATATCTATCTAGAACTTTATTCATAGAATACTGTACAAACTATTCCGTACAAACAAATACTGGCCATTTCATTAACTAGAATAATTAATCAGTATAATTAGAACTAGATGGTTTGGATAGCTGAGATTTATTAATCAAATTACTACATTATTTGTTCAACCAAAATCGAATTTCGATTTCAAACATACTTTGTAGACGTTCAATTGTTTTTTCAATTCCAAAAAGGAGGAGGTTCTATGTTCGTGTGAATGTTTTTACACGCTTTTTTTTTAATGTATTTTCACCGAGTTATTCGTGATTAATACTACCCTTAGCAAAAAAACATGTGTGCCATTCACACGTGGTAGAAGAGGAACCTTCAAACATTTTGGCTTCAAGATAAACACTGTATAAAGCTTCCTATCTCATTTTCTTCCACGTTAAATCTTATGAATTTATGTGTTTGTCTCTTTTTACTGTCGCTCTTTCGTTTCATCGACATTCAAATCACAACGATGCTACAGAAGTTTTCACTTCAAAAAGTTAATGAAACAAACATAGTCACCAACTTTCGAAAGTACTGTTATTTTTGGATGTCGGTTTTTTTGCAAAAAAGTAGGTAGACTAAAATTATAGTAGGAAGTATGACATAATCAATCATGAAGTAAAAATGACGTATTGGAAGTCGCAAAGTTTTTGGCCAGAAAATTGTAAAGAAATTTGAAATGAAGAAAAAGAAGTATTATACAGGCTTAGATTTCATTGATTAAATCCGAAACATCTTAAGATATTAATTAATGCACTCATCATTATTAATAAAATAATTATGCGAAAAGTAGCCTTTTCAGGATTTTGGGATTCATTTATTATTTGTACAAATACTATAAGGACCCCTAAATAACCAAAGAAATCCTTTACACTCACAGCATGTGGTCCCACCAGGGTGCCTCACCCTGTTGATGTCGGTGTAGAAAAAATAAATTAAACCTCCTTAAAGGAAGGCGCGAAGATATGAGAGGTGTGTAATTGTGAATAATTCACGCTGATTGGTCGGCTTTTGTTTTTTTGAAGTTCGATTCGGAATTTAAATATGTGTAAAGGGTATTCGTTTAGTCTTGATTCATTAAGGAGGTTATAAGCTGGTCTTTAAACTTATTATAAAAGCGGTGTGATTAGACTGGTTTTGTATAAATGGAAAAAGGATTTTGATCCTTGACATAGTATAAAACAAAGTCGCTCCCGCTGTTTGTACGCTTAGAACTTTCAAACTACGCAACGGATTTTAATGCAGTTTTCAGCAATAGATTGAGTGATTCATTTATATCTACATTGCACCATGGAAGCCGGGATGGGACGCTAGTTTTAAATATAATCAATTGATTGATACAAGCATCGTTGGTCTACTCGTAATTGTCACTAGCGCTACTGCTGAGTCGGTCCTGAGTTCGATTCCCATGTCGGACAAATTGTAATTGGGTTTTGCCATCAGGAATTTGTCAGAAAGGGCCATTGAGTTTGCATTTGAGATTGATGGCAAAGGCCTTGCCCCCTATTACTTGGAATTTAAATATAACTGGCGAAATTAAGGTAAAGTCTTTCATTAATTACCTAATGTTTTGATTGTAAACGTAAGTTTCGGTTGGCTCTATTATTTGTTATTTAGGCACTCATCGTTTCATTTGTTTGTAACTGATGTAATGGTTGCATGAAATCAAGAAAACAATGACGACAGACTTTATTGCCGTATCATCATCATCATAAACTTCATTACCCTGCCCAATCCAATTTATTTGGGGTTGCAGCTTGTCTTCTTCTTCCATATTTCTCTATTACTCGTCATCTCATAAGACACCTCCTTTCTTGCCATATCACCCTCCACACAGCCAACATCTTCCTTGGTCTTACTCTACTCATGTATGGTTATAATTATTTTACTTTTTCTACACTTACCTGACCTACCCATTTATATTTGACTTTAGCCAAATATATTCCCGTGCTTAGATTTCAGATATCAGACAAGAATCAATCGGTAAACATATGTAATAAAAAAAATATAGAAGAAACACATAAAAGATAATTTTATTCTATTGCTGTTAAAAACTTGGTACTTGCTAGACTACAGCTAGCGTAAGCATAATCAGCCTATAATGTTCCCACTGCTGGGACACAGGCCTCCTCTCTATAAGGGCTATAATCCACCACGCGGGCTCAGTGCGGGTTTCCTTACGATGTTTTCTTTTACCGTTGTGAGACTAGAGCAAACCGACTTAGAATGGACAGATAACTGTCAAAATATGAGCATCGCCGCAAAGAAGCCAGCCTTTCAGTATTTTATTGGTTACATTTGGGGAGTGTGCTTCGGAATTACACAATTTATCTCCCCATCCCCATTCTACCATCGGATGAGCAGAGATACGGCAAAGCGTCCCCGTTATATGGTTGAAATTCCATGGATCTGAACAAAACGCTTTGCTTCCACATTTATTGTGCACCAGTCTGTAGATCTCACTGCCGGCTTCTCTGTTGCCCGATCATTATAATCTGGATTCTCAAAATCGAGTGAATCGGTTTCGTCAAGGCAAGCGTGCTCCACCATAGGCCGCATCATCGTTTTACATCAGGCGAGTTGCGGCCACACGCAAGCCTATATAGGTTGGAAACGACACCTTTTTTTTTTTTTCTTCGGTTGGGAAATCATCAAATGACTTCTCCCGCTCTGGGCAGAGCGGAAGGGAGTGTTAGACTTGTACTGACTAAAATCCATCCATGTGCCTTCCTTGCCCTTTGTGTTCCAGGGCCGTGGTATCTCTTTCGAATAGGCCCGCAGCCCTGGCAGGCATCGGCCCTTGCCTGTTTGCTGACATCTCTTTGAGGCGCGCGTGGAACACGAACACGCCGTCTACATGGCCTGCGTCAAAAGATGGACGGTGAACTAGCCCATTACTCACCGTCCACAGGTCCGCGTCTACGGTAGCCGGAAGCCACCACGTGACCCCCGACGCCCGGGGCGTCTATTGGAAAGGACACCTTCTGAACCCGAAATTTTGTATAGTGTAATTGTTTCAAACAAGCACATGTGTGAGTACTATGTACTGTAAATCTGCCATTTACATTTAGTTATCTTTCATTGACTTCAATTTGCCCTGGTGGCTGAGAGAATGTCATGCTCACTCAAATGTCTCGCTGATGGTGGCGGGTGTCGGGTCATTTAGCTTCCTTTAAGGTTGAGCTGAATGGGGCTGATCCATGCGTTATGTTCGGAACGTGCGCTGTCAGTTGTGACTGGTCATCTCTTAACTGCCACGAGTTTTTTAAATACCTACTTTGTTTTTAAATTTTTGTTTTATAATCTTTTACTCTGGACGCTCTTGAAGTGCACGTATTTCTACATCGTTCTCACATATACAAGGTGTAAACAGACTCTTCACAAAGCCGTCCACCAAGCATTCTGTACATCAAACTAAGTAACTTTACGCAAAAATTATTGCTGGGAAACGGCCCTTTTTTTGATGGATGGATTGAATAGTACGGGGTTCCTAAATGTGTCTTAAGTAAAAAAATTACATTAAAAATATGTATTTAAAAAAACTTGTGAAAAAGTTGGAACTTTGACCCGCAATATCTCTTTAACTAGAAGGTTCCCAGGTACGGTCTAGAACAAAAAAATGATCACAATGACGGGGAGAACAAGTGACTTTCAGCTTTGTTAAGAGTCTTTTTACACCCTTTATGTATAATTTCAGGAGCTCGTGGCTAAACAATAACAGCCGCTCGGGTCGATCTTTAGGTTAAGCCGTGCTTGCCTAGGTTGGTCTGTGGATGGGTGACCACCCATTACATACCGAGTTTCCTCCGTGCCTCGGAAAGCACGTTAAGCCGTTGGTCCCGGCTGTCATTTGAAGATCTTTGACAGTCGTTAACGTAGTCAGTGGCCCAAAAAGTCTGACAACCAGTCTTACCAAGGGGTATCGTATTTCCCAGTAGTAACTGGGTTGTGGAGGTCAGATAGGCAGTCGCTCCATGTAAAATACTGGTATTCAGCTGCATCCGGTTAGACTGGAAGCCGACCCCAACATAGTTGGGAAAAGGCTAGGCAGATGATGATGTATAATTTCAACATTAATGATGTAACCTAGATTTTGTAACAATATTTTGATTGAAAAGAGTGTCCATGGAGTTTCTTGCCCATTCTTCTCCATAGAGATCTACGCTTTGGAATGGGCAACTACAGTACTTTCACAAGTTATTATGCGTTGTTTTTGTGACTGTAGCTTAGCCTTTTTTGTTTTTCTGATATTCAAAAGTGCCTATAATGGTCTAATTAAAATAAATATGCTTTTGAATTTGAGTTCAAGAGTAAATCAGCACGTTTTGAACGTCATGACTACAGACAATCTCTCAAATACCCCATCTTTACTACCTAGTATTTTAACTGGGTCTTGATTCATCATTTGCTATAATTCTCAAACTAGTCAGTTTATAATGGTGAGACACAGGTCTCTCCTCTATGAGAGGCTGTAATCCACCACGCGGGCCCAGTGCAGAAAACTAGATGATATCCCATCATCATCTGCCTTTTCCCAACTATATTAGGGTCGGCTTTCGGAGCTCGTGGCTAAAACAATAACAGCCGCTCGGGTCGATCTTTAGGTTAAGCCGTGCTTGCCTAGGTTGGTCTGTGGATGGGTGACCACCCATTACATACCGAGTTTCCTCCGTGCCTCGAAAAGCACGTTAAGCCGTTGGTCCCGGCTGTCATTTGAAGATCTTTGACAGTCGTTAAAGTAGTCAGTGGCCTAAAAAGTCTGACAACCAGTCTTACCAAGGGGTATCGTATTTCCCAGTAGTAACTGGGTTGTGGAGGTCAGATAGGCAGTCGCTCCATGTAAAATACTGGAATTCAGCTGCATCCGGTTAGACTGGAAGCCGACCCCAACATAGTTGGGAAAAGGCTAGGCAGATGATGATTAGGGTCGGCTTTCTTACCGGATGCAGCTGAATACCAGTATTTTACACGGTGTGACTGCCTATCTGACTTCCTTAACCCAGTTAGTACTGGGTAATACGATACCTTGGTTGGTCAGACTTTCGGACTGTGATGGATGGTCAGCCATCCATGGCACACATATTCACTAAGGAAAAGGACAGTTTAATTTCAATACAGGATGTTTATAAGAAGTTACATAGCGTGACAGTATATTATGACTGGTGTAATCAATGATATCAGCTACATACAAAATACCTCATCTATTACAAAAAGTGCTTACGTTAATAAAGGTGGCACGTTCGCTAAATTCTAAACTTAAGCGGTTCTCAAACTTGCCGCTAATTACGATTATATAATATTTTGATTTCGATTTATTTTAAGTAGAACGGGAAATAGGATGTTTGAAAAAAGATCAAAGAATTTATTATTTTTGTGCTTTTTACAGTATTCAAGCTAACCACATAATGATAAAAAAACTGTATAACTTTGTAGCCTTGTTATTTTTCAAATATAATTATGCACATTTAAAAAAACGTCAATAAGGCATACTCTTCACATTCAGATCAAAGAAACAAAAATCATAAAAATACTACAAAGTCACCAAAAAACCAATAATACCAGCAAAAAAATCTAATAATATCTACAAAACTCATATTGTGGTACTATTAAATCTGTAATCCAACAAAAATATCCGGACGGACGGACAAGTTGTACAAAGCCGTCGCAACTCGGATATCAATGCCTTTGTCCAGCCCGCATTGTTGGAACTTTACCGGTCCTAGGAGAGCTCCTTGCGGCACCTTCTCCGGCACCCCGCCGGGTTATTGATACTATTATTTGTCGCTGAATTACGGGCGGACAAGTGAAGTATGGAATTCAGGAAATTGGATGATTTAGTGATATTTTTGGGCCGTTTGCTCCATTGTGGAAGGGTGAAGAGTGTGAAGGGCTTTTAGTGAAAATATGTGTGTAACAGTATTAAAAAGCTAAGTTTAAACTTCATCAATGGTCGTATTATATTGAATACCTTGGAATATTCTACATAAAACAGGTTGAAGTATAACAGCCATTTTGTTTCTTCCTTTGTGTGTTTGATAAAGACAAATGGGACAATTTAGGGAATACCATGGTGAAAATTATTTGTACGATAGACTCTGCATTATTGAGTGCTAACTATCCAGGGTGCACCGGGAGTTTGAAATCGCAAAGCAATTAATTTAATATAGGTGGAAGCATACGGGTAGCCCACGAAATCCAATTTTTCTTACGTTTTTTGCAATTTGCAGGTCAGTGTCAGGTTGAGTGGGGGTCGTGCGGTCTATGGCCCTTTACTGGACCCCGGTGTGGGCGCGTTCCTTGAGGCGGCGAGCTGCCCACTACCTGAACGCGCCCTAGAAGGTGGTAGCCGTAAGGCTAGTCCGGGGGTACCGTACGATCTCCGGCGAGGCGGCGAACCTCCTTGCCGGACTGCCATCATGGGATCTGGAGGCGATAGCGCACCTGGCGCGCACCTGCACGAGTGGCGCGCGGAGGCACTACGCCGGAGGGAAACTCCGCTGCCACGGCAAATCGTCGCTCAGCGGACAGACCTCCGGCGCGATCTCACGGTGACATGGAGAGAGCGTCTATCGCAACCCCGTGCAGGGCACGCCACAATAGTGGCGATAAGTCCCCTCTTTGAGAAGTGACTAGAGAGGCGCCACGGTACTCTCACCTTCCGCCTGACAAAGGTCCTCACTAGACACGGTTGTTTCGAGAGGTTCCTGTACCGAATCGGGCGGGATCGTCGCTGCGAGGATCGTCCGGAAGACACGGTGGAGCACACCGTGGAGGTCTGCTCCACTTGGGCGGAGCACCGCCGTGTCCTCGTAGCGGAATAGGACGCCGTCACCTACTTCTGCGAAGCAGTTACGTCACCTACTTCTGCGAAGCAGTTATGCTAGCGAAGGAGGTGGCGAAACCTGAGAGGGAGAGAACCCCACGTCTCAGCCACCGCGGGAGACGCAACGGGCGTCGGGGCCACGTGGTGGCTTCCGGCCACCGTAGACGTGGACCTGTGGACAGTCAGTAAAATGGGCTAGCTCGCCGTCCATCCGTCTTATGACGACCGGCTGTGTTGACGTCGCGTTCGTATTCCACGCGCGCCTCAAAGAGATTTTAGCAAACAGGGAGGAACCCGCAAGGGCCGATGCCTGCCAGGGCTGCAGGACTGTTCGAAGGAGATACCGCGGCCCTGGAACACAAAGGGCAAGGAAGGAACATGGATGGAACTCCCTTCCGCTCCGCTCAGAGCGGGTTTTTTTTAGGATAGGAATTTTGCAAATGACCCCTTCATTTGCTGAATTCCCATTCGAAAAAAAAAAAAACTAATGGTGGTATGTTTATGAAAAATGAGTCGCGCTAGTAACACATATGTAGTTATAGAATTACAATCATGAAAATTATCAATACAACCCTTAAGTTCAATTAAATGACCTTTCCATAAATATTTCATGAAAAAGTCATTCAATCGGGTTAACTGAACTTAGAGGTTTGCATTGATGATTTTCATGATTTTAATCGGTAACTACAAACGTGTTACTGGCGCGACTCATTTTTCATCGACATAAATCCTGACAATGACCAGCAAATTGCAAAGAACGTATGAAAATTTGAATTTCGCGGGCTACCCGTACGCTTTCACCTTAATACTGTATGCCGACCCCATAGCATAGTTGTGAGTTGGTACCAGTTGCTGCTGAGTACCAGTATTTTACAGGGAACAACTGCCTAACTAACCGCCACAATCCAGTTATTGTGTAATACAATAACTGGGTTACTGGCTCTTTGGTAAGACTTACTGTTGTCAGACTTTCGGGTTTCCGCCAAATTGTTACGATTGTCAAAGATCTACAAATGACAGCAGGGACCAACGGTTTTCCGAGGCACAGAGGGTACTTGGTATGTAGTGATGGTCACCTATCCACGGATTGACCTCGGCAAGCCTTACTTAACCTTGAATATGGACCCTTGCAGTTGGCATTATTTAGCTACTAAAAAACAGCCACTGCAAAACATTCCGTCCAATATAAATTGTATTGGTTATTTAACTTTGAGAACCATCTACAATTATCGGATGTCGTCAAATCATAACAAGTTTAGCGGGCGGTTCAGAACAGATAGTGATCGACAGTCGCAGGCGCATCGACTGCATACGAGGATGTTGCGCGTGTTTTTGGTGCTTGTTATGGTGTGCGTGTTCGGTGATGGCAGTCTGAGTGGACGAGGTTGGTCCTTATTACAATTGTTATTAAGTTGAAAGTTTGTTGTTTCCTTCTATGTTTGTGTCTTTTTGTGGAGTTTGTGTATCTATATGTGAGAATCGCAATAAATACTTTTTCTTTATCAAAAGCCTGTGGTGTCTCATAGCAATGCAAATGCCTTCTTATTTTATAACCATTTGAATCCATTTTAAATTAACAATGGCTTCTAATAGAGTAGTTCTTACAATCTTTCTTAAATGTAGCTGTTTTTACCAGGGTTCTTAACGGTCGTGTTGGTCTTCCTAGAGAAGCTGTTTGGTGTATTTCTATTAATCTTAACTCCAAATTCTGGACTGATGTTTGGCGATTTAACAGTTAATTTTGATAATATAAAATCTGCTTCTAGTACTGTTTGTATAGCTAGAAAGGTCGTATCTATGTATAAATCTACACGTAATTAAATTTTGTTTAAGTGAGTTTTGGTTCAGTCTATATAAAAGTGTTTCTAAGTAGGTATATTATTATTTTTTCTTGGAAATCAAACAGAACTCGAAGCTAAGTTATTTGCTTATGAAGCTAACGCTAACTGTGTGTTTCAATAACATTATTGTACGTGTAGACATTGTGTTATAATTCCTACTATACGCACATTCCATCTATATGTGTAACTCAGCATCTTATCATGTGTGTATATGTATCAATGCTTCACTACGAGTCTACATGGTTCACCACTTTATTCTGTATCGCATTTAACATAATAACATGTTGCTTTTTTAGGGTTCCGTACCTCAAAAGGTAAACAAGAAACCCTTATAAGATCACTTTTTGTCCATCTGTCTGTCTGTCTGTCTGTCCGTGTGTCACCACCGATGTTCTCAGGAACGGGTGGATCTAGCAAGTTGAGTTTATACCAGATACTGAGGTCTATAGTCCCTATTAGGTGTATACAAATCAAGGTTCTGAATCAGCACGATAAAAATATATTGGAAAATTAAGATTTTCAGGAAAACTTGTAAGTACTAAAATTTACCTTAATTTTTACTACTTTTAACCAAAATTGATAATTCAAGGTCAACCGGAAGTACCTTATAGGTTTTGGGATGAAAACCTACAAGGTAGATCCCGTTGACCTAGAATAACGAAATTTGGCAAGAAGCAATGTCTTACAGCACATGTAAAGGAAAAAATCCGAAAACCGCAAATATGTAGTTTATTATCAAAATACCTACAAGTTTATACGGAACCCTCGGTGCGCGAGTCCAACTCACACTTGGCTGGTTTTTTTCCTAAGGGACATAGGTATGTTGTGTGTATGTCACCAGTTATGTTATGCCCAATGTAATCGAGGGCAAACCTATTGCCATCAACCGGGCGTGACTCAGATCTATAGGCAAAAAAACCTTTTGTCCCAATAATACTTAGCCCAACGTTGGGGTCGATCATAGGACCCCACGCTCAGTATTAACACTTGCGACTACTAATCCCACAAGGTAAACAAAGATAGTTCTGTTTCATCTAGTCATATCTATAGACTGCCTTGTTGGTGTCACAAGTGCGACTGCAGAGCAAGAGGTTCTGGGTTCGATTCCCAGGTTGGTCAAGGTGTTATTGGGTTTTTCCATCAGAAATTTCTCAGCAGCAGCCAAGGAGACTCGATCTGGGCCCGGTTCTGGCAATAGGCTCGCCCACTATTACATGGGACTTTAACACAACTGGCATAATGTGGGTGTACTCGAACTCAAACTTAAACTCAAAAGCATTTATTTCAATTAGACCATTACAGACACTTTTAAATGTCAGATTACTTTTAGATACAGTTGCGGCCTTCTCCGCCTGATTATTAAAAAAAAATCGCTTGAATCATGCGGAAGCACCTCGCCTGGCTAGAGAGCGCTTCATGTTTTGAGTGCAAGCAAAAATGAGCTTAGTGGTGATCTGACGGAAGTGTCTACGATTGTACATCTCTGCCTAACTCTTCGGAGCACACGCTTGATATTATGTTACATTACATCTATACTAATATATCATAATAAAGTTGAAGAGTTTGTTTGTTTGTTTGTTTGAACTCGCTAAACTCCTACCATCTATCATTCGGATTCATCACGCTACGACCTTTAGGAGCCGAGCAAAACGAGAAACGGTGGGTGAAGTTACTAAGTACAGCTAGTTTTCAATATTTTTTGTTAGATCTCTCACGCTCTCTTGTCTTGTATAGTTTAGTGGCTGGACACACTAACAATTTATGCCCGCGGCTTCACCTATGTGAAGTTTGGTAATTTTTAGGGTTCCGTACCTCAATGGTAAAAAAGGAACCCTTATAAGATCACTATCTTGTCCGTCATGTGTCACCACCGATTTTCTCAAGAACCGGTAGACCTAGCAAGTTGAAATTTATACCAGATACTGAAGTCTATAGTCCCTATTAACTGTATAAAAATCAAGGTCCTGAGTCAACATGATAAAAAGATATGGGCAAATTTAGATTGTCGCGAAAACTTGAAAGCACCAAAATTTGCCTTAATTTTCAACTTTTTTTATTTTTCGGACTTTTCCTTTTACTTGTGCTGTAAGACCTTGCTTTTAATCAAAATTGACAATTCTAGGTCAACCGTAAGTACCCTATAGGTTTTGGATCGAAATTTGGTAAGAAGCAATGTCTTATAGCACATGTTAAGGAAAACATGTGAAAATCGCAAATATGTAGTTTAATAACAAAATTCCTACAAGTTTATACGGAACCCTCGGTGCGCGCGTCCAACTCGCACTTGGCCGGTTTTTTTCCGCGAGATCGTACCACTGGGATGAAAAGAATCATGTGTATTCATTCAGGTTGTAAACTATCTACGTGCCAAATTTCATACAAATCCGTTCTTTAGTTTTTACTTGAATGAGTAACAAACATTCGTCCATACATTCGATACAAACTTTTGCCTCTAAAATAGTAGTAAGATCAACTATGATGATGAGAATATGACGATGATGCCATTTAGCCTATTTCGGCCACAGGGACTGCTTTCGACAGCTTTCCGGGGTGGTTTCCGAGCTTTGGTGTGCTGCTCTTTCATGTGCTTTCAAGAGGCTAGCATATCCAACTTTGGCCGAAAATCTCCGAGCACAAACCGGACATGTCAGAACACCATTGACGACATTGTAGGGTGTAGCTGTCTCTTCAAAGGCGTTGAGCTGCCGACATAAGATCACACATAGATAAAGCTTCGTCCCCATAAAATTAAAGAAGACTTACCTCAAACCCTTCAGCATGAAAGCTTTAGAGATATTGTTATAAAATGAAAAAACCCTGTTCTGTTGTATTTACCAAGAGATTTGTTCTGTTATAGGCGGAGGCAATAGGGAAATCAGGACGAGTTTGGTTAAACGTAATATTTACAAAAAATATTTCTTATAGCTTTGAACGCACGTTCGTAGGGAATAAATCAAGAAGGCTTCTCCTTTCTTAAATGTTTTTTTTAATATCGCGATCTTAATATTCACGGACCTACATACATACATACATAACATCACGCCTGTAATCCCCGTAGGGTTAGCCAGAGGTGTACCTAATAGTACATCCACATTTCGCCAGTTATGTTTAAGTCCCATGTAATAGGGGGCGAGCCTATTGCCATCAACTGGGCACAAATCCAGACTCCGTGGCTGCTACTGAGAAATTCTTGATGGAAAAACCCAATAGCATTACGCCCGACCTGGGAATCGAACCCAGGACCTCATGCTCAGCAGTCGCGCTTGCGACCACTCGACCAACGAGGCATTCACGGACCTATGGCTTGATAAACAAAAAAACCGGCCATGTGCGAGTTGGACTCATGCCCCCAAAGACCTATTGTTAATGTTGCAACAACATTCTATAACAACCTCTACGATGTCCAAACGACTAATACCCATATACTTCTACCGAAATACTAGCTGAGACTGCAGTTCCCACAAGGGTAACAGCAGTAATTATAAAAAAAAACCGGCCAAGTGCGAGTTGGACTCGCGCACCGAGGGTTCGCGATATAATAATGTTTCGGGAGGTTCCTGCACCGAATCGGGCGGGAGGAATCGCCCGGGTGTTACCACTGCGTGGATCGCCCGGAGGACACGGTGGAGCACACGTTGGAAGTCTGCCCCGCTTGGGCGGAGCACCGCCGTGTCCTCGTGGCGGTAATCGGCGGCGGCGACCTATCTCGTCCGGCCCTGGTCCAAGCCATGGTCCGGAGCGAAAGGGAATGGGACGCCGTCACCTCCTTCTGCGAGGCAGTCATGCTAGCGAAGGAGGTGGCGAAGCGTGAGAGGGAGAGAACCTCTCGTCCCAGCCGCCGCGGGACACGCCTCGGGCGTCGAGGGTCACGTGGTGGCTTCCGGCCACCGTAGACGCGGACCTGTGGACGGTGAGTAATGGGCTAGCTCGCCGTCCGTCCGTCTTTTGACGACAGGCCGTGTAGACGGCGCGTTCGTGTTCCGCGCGCGCCTCAAAGAGATGTCAGTAAACAGGGAGATACCGCGGCTCTGGAACGCAAAGGGCAAGGAAGGAACATGGATGGGTTTTAGTCAGTACAAGTCTGACACTCCCTTCCGCTCTGCTCAGAGCGGGAGAAGTCATTTGATGATTTCCCATCCAAAAAAAAAGAACCGTATAATCTTGTAGGTATTTTATTATTAAACAACATATTTGTTGTTTTCAGATTTTTTCCTTTACATGTGCTTATAAGACATTGCTTCTTGCCAAATTTCGTGATTCTAGGTCAACGGGAACTACGAGTACCATATAGGTTTTCGACCCAAAACCTATAGGATACTTCCGGTTGACCTAGATTGTTAATTTTGGTTAAAAGCAAGGTCTTACAGCACAAAAAAGGGAAAATTCCGAAAAATAAAAAAAAGTTGAAAATTTTGGTAAATTTTGGTACGTACAGGTTTTTTATCATGTTGACCTTGATGTTTACACACCTAATAGGGACTATAGACCTCAATATCTGGTATAAATTTCAACTTGCTAGGTCAACACGTTCTTGAGAAAATCAGTGGTGGCACACGGACAGACAGACAGACAGACAGATGGACGGACAGACGGATAGACGGACAAGAGAGTGATCTTATAAGGTACGGAAACCCAAAAAGAGTTTAACTGAAATGCATAGACATTAAAACCTTACTAAACTGCCTCGTTGGTCTACTGGTCGCAAGCGTGACTACTGAGGTCCTGGGTTAAATTCCCGCGTCGGGCAAACTGTTATTGGGTTGTTCCATCAGGAATTGCTCAGTCCAGTAGCAGCATCGGAGTCTAGATTTGTGCCCGGTTGATGGCAATAGGCTCGCTCCTTATTACATGGGACTGAAACATAACTGGTGAAATGCAGGTGTACTATTTGGTACACCTCTGCCTGACCCTTCGAGTATTACAGGCGTGATGTTATGTTATGATGTTATGTGTAAAATAATAACATTTTAGTAAAAAAAATTGTTTAACCATTTCCGGCCACCGTAGACGCGGACCTGTGGCCGGTGAGTGAATGGGCTAGCTCGCCGTCCGTCCGTCTTTTGACGACAGGCCGTGTAGACGGCGCGTTCATGTTCCACGCGTGCCTCAAAGAGATGCCAGCAAACAGGGAGGGGCCCGCAAGGGCCGATGCCTGCCAGGGCTGCGGGACTGTTCGAAAGAAATACCGAGGCCCTGGAACACAAAGGGCAAGGAAGGAACATGGACGGGAGAAGTCATTTGATGATTTCCCATCCGAAAAAAAAAAAAACAAAATAAATTTGAAACCAACTTATGTAATGCCTGTTGTCAACGTCTCTATCAAGTTTAAATTAATTTGTAATGTAATATTAGAAAGCTTATCGTCTCATTTTCCATAACAGCTTGTTCAACTCAACTCTCTCTGTCTCGCATTTAATCCTGCTTCTTTTAAATATAACTTGATTTACCTCTGGAAGAATCTTACTTCATTATCTTTACGTAGTATAAAACGCAGTCGCTCCCGGTATCTGTCCGTCCCTATGTATGCTTAGATCTTTAAAACTACGCACCGGATTTTGATGCGGGTTTTTTTAATAGATAGAGTGATTACAGAGGAAGTTTATATCTACATTGCACCCGTGCGAAGCCGGGGCGGGTCGCTAGTATATTAGTATAAATGCAAAAGTTTGTGAGTATGAATGGATGTTTGTGACTATGTCCCGCAAAATCTACTGAATGGATTTGTATGAAATTTGGCACACAGATAATTTAGTCATAGTAGTACGATCCTGTGGGACAATTACTGAACTCCACGCAGGCGAAGCCGCGGGTTGATACTACTAACTATGTGACTGCCTCGTTGGTCGAGTGGTCGCAAACGTGACTGCTTAGCATGAGGTTCTATTTTCAATTTCCGGGTCGGGGAAAGTGTTATTTGGTTTTTCCATCAAGAATTTTCCAGCCACGCAGTCTAGATTTGTGCCCAGTTGATGGCAATAGGCTCGCCCTCTAAATCATGGAACTTAAACATAACTGGCGAGATGTGGGCCTACTATTAGGTACACCTCTGCCTAACACTCCAAGAACCTAGGTACCTAGGACCAGGTGCCACAAAGAATCTACTTCTACTGCGAACAACGTATTATGCACCACTCGTTGTTGAACTAACTATCTACCTTTCCCACAAGCCTTCTAAAACAGAACTCATAACATAAATTTCGTAAACAGTAGTGTCTGCTCATGATGTATCAACTCATTCTTCGATTGCCTGCCATTCTTGAAATAGTGGCATATTTTGCGTGAAAATCTGTTTAAGAATGTGTGAACAATCGTTTTTTTATGGCTAAGTAATTAAAGTGTAAAATAAATCGGAATTCTAGCACTCAGAAACGAACAAGTGAATTTTATCTATTTGTGGTGCAATAATTTGTTTTGAGATAATTTATTTGAATTCATTATGTACATTATTTACAAACTATAAATATATCTAAAGAAATCATAATAATACGTATTGTAAAGAATGGCACGGTTGACATAATATGTCGGGCATACCACCGTCCGGGACAATCGATCTGACACATTATTTCTGGGTGTTCTAGTCTTCCTAACGGAGAGTATTTGCATAGACACAACCTCGTTGCTACCATTATCCACCAGCAACTTGCTTTGAAACCAACAACCTTGTGGAATCAGAAGTGCAATTCTATAAGTATGCGCCCGATCCAGTTCTCGATAATGTATTGTGATGGGTCTATAACTATTGTTGCCAATAAGCCTGACATTGTGGTGTTAGATATATTGGACCGCCGCGCAATGATTGTTGATATAACAGTCCCTCATGACGAGAACCTCGTGAAAGTAGAGAAAGATAAGCAGTTGAAGTATCTAGATCTAGCTTGCGAAGTTGTCGACATGTGGACGTGAGTACAGCAGTCATTGTGCCGATAGTAGTGTCGGCCAATGGTTTAATAGCCAATAGCCTCGAACAAGATCTGATGAGGCTCTCGCTTGGCAGCTGGATCAAGGGCTTGATTGAGAAAGCAGTACTTCTGGACACGGTGCGTATTGTTGGGAGGTTCTTCTCACAAGAGCTCTGACCACCGGTAGCTCGGACCCTGTTCTCAATGCCAGTGGGCTGCTATTTTTTATATTTATAAATGTTTTTTTTTTGTAATTATTTTATATTTGAATGTTTCAAAATGGGAAAAGAATCACAGGGCATCATAAAATTCGTTTAAGTACATCGTTGTCAATAGGAAAAGTACCCAGACGGCTGGCAGTATTGCCACGTTGGATGGCATAAATGTTTTACAGTATTTGTAATAATATAATTGTATTTGATCCTTGGTTGTGATTGTCTATTGTTATTATATGCTTCCTAATAATAGCATAACACACTGGAATTCAATCGAAGGGATTTTTAAAGAATTTGAGAATCCAATGGTTCATAACAAAAGTTTGGAAAATTCGTCTGCGTACGCAATCAATATTGTTGAATTGTCATGTCAAAATAAGCGACAATGCAATTGTAATTGTGTTACAGATTTAGACTGCACATACAATTATTTTCTCATGCTCATAAAGTATCCAAACAGATTGTACACCCAATGAACAATAAGCGACAAAATACTGTATTACCCAGTCTTTGGGTCAGTTTTGGCAATCCAAGGATGCTGCTCCCTTCTATAATCCAATCTTTTTCTCCTTTATAATACTATCCACATAAAAAAACCGGCTAAGTGCAAGTTGGACGCTGGTGGTTGGGTGCTGTAAGAAAACCCAATTCTGGGTTAAGCTCGCCTTTGTACATAAGCTATTTATCATAATTTTGTGTGTATTTCTCTTTTTTTGTGTGTGCAATAAAGAATAAGAATAAGAATTGGACTCGCGCACCGAGGGTTCCGTATAAACTTGTAGGTAGTATTTTGTTATTAAACTACTTATTTGCGGTTTTCAGATTTTTTCCTTTACATGTGCTGTAAGACAATGCTTCTTGCCAAATTTCGTGATTCTAGGTCAACGGGAACTACCTTTAGGTTTTTGACCCAAAACCTACAGGATACTTCCGGTTGACCTAGAATTGTCAATGTTGGTTAAAAGCAAGATCTTACAGCACAAGCAAAGGGAACAGTCAAAAAAGTTGAAAATTAAGGTAAATTTTGGTACTTACAAGTTTTCGCGAAAATCTTAATTGACCCATATCTTTTTATCGTGTTGACTCAGGACCTTGAATTTTATACATCTAATAGGGACTATAGACCTCAGTATCTGGTATAAATTTTAATTTACAAGGCCCACCCGTTCACCGATCGAACCTTAAAAGTAATAAATTCAATTTTAGAAAGACTACAATCATAGCATCGTTGGTTTTGTGGATGCGTTGTCTAGAGCTAATGCTTAGTACTTGGTCCTGGGTTCGATTCCCAGGTTAGACACAGAGTTACTGGGTTTTCTGTTTGAAATTTCACATTAACAGCTTGGAGTCAGTGGTCGGTTGGTGGCAAAAGACCCTGTTGCATATGACTTAAACATAGCGGAAAAATGTGATCTTATAGTTAGGTACACATTTGCTTAATCCTTTGGGAAAAAGGGGTAATGTTATGATGTGATGTTTAAACTTTATAATTTGTTAATGTGACACATTTGGTTTCTAGCCAGACAATACTCTCATCTGAAAATATTTACATTTGAATGCATTGGTGAGATAAGGTAGCCATTGTGTTTGTGTTGTTATGTTTATAGAGTGCAGGTGCACTCTATAAGCTTGCCAATAAAATATTGTGCAACTAATCACTTTATAATTAAATGTTCTATATATATCTCTCCACACTACACTACTCGTAATACCCAGTACTAACTGGGTTGTGGAGGTCAGATAGGCAGTCGCTCCATGTAAAATACTGGAAGCCGACCCCAATATGATCGCAATGACGAGGAGAACAAGTGCTTTTCGGCTTCATTAAGAGTCTTCATACACCCTTTATAAATAATATAAACTAATTCATCATCATTATTATCTGCCTAGCCTTTTCACAACTATGATGGGGTCGGCTTCCAGTCTAACTGAATGCCGCTGAATACCATTAATTTACATGGAGCGACTGCTTATCTGACCACAATCCAGTTAGTACTGGATAAGATACCCCTTGCTAAGACTGGTTGTCAGACTTTAATATAAAACTAATTATTTACTACAAAAAAAAAACAAAATCTTTGTGTTGACCGTTTACTAATCGTAAAAATAACGTTTTCACCACACACCCGTAAAAGACAAACTATGGTTTTAAAGCTCATTCCATTCATAACATGACGTACCTTAGGACCAAGAATCTGGTCCTTCTCACTAATACCTTCCCTAGATATTCTCGTCACATAGTTACCGACTAAGTTCCGTGCGCGTCCTAAGTTGACACTTGTCTCCTTGATTGTATAGGACAAGTCTCAGCCTCATACGGAGCCTTCACAACGCATCACTCAAAGTTTCACCTATGCCTACAGCCAGGCAGGTGGGTGGCATAATCGCATTAGAGAGAAAGCCCTTTAAATTGTGAGGGAGAGAGATAGGTAGATATTGTGCTTGTCACAGATTTTAAATATACAGGGGAGCTGTATATTTAAAATCTACATATTAAACAGATTTCACAGTACAATTTTTTGATAGTACAATGTGTTAAAATATTATAAAAGCTATAATGTATGTATCTGTTGACGATTGACATATAATTATTATAAAATATATATCATTTCATGCAAAAAACACCCAATATAAGCCTTAAAAAGATCTACAAAATGCAAAGTATATTGTAATGTAAGTCTTTCTATCCAATAAAGTTGTGTCAAAATATCCTATTCTAGATCTTACATCGTTCACGCTAAGTTTTGAAAACGCTATAACAATGCAATAATGTAGCACCCCTGCCTAACGTTAATGTTCAAACAACAAATGATGATGCATTAGATCACCAGCGCCTGTAATGTTGATTAACAAAACAACAACAATATTTGGAATGATGTCACCAAAAACAAAACTCAAAGCAATTATTTCAAATAGACAAGTTACAGGCTCTTTTAGTAAAAACAATTAAACTGCAGTTCAACCACTGAGCTCCTTGGATTACGAGTCGAGCTACACGATCACTGACTAATGCTTGCACTGACTGGACAGGTCGACTCAAATCTGTGTGGTTATTTTTTCAAAAGACCATCTCAGACATTAATCTGTATGGTCCTCATATAATTTAACCAATTTAACCAATGTCTGGACTTTAAAAGAGACTGTGACCTCTGAGTTTGTTTCGGCTGTTTCTTCTAAGAGTAGTCAGGTACGAAACACCGGCCAAAAAAAACCTATTTGCAAAATAAACATCATTTATCATTTACCACAAGGTTCTTCTTCTGGCCTCATCCCATCTTTACTTAGGGTCTCCTAATCATTCTTCTCCAGAGATGTCTTTTCTAGGTCGTCATTGGGTCAATATCGCTCGCTATGTACTAAGTTTTTCACTACAGATATTTATGTCAGTCGGGGCCAGTCACAAAGTAATAATTGCGTCAGGGTAGCCCGCGACATTCAATTTTTCTTACGTGATTAGCAATTTGCAGATGTATGTTGATGAAAAATGAGTCGCGCCAGTAACACGTATGTAGTTAAAGAATCACAATCACGAAAACCATCAATATTACCCTGTAAGTCCATTTAGTCCTATTGATTGATTGATTGATTGATTGATTGATTGATTGATTGATTGATTGATTTATTCCAAAAACAATTTACATTGTGTGTGAATATAAAAGCTTACAAACTAGGAACACAAGTAGCAGAAACGAATGACAATATTACACTTCTTTCAAATAAAAATAATAGTAAAGAAAAAGTAACAATGATGTCAAAAAAAAAAAAAAAAAGTTAAAAAAGTTACATAAAAAAAAATAAACAATAATAAATAAAACAAACAAACAGATTAAATTTGGTTACCATTAAGAATGTCAATAATTAAACCACATCCATACATAAAAATAAAATTTACTACCAATGTCAGTTGAAAATTAAATTGATTAAGAATGTCAATAATAAAAAAGTGAGAAAAAAAAAGTTAATTACAATGTCAATAGAAAAAAAAAATAACAATAAATCAAATAACAATATTAAAAATTTAATTCTGTGTTTTACAAATTATCTATTGAGTAGAGGCATTTCTCCAACAGGAATGCCTTGAGCCTTGCTTTGAACGAGCTTGTATACAAAGTACTTTTTAATTCAACTGGCAGCCTATTGAATATTTTAACGGCCTGGTACAGTGGACTGTGTTTAACAATGTTAAGTATTGGAATGAGTTTGCTATCTAAATCTTTTCTACGTGTTTTTTCCCTTAAAAGTCTGTCTTCATCAGTTTCAAAGTGATAAATATATTTCTTTAAGGTGGTTAAAAGTACCAGTACGTAAAGTCCAGGTACTGTGAGGATGGCAAGTTCTTTAAAATAGGGTCGACAGCTTTCTTGTTGGGAAACACGAACAATGGTTCTAATCGCTCTTTTCTGGAGAATGAACGCCCTTTGAAAATTATAGTTGTAGCTGTTACCCCAAAATTGTATGCTGTACCGTAATCTTGACTCTACTAGCGCGTAGTATACCATTTTTAGTGCTTCCAAACTAACTTCATCTCTAAGAATTCTTAAAGCATAGCACGCCGAAGATATAGTAGAATCAAGTGCTACTAATTCTTTTTTCCAATTTAATAAATCATCTATATACATTCCCAGAAACTTTACTTCCCTGACAAGCTCAATTTTAGCCTTATTTAGTTCAATGTCCATATTATCTTTATTACGAGCAGTAGTTTTGAACAACATTACATTCGTTTTATTCGCGTTTATTTTAAGTTTATTCGCAGTAAACCATGAATGAAAGATAGCTAGAGCCGCATTAAGGGCATCGTTTAGTGTTTGAATGTCATTCGCTGATACTATTGCATTTGTGTCATCTGCAAAAACTATTATTTTTATGTCAGGTAATATTTTATTGAAATAATTTATGAGATCGTTAGTGAATAGAATAAACAATAAAGGTCCCAAGATTGATCCTTGTGGTACACCGGCTGTAATATTGAGCATGGATGACTTGTAACTTTTTTTATACCCATTCAATTGCAATTTTTCGACTTCGACAAACATTTTTCTATTCTTTAAATATGAAGAGAAGAGTTGTAAAGCTTTACCTCTTACTCCATAATGCTCAAGCTTTTTGATGAGTAGTTCAAAATCAATAGTATCAAAAGCAGAGCTTAAGTCTAGAAAAATACCAGCTACTTTCATTTTACGATTAATTTTGTCCACTACATCATTTATTAACGCATAAATAGCATCTACTGTGCCAACATTCTTCTGGTATCCAAATTGCCTATCATGTATCACTTTGTTTAAATTAAGATGATTACTTAAGCGATCTTTTAAGACGTTTTCAAAAATTTTTGAAAGGGTGGGTAGTAAAGATATGGGCCTGTAGTTTCTTGCATCCGTTTTCGGGCCTTTTTTATGGATAGGGATGATCTTAGCTACTTTTAGTTGTTCCGGAAATATGCCATTCAGTATGCACTTATTATAAAAATTAGAAAGTGGCTCTGCTAAAATTTGCAAATTGTCTTTAATTACAGAAATCGGAATTTCATCGTAGCCACAAGATTTCTTATTTTGCATACTGGTAACGATTTTTGAAATTTCAATAGGAGTAGTAAGTTTAATATCCATGTCATTATTCACTCTTTCCGTACTTTGCTGAAGAAAAATTACAGCATCTTGGCTATGGTTATTGATTGTAATTTTGTGATCAAATTGTTTCACTAAGATGTCAGCCACTTCCTGCGGATATTGAATGACTTTTTCATGAAATATTCATTGAAGACATTCATCGACGGAATCAAAATTTATAGGGTACTTGTACTTTCCATTGACCTAGAATCAATAAGGCAAGAAGCAATGTCTTACAATATATGTACAGTAAAAAATCTAAAACCCGTTGTTAAGTAGTTTAATAACAAAATACCTACAAGTTTAAACACAACCCTCGGTGCACGAGTCCAACTCGCACTTGTCCGGTTTTTATTTTTCTTGTATTTACACCGATCACTCCGTGAATCCCACGTCACGTTACGAAAAACATCAAAACTCGAGCTATGCCTCTGGGGTGGATTCGGGTAAAGAGTTACAAGGTTTTTCCATCAGGAATGCCAATAGTAGACCGGAATCTACATTTTTGCCCGGTTAACGGCTGTAGACTCGCTGTCTATTATTAGGGCTTAAAAATAACTTGCCAAATGTGGGTGTAATAGAGGCGCATCCCTGCCTCACCCCTTCGAAAAATAAGCGTCATGTTATGCACCATGTAGTTCCTATAGTATTCTAAATCTCTTTAGAAGTCACCAAAACATCAAAGCAACCCACATATCTTCCTTAGCTCGGCTCTAACGAAAGCATGTCTATTCACCGAGTTCCCAATCTATTGTTAGAACCCCTTTTGTATGAAGGCATTGGTCCAGTACCTATTGACCGCAACCGCTATCAATGATAGTAGTATACCTCAGTTTAATTCTATTGGAGAACTGCATATTTCGAGGCGAGGCTTGACAATGTGGAGGCGGACCCAATGGGGATTGCTAGATTTCACATCATGTCTTGAATCTAGGACATGCCAGTTTCTTCACTATTTTTATATTCCGTATACCCACACGACCTACAAATCGTAAGCCGAAGGCGACACCACTGGAGCATCACTGCTCCCTCAACTAACTGAATAATATTATTTAATGATTAACATGCTTTAATTTTCAATTCCAGGGTTATTCTGCCGAGATCCAGAAACCGGCCATCTACATCCTGTGAATAGCACCTGGACAGCCACCTCATTCTGCGGCACATACCACTGCAAAATTAGGAGGAAAAATATAACAAGCACTGAGTATGCACCCATGCGACAAATTAATATCACAGACATACAACTACTCGGTGAGAACGCTACAATAGTGTATATACAGAAAGGGGAAGGCTTTGTTAAAAAAGAAGATGTCATGAAAAATACCGTCAGTACTGATAATAAAACTATACCTTATTTAATAGATAGTGAGACTTTAAAAGAAATCCAAGGAATGAAGTTCGACGATGACATTGATGAGAAAAATACATCTGATAAAGACAGGTACTTATCAGATAAAGAGATTAGAAGTTTAACAGATATACTGCATACTGTAAAGAAAGGCGATCTAGATGCTATAGTCGAAATATATAATTTAGCGCAAGATATGTATAAAGAACTTGACCAGACAAGCACGGACTTAATATTGCAAGAAGCATTGAGTACCGCAAAAACTTTAGAACAAAAAATAGTGAAATCACAGTTGTTCAAAAAAGTAACCAAAGACAATAGTGCTTCGTATTGGTATGAGCCTCTATCTAATACTAAAATAAGGGTAGCTGACTTAGCGCCACCTAATATCATAAGAAACGATATGAGTCCTGATATACCAGCGATGGTTATTAGTATCAAAGCACCAGCTGCTAATGTGACTTCAAAACTAGCGACGAAAATCTCAAACGACTTACCATCACCTCTGCTACCAGCTGCAACACTAGAAAAGCCACATATGCGGAGAGGGAAAGATGAGTTTTTCAATGTTCCTCTTTCGCGCAACGATTTTGGAAAGCTACCGTATTACTATCCGATGTCATATTTTCAAAGAATGTCGTCTTATAAACATGACCAGAAAAAACGTGTACTTGATAATGCAAGAACCGAAATACACACGCTGGCACCCATACAGACAACGACGCCTGCACCGATGCCGTCATGGCTACCGAAACTTATACCAGCCATAATGAGGATGCCAGAATTTACAGAAGCATGGATACCGGAATACATACCAGGACGGATACCAGAAGCTATACAAATACCAGAACCTATCCCAGCACAGACACAGGTATGGCATCCATCACGAATACCGGAACCTATACCAGATCAGTCACAGGTACGTATTCCGGCAAGGATACCAGCACGGATACTGGAATATCTACCAGCACGCATATTAGAATCTATGCCAGCACAGAGACGAGCATGGAATCCAGTACCGATACCGGAACCTACACCAGAACATGCACCAGAACATACACAGGACCGACGTATTCCATCAAGGATACCAGTACGGATACCGGCGGAACCCATACCAGTACGGATCGGACCGTCACGAAAACCTATTCAGATACCAGCACCGATACCGGTACCACCAAAGTCCGTCCAAACACTTGCCCCAAGGTCACCTCATAAACATATCAAGAGTAAGCCAATCAACACCGGCCCGAGATACTTAAATGAACTCAGACCTTCAATCTTCTTACCGTATCCATTCACCAGCATCCAACAACAAAAGAAGTGGTCCCTCATGCAGAGTTTATATAGCGGAAATAACTTCGGCGAAGTAGAAATGAGCAGAACAAAGGAAAATTCGTTCAAGAACAAAAATACGATCACAAGGGAAGATAATAGTAATGAAATTCCGTCAATAAAGACCCACAATGAGAAACAAGACAATGTAGTGCTTATGAACCCAGATTTGGAGAATTTCCAAGATTTACAAATAATAGCGACTGTGAAGAGGGAAAACGTATTACCACCAATTAAAAAGGAAGAAAAACGCAAAACATTAGAGAGACGTAAGCCAGCCTGGCAGACAGACCCGATACCCAAACACATAATGGATGAAGTGAGAGCTAACATACAAGAAAACCACAGAGCGTTCATCCATAACGTTCCTTTCAGAAAGAAAGTCAAATTAGAAAGAGTGGGGAAACTATTTAGTATCGATCAACTCGCTAGGACCAAAAGAGCAGCAGAGGCGACAAACACAACTACCGAAGCGGTGCCACTAGAACCAGAAATATTCGAAGTTTTTATTGAGAAGACAACGTAAGTAGAACTAATAGTTTTAGATAAATGTTACTCTGAAGTTGTTAATTAATCTTAATAAACTTACAACAACACAAGCTTTTATTTTGTAGCCTTATATTAGTACAACCTAACACAAACAAAAATCTAACATACATGATTAATTGCTTTCTTGACGTATTTAGTAAGTGATGACAAATCTTTGTTAGTTAAAAATAATTTAACTTCTGTACAGTTACATACTACACTAGTCAAAAGTTGATTCATTTCTTAATAGGTATTTGTAAAATATACCTACCTAGATATAGATCTAATCATTCAATCAAACATTCTTCTGCCCTTATATCAATTTATTTGGGCTCGGCGCAGCATGTCTTCTTCTTCCATACACATACATCTCCATTAAGGTTTTTGATTGATTCTGTGCTATTACATGAGGTTCAAACCTTTTTTTTTCGGATGGGAAATCATCAAATGAGATCTCCCGGTCTGGGCAGAGCGGAAGGGATTGTCAGACTTGTACTGGCTAAAACCCATCCATGTTCCCTTGCCCTTTGTGTTCCAGGGCCGCGGTATCTCTTTCGAACAGTCCCGCAGCCCATGAGGTTCAAACCTTAGTCTTCATCTCATGAGTCACCTCCGTTCTAGCTATATCATCTCTCACACGGTTCATCCATAGTTTCTTTGGTCTTCTCCTACTTCTAAAGCCGTTTCGTACATCCACATTCAGACTTTAAACTTTGCTAACGAAAACCAATTCTATTTTACATAATTTTAATCCCACACTGACTTATCTGATTAATTCTAAAAACACCAAAAAGACAGTTCCCTCGTTATTTACTTTTTAGCCTTCTTCAAATAACAGAGGGCCGAACTCACACCTTGCGTCAAAAAACTTGACAAATTAGGCAAAAAACAGTGATAGGAATTCGTCCCTTGTTAGAACAACCCTTTCATGGTGGTGCATTTTATCAGTGATGGGTTAAAACAAGTTTTATTTTTGTTTGTCACATACTTCTCGTGGATTTGAAATGAAGTGATAACTAAAGAAAGGTCTCATTGTATTTTTAGTGATTTATGAAAATTAATTTTATTTCTGGTGCAAGGGTAAAAAAAAAGACCAGTAGTAGTTTAGTTAAAAGAAGAGATTGAAAAAATTTGGACCATTCACAAATTCGGATATTTTGTTCTTTACCATAGCCACCAATCGCGTTTCTGGGAGTCTCGTAGGAATGGCAGATTTTGTGAATAACAATATGACTCAGTTCTTTTACAATATTGCACAACTTTACACGTAGTACCTCCGGCGCTCATTGACGGTCGACCACTTTTCAACCTTATTACCCAGGGCATAAGGTGGAAAGCGGAAAGTGGTCGACCGCCAGAGTACCTAATTTTATGTAATCTAGCATATCCAGTAAAGTAAAAGGAATCACAACTTCATCACCTTTCAATTAAAACACAAAGTTGGAATGAATCAGCAGTGTTCACTAGAACGTTCAATATGCATAAAGATTTTAGATTTAATTTCAGAAATTCGCTTGTGTCTGGCAGAGCACACCAAAAAACCTTTACAAGTCCGTTTTTCAAATTACATGAAACTCATTAAATTAAGTTTAAATTGAATTCTCTGCAATGTTGTAACTTTTTATTGTCACTTGAGGCAGAATTGGTAGGGTGCCAAATATTGGGCGGTTTACCCTGTAGTGTCAGAATGTAAAAGCTTTTGTTTTCTTGTTTTGACGTTTGTTTGAATAACTATTGTGTACAAAAATCATCTAAAGATAGTTCAAAACAAAGTCGGCTTTTCTAACTGTCTGTGGCTCGCATCTTCTAAACCAAATATTGGATTTTAATGCAGTCATCGCCATTATGTTATTTTGATAGTTGGCTCCGAAAGGTTTGGTGTATAATATTTTAATTGGACATAATTATACCCGATAATGAAATGTTTTGTCAAAGTTATAAATGAAGTTTCTTGCCGGTTATTTTTCATGGGAAACGATGAAAAATAACCGTCTTTTGACGTTTTGTAAGTGCATGTTGTCATAAAAGACCATGTAACCGGATGTTATCTTAGGACATGTCAGAGGCCCATGGGCAGCATGAAACCCTGACACCAGGTTAGGCACGAACCACACGATAAAGAAAAAAGATCTAAGGATAATAAAATCACCAATCGCTCTCCTCATTCAGCTACCATACTGATACAATTAGATTAAATAAGAACTCATCATCATCATCATCAGCCTATAATGTTCCCACTGCTGGGACACAGGCCTCCTCTCAATGAGAGGGAAGAACTCGTATGGTCCATAAATAGCCATTTTATCCGCTCTTTTCATAGCGGCATGCAATATATGAGGTTGCTCATTCTAAGGTGAAAATATTAGCTCTTCAGTGAGAAAGCGACTACTCAGCCTGCGCTGGACGTTTAAGTATCTCTACTAGAGATCATTTACACCAATTTCGGGTACGATATCCGCTTCTTACATGATTTAGGGAGAATTTCTTAAGTGAACCCTAACCCGATCAGCCTATAATTAAATCTACACCACGTTCAAGACTGACACTCACAGCCCATGAACGCTTATTTTAAAGTGCTGATTCCGATCAGTGTCATTGATGAAATTCATCCTAATTGGTAATATTTTATGACGAAAATCATTTAACTCTTTCAGTCGCACTTTTAATCAGATGACTTTATAAATGAAACAATTGGTCATTTTGTTTAGTTAGGGTTTAATTATTAAGAAAAAAAATATTTTCCGAAAATAACAAAAAAGGCTTTTGAGGAATAAGGGGGCTAGTTTACTAACCACCATGGCGGTTTTCACAACACACGGTCAACAATGACTTTAAAAAGCATAATAGTTCAGTGCATTGTCGATAGATGACATGGAAATATTTTTAAGAAACCTAGAATAGGTGGTTAGCAAACTAACCACCAAAACTGAAAGACTTAAAGTTCAATCTCAGCTTCGCCTTATTTAAGCATAACTGGCGAAATAAAGGTGTACTATAGGTACAGCTCAGCTTATCCGCTTCTGGGAAATTAGATGTTATATATTGTGTTGTAATCTTACCTTGTCAATTATTTCCAGGTGTGATAGCGATTACTCGGTGCCCGGGTTCTTTCGATTTGGAAACCTCAGTGAACCGTACCCACAGTGCTGCCCTCAAAGGATACCAGTTCGATGAATGTAACATTGATGACTGCACCAGTATCATCATTCTTCAGCCGTCATCCCAATTGATTTGGGGTCGGCGCAGCATATCTTCTGCTGTACTTTACTGTCAGTCATCCCAGGTCACCTTCTTAAAGCAGTATGGCTATAATCTTATTCCAGAGTGGAAAAGAGATGGCGCTATACGTCCTCAATCCTCCGTCTCTTTCTCACGCGGGAGTAATAACACTGCTTTAAGATGTATCCACTTTTCTAGCCATATCTTTTATATAGTCCACCCATGGTGTTCTTGGTCTTAGACTAGTTTTCTAAACGAAAACTTGTTTAATTATTCAAAGTTATGTAAATACTTATTCATCTTTTAAGTATTTATGTGTAAGTTTTAATAAGGAAGACGTATTGTGAGTATTCTTTTGATTTTTTGTCAGTGAAACATCTTGCATTTAAACCAAGATATAATAAAAACTAACCAAAGAAGTTGGTATTGTCCACAATCGTTACCTAACTTTTTGTAATAAAAAAAATATCAAATGTAAAAAAAAACTCTAACTTATTATGAGATATAATAAAATTATTATTAACTGCGACATTTAGTAACAACACAGGACTTTAATAATATAGAAGTAATAAGAGCGAATTATTTTGTAAATACTCATTTGCATAATTTAAAATAAATAATTTATTTAATTTTACCTGTATTTAATTTATTTTTCAACCATACATCAAGTTGCGAGAGAAAATCGTAAATTGTAAATTGCCGCAGATCGATCTTCAGAATAAGCCGCGCTTGCCTATGGCGGTCCGTGGATGGGTGACCACCCATTACATACCGAGTTACCTCCGTGCCTCGGAAGGCATATTAAGCCATTGGCCCGGCTATCATTTGTAGATCTTTGACAGTCGTTAAGTAGTCAGTGGCCCGAAAGTCTGACAACTAGACTCACCAAGGGGTATCGTATTACCCAGTACTAACTGGGTTGTGGAGGTCAGATAGGCAGTCGCGCCATGTAAAATACTGATATTCAGCTGCATCCGGCTAGACTGGAAATTGACCTCGACTTAGCTGGAAAAAGGCTAGGCTGGTGATGATGTAGCTAAGAACACAATCCTACATTTTTCAAAAGAATCTGGAGTAAGTATACAAATTTATGAGCACATTCAAAGTATTACAGCGATAGTGATTAGACCTTTAGAAAAGTTTTTCACGTGAATGAGTTTTTATTTACAGAAAAACAAAATGGTCAACGACCTATTACGAAGTTCTTGCTCTGTATTTAAAAGCGATAAGCTAATATAATATTGACACATAACTTAGAAAGCATGGCTGACAATATTTTAGCTTTAAAACAATCCAGTTATGCTGATGCCTATGCCTTTATCTGTAAATTGTAAATAGAAAAATTGAAAGACGTTCAAACTCGAGCCCTACATGGTTACTTTGAGAGCAGTGATGGCACAGTGCTTAAGAGGAAATGTGGGTGGTCTTTTTTCTATGCAAACGCTCTTTCTTTCTGACTTTAAAGCTTGACTTTTTACCGTTAAATAAATATCAACATCTTCTATGTCCTTATGTTCTTCTTTTTGAATATACATAATCTGTATAAGCACTAGAACCTTTACAAATTGCTCAAAATTGCCTATTTAGATCGCCTCTCAACAAAGGCCTAGTGTACAAATTTGACAAGTATTAATGAAAAACGAAAAATATAGGGACACAGTATCATCATCATCATATCAATCCGTTGCTTTCTCTGCTGAACATAGGCCTCCCTAATCGATTTCCAACGTGTCGGGTCCAATGTCACCTGTATCCAGCGACTCCCTGCACTTTTGACAAGGTCATCGGTCTATCACACAAACAGTATATATCCTTCTAATTCAGTTTATGAAATATCTTTTAAATTGGTCGAATATTGGAGGAGGAAATAGTCGAGAGCCAAACCTCGAATTATGGCATTTTACTATAGTGGTCGTTATCGCACCAATTTCGAAATCACGGTCGGAGAGAGACAGCGATAGTTTTTTCAAATACCAACCATGTTTCCTCTTAACGGCCTTGCCTTACGAATAATCAATCGTAAGTTCAAAGCCAGGCAAGCACGCGCTCCGGCGCGTTCTCCTTCCAAAATCAAATATCATTTATTTGCATAAATAAGGTACAGAAAGTTGGTAAAATATACAAAACTGTTCTCTTATTCTGTCTTTATTTCGGCGTGCAAATATAAAAAGTTCCATATTTTATTTAAATTAATTAATGATCATAATCATGCAGTCATTAAAGAGATAATCGCATTAAAATTGTATTATAATTTTAATGGGAAATAATCCCATTAAAATTGACAGTACCTGTCCAAATCTCCTTCGTGGCCTACTGCGACCCCGCCTTACTGTCTCAGGGTATTCAGGCAGGCGTGTTATTTTGTGTAATTTATTTCATCACCACTACAGGCTTTCGAAACCGTTAAGTGTCCTCCACGAGCCAAGAGAACGTGAAGAAAGTTAGAAAAACGTCATAGAAATAACTTTCAAGACATTTGTGTCATCTACCAACACGGACTGGGCCCGCGTGGTAGCTAACAGCGTACCTTTTGGAGAGAAATCCTGGGTCCCAACAGTGAGCACATTATAGTCCGATTATATTAAGCTATTATGCTAAAACGTACATAGGTATAGGAACATCACGCCTTTAATCCCCGAAGGGTTAGTCAGAGGTGTACCTAAAGAACACCTCCATTTCGGCAGTTATGTTTTAAGTCCCATGTACTAAGGGGCGAGCCTATTGCCATCAACGGGTACACATTCAAATTCTGTGGCTGCAGTTGAAAAGTTCCTGATGGAAAAACACAATTCCACTTTACCTGACCCAGGAATCGAACCCAGAACCTTATACTCAGCAGTCGCGCTTGCGACCGCTCGACCATAAATGAGTGTTTTCGTTGATTCATGTGAAGAAAAAACTTCTTTATAACTTTTTTACTTCAATCCACAAAAACCAAAGCAAGCTACACTTAAACCCACGAGATTCCAACAAAACTTGAAAAAACAAATGACAAACAAGAAAAGACAACGTTTGTTAAAAATACATTAGTCAATCTATGTCCCAATTAACCAGCTAACGAATACCAGATAACTCCTTATTTTGAATTAATCGACAAAAAATCGTCGAAATAAATCAGGCCGCCCGCACATGTCGGTTGATAATAAAAAACTTTTTTTTTGTTATTTGAACGAAAAAGTTTTTAATTTATGTTCAAAAAGTTGTACACTGTCGTGTATTTAATCATTATTGTGTTGTGAATGAGAGGGGAGGTAAGTGACTTAGTTTATTATGGCTAATGGTTCGCTTCTGTACACAATGGCGATGGTGGTCACAAGTTGATGGTTATTAATGAGGTTTCTTTGATTTATTTTTATTGTCCTACAAATTATTTCGTACTTTTCGGGATTTTTTACATTTTCACAAAATTGTTAAACACATTTTAATCATCTCTGCCTAGACTCTTCCCAACTATATTGGGGTCGGCTTCCAGTCTAGCCAGATGCAGCTGAATACCAGTATTTTACATAGAGCGACTGCCTATCTGACCTCCACAACCCAGATAGTACTGGATAGTACGATACCCCAAAGTCTCGTTGCCAGAGTTTCGGGCCACTGATTACTTAACAACTGTCAAAGCTCTACAATTGTCAGCCGGGAGCCGGGACCAACGGTTTAACGACCTTTTCGAGGCACGGAAGAAACTCGGATACATACAACAACATATTTATAGGTGAAAATTACTCGCTATACATATGTACAAATGATGAAACTTTACAGCGTCGTCATATTGTCTAAGAAGCAGCTCGGAACATTTAGGTTATTAGACGGTAGACCATGCCCAACTGTGTTAGAGTCGGCTTCCAGTCTAACCGGGTGCAGTTGAATACCAGTATTATATATGGTGCGACAGCTTATCTGACCTCCACAACCCAGATAGTACTGGTTCATACGGTACCACATGGTAAGACCCAGTTAAAAGGATTGCTAAAGGATTTATTATCTAGAGAGTTCTGGAGTCGGACTTCCGGAGCTAGGTGCATGGTTCGAATTTGTCGTTACCTATAGAGGGTGTAAACAGACTCTTAACGAAGCCGAAAGGCACTGTTTCTCCCCGACATTGCGATATTTTTTTTGTTCTAGACCATACCTGGGAACCTACTAGTTATGGAGATATTTATAAATAAATAAATAAATAAATAAATATTGGGGGTCAAAGTTTCAACTTTTTCACAAGTTTTTTTTAAATACATGTTTTTAATGTAAGATTTTTACTTTAAACACCTCCAGGACCCCCTTGCTATTCAATCCATCCATCAGCACAATGATTTGAGTGCGTTACATTGAGTCCTACTGTAAAATGTGACTTTTCAGCCCAAAAAAATAAGTAGTTTCCCAGCACTAATTGTTGCGTAAAGTTACTTAGTTTGATGTACATAATGCTTGGTTGACGGCTTCGTGAAGAGTCTGTTTACACCCTGTATAGAAGATTGACGCCCTGGAGATGTGTTGTTGGTGACGCATGCTTAAGATAAGCTGGACCGCTCATCGGACTAACTACCCCTTGCTGAGGCTGTCTGTCTGACTTTTGGGCATGTCTTTAGGTAGGTACGAAGTGCAAAATTGATCGTGTAAATCCAACATTTTATTAACTACGCATGAAAATAGAATCATTATTCCTACAGGTTTAGGTGTCAAATGTATCATTCGATACAATGAAATGAGTTTACAAGGAAAACGCGACGTTTCGTAGCAACGGACCATAAAAAAAACAAATAGAACAACAGAATATTCTCCATAACATACCAATTACAGCGTCGACTCTTATCCATTCAGCAAAAAATAACATAATATCACATGTACAGTCACTGATACTAATATGTATTACACTAGACAAAATTCAGAAGACATGTTCTCGTAGGATATCCATGAAATGACTTCACTACATATGATAAAACAAAGTCCTTCACCGCGTCTGACTGTCTGTCTGTTCGCGATAAACTCAAAAACTACTGCACCGATTACCATACTGTTTTCACCAATGGTTAGAGTGGTTTTCGAGGAAGCTTTTAGTATACAATTTGTCAAGTTTTTGTATACATTAGCTAAAATGTAATGATATTGTTTGAGGAAAAAATAAGCCGTCTGGGAGCTTTCAACGAAAACGCTGCCTAAACCCTTTGAGATATAACAAAATGATGTATCGTGGAATTGTGTATCTTATAAAAGTCTACAGAAAAGTCCGCGATGGCATATGTCTATCTCTATTTTGTCTCTACTTTTGGTCGCGATAACCGAAGCCACGGGTATCAGCTAGTAATTTATAAAAGTCATCATCATCATGAGCTTACAGTAGTTCACTGCTGGAACAGGCCTCTCCAATCTTCTTCTTCTTTATCGTATGGTTAGTGCCTAACCAGGTGTCAGAGTTTTAATGTCGCCCATGGGTCTCTGACTTAGCTTTACATGCCGTCAAGAAACATATTTCAGGCATGCTGGCCTCTTCAATGGTACGACACTCAACTCGATTCTCGTGAACACTCATCCAGCTGTGACCAGCCAACCTGTTATGATCGTCGCTCCACCGAGCCTGAGGGCGTCCCACCTTACGTTTGCCGATTCGCGGTCTCCACTCAAGAACACGTCTACCTCAACGGTCAACGGTTCTACGACTATATGACTGGCCCATTTCGACTTCAACTTACTTATTCTTTGAGCTATGTCGATAACTCTGGTTCTCTGTCGGATCACTTCGTTTCCGATGCGATCCCTCAGAGAGACTTCGAGGGTAGCCCGTTCCAAACAAAAGCCTGCCACTTGTATAATAGTACGGCTATTGTTTCCAAAATACTATGTCTCGTAAAACCACACAATTAGGAGCAAATTACTTTTAAAACTTACTTCGAGTGTACATATTAATGCTGGTACAAGGAAACATTCCATACAAAGTAGTTCCAATGTTACGGAAGACATTATGTGACTTGAAGATAAATTATATGACACAGTATTGCAAATTAGTGACGTACGCAATATGTCACTAGATATATAGGTAGTTATAACTACGAAATGTATGCTTGAAAGCTACTAGAAATTATATAAAAGCAATCAGCAATCAGTTCCAATGTAAGATATTTTGTCGGTTATAGAAGGATTAAGTACTGCACGGCTAGTGGGCAGCTGTTAAGTTGCGCGCAAATCATTTTTGAAAAAAAAAAAAGCTGTTGGACATAGGCCTCACTCAATTATCGTCATTTGGGTTACCGATTTGGCTATTTTTTTCTTACCGTGACTTCCTTTCGTAGACAAAGGTCCTAAGACTCTATCTGAGAAAATTACTTGACTGATAGTTTTTGAACCATAGATTAAAATCAATGCTTACAATGCACAGTTAACAGGTAGGCCTTATTATTCTACTTCTATACATCTATATCTATCTGTACATCTATACATCTTTTATACATCTATGTAAAGAGTAATGTAAAGAGTGTCTGTTTGTAATATTAAAATAACCGCTTTTTACCAAGTGCATATGGGTGTATGTATACACGGTACATATACCAAAACAACATTTTTTACAATTTTTGTCTGTCTGGCAACAGCTGGCACTAAATAACTTACGTCCTACATTACTCAAATTTGAAATTCGATCACATTTTTTTTTACTTTAACAGCGGGTTGTGGCGGGTGCAATCTACCAAAGAAAATAAAATAAAAATAATAATTTATTAAACTCATTCTGTGGGTCCCAAATGAGCGGGATCAGTTGACTAAAGAGCCAAAAACATCTAATTAAAAGAATGCAAATATATTTACCGTTCTAATGAATGTATCGCCAACTCTTGAGCAAAACTGGCGCCTAAAGTACAACCTCAAAAAACCGTGAGAATCACATCAACTCGAAAAAAAAGTAAGAAAAAAAACAATAACACCACAGACAAACGTAGAGCAGTTAAAACTAACATAAAACGTAACTATTAACATAAAGTAATCATCGGGGTAACGGAGCAACGCCATAATAACCCAACCTTACATTTTGTTACAAAAAATCTCTCTTTAACTTTGTAGGGGTTCACTTAAAAAGGCATTTACACAGCGACGGTTTCGTGACTTATCGCCGACCGAGGAAAAGAGATAGATGTATACAGAAACGTTAGAGAGCGAGTGAGAGGGGTATATGCGTCAGAAATATTTAAATTAAGTCCTCCCCTTAATGTCGGACATTATTTTTTTATCGGCGTGTCCAAATAAAGATATGTAGTCAACTAGATTTCTTTTTTTTCCCTTTAGAAAATGTTTTCTTGTAAGGAAAAATGGGTGAAATGCGAGATGCCCCATTTTCCTGATGGCGTCCTAAATTATAGTTGTTTTGTAGTAACTTGTATAAGAGTACATTCGTAAATTGTTTTTTCCTTAAATTGGTACGTTTTGGGGACGACAAGATATTTCGGTACTCACCAACAAGGAAAATGGAATGAAATGCAAAATTTTCAAAATGAAACGGTAATTGCTGATGAATTTGGATAAAAAGCGGTGAATTTAAAGCCGAGGTTTACGATATTGCGTTCCGTATAGACAACTTTAATAGGATGACCGGTAAAACGTTTTTAAAGGATCTCGTCCTTTAGACATCATAGATGGATGGCAATGCAATTTAAATTGGTTCGTCAAACTTTAGTAGGCATGTCTTATAATATTTACATTCGTTTTTCAAACTTATTTTAATCCTTATGTTTCTTATGTTAGCTTTGTCATGAAGAGACCAACAGTGGTCTCTTCATGACAAAGCTACCCTAGCAGTAAGTCATAGATATGATATTTTTGAAGTGAAAACTTCTTTAGGTGCGTTGGGCATTTTGGAGATGGGGAAAAATAATTGAACTCGCGGGTCATTGCAGAGTTAGCCGTATTGCTAAATATTACAAGCCTAAAAAATACAGTCTGAAGTCAAAATTTATAAGTAAAAGACTGATGCAAAAATATTTTCTAAAAATAATCCAGAATCTTGAGAAAAAAAAAAAAGTTTTCACTTCTGTCGGCACTCCCGGAGTGGTTGGGTTTTTTTTTAAATAACTTGCTTCCGCCCCTACAACTTTATTTAACTTTTTATGAACATAATACACATACATATTTATATACACAACACACACACACACACATACACATACATATATTATTTTCTTTGGTACACGACAATAGTGTAAAGTCAGTTCTGTCGAATACCTCTTACAAATAAATACAATTAAAATCACGAAGTGTTTCACAAGAGTTCCCTTCATTACGGCACTAAGCACAAAGTTAGGATTTTGAAAATTCATCGGCGTTTTACGAGTATATTTACTTGTATTTTAAACAGAGGACGAGTTTTATATAGAAGTCCATCCTTTTGCCATCAGGCTCTCGGCTAGTTCATCATCTCCTACTCTTATCCCAATTTATTTGGGGTCGGCACAGCTTGTCTGCTTCTTCCATGCTTCTCTCATCATCATCTGACCAGACACCTTCTTTCTTGCCATATCATCAACTAGCACTTCGACCACGACTTCGTCCGCAAAAATTTTGATAGCTCGGCTAATAAGCATGATATAAATAATATAATTTATATAGCTTAATAGCACCCACGAATAGTGTAGCTTACTGCCAGTGAAAGATTTTTTAGAATTGGATCATTAGTTCCGGAGTTTCATCCCTATATACAAACTTACAAACCTTCACTGAAAAAAATGCACGCCAATCAAGTGACTTTTTAGCTTGATTGACGATATCCTGTTTAGATGAATCAAAATCTTAGTTAAGTTGATCATCACGACGTTATTGCAACAATACTAGTTCAAATGATTGAACGCTCAAACAAGTTTCATAATTACCCTTAACATGACATCATTGTAGAAGAGTTAAAAAAGAGACAATCTTTATTAAAGTAATCAAAATGCTTGATTGACACAACTAACTCACTTTTGACTTGATTGATGCAAATCAAAAGCTTTTGTGATAACTCCAAACAATATCCCGTTTCAAATCTCAATCAAATAAAAGTAGTAGCTGTGATCATTGTGTTTGATAGGCTCAGATGCAAACAAGTTATTTTATCAATCTTAACAAAATCTTGATTGTAGCAACTACTTTTTTTTTCAGTGTACCAACAAACAAATTTTACCTCTTTATAATTAGTATGGTTGAATACAAGGCTTGTTACTTCAAAGAAATCCTCTTACGATGAAACACAGCTATGATCATGCTAGTATAATTTCATTTTGACACGGAACCCTAAATGCTTAGTTAAGGAATCGTTCGTTATCTTCAGGGGTACTGGGGTAGGTTGTAAAACGGAATTGAGTTATACTCTGGTTTACCGTTTATCTTTATGCCGTTGCTGTTAAAGTATTAATGCATTATGCAAACGAAAACAAGTCTTTGTCAGTACCGCTTCTTGATAGGAAAAGGATTTGATAGAAAAGGGTATTTTTATTATGATTAATTCAAAAGGAATTCTAATTAGGTTCTTGTGGGAGATTTTTTAAGACGAGATGGACACAACGTCTCTTTAGGATTCTGTTATGGATAATAGCTAAGACTGTTTAACAAAATATTTCTGTCGAAAAGCGGTATTGCTGTGTATTATATTCTAAGGAGTTGAGTAAACTTTGTGTTAGACTCCTTGGTTTTGAACAGAATTTTATCTAACAAAAGTTTTAAGATATTGCCGTTAAAATAACCCTTCCAAGTATTTTCTTTCCAAATCGAGTATAGTAGAGAAAAGGCTTCCTCATTAATTAAAGGCCTCATTTATTTCCTCATTAATTGGCATGAAGAACCTAAGTACAACATCGAGAGAAACGGCAGAAATGAGCGAGGCCTTTGCCCAAGATTGGGAGAGAAAAGGCTAACAAAAAAAACAGTAACTGTTTGTCAATAACTGCTTTTGTTAGTCTGCTGAGCATGAGGTACTGGGTTCGATTCCCGGGTCGGGCTAATTCTTATTGAGTTTTTCCATCAGGAATCTCTTAGTAGCAGCCACGAAGTCCTGCTGTCTGCTCGGTTGATGGCAATAGGTTTGCTCCCTATTACATACGACTTAAACGTAATTAGCGAAATGTCGGTATACCTCTGTGTAACCTTTCTGGGATTACAGGCGTGATGTTATGTTGTTGTTTCTAATATCAATAAAACAAAAGACTATCACTACACATTGGGCCTGTTCTTTGAGTTAACATTTTAACCCTGTTTCACTCACATACCCAGCCCTTCACAGAGTAGCAACTATCAGAGACAAAAAACAGCGTTCCCTCACAGACCCTTTAAGGAATCCATAGGATTAGGCGGCATAACATGGGGTTTAGTCGGCCGTATTTGTTTAAGTACACGATAAGACGTTCTACCTGAGAGGATCTGAGAGGATTAGAGCCCGGCTCTTTGTTTTTAGAGGTAAGTTCGTGTTAGGGTGTATGAATACAAACACTTTTGGTGATTGGAAGATTTATTTTTATTTTTTGAGTCTATTTTGCTATTTTTTTGCTATTTGTTTGCTACATTTGCTCTTTGCGTAGGAATAATTGGAGTTCTTTTATATTAGACTAGCTTATTCCCGCGGCTTCGCCCGCATGGATGTCGGTTATCGCGACAAAAAGTAATCATGAAATTTTGATCCCGTTCCCACAACAAAAATTTGACAATTTATGTATTAAAACCTTCCTCGAAAACCAATCTATCCATTGGTGAAAACAGCATAAAAATCGGTGTAGTAGTTTTTGAGTTTATCGCGAACAGACAGACAGACGCGGCGGAGGACTTTTATTTATAATATGTAGTGATAGTGATATTAGACAAAGTCAATTAAATTAAGTGATACCTACAACAAACGTGAATTTATTGGCATAAATAAAATAATGGTTTGGCCAGGAAAATATTTTATCATTTATATTCCTCCACTACCTCAAAATATCAGCCCAAACCTACTCCCCAAGCCAAGCTAGTTCCGAAGCCGCCGCCGATGTTCGAAAGTCAGCTGCAGCTTGAATTCAAAGCAACAGTTGAGCTCAGTTCGCGCTGTTAGGCAATAAACGACACTACGTTTACAAGCTGAGAGCAAACACTTGGCTGTGGCCTTGTTTGGTTCGATAGGCAACAGGTGATGTCAATAGGAATTGTGGACTTATCAAGTACCTAGTAGCTGTTCCCCGCGACCTTCACCCGCATGAACTCATCATCATTTTCTAGCCCTTGTCCCAATTCTTATTATTATTCTAAATTGCACCCAAAATTAAAAGATACCCAAAACTACAAAAAACAAGGTGTGTGAATACTTATGTACGCAAGTAAAAAGTTATACTTCTTTGGCGTATATAACTAAAATGTTGACTAGCTAACTTCAAGGTGTATGTTGACTAGCTAACTTCAGGGTGTCGGTTTTTCGTGACGGTGTGCGCGCGCAGAGAGACAAAAACACAATTTAACAAAACAAAACTAAAATGAAAAATTACAATTCATTTGGGGTCGGCGCAGCATGTCTTCTTCTTCCATACTTCTCTGTTACTCGTCATCTCATCAGACACCTCCTTTCTTGCCACGTCATCCTTCACACAGTCCATCCATCGTTTTTTAGGTCTTCGGCGTGAAATTGTTATAGATAGATATATAGATAAACCATTTTTTCAGTGCAAACAAAAAATCAAACTACATATTTACTACACATAGGCCCAGATGGGCACTAATAAAACGTCGACAAAAAGGTGCACGGTTCGGTTGGTTGTTTCCTATGGAGAAGAACCGGCAAGAAACTCCATGGTTACTCTTTTCAAATCATTTGGTATTACAATATTATCAAAAGACAGCAGAACACACAGAAACACAGTTAAATGGTACATCAAATTACATGATTATAAAAACAAGGTGCCAATGTACAAAAAGAAGAACATATTTACGAAAAAATATAATAAAACCATGACATACTTCAAATAAAATAACGACTATTACTTCCCTATTTCAATCGGCTTTTGTAAACCATTTCAAGTTCGTTTCTGTGTCGATGTCCCCCTTCCAACCCCGTATTTTCTAAGATTACCCCTGCAAACGTAGCACAGTGATTAATGTTCGTTTTCCAAAAGCTCATTTTTGTTGCAAAGTTAATTCCGATCATTTGCCCGATGCTGTAGCCTGCAGCTATAGTATTATTGTTCTACCTCTGAAAATAAAAAGGTAAACTCATTTTTTCAACATAGCTATTCTCTTCAGTAACCATATTTTGGCATTCAGTGAAAAATATGGACTGTTTTAAGTCCGTTCATTTATTTTTTCGTGTTGTTGTGCAAAATGAACGCGGACGGCACTGAACGCTGATGACCAACGAGTTTTTGATTACAACTTGCTAGTGTGCCTAATACTGAAAATATAGACCGAAGCAAAAACTTGAGGAACGCAGTACTGTTACCTAAAATTCAGGCCGGTTATATATCAGACGGGCAAATAGATCAATTGAGGTCATATAAAGTCAGAAGTCAAAGTCAAATTAGTTATTCAAATTAGTCAGTTTACAACATTGCCTGTTCTTAAATGTAGTTTCTTTCAAATATTTACAAGAACGATGGTATCTTTTTATGGTGGCGTGTCGCACACAAATCAATTTATATAAACGCAAAAAAAAAACAAAAAAATATTTTCACAGAAAATATTTTTTCACAGAAAATATTTTTTTCCCTGCCTGTTAGGTACTTTTAGGCCAATCAGCGTCGTGAATAGAACCCAAGAATACCATTGCAGTACCATGGCAGTAAATGATCTAACTTACTAACCAAATCCAATTCCCTTGACTCTACTCTGAAAGAAAACATCGTGAGAACCATCATACAAATCGAATACATCATCATCATCATTTCAGCCGAAAGACGTCCACAGCTGGACATAGGCCTCCCCCAACTGTCGCCACATTGACCGGTCCCGTGCGACTCGCATCCAGCGGATACCCGCAACCTTCACCAGGTCATCAGACCACCTGGTGGGAGGCTTTCCAACGCAACGTCTTCCAGTTTGCGGTCGCCACTGCAGAACTTTTCGGCCCCATCGGCCATCCGTTCTGCGAGCAATGTGCCCTGCCCACAGCCACTTAAGTTTGGCAATTCGATACATCAATCGAGTACATGTGATCAGGTAAATCGCTTTTGAAATGCTTCTAGCCAAGACCCTCTGGTTCCTGACGCGAAAATATAAATATACTACCAGTCATCAAAAATAGCAAGAGGTCCGGGGTTCGATTTCCGGGTCTGTCAAAGAGATTTTGGGTTGTCCATAAGGAATTTCTCAGTGGCAGCCACGGAGTGGCGCCCGGCTGACGGCAATAGGCTCGCCACCTATTACATGGGACTTAAATATAACTGGTGAAATGTGGGTGTACTATTAGGTACACCTCTACCTAAGCCTTCGGGGATTGCAGGCGTGATGTTAAGTTCAGCAAAAATAGACCAAAACAATCTAAAGTCCACCACATATCTCTATGCTGTGTTAATACTAAAACCCTAGGGACCAAACTTTGGCATCTTGTGGTCTGCCAACATGAAGAGTACATTGTTAGAGGTTCAAACTAATCTAGGGTGTAATTAAATGCCAAATAAGTATATAAATAACCAGGATTAATGTTTTCATGCAAAAACAAAATCATAAATAGTAAATCATAGTGTATCGTTGCATACCTCTACCGGTAACCTAATACGAACAGCTGATGTTCCTGCGGATATAATTATCTGGGGAGTATAAACTTGTTTCCACTTAATGTATAAATAGCGCACATTAGTGAATTAAAAGCTCTCATGAAGCACTAAGTTCATTGTTCTGATTAATCTTGCACTCTTTTGTGTGTTAAAGTTAGATTCAGTGTTATTTGTGTCATTAGTTAAATTTGTAATTGTGTAGTTTGATCTAAGTAACTATTTGTCTTTTAATCAACTAAAACCACTAGAACATTTAAGAAAGTTGGTTATTCTTTATAAATTTTGGCTTTTTTTAGTCAGATAAGTCTTATAATTTTAAGCCAATTGTCCTACCCACTTAAGAAATAAAATAAAAAAAAAAAAGAATAGGACTAGGAATTTATGTTAATTTATCCTTAATTTAATCATATTATTCAAGTATTTTTGTGTAATACTCATAAACCTACCTCAGTTACTTGTTTATTAATCATAATTATATTCCTGACTATTCTTATTTTCTCCTTTCAATTCTAGTTTTCATAATTTTATCCATCCAATTAGTTCTCACCGTTCTTTGTACTTCTACTTTCAGTTCTATTTCCTGAAACCATGCCTGTGATGACCCGTAAGGCTACTACTCAGGAGTTGCAGGCCAAATTGAGAACGGCCCTTGATGAACTCAAGGAATCAAACAGCAAATGTCAACAGCTGTTATTGGATAGAGACGAACACGAGGTTGAAATCGAGAAGGTCGTTTTCAAAAACACAAGCTTGAAACGGGAGCTAGTGGACCTGCATCAACAATACATGGACGTTGTTGATGAACGGGACAAACTGCGGGTGGTCACAGATGGTTTCATCAACTGCAGTAACTTGTATGAGGAGGCTTTATGTAAGGTTAGGGACTTAGAAGATGAGCTGCTTCATGCTAACAAACAAATTATTAAGTTTCAGAAAGAAAGAGAATGTACTCAGATTAGGGAAACAGATCACCTATATAGTCAGTTATTGGATTCAAACTGCAACCCACATTCTTTAAATACAATAGATCTTACTGAAGGTTCTATTCTGAAATTTAATTGTAGCAGTTATAAAGTAAGCCAAAATAAAATTAAAAAATATGCAAAACTAAATAGAATTATCAGAAAATGCAATAAATTTAAGAAACAACAAAAACATAGTTCCAACAATATTAAACTAAGAAAAGAACGTGTTTTTCTTATAAAAAAGTTAAATAATTATCAAATTAAATTAGAAGACAGCAAGAATTTTTATGAAATAGACACTCAAAACTTACAGTCAGAAATTCAAGTACTAGAGCGTCAATTACAGTCATGTTATTCAAAGTATGTGAGCTCTCAAAAACAAATTAAGGAACATATCCTTGCTGCAAATGAGTTAGTCAATAGGTGTAATAATAATGCAGACGGTGTAGACATGATGACCTTCAACAACACTCAATGTACGTCACAAAGGGCTTCGACCCCTGACACTCTCCTACCTAAGGAAACGGAGGACCGGACCCAGTTAGGAAGTGCTCGGGACTGTAACCCCATTCAAAATTCACCAGACATCGTACAAGGTTCATCACAGGTAGGACAAACAGAAAGTAGTTCTCTGCTTTGTTGTCATACACACTGTTGCTACTCCATTATGTTTTCAGATAGTCTAGGAAAAGGAATTGGACAATTATTTAGTTATAATCTGAGTCATTCTTCGCAAAATTATTGTACACCTCAGGCTTCTTACAACCAGATAATCTCATCCATAACTCGGAAGGAATTAAATCCTAATGCCATTATAACTGTACTTGTGGGTAACAGTTCGAATGTTAAAATTGATGATATAACTGACAATGTCACTCAACTGTTGAAACTAAATTGTAAGAAAATAATTCTTTGTGCCTTTCCATACTTTGAGAAGTTGTCAAGCAGGCAAAATCATTTTATCCATAATTTAAACGATCGCATGCAATTATTAGCGAGTCACTATAGTGACAAGTTGTCATTTTTCGACACCAACAGTTTCGTTCAGAAATTGAAGTCAACTAGGAATAATGCGTACCTGCCTATTAGTTTTAGACGTCAAATAGCTCGGCTATTAGCTTTTATTATAAACTCAGACATAAGTGTTATGTCACCGTTTTTTGTAAATAGTTCTACTTTAATTAGTAATTATACTAATTGTAATTATACAAATATTACCTTAGATTTAAACTAGTCAATAAGACAATAGAAGGTACGAGTGGCAACTTAGTTAAACTTATCAACAACGATGTACCTTCTTGCTCTAGTTGCTCTCAAATAGCTAAATGTAAAAAAGGGGCTAAGCAGAATTCTATGCAGTTATTTCACCAAAATATTCAAGGTTTCTCCTCAAAGCAACTAGAGATTGAATTGTTTTTAGAAAAAACAAAGTTTGAAATTGTTTGTTTTACTGAACATTGGTTAAAAGACTATGAAATGTTAATAAATTACGCAAATTACAGTGTGGGAAGTTGCTTTAACCGAAAAACTAAGATTCGTGGGGGTTCATTAATCTTAGTTAAAAATTGTATTAAATTCAAGACTCGTAGTGATATTGTTGATCTATCGGTTGAACATAATATTGAGCTGTCTTGTGTTGAGCTCGATAAGCATGTAATAGTGTGCGTTTACAGACCCCCAAATTATCAAAACTACTCTATATTTGAGTCAGTAATGGAAGATGCTTTAGTAAAACTTGCAATTGGTAACAAATCACTAGTTATCTGTGGTGATTTTAATGTTAATATTTTAGACAAAAATTCAGATAGCAGTAGATTCTTACATCTTTTTAAATCATTTAATTTGTTAAACGTGTTTTCGGAACCAACTCGAGTTACTACAAATACTGCTACATGTATTGATAATGTATTTTGTTGCTGCGACTACTTAGATAAATCCATTGTAAATTACCTGCCTTCTGATCACAGTGGTCAGACCGTTATTTTTGAGTCCTACACACCATTACAAAAAATTCAGATAAAATCTAGACAAGTAACACCCAGCAATTTGAATAAATTTAATGATAACCTAGTTAGTAATTTAGGCATTCCGGGCCATATTATTGAAAATGTTAATCAATTTTATGAGGAATTCTTTTCGGTAGTTAACACAGAGTTCAATAATACACTAAAAATGAAAAGTAAAACTATTTGCCCCAAGTTTATCTTCAGTGACTGGGCAACTAAGGGTATTAGGAAAAGTAGGGAGCGATTGTTTGAGCTGTACGGCCTTAAGCCTTACATCAACTCGGAAACTTTTAATAAATATGTTGCAACCTACTCAAAAAATTTTAAAATCACTTGTAAGGTAGCTAAAGCCTTATTCATTAGCAACAAGATTAAATCCGCCGATAATAAAATAAAGACGGTTTGGAAAATTATCAATAGTGAGACTAATAGAAATAAAAAATGTAATAATGATATCACACTAGAGACTTCTCGTGGTCTTCTAAGCACTAAAAACGAAGTTGCTCAAGAATTTGTAGACTTCTTCACTAGTATCCCACTTAAAACTACTGAAACCTTAAATTCCTCACCCTTGCTTTCTATTGAGTTATTAAGAGCGAACGTTCCGGCCTGTCCGGTTGAGTTTCAATTTAAGCATGTAAACCCCATAGCAGTCGTTAAAGCTTTTAAGGAAATCAAAATCAAATTAACCGAGGATCTATGGGGAATGTCGGTTAAAGTTTGTCAAGCTATTATTGAGACTATTGCACCGTACTTAGCCTTAATATTTAATTTGTGTGTGGACCAAGGAGTCTTCCCGGACCTTATGAAATACAGTAAAGTAATACCACTTTTCAAATCCGGGGACAGAAAAGACACCAATAACTATAGACCCGTATCCGTGTTGCCGGTTTTCAGCAAGGTCTTTGAAAAGGTTATGCTTAATCAAATGCTCATCCACTTTAACACCAATAAAATCTTACATGAGAAGCAGTATGGTTTCACCAAAGGACGTTGTACGACTGACGCCGGTGTTACCTTATTAAAACACATATTTACTGCGTGGGAAGAGGCACAAGATGCCATAGGAATCTTTTGTGACCTCTCGAAAGCATTTGATTGCGTAAACCACGAAACCCTACTCTTTAAACTCGAACATTACGGTTTAGGGAAACTTGCGATTAGGTTAGTGAAATCGTATTTGAACGATAGACATCAGCAAGTACACATAAATGGTGTCAATTCAATGGGTTTAAAAGTAAGTATGGGTGTACCGCAAGGTTCAATATTAGGTCCTTTCCTCTTTTTAGTTTATATAAATGATCTACCCCATTTATTTAAAAACCAACCACAAATGGTGTTGTTTGCTGACGATACCTCTTTAATATTTAAGATAAACAGACGTGCCACAAATCTTGACGACGTAAATAACGCCCTACTGCAGGTCCATGATTGGTTCACTGCGAATAATTTAGTATTAAATGGGAAAAAAACGAAATGCATAAGATTTGCTCTACCGAATGTCAAAAGTATTGTTAGTGACATAGTATTGAATCAAGAGAAACTAGAATTCGTCGAAGATACTGTTTTTCTGGGGATCACGCTCGACTCAAGGCTACAATGGGGTCCGCATATAACATCTCTTGCAGGACGGCTGAGTTCAGCAGCATATGCTGTTAGAAAAATCCGTCAATTTACTGATGTAGATACCGCGAGGCTAGTCTATTTTAGTTATTTTCATAGTATTATGTCATACGGTATTTTACTATGTGGACGGGCTGCAGACATCGAGTCTATATTTATTCTGCAGAAAAGAGCTATCAGAGCCTTATATCATCTACGTAGGCGTGATTCTCTAAGAGAACTGTTCAAAGAAATTAACATCATGACAGTACCTTGTCAATACATCTATGAAAACATCATGTACGTTAGGAAAAATCTGCATTTATTTAGTAAAAGAGGTGACAGGCACCACTATAGTACTAGAAACAGGGACCAACTAGTACAGCCAGGTTTTAGGCTAGCTAAAGTAGACTCATCTTTTATGGGGTACTGTTTAAAATGTTACAACAAAATACCTCCCCACATTCTAAAACTAAATGAGACGAAATTTAAATCTTGTATAAAACGCACACTATGTAGGCAAGCATATTATAAGTTGGGGGATTACATTGATGATAAAAATGCTTGGCTCAATGCTGGTCCTGCTCCACAACCATAGGGGCAAACTAATTGATTACCATGTGAAGTTATTGTGGAAGCTGCAGAAGATTGTAATAATATCTTTGCATTGTATAGACTCAATATCTTAGTTTTATATAATTGCATAGCACATGTGTGAGTACTATGTACTGTAAAGCTACCATTTACATTTGGTTATCTTTCATTGACTTGAATTTACCCTGGTGGGTGAGAGAATGTCATGCTCACTAAAATGTCTCGCTGATGGTGGCGGGTGTGTCGGGTCATTTAGCTTCCTTCAATATGGTTGAGCTGAATGGGGCTGATTCATGCGTCATGCTCGTGAACGGGCGCTGTCGGTTGGGCCTGGTCATCTCAAAGCTGCCACGGTTTATTTTAACTACTTACTTTGTTTTTAAATTGTTGATATAATATTTTACTCTGGACGCTCTTAACGTGCACGTATTTCTACATCGTTCTCACATATATGTATAATCTCAATATGAATGATGTAAACAAGATTTTGTAACAATATTTTGATTGAAAAGAGTGTCCATGGAGTTTCTTGCCCATTCTTCTCCATAGAGATCTACACTTTGGAATGGGCAACTACAGTACTTTCACAAGTTATTATGCCTTGTGTCTGTGACTGTAGCTTAGCCTAATTTGTTTTTCTGACATTCAAAAGTGCCTGTACTGGTCTAATTGAAATAAATGCTTTTGAGTTTGAGTTTGAGTTTGAGTTTGAGGGAAACCCACAAACATGGTCAGTAAAGCCAGAATTTATATCAGTTTGTATGCTAACCCAATAGAGCAAAAGGAACACCCTTTTAACTAATCATACGCAATATCTTTGATTGGTTCAATATCAATCACTGAATTCATGTGTAGACTTTGTGAATACAATGAGAATAGTCAGAAGTATGAATTTCAACAACGTGCTAGAATAATAATAGCGCGGTCAACGCTGGATGGAAACATTCATCATCATCATCATCAGCTTATAATGTTCCCACTGCTGGGACACAGGCCTACTCTCTATGAGAGGGAATAGGCTATAATCCACCACGCGGGCCCAGTGCAGATTGGTAGATGTCACATGTCTTCGAATTTTTGGTTCTAGGACATACCGGTTTCCTCACGATGTTTTCCTTCACCGTTTTTGAGAGCAGTGGTGATGAAATAAATTACACAAAGTAATGCGCCTGCCTGGATTCGAACCCACGACTTACTGCCCGTAAGTCGGGGTCGCTACCACTGGGCCACCGCTGCTCTCGGTTCTCAGATGGAAACATTACTAAACTAAAATAGATTATAGGCAGCTCGCATACTTTTGTGTTAGTAACAGCTCGGATATTAGAAGTGGTCGGTGTGATATGGTTCTCCAGTATCTCGAAAAGAACAGTAAGCCGTCGAGCCTGCACCTGATCTCACTCCAAATGTGTCGGATTGCCGTCCCTTCGTACTCTGAGAGTGAGCTAAATAACTCTTTTCCCTCACTTCTGATTTTCCATACACAATTGTGCACTATGAGATTAACTATTTACATAACCAATCAGAAGTGGTTACGGCAAAATATCTTGCATGTTACTTGCATTTATGATTAATAGCGTTTACGACTGACGGCATTTCATACAAACTTTCAAATCGTTTTCTTCCGAAATGATTGAACCGATTTTAATGAAACTACATAGGTCTAAAAAGTTGACAGAGGATTTTTCAAAAAATTGTGTTACTGCTAAATTAGACAATTATTTTTTCATAGAAACAGAAATTTCTAATTATCTTTTTTTTTAAAGACATTTCGAAAATTCCTCTGTCAACTTTTTAGACCTATGTATCCTGCATATGCGTATAAAGTTTCATTAATATCGGTTCAATAATTTCGGAAAAAAACGATTTGAAAATTTGTATGAAAGGCCGTCAGTCGTTAACGCTCTTAACAGACTTTGTAAAGTCTACTTAAAAAAGGTCAAGTGACACGCAAAAGCACTCCGTACCAAACTGCTTGTGTTAATTCGATGGGATAAACTAAATATATACATTAATATTATTAAACCTATTAAATAAACTAACAATAAACTATAAAAGGGCATCGAAAAACTCCTCCTCAACGCTGTCAGCTGATAATGTGCCCAAGAGACCCACGTTGTATGGCAACACTTAGCCTCTGACCAAGGTAAAAGCCACCCCTAGGGTCACGGGAAGCGTCAGCTAGGCGTTTCGAAATTTCCTTAAATAGGCTTTGAGCACTTGGACCCCACAGCCCCTGAGTTTCAACCCCAAACGGCTCGAAAATATAGTTGCCACAAAGGTTTCTATATTTACGCCA